>CM044891.1:27825366-29032132 GCA_024500025.1 Syzygium aromaticum
TCGTAGTGCGTCTTTTGCTTGATCGCAAGATAGACATGTTGCCCGGCACTGTTGGTCCGTATATATAGTCTTGGACGATGGTATCGGTAATGCCCGCGGCGTACGAAGGTTTCTTGCGTTTTGTGTCTGATACGTGAGATTATTCCTTGTTGATTGCTGTGGTCCGTCTCTTTGTTGATGTTTTCGGAGTCAAATTCTACAAGGCAATGCATTGCGTCTCCGAGAAACAAAGACCAAAGTTCTTTGTTTAGCCTCTACGCCTCGCCTTCGTGAGAGGCAATGTCACGTGTGCTTTAAACCAATCTGTCCCCCTATTTCAAATTCCCTTCTTGAGGATGACTCCTCGTGCTTTTGCATGAATCTTGAGAATTAGCGAATCCATAATCGAAAGCTGAACTCAATTGAAAAAATGCATAGTCAGTTCTCGTTTCGAATACAACCGAAATGTGATGAACTCTGCTCCGAACCGTCAAGAAGTTATTGGGTACTTCCGGAGTATGGCACAGGTGGCACTCGACTAGACAATAAAAAAGTAGCGAGACATAAACTGTACAAAGCTCGATTTACATCTTTTTTTAGAGAGCACCGCTAGGCGTCACATCTTATGAGTAATTAATTATTTTGCCGCATGGTTCATGAACATGAAGGGCTCGCACTTTCCCATGCGACATCACTTGGATGTTACAGCAATTGTGACTCCCCATGCAAATCGAAAAGACCTTTTGGTGATTGGATTCCCAAATGTTAAGGGGTCGAAAATGAAAATTCAAAAGGAAAGAAGGACTAGAATTGAAAAGTGAAAGGACTCCCCGACCACGTTGCCACGTAATTCCCAACAGAGCACCTTACAAGGAAGAGACAACATTGTCAATACTCCCTCCCTCACTTCACTTCATCACCGCTTTCTCTCCTCTGCCACCTCTTCTTTTCCGCCATCTCTCGGTAGATCTAACGCGTTCACTTTATCTGGACCTAAGCAAGTCCTTAAAAAGCTTCATATTGATTCAATCCGGACCTCGGGACCTCCAAAAGTTAAAACATGTAGAGATTATTGCCTAGAGCTATGCAAGAAAAAGATACGAACTCCAATTGAGGGAATAAGTCTGCGGGTACCGGCACATTGAAATAAAGAATGCAATCTGGCTACCCGTTACATTATTGGTTGGAAACGACCTCTGTGTTGGTGAGATTATCCTATTACCGACAACTGAAGATCCAGGCAGACCCCTTGATTTTGATAAATAAATACCGCTTGGCGTATCCCGTGGCGTTTGCCATCGCGTGGTAACCGTTGAGAAGACCTTTCGGTAATAGGATTCTCGAATGTTGAGGGTTCGAAAATGAGGATTCAGAAGGAACGAGGGACTGGAATTGGGAAGCGACAGCACTGCCCCCGACCACGTTCCCACGAATTTCCCAACGGACCACCTAACACGGAAAAGACAAAACAACATCGTCAACTAACCCCCGCCCTCTTTACTTCACTGCATTCACCGTTTTCTTCTCTCCACCACCACCTCTTCTTTCCTCAGCGGGTCTAACACGTTCGCTTCACCGTCATCTTTTCGTTATTTCCTTTTTCTCCTCTCTCTGTTCATGCCTGCCAATCACTGCTCTCTTTCGCTTCCACTCAGCTGCAAGCATCTCTCTCTGCTTCTTCTTTTTGCACCGTAAGCTCTCTCTGTCTCTCTCTAAAATGTGGCTTTTTGCTCTGAGAAAAGAATCTAGAAATTGGTCTTTTTTAGCTTTTGCCTTTGCAATACTCGAGAACAGGGGATGGCGGATCGACCCTTTTAGCTCTTCAAGCTTCTTTGCCGTGACTTGGCGATAAGGGCTGTGTAAAGATGGTTCCTTTTTTTTAACTCGCGCACGGTTGCTTAACGAGAGAGGAGAGATGCGCACTGTCGCGCGAACTGTTGTGCTCTCGCCTCTTTTTCTATGAGCGCGACAGAACGGGGCAGTTTCCCGGAAATGAAACTGATGGGGGGTTCCCCTTTCTTGGTGATGCAGGACTGAACGAGGGCTCTTGTGGGTTGTGGGGGTGGTGGTGAGGACTGAGAGATGAGCGGGGCTTTTCTTCAAACACTTGGGGTGCTTTCGTTATGGTGGTTTGTGGCATCAGCAGTGGCTCAGTCCACAGGGTACGTTGCGTACAAGGACCCGGAGCAACCGGTGGCCGCAAGAGTGAAGGACCTCTTGAGTAGAATGACGCTGGAAGAGAAGATTGGTCAGATGACACAAATCGATCGCATCGTGGCGACTTATGACTTCATGAGAACCTACTCCATTGGTAAATAGAACAGTTCCAACATTGTTTATGCTTGTGCATCTTATTTTATTTCTTTCTTGTGTTTCTTTTTGGGGCTCTTGGTATGTGTGGTTTGTTGTTGGATTATTATATATTCTGAAAGTTCACATATTTTAAGGTGCAATAGTAAGGACCTACCATTTGCAAAGTTTATCGGGAGCCGTCACATTTCAAGTCTGGGGTCCATGCATGTTAAACCTACTGTAATGCGAGTGAGAGGACACATGATCTAGCAGTTTAATTTGCTTGCGTCACAATGATTGTTCAGTTTTAGCTATCCAGTGCAGTGTATAGGTTGCCACCAGACCATCACAGAGATATTATTTTGTGGTAAAAATCTGGGAAAAAATCCTAGCATTGTCAACTTAGGTATGCAGACACAGACGTGATTCATTTTGGTTTCATTTTGCAAGGGAAGCAGTCTCTTCCCTTCCCTCCTATGCTTGCTTGGATCAGGATGCAGGGCCAAGCCTGATAAAGGAGTCTCTATTTTACTACAAGAGATGCTAGGGGTGATCAACCTCTTTCACATATGAATGTACAAGATGGGTTCTGGCAATAAGTTAGACCTCTCATACTGATAGAACTAATTTCAATGTTATAAAAGAAGCGGACTTCTATCTTGGAGTTGAAAAATCATGATTCTCTTTCCACATTTACTCTTGCAATCCTTATTGTAAGTACAATAATTGGGGATAGGAAAACAAAAATCCTATATCTTTTTCTTCGAAAGTGTACATCCCTCGAAGTCATATGACACGTTTCTCTGTAGTAAATCTGTATGTGATGTTACCATATATAAAGCCACACCAATTACACATACTTCATGCATTTTGTACATCAGTCGCTGCCTCCTAAAGTCACGCTACCAAAGATGCTTTACAGGCATCAATAACTGTGAACCATCTACTGAAATCTTTGGTTGATGTGATTATGATATGTTACTGACTCCATCAAACCACGCCTTTTTTTTCACACTTAATATCTGAGAAGTTTGCCAATAACTAATGCAATAACTCGTATCTGTTTATAGCTTTCACAGAGACAGCATCATCTTAATATCAAGAAAGCGTCTCATAAAACTTATAGGTTCAATTGTCAGACTCTTGAAATGTCATTGGGCATGTTGCAGGGAGTGTCTTGAGTGGCGGTGGGAGCACACCACTTCCAGAGGCAAGTGCAGAGGATTGGGTCAATATGATAAATGACTATCAGAAAGGTTCTTTGTCCAGTAGATTGGGTATCCCAATGATATATGGAATAGATGCTGTTCATGGGCACAACAACGTGTACAATGCCACAATTTTTCCGCATAATATTGGTCTTGGTGCAACAAGGTAAAAAAAGTGTTACTTCTTGCGGGTATTGTAATGTTATAGCTTTAAAAATTATCTACCCTCTAATGTGGTATAGAGTTCTGAGATATTGTCCTGTCCAATTTTTTACTGCATCAATTTTATATCAATTTCTGAAACACCAGCATGTGACTTGGTAGGTTTAGTAATCTGAATTACTATCATTTGGTTTGAACTTGCTTGCCTGTACTTCCTTCAAGGCATAATATTTACCTGATATGCCATTTACTCCAGAACTTTGAAAATAGTTCTCTGGATCAATCTAAGTGGAATTTTTCATTGATTATTACCTCATGTGCAGAGACCCCGACTTGGTGAAAAAGATTGGTGCGGCCACAGCCCTTGAAGTCAGAGCCACAGGGATTCCTTACGTCTTTGCTCCCTGCATTGCAGTAAGCAGCTTAAACTAAATGTTGACAGAATCAAGCAAAAACATATCTGATATATGCTTCTAAAGTTGTCATATATGCCTTGTCAGTGCATCTTTATAGTACTTTCAGAATTTTATTTCTTGAAACTATTTTGATAGGTTTGCAGAGATCCAAGGTGGGGTAGGTGTTATGAAAGCTATAGTGAAAACGAGGAAATTGTGGGACAAATGACCGAGATTATACCTGGATTACAAGGGGATATTCCTTCTGGCTCTCGCAAAGGAGTTCCATATGTTGGTGGAAAGTATGAACTCTATGGCTTTCTAGTGTAGACTGGAGATTCAAATCGTAATGTGCTAAGTTATTATGTCTAGGCGGTACCCTTTGTTTCAAATGGGAAATATTTCTTAAGCAATTCAACATTTTCTGATGATTACATGATATGCCATATATGACACGCCCAGCGCCCTGGAAAGTGCATTCTCTCTGATCAGCCAAAACTGTAGTCATGTTTCTCTATGATTAGTTCCTCAGGCCTTCAATTACTACTGATCTTCTGGCACCCTCTTTACTAAGAAATGCTCTGTCTTTAGTATTGAAGTCCCATCAACTTTGATCTTTTCCTGTTCTAGTTGTCAGTTGTCAATATCGAATTGCCTTTCTAGAGTATCCTCCTTGGTTTTTACATCAAAATTTCCACAGGAACAAGGTTGCAGCGTGTGCAAAGCACTTTGTGGGTGATGGAGGAACTACCAAGGGGATCAATGAATACAACACTGTTGTTGACATGCATGGTTTGCTCAGCATCCACATGCCTGCTTATACAGATGCAATAATTAAGGGTGTTTCAACAGTCATGGTCTCTTACTCTAGCTGGAATGGTAAAAAGATGCATGCTAATCGTGACCTAGTTACTGGTTTCCTTAAGGACACCCTCAAATTCAAGGTTCGATCCACTCTGCATCATTTCAGCTATATACATGATTAGCACACCACAGCGGCATTTCATACTGCTCAACAAATTGTGTCCTCGGGACAAGGTTTTTAAGAGTCCCGAGATGGGAACAAAGGTTTATATATGGCATTAGGTGGTCACATGATGTGCATAAAGAGTTCCGCTTTTGTTATTCCTAGCATTATAGTGTTTGTGCAAGTTTTTTTCAATGCTGATCCTCCATCAAATTGGGATGTCCGATTAAAATTCATTTTGAAAAACTCATCTTTTAGCCTCAACAACCTACATTCTTCATGCTCTGTTCATATGAATTTTCTGCCATCCTATACTAATTTACTTAAAAATTATTTCAAGGTCTAGGCAAACTTGATGCATGAGAAATTATGTGGTCTAGCAATCTGCTTCTCTGTATGGCCTAATCATCATCTACATCTCCTGTGTTCTATCTATTTATATTCTAGTTCCATCGGTGCTACTCATCTAATGTCAAATCCTCGTATACATAAAATATTTTAATAGTTAACTTCTTGGTTGCTGAACACCATATACTGCCATGCACTTGATCGCAGTTATCCGACAAGTCGCCTGCTTGCCAAATATCTTCATTAACGCCCATATTCTGCCACAAACTAGCTCTGTCAAATGTTTTCTACGCATGTTCACTTTTTGGAAGACATACCTTATTGAGATGTAATTGACGGTGGATCACAGTTATTAAAAGATCTATAGTAGATCCCTGTTGAAGGTGGTTAAATCTAGGGTGTTGTGTATTAAGTCATCGTAAAATATCTATGTCACAGAATGTCAAGCACTTACTCTTGGATATTTCAATGAATTTTAGGGCTTTGTTATCTCAGACTGGCAAGGCATAGACAGAATCACTTCCCCTCCACATGCAAACTACACCTATTCTGTTGAAGCTGGAATTTTAGCTGGCATCGATATGGTTAGGTTCTCTCTGCTATTTGATATTTTTAAAACTGTCTTTTAAGAGATAGCTCCACGTTTGACTTCAGATCAAAGCAAATGTAGTTAATACCTAGTCTTGGTTTTGTGTCTTCAACAGGTCATGGTCCCTTTGAATTTTACAGAATTTATTGATGATCTAATTTACCTAGTTAAAGAGAAGGTTATACCTATGGATCGAATTGATGATGCAGTGGAGAGAATATTGTCTGTTAAGTTCACCATGGGCCTCTTTGAAAATCCTCTGGCTGATCTTAGTCTGGTGAACGAACTTGGAAGCCAGGTTAGTGAAGTTATTATTCCATATGAACATTCCAAGTTTCCATACTAGATCATGATACCTGCGGGGGCTTGGTGCTAAGGCAAACGAAAAACACTTTACAAAGGATTGGGCATTTTACTTGGCATATTCCATGAACCACCATCGTTTTTCAGTTACATATGCTTGAATTCCTTTATTTGCTCCCACTGCTATTGTAAGTAAGCTAACCTACATCACCATGGATAATTACTTGTCCTGTCAGTGTACCAGGCACACAGAGAGTTGGCGAGGGAAGCTGTGAGAAAATCTCTCGTGATGCTGAAGAATGGGAAAAATGAGACCGACCCTTTACTGCCACTTCCAAAGAAGCCAAAGAAGGTCCTAGTTGCAGGTAGTCATGCTGATAATTTGGGTTATCAATGTGGTGGATGGACGATCACCTGGCAAGGATTTAGAGGAAATAACTACACCAGAGGTACTGCTGCTGCTACATCTACTACTTCTTTGTGTCTTCTTCTTCAGTTCTATCTAAGGATGTTGAAGTATTGTCCTACATCACCTAACAACGGGTCTTAAATACTTTTTATATTCATGTGGTCTCCCTCCACCTATCAATTTAAGCTTTTGAGTTGGAATTCTAACATGGTATCAGAGTCAATGCTATCCCTTTCGCGAATGTGCGTCCATCCCTGCTCATAATTCGGCTTGCACGCTCTTTATATTCATGTGATCTTCCTCCACCTAAAGCTTTTGGATTAGAATTTCTAACGGAGGACTATTTACACATATTGGTTCAAGAATTCTCTCATGCAATATTGACCTATAAGGGTTGTATAGCATCATGGCATTTCGTTTTCTTGAACAATTAAAGTTTTTTGTTTTGTTTCTGAAGGGAGACAGCAGGATAAGCATCTAAACGGTAAGCTTTGCAATGAAGAAAGCTTAAAAAGTTTGTGGTCAAACTAGTTATGCATTATGGTAAAGTGAAGATCTAGGTCATTTCTTTAATTACCCTGGTTTTGTTTCCATGTTGTGTTGGGAAAGGCAATGGTGGCATTAGGTTCCTCAGGAAAGGAGAAAGAAATTATCATTGAAGCCTGAACTTGCTAGGGAGGGCATTTGGCATTGTTCAATCCTGTGCAGACTTGCACGCCGATAACTGTGTCGTCTAATCTTTACCTAAAAGTTAAATTAAGAAAACTATTTGGTCTAGTCCAGAGATTACGTACTATTGGAGCACAATCCTTGTCCTGCCTTGATCTCCTCTGGTGATGTTAAGTGCTCTTGTTCCGGGCCTTTTGGTTTTTAGTTACTAAGGATACGTGAAGTATAATCTTTCAGGTTCCTCTGAAGACAACTAAATGGAAACTTTTGTATTGATGGTTTATTTTTATGCTGCCACAGGAACTACCATCCTCAGTGCCATAAAGTCTACAGTGGATTTGAGCACAGAAGTAGTCTACCAAGAAAACCCCGACAAGGATTTTGTTAAGTCCACTGATTACGATTATGCTATTGTTGTTGTGGGTGAGCACCCTTATGCAGAGTCCGCTGGAGATAGCATGACACTTACCATGGCAGACCCCGGTCCCACCACCATTACCAATGTCTGTGAGGTTGTGAAGTGTGTGGTCATCGTAGTTTCAGGGAGACCTCTTGTGATTGAACCATATATTTCTTCAATTGATGCCCTAGTGGCAGCATGGTTACCGGGCACCGAAGGTCAGGGAGTGGCTGATGTTCTTTTTGGGGACTATGGTTTCAGTGGAAAGCTTCCGAGGACATGGTTTAAATCTGTGGATCAACTACCGATGAATTTTGGGGATTCGCACTATGACCCACTCTTTCCTTTTGATTTTGGACTTAAAACTGAGTCTGTCCCAGGCCTTGTAGCAAGGTAACTACTATTGGTGAATTCATTCTAAGGGGGCGAGCTCCAAAATTAAAACTGCTTTGGCGTTAAGATTATGTTGATTGGCTTATGCTGTCTATAATTTGGATTGGCAATTGACAAATGTGGTTGCACGCTTATTGGAGATTTGACTACTTTAGATTTTTTGCATTGCCATGTGAATCATTCAATTCTTTTCCTTAACATTACCGTGGTATCTGATAATTTTTTGTTCAAAGAACTTGCTCTTTGTTGGTGTGGTGGTGATTTGCTCCAACTGAATTTATCTCAATGATGACTGTAGATGATGATGGTTTATTTACCAACATGCAATCCTGAAGTGCAAGCAATAGCTGTTGCCCTGTATATTTGACAAGACAATAACCTGGTTCTTCAGTGCTGAATCAAATTTCTCTATACAGGGCTACCTCAGACGGCGCTGATTGGAGACCACACCCCCTAATGGTCACGGCCTGCTTAGCTTTTGGCCTATATTTCACAGGTACGTTGACACGACTTCCAACTGTCCATACCATGCTTCCATGGCTTGTTGCTCGACTTTGCTTTCAACTGGTTGATTTCTTTGTCGTTTGTTTTCTGATGCTGGTAGGCTATAGGTGGCGGGCGTCGGAGGTCGAATTGATATGGTAGAAGATTTAGCTTCTGTAGTTCATTTGGATGTACTCTGGGGAGAATGATTTATCTCCTTGTATCTTCTTGTAGCTTTATTTGATTCATGAGAGCAAACTAGCTTCTCCCTCCCCAACTCTGCATTCCGACAGTGTAACGACCCGGGTTTCCGGAACTATATATCGGAGCATTTGTTGGGATCTTCTATGGTTTATGTATCTATATCTTCTTCACCACTCTCGAGAGGCGGCGTTCTGTGCACAAGTGCTGTTAGTTGGAACATGGAGACGTCGAAACTTCCCAAATTCCTGCAAATTAAGTAACATGTCGATCACCGGAATTTCTCAATCATCCTTGAAAAACTTTCGGTGCCATGACATCCCCCGGTGCCGTTTGATTCGATGAAGTGTGTCAAGCCTGTGACCGGAGGTCATTGAGAATAAGAGGACATAGCGGATTCTTAAAAGCTCGTATTGTACTTACCTCGGCATTTCGGGTTTTCTAGCTTGATCGCTGATCATAAACGAAAAGGAGCCTTGATCACTGAAAAGCATGTCCTCGCTCAAATACCGGAGCTACTCTACTTGATTTACGAATAAGCAACAAATAAGGCGATGATTTTCACATGTTGACACGTTTATAAAGTTACTAATGTAATTCTCAAAATCACTCACTTTTGGAAAATTACTGCCATTAATTTGAAAATTACCGACCATGTTTGAAAAGTCGGTGATTTCAACTTAACGGGGTTTTTGAACTATTCTTGAACGAGTAATGAATTATTCATTTCTTATTTTAACAATTGATTTACTATCCTATAATTAAAAAAAAAAAAAAATCCAAATTGGGCCGAATACAATAGCGATACCAGATAGAAGGCCCAGGCCCAGCCCAAGCCTCGTTGTGAGACGCGAAGGAAAGCTACGCGCGGACGATCTGGCGGTGGGGCATGCGACACGCGGCAGCCTCCTACAGGTCCACGGATGAAAATCGATTCTTTTTCCCCTTATTTTCCGGACGATTTTCAAATTTCAAATCGCGCTCCAACGGTCATATTTTGCCCCCTAGGGTTTCCACCAACGTCTCTCTCCCCCCTCTACGGGCTACAAATACTCTCTCTACACCGTCCGGTCCCTGCAGATCTGCACCAAAACGCCTTGTTTTGACAAACGCCAAGCCCCTCTCTCCGATCTTCTCCGGCGCCGAATCCGCGGTCGCGATCTCTCGGAGCTGAAATGGACTTCCACACACTGTCGAGGAGGGAGCTCCAGGTGCTGTGCAAGAGGAACAAGATCCCCGCCAACATGACCAACGTCGCCATGGCCGATGCCCTCGCCGCTCTCCAACATGTAATCAACCGATCTCCTCTCCTTCTCGGTGATTCCGATGATGATTCGGCGGTGAATCCCCATCGATTTCGCCGCCGGCTGATTCGGTGAATCACGAGATTGGGGAAGGAATGCTTTGAAACAAAAAAAAGAGAAAGTTACTTTTGGAACCGTTTTGTGGGTTTAATCGTGGTTGAACTCACTACAAGGAGAAGGAATCGATTCGTATGCAGTTCAGATCTGTTTATAATGGGTCGAGAGATCTTATTTTCCGGTGTAGAATGTCGTTGACGGGATTTAAATATTGAATGGGGTCGAGCAATTTTCGATGACATGAAGTTGCTTGAAAATCTGAGTGGAGAGCGAAATTTTCTTGTTTTTCTCCTGCTTCATCTAATTGTTTTTGCTCATACTTAAGATTTTTCTGGAAATTTATGTAACAGGTGGAGGGGTTGGAAGAGTTCCTCAATCCATCCGATCCTAATGTTGCGATGCAGTCGCCGGAGAAAGCTCCACCCGAAACTCTAGCGGTTCCTCGAACTGCGACTCGAGCCTCGGCTAGAGCCAAACCTACGAAGGATCCCGACAGCTCGCAGGTCGTGTCCCGTGCTCGCCGCAGCACGGTGGGCGGTAGGCACGCCGCAGCAGATCAGGAGAACAAACAAGTCAATCTGCCGGATACTCCTGCCGTGCCGAAAACCAGAAAAAGAGCCGGGCTTGCCTCGGCTCGGAGAAGACCGGAGGCTACAAAGAGAGAAGAGAAGAATGAGGAAGAAAATCGGGATGTGCCAAAGTCTTCAACAGTGAAGGGCACGCAAAGACAGGCCCGAGCATCTGCAGTGCCAAGGGTATGCAGCACGAGGAGGTCGGCGAGGTTGTTGGAGAAGTCGATGTCTGAGCTGAAGGTGTCTGAGGAAAGAGCCTCAGAATTGGAACCGATTAAAATGGATGACCTGGGTTCGAAAGAAGAATCAGAAGAAGTCCTAGAAGAAATTCAAGAGAATAAGAATGCACTTGGTAGGTGTTTAATTTCACAGACGAAATTGATTTAGGAGTTATGAATTGGGTAGAGTTAGGAAGTATATATGACACTTTTCTTTATCATATTTATGTTTTTGTTGATGATACATTTGGAAGGAAGCAGACGACTATCTCGAGTCACTTTAATATGATGAAAAAAATGAGTTTTGGTCATCTATGTAAGAAGTCATAGATTTTAATGAATGATAGTTCTGATTAGCGCCATATTATATATGCAGATGCTGATTCCCAGGCTGCAGAAGAGGAGAGTTCAGAGAGACCCGATCATTCAAATGTTCCTGTTGAGAAATCAACAGGAATAGGGGAGAAGGAAAGAGAACTGCTAAGTGATGTGAATGTGAATGTGGAGAGCAGTTGCGTCAGGGCTTTTGTCTCCGAGGTACTCCTGGAAGCTGAATGTGGCAAATCTGATTGCCTGAGTGCACTTTCTGATTCAAACTTGAAAGATGATGTCCTTGATGAGAAGTTAGATCAGTTGGATGATAACCTGCATGGTAAGTTGAGTTATTGTTTATTTTCTGGTACATTATTCACTGCAATCACGAGTATCATGCTAATCAATACAAATTGCTCTGTAGTGTCGACAATGAACCAAGATGCGCCACCAGTAGACAATCAAAGTGATGACATTGATGTTGCTGTGATATGCGGGACAGAAGAGAATGGTGCAGAGAATCCATTTCTTCCCGAAGAGCAGATGGTGGAAAATAATGAGGGAGTTCTAATTTCTGAGACAATCACGAGTATCATGCTAATCAATACAAATTGCTCGACGTTGAACCAAGATGCGCCACCAGTAGACAATCAAAGTGATGACATTGATGTTGCTGTGATATGCGGGACAGAAGAGAATGGTTTAGAGAATCCATTACTTCCCGAACAGCAGATGACGGAAAATAATGAGGGAGTTCTAATTTCTGAGACAATCATCTGTACCTCTGAGGATTCAGATCAACTAGTTCCTCATATCATGGCCAACTCAGATCAATTAGTCCCTCACTGCGATGATATTCAAGAGCCAGTTGGGGACAACGATTCGGGTGTTGAAATTTCCATGTCCAGCCAATTGGAAATTCAGGACAGTGCTCCTGTTGAGCAAGAAGAAAGCATCAAGCTTGACCAGTTGATGTCTCCTTGTCCTGTTAGTCCAATAATTCAGACAGAGAAGCATGAGGATGAGCAATTGGTTGAAGTCGACGTGATCGAATCAGAAGAGTTCGCCATGGAAGTCCGTGAGTGGCACAAATCATTGGTTGAAGCTTCTGCAGCTGCAAAATCATCAGAAGTGAATGCACCACACATTCAAGAATATGAGGATCTTCAAGGGCTTGTTGATGTTCATGTGATGCAAGAAGTGGAATTTGTCGAAGGAGCTTGTGAATTACCTCCATCTGCCATCGCAGACAAGACTCCAATTTATGTCAGCAACATAAGCACACATTCTCCTCTCGCTGTGAATGGTAAAGTTGCGCTTTCCCCGTTGACAGCTGACCGACTGCCAAAGTCTCCTACGCTGATGAAGTCATCGAGTAAGAAGAAGTCCACGGTCAGAAAGATGGCCAATAATCTGGACAACAACAAAGAGAACATGGATATTCCACCCTCCCCATTAGCAGTATCAGCTGACCAGCTGCTTCTACCCTCCCCATTAGCAGTAGCAGCTGACCAGCTGCAAGTGAAGTCATCAAGCAAGAAGCAGCTGGACAATAACAAAGAGAACATGGATATTCCACCCTCCCCATTGGCAGTAGCCGCTGACCAGCTGCAAGTGAAGTCATCAAGCAAGAAGCAGTCTGCGCTGAGAAAGATGACCACTTTGCTAGGTGACGACAAGGAGAATATGCAGAAGGGGGGCAGAAAAGTGGAGCCAAATACAGAGAAGGCAAAAAAGCAGAGCGAGGAAGAGAAGATTACAGATGAGGATAGAGTGCTGGAGTCCTTGCAAAACAAGAGCCTCAGGCAGTTGAAAAAGATGTTCAAGCAAAAATTGGGAACGACCGAAACCGAAAGGGAGAAAGATGCCACTGAGGTATGCTGATTTTGCTAGGAGATGTTTTCTGCTTGCTTTGTGGTTCGGTAACAATGCATCATTATTCGGTGGCATCATAATGATTAACCGTTTCGCAAATGTTTAACTGCAGCAGCAGCAATTGGGGAGTGCGAGACCGGCTCTTCGGGTGCTGTCTGAAAACCAAGTGGCTCTGGGTGAGGTAGAGGGTAACTGAATTCTACGGTTTCGGGCAGGTGCTGTCAGAAAACCAAATGGCTCTGGGTGAGGTAGAGGGTAACTGAATTCTACGGTTTCGGGCAGGTGTTGTAAGAAAACCAGCTGGTTCTGGTGAGGTTAAGGGTAACTGAATCTATGGTTTGGGGTATATGTTTTTGATCTGGAGGGCGCAAACCTCGGTTTGCATCTATTGAGTTCTTTTGTGATGTAATAAGAATCAAATAAAGACCATTCTGATTTGCTAGTCTTACACTCTCTCTCCTTTTACTTAAAGTTGGTTTACGGACCAGATTGCGGGATTTTTTCAATTCCTCAAAGTCTGTCAATTAATGTGCAACATTTTTAGATCTCGCCCAGTAACTATTGTCGAGGTATATATAAGGATGAAGATACTTGCCCTGACTTTTGGCCGTTCAATTTTTATCTGTTTATTTATTTTTCCAGTCCCTCCATATTGTGGATGAGAAAGCTGCTTCCTTCTAGGATAAGAAAAATTCAATAGCTTATCAATAGTTAAATCAATAGATCTTAGAAATTATTTTCTTTGCATCAGAGACTTGCCCTAGTAACCTTACAGAAAGAAAATTTCAAATGTAAATTGTTGAGATCCAACCAGCACTCAACCATCATCGTTCAATTACTTTCTCATGCAAATCCCGTATCTTTCTTTCCTCGGCATATCAGATGTTATACTTGCTTCATATTTTCTTCTAAGCGTTTATGTCATTTATAATTTCATTCCGATATCCTCCCGAATTCTCACGGATAATGGGCACAGCATAAAATTTATGTCATTGAATGAAACAGCGGCTGCTTTAACCCTCCTGAATTCTCAAGGATAATATGGCCACAGCATAAAATTTATGTCATTGAATGAGACAGAGGCTGCTTTATTCGTGGGTTATGCCTCCAACCTATCTTTCTAAGGGCCCTGAAGCAGATTATGCCTCCAATCTATTACAAAGTAGCAGGCATTGTCAGATTGAGCAATCTTGAATTGATCTGCTCTGTAAGTGGGTGTTCAGAAAAGCCATGGTCTTTGGTCCTCCCCTCCTGAGAACGAGCCGTCCAACCAAGTCTGATGCATGCAGATCCACATAAATCCACCAGGAATTGATGGATCTGCTCTGTAAGAGGGCGTTCAGAAAAGCCATGGTCTTTGGTCCTCCCCTCGCGAGAACGAGCCATCCAACCAAGTCTGATGCATGTAGATCCACATAAATCCACCTGGAAGTTCAGCATGCTGGATTCCATGAAAATGAAGGCTTAGTGACTGCTATAGAGTCTCAATAGAATCATAATCATTGTTAAGATCATGAGATGATGAAACACAAATCAACGGCATTAATTCAGCCATACCCTTGAACTGAGCAAGACTGTTGTCACACGGCATTCTCTATCTTTACCTGCAGAACGATTGAACTCAGAACCATTTCGAAGATGAATTTTCAGGTAGAGTTACTGAATGTGTTTCTTCTCAAAAGCATCTCATTTGACAGAATAGAATTGCCGCTGTCACATGTCACTACCATCTATTTATTAACCACCTACTACGCCCAACCAAGCACGAAATTGTCGTCATTTTATAGATTGTAGTCACATGAGTTATATCGTGTTTCCAAAATGACCTTGGAGAATGTATCCAAATAATTGTTCTAATAAATAAAAGCAATTTAATCAAGTACCTAAGCAAACTTATACTAACCTGAAACAAATGGAGTTACAGTACCACTGAGATTTGGGGACAAACTACATAACCTTAGGAACAAAGTACATTTTGTGCAACAGCCCTTCCTGTATGATAGAAAAAGATCCCATCATCCTGAACTGATCTTACCTGGGATCACAAATCCCAAGTTTGTCTAGGAAGAGCAGATCTAATTGAATTAGTGCCTTGAATTGATTTCTTTTGTGATCTTCAAGAACAATATATTCAAAAACCGTTTTACCAAGCCTAAAATTCAATATTATGGTAAGTGTCTATACCGTCAGCTTTTTAGGGGTCAACTTGGTTTAAAAAGCTTCACCCATTACATGATCAGTCAGGTTGAATGAAGCTTCAATTCTTCCCCCGCTGCAACCGAGCTCAAGTCTACTCGAAATACACCTACTCACCATTTTGCATACTAAAATGAAGCTAAGATACAAGCTCGATTTCCAACTGACAGTGTGCTTACGTGACAAAACAACATATATCAAGATCAATGCTTTATTTTAGGTAAACTGTAGACTTCAAGGTCATGCGAAACATATTTCATTCAATCAAACACTACTCAAAGTTGAGGGAGTGCTTCCAATTGTGGAAGAAGTATCAATGTCAGGTGATCTAGAGAGAAAATTTGAGGTTAGAATTTCAGTTCAGTGTAGTCAAGCTCCAATTGAGCAATTCCTACACCTATTTAGCATTTTGGATTTTACGCTTCCCCTGGCACTACATTGGTCCTGAGTCCACATCGTGTCAACCAGAATCAGATGAGAATACATAATGACAAGTGGATGGAAGAATGGTTAGAAATGAGTATCATACCACATAATTCACACTTATCAAATTTCACCAGCCACGCGTCTGAACATATCTGAGCTGCAGAAACTCTATCAACCCATAATCGAAACTGCTTTCCCAGCTGATCTCCATACAAGTTGGCCATCTCATCTATGCACTGGGAGAAAGGAATCTCTATTCCAGAAGGATGTACAAAAGTACCCAGTGAATTCTGCACAGAAAATAATTAAAATTTTCTTTCACCAAGAAAAATGGCAAGACTTTCAGAATTAATAGATAAATTGATCTCCCAGAAGTAAAATGAGGTCCTAGGCCAAGAACATGCAATAGAAGATGGCAAGTGAGCTAAGAAAATAGAACATGTAGCTTTTGCATTGACGAGCCTCAGCATCTCAAAAGCACTGTAGAATCAAGAAAAAATTTCATCTATAGGAGAAATTACATTTTCTCTTAATTGCAGTAAACGGAATTGACTATGATGCTAGACTGATAAGTGACGACTAAAGCTTGCTTTTCCAGTTTTGCTTGCTGTGGCATGATATACAAGAAGGACATGTTTATTCTTTTCATTTGAGGTCTTAATATATGCAGGACAATGCATAATCTGTACCCTAACAGCTTAAAACCATGTCTTTGCTACTGCCACAATTCCTTTAATTTATATTGATTAATTAACTATAAAAAAAGAAGCTAAGATTGTGGAGACAAGAGGTTAGACTTGTGCTGAGTGTACCCCGACAAATGCAGTGGACACAGGATTTGGGGGAAAAGATGGATCAAACTTACAAAGAGTAATCTTAAATGATCAATAAAATGGTCGGACCTCTCAACTTCACCACGTCGCCATCTCTCATAGAACAGATAAAATTTCACTACTTCATGACACGGATTGCATATTTCTATTGTGCAATTCAAAGAGTCCCGTATATCCCTTGGAGAAACATTTGGACCAAGACTAAAAGTCCCAATCGCTTGGATGATTCCAGTAGCACATCTCTCTGTTGCATGAGTAATTTGATGGTTATTCTTTGCATTTTCTGAGTACCACTCTAATAATTCCTCCTGCGCATTGCTGACCTGCAGGTGGTAGGAGTTACACCATGCAAATTCACTTATAGGACTCTGATTTTAGACAAACTAGTAAATGCTACGAACCATCACACCATGTACTGCAGGGACAGTGAATAGCTCAGCATCATTTCCAGAGTCACCACAAACAAGAGTATTAGAAGGGACACGTCCCTTAGCTTTGAACTTCTTAAGCAAATAAGCTAGTGCCTGTCCCTTCCCAGCACGTCTTGGCAATACATCTAAAGCAATTCCACTGCTGTAAATTATTTTCACATCTAGCTGTCAATCAATACAATACCAAATTAATAAGATTCTACATAATTGGACAAAATTCAGAGCAGTTCTGGTATGACATTGGATTTCACACATTGCAGATATGACTATATTTTCATTCTTACCCCATATTTCTCTAGACACTGTGGAAGATCTTTCATCACTTTCATGGCTTCGTCCTTCTTCACATAAAAGCTGACCTTGTGAGGCCGTTGGTCTATTTCTGGCTGAATTTCAGTCACGCGATTTTCAAAATTAGAGAGAAAGGTTAATCACTATCACGGACAACACTTTCTGACTTTTAAGTTGGATGTCGCCAACTGTGATTGTGGAGAAACACATACAGCATGGAGCTCATGGAGCTCAAGAACCTATCCAGTAAACCAGAAAGCAATCTTAAGCTAGAATACATACCTGAGGAGTAAGTTCAGGAAACTTTGCTGTTTCTCCTGTGACTACATCGCGATTCCATTTCTGATTCAGATAACACTCCCACTCAGCATCCGGTACCATTGACTCACCATACATGATTTCAGTTCCCACAGACATAATCATGATATCAGGAGTCAGTAAGGGCTTCTTGATTTTCAACTGCTTGTAACTTGTTGGTGACCTTCCAGTGGAGAAGACTAGAAGAGAATTATCACGGTAAAAAGCTTCCCACAGTGCATTAAACCTAAGAAGAGAGAGATTCTCTGGATCAAGATGATCAACCTGCAATGAAATATCTCAATTCCGCAACAAGAAGGAAAATAAAATTCATGTGCAACAGGCAGAAAAGCTACCTACCATGGTAGAGTCAAGATCCGATACTATCATGAGGCGTGCAGCACCATCAAGACGATCCATTATTTTCACACACAAACTCTACAAATAGGCAACAAGAGCAACTGCTAGTGGAATTAGTCAAAAAATTCTAAACAGGACAAAAGCTCTCTATGAGTGTAAATTGACATAAACTGATTCGTATAACCTGGAGGTCGGAAATTTAAACTAAAACAGGATAGTGGATTATCCTACAGAATGCGACTGTGATATTCTATATCCTTTGCCTACAAACTACGATCAAATCTTCATTGTTTCAAACTTCAAGCGCACCATGAATGTCTTATGTGGAAAATGCATAGTTTTCTACAATGCAACTGTTCCTGAACAATTCAATTTACTCTCGACAACCACCCAATTTCATCGGTAAAGTTCTCAGATATCCCATGATGAGAAAAATGAAATGCTTGTAGTAGAATACTATCATACACACAACTTGGAATCTGACAGGGAGCGCAAACATACTCGATCGCTCCATTCCCAGATATAAAGTTCAGCCCGGCTTAAACGAATTTCCAGCAACAGAGCAACTAGTAAGCCATGAGATGGTTAATCGATCGCTGAGCGCATTCCCAACAACGCGCTCCTCAGAGAATCTATCACGCACGACTGGCGGATTAAGCTATATTATTAAACAGAATAATCAGATGCATAGCCACTTCCACTAGAGTTTTCTCAAAGGCAACCGGCTGCTGGGTCTCATAGAAAAATCCATACGCAGA
Source organism: Syzygium aromaticum (assembly GCA_024500025.1). Lineage (NCBI taxonomy): Eukaryota > Viridiplantae > Streptophyta > Magnoliopsida > Myrtales > Myrtaceae > Syzygium > Syzygium aromaticum. The sequence goes on from CM044891.1 coordinate 27,844,095, forward strand.
ACAAGGAAAAACAAAAAAAACCCTTTCTTTACGGCGTTAACTCGTATAGTATACCGTAGCTTCCTGTACAAAAATGCAAACAAGACGTTCTTGGTTCTTCCTTAGCAACTTCCATGCATAACAATGCTCTAAACCCGAAACCAGAAGAACCCAAAAGAGCATCGAAAGGGGGTTTAGATCCTTCCGAAAATCGGAACATTCAACACCGGAAAACATATGTCGACCAATAAACGCGACCACTCACGGCTACCCACCTGTTTTCTTCTGGGATTTCTGCTTCGGGGAGAACGGTCCGGGAGTATCAGGGGTGGGGGGGACGACCCACGATGCGAGACGAATCGAATGATGAGAAACAACGCGAATGGGGAAATCCGAACAAGGGTAAAGATCAGAGATGGAAAGCGATGGGCGACGAGAGCACTCTTGAAGACGGAATATACCTGCTTGCTGGTCAGTGGACACCACTTACTCTTCTTCTTCTTCTCCTTCTTCTTCTTCATTAGCCAAGATAACCGCTCTTGAATTTTCCTAACTTCCTCCACCATGCATCTTTCTCCTTTCTTTTAGCTGGAAAATGATACAAATGATCTAGAAACTTTGGAGCAACGTGCAATATGATTTCAGAATTTTTAATTTTTTTTAATATGATCCATAAACTTTATGTGCATATTCAATTTAATTCATGAACTAAACAAAAATATTCAATATTCAAACACTAAACTGAACATGTACGAAAAGTTCATGCACTATATTGAACAAATTAAAAGTTTATGAATCATACTGCACATTAGGCTAATATTTAGAGACTATATTGAATAAATTAAAATTTTGGATATCACATTTCATATCGAATCAAATTTTAGAGATTCTTAGTATAATTATTTCTCAACTTTATTAACGAAGCTACAGAGGTTCTGTTTTTGTCAAGAAAACTGAGAATGTCTATTTTTTTAGGTAATATTTAACGCCATGCAGATAGAAAAACTAAAGACTACAACAAAAATCAAAACTTGGGGGGCTAATCTGCAACTTTTACAAAGTTTTGGGGCTATTGCACCGTGGAGGGAAAGTTGAGGGCGGTAATTGAAATAGGTTTATAGTTCCGAGGCTATTGTGCATCTGCCCCAAAATTTATTTATGAGGGTTTTGAGTAATTGTCCTTTATTTTTTCTTAATGGCAATTAAACTATGGACATCGAAGAGTTAGCAACCTTTTTTTGGGTCTATGAGACTTCTTATACGATTCTTATAAAAATATTTCGCATAGTCTACAAATTATGGCTTATCCATGTACACATTGGATCAGAATGCGAAACTATAAAAATATAGTGTTTCAACTACAATTTATTTGTATACAAAATGCAAACCAAAAAAGAAAGTACATAGAAGATTGATTGAAACTTGTCTTTTTTATGTAGGTTTTTTCACCAATGACACCACACCGGTAATTTTTTTCCGGAATTACCTGGCTCCTTAATAAGGTAGATCATGCCATCAATGTTACCAGTTACAATGTTTATGACACACGAATTTCAATTTTAGCCAAAAAAAAAAAAGACACGAATTTCAATAATCAACATTTCATACTGGTCTATCACTAACTAAGGGTGTCAATAGGCCGGCTTGGTTGGGGTTCCCACTAATACTTCACTTGAGTCGAATGTGAGGGGTATATGTCTTTGTGACCCGATCCGCTTAGAATCCGGACGGCAAAAACGGTCCCGATCGAGTCGGGTTCTCCTCTTCCATCGTCTTCCTTTGAACTGTGTGTTCATTTTTTTATGGTTTCGACTCAAGTTTTAGAGAGTTAATCCACCGTCCAATAACGTCCCGACTTGTTCAATGCAACTCAGATGTAAATTCGGTGCCATCCTTGGGACTTGGATCTCCCCCAAACAACGAATGAATGGCGAAATTCGGATGATAATGCAAACACATGGTGTGAAAAATCTGTCTGTCTTTGAAGCTCCTGTCCTGTCCTTGTTCGATCAAGAATGCAAAACACGACCTGAAACTCCCTCGCATTTGCTTCACTCTTTACTGATGCATTTCAATCCAAACTTCATGGCTTCCTTGTAATGTTGGCCGACCAAACTACGGCGAATGGCGAAATGTTTTCTTCAATTCTTGCTCATTCAGAAAAAGCAGACTGCAAATGCTAAATGTAATCCACACAGGGAAGGAACTAATTTAGTAGGTGTAATGTTTGCTTCTGGCCGTGGAAGCTCCGTAGTTAGGCCTCAAGGCTGGGACTAAAGACGTTGACAAGACTCTTATTTGTTTTGATTTGGAAACACGTTCGATAATTTATTCCGAGTTGGTTCGGGTTTTATGATCCAAAACAGAACCGAACCGTCAAAAGCCCGTTGTTTCACTTACTACCGAATTGAAAGGAAACTTGACCAGAAACATCAGAAACACCCGAAAGCTTTGTTTGATTCAGGTTTCGGTTCAGAGGGTTCTTTTTGACATGCTTATCATTAAGGGCTTTAAGGGCTTGGAACATTCATATAAGTCCATCTTACTAGAATGGAAACATCAGGTTTATGACTCTTCCAGAAGATAAAAATCCATATAAACAGATTAGCAATAAGTATCGCACGTCAATGAAAAATTAGAAAAAAAAAACAGCACAGCAGCATAATGCAAATTCCCAAGAACTAACACCCTTTCATTAATTCAGAAAATGAATGGGATAAGAGCCTTGACATCTTCAGGAAAATCCTCAAATTTGGAAGTGTACCACCTCCTAGTGGCATAACTCCTGCCCAGAAGGTAGAAAAATGTGGCCAGAGACCAGGAAAAGGAATAGACTGTCTGGGAAATGAATGAAATCCCCACAAAATCTATGACCTCAAACAAGTAGTGTGGACAAATGACCCAGCCAAACAGTCCGCCCTTGGGAATCTTGTACTCTCTGTCACCCTCTTGCCTCAGTTTGGAGAGCAGGATATGGTGGTACAAGTTGCCGGTTAACCCGATCAGGAATAGCGCTATTCCTGGATAGAGCAGGTCCACCGGTGGGTCAGGAAGACCCTGGGATAGGTGTTGTGAGTAGATCGATGTCACGGCTGAGAGGAAGTAGGCGAGAGAGATGACCACCATGGAGTTCACGCCCATTCGTCCACTGAACTTGTGCACCAACAACACCTGAGAAAAGGTTTAGGTTGAAATGAATTTGCTCTGAAAAAATATAGGAGAGAACAGAAGCTTAGGCAGGTTTAGTTCCGCCTAGATTTGCCGTTTCATTTTCATTTGAGACCTGAATAAGAGTTGTCCTAAGAATACATTTTGCCACATTTCAGAAGGATTTGCAAATCGGATTTAAAGCTGCAAACTGCAGATTTGCAAATCGGAATTATTAACTGTTGTTGTGCCAAATATACTTATAACGAGGAAGGGTTTCGCATCGTTGAAGAATGTGTCGGGCACTTGTATGCTCAACGGGTATCCCTCTGAAGCGCCCGTTGACATGACCTTCTTGGGAATACGAATACCAAAGACATACTCATACAATATTAAAAAGCAAACGGCCTTGAGGGTAGCTTAGGGAGAAGCAATAGAAAAGAGACAAGTGCAGGTTTACCTCGAGGATTCTCTTGAAGAAATGGAGGGAGATGGCTGATCGTAGGATCAGGAACCTGAGGCCCCCATCGGGGAAGATCAAGAAGGAAGCGAGGCCAGCAAGGAAAGCCGGTGAGTAGAGGACCAACATCCCGGTCCTGCTCTGGACTTTCTTGTAGGGGGTGAGGGTGAACTTGGAGTACTGTAGGCGCACTCCTCCCGCCTCCGACAAGCCCAAAATGGCCAGCGAGGCCATGATCACCACCGTCATGAACACCGATGGAGGCGGTGGGTATATGAAATTCAGTATCATCGATATTATCATCCCTCTCTACTGTGTTTTTCTGCAGCTGAGATGATGAACCCTTGATAATTGGATGGTGATTTTGGTTGGAATTGTGGTATTTGATCGAACAGGAATTACAAGAAGGCCGACATATATTAAGTAGATGATAAAAACAAAACCACCCAACCTCCACCGCCACAACAACGACCACAACGACAACAACAAAATAAGATCTCGACCAGAACAGCAACAACAAGAAGTCAACAACGACAAACACACGCATAAAAAGGATACGTCAGCAGTAGTGGAAACCCAAGAAAAGGCTGGCTTAACTTGGCCACTGTGTCTGAGGTTTCCCTGTTTTCTGCCCACATCCAAGGCTTTCCATCTGGAGAAGATGCCACCTTCTAAGTACTATTATTTTGCTTTCATTCTCAAGCATGTTTGTAATTACTCGGAAGGCCTAATTGGAAGAACAAAAATGAGCCGAAGCTCACCTGGCCTCTCTCCTGAATCCTTGATTCAGATGCAAGTCGCAACTTGGATCGGAACACGGCAAATTTCGACTTTTTTTACATTGCAACGGTTTACAGAGGGATAAGACGGGCTGTCATGACCAAGAGCGAATCGTCGCTACCTCCCTTGGACAATTCTAGAAAAGCCCATCTTCCTATATAATTGTAGCGACAACTAATGATGCTAAACGTGACCAATATATTAGCCACACAATTATTCACCCTTCTACTAAAATACTCCTACCACCTACAATTATATAATTCAATTCCTTATCTCATGTGATGATAGACTTAAGTCGTGGGGAATAGTTTATTCCGTCGCAACTTTGCTGATTTTATAACCGCCTAAGGAAGATGACTGGAAAGTCAATGAATTATGTCTTCGCCTACTTTGTATTGTGTAAAGGTGATTAGAAAGGATTAAGGAAGGTACTCAAATTATTATCGAGAAAAGATAGGCCATAAGAACATCAGGTGTAAACTCCTCCATTACTGTTTCTCAGTTTGTGGAAATAAATGTTGGTGTCGGTGCTTCTCGTGTCCGTCCTGATAAAAGTTGTCTTCCTCGACTGATCTCTATGAATATATTACACTCTGATCATCTTCTTTAGATTGACTTTTAACTGAAAATTTTAGTTTGGACCAAATTCGTCGCCATATATTGGACAAATGCAATGAATTTTTGTTGCCTTTTGCCAATCTACGGCGATCAAAAATGAGTTCTGTTGACTTTGAGCGAGACAACCTCATTTTACCAGAGACTTCGTTATCCTTATCATCAAACCAACCTAGTTTACTGGTGATCATGGTAATGTAAAACAACAGAAAATGCTGTTGATTACAAGAACATTCCCTGCGAGTTGACAGTCGACTTGAGGCCTTCCTGACTTCGTGAACCTACTTTTGCATAAAATGCGCCGTGCTCAACATTACTAAAGAACCACAATAGCACCAACGGGACCCAATGGGAACTTTGATGACACATAAATTTGCTTTCTAAATAAACTAGACGACTCCCAATCACCTTCGATCCCAATCAAGTCAGATAACCAAAGCCTGAATAGATCTTCTCATGCTGTTACATGTGATTCACATAAACACAAGATCTAGAAGCATTTCACAATGAATAGAACCAGAGCTCCATTGCAATGATGTTTACTGTGGTATCATCCCACCCAGATCTTTCAATACACATTGAAAAGAGCAGCAAACTAAAAAATTAGAGCTACAATACGCACCTGAGAAGAAGTTCAGCAAATTTTGCTGTTTCTCTTGTGACTACATCGCGGTTCTATTTCTGATTCAGATCACACTCCCATTCATCATCCGGTACCATTGACTCACCATACATGATTTCAGTTCCCACAGACATAATCATGACATCAGGAGTCAGTAAGAACTACTTGATTTTCAACTGCTTGTAACTTGTTGGTGACCTTCCAGTAGAGTCCCACCACAGTGCATTATACCTGAAAGAAGAGAGGTTCTCTGGATCAAGATGATCAACCTGCAATGAAATATCTCAATTCTGCAACAAGAAGGAAAATGAAATTGATGTGCAACAGGCAGAAAATGCTACCTGCCATGGTGAAGTCAAGATCCACTACTATCATGAGGCGTGCAGCACCATCAAGCCGATCCAGTATTTTCACCCGCAAACTCTAGTAGGCAACAATAGTAACCGCGAGTGGAATTAATAAGCAAATCCGAAGCCTAGACAGGAGAAAAGCTCTCCATGACTGTAAAGCTAACATAAAGAATTCATAATGGGGTAGCTCATTATCCTACAGAAGGTATCTCATTTTTTTATATCCTTTAGCTACAAACTATGATTAAAGTCTTCATTGTTTCAAACTTCAAGCACACAATGATTGTCTTATGTGGAAAATGCATGGTTTTTTACAATGGAACTGTTCCTGAACAATTCAATTTACTTTCAACAACCACCCAATTTCATCTGTTCAGTTGTCAGACATCCCATGATGAGACAAATGAAGTACTTGTAGTAGAATACCATCATACGCAGAACATGTAATCCGACGGAGCACAAACATACTCAATTGCTCCATCCTCAGAAATAAAGTTCAGCCCAGCTTAAAGGAAATTCCAGGAACAAAGCAACCAGTAAACCATGAGATGGTTAATCAATCATCAAGCGCACTCCCAACAACGCATTTCCCAGAGATTCTATCCTGCACAATCAGCGGATCAATCTATATTATTAACAGAATGATCAACTGCATATCCACTTCGACTAGAATTTCCTCCGAGGTAACTAGCTGTATTTAAGAATAAAATCCATACACAGAAACCGTTCTTTGTGGGGATAAGTTGCATCATATAGCGTAGCTTCCTGTACTAAAATGCAAATAAGCTGTTCTTAATTCTTCCTTAGCGAGCTCCATGCAGAACATCAAAAAACCAAAATCAGAAAAACAAAGATCATTGACGTGTGATTAAGATTCTTCAAATATTAGAACAATTAACGCCAGACGGAACTCTTTGTAAGGGCAAATCGATGTCAATCAAAACTTCATTGACACACAGATTCCCTCTTTGTTGTTTTCAGGGATTTCTGCTTCAGAGAACGGTACAGGAACATCATGGGCCACACCAGTAAACTTTTTTCCAAGAAAGATTAATCGAGAGCCTGTTTTTCTTTATAATTTATTTTTTCCAATCAATGATGGACCACACCAGTAAACTTTTTCTGTAATTGAGTAGATCCTTAATAAGGTTCATGATGTCATCAATATCACTAGCAACTCAGAACATTCATATGTGTCAACCTTACTCGAATAAAACATCAGATATTAGCCTGTATACAACTCTTTCTGTTATAATAATCCATTGTACGAGTGTCCTTCCAATCACCACTCTCTTCAATTCAGAAAATGAATGGAAGAAGAGACTTGACATCTTCAGGAAAATCCTCAAACTTGGAAGTGTACCATCTCCTGGTGGCATAACTCCTGCCCAGGAAGTAGAAAAATATGCCCAGAGTCCAGGAACAAGAATAAACTGTCTGGGAAATGAATGAAATTCCCACAAACTCTATGACCTCAAACAAGTAGTGTGGGCAAATGACCCGGCCAAACAGACCACCCTTGGGGATCTTGTACTCTCTGTCACCCTCTTGCCTAAGTCTGGAGAGGAGGATATGGTGGTACAAGTTGCCGGCTATCCCGACCAAGAATAGTGCTACTCCTGGATAGAGCAGGTTGACCAGGGGCTCGGGCAGACCCTGGGACAGGTGTTGTGAGTAGATCGATGTCACGGTCGAAAGGAAGTAGCTGAGAGAGATGACCACCATGGAGTCCACACCCATTCCTCCACTAAACTTGTGAACACACAAGACCTGAGAAAAAGTGCCTTGGTTGAAATGAATATGCTTGAGAAGTTATATGAGCGAAACGGAAGCTTAGGCGGGTAAGGTTCGGCCGGATTTCCCGTTTCATTTCCATTTGAGAACTGAAAAGAGTTGTCCTAAATATGCATTTTGCAACACTTCCAAAAGGGTTTTCATATCAGAATTAAAGCTGCAAACTGCAGACAGACTGATAAAACATTTTTAATGTCTTACAGTTTCGAACGAGAACACGAGGTCTCATAACTTCCTTGTACAAAATATATGATCAACAAGCAAGGTTAATTATTCATATCATAAAGAGCGTCTCGGGGCACTTGTATGCTCAACGAGTATTCCTCTAGAGCACTCGTTAACACGGCCTTCTTGGGAACACAAAAACCAAGGACATACTCAAAAACGTCAAAAACCAAACGGCCTTGAGGGTTGCTTTGCGAGAAGCAATAGAAAAGAGAAAGAAGTTGTAGCTTTACCTCGAGAATTCTCTTGAAGAAATGGAGAGATACGGCTGATCGTAGGATCAGGAACCTGAGGCCCTCGTCGGGGAAGAAGAAGAAGGAAGCGAGGCCCGCGAGGAAAGCCGGCGAGTAGAGGACCAACATCCCGGTCCGGCTCGGGACCTTCTTGTAGGGTGTGAGGGTGAACTTGGAGTACTGCAGGTGAACTCCTCTCGCCTCCGACAAGCCCGCATTGGCCAGGGAGGCAGCGCTCATTGCCGACATGGCCGTCGTGAACAGCGACGGAGGCGGCGGGTATATGAAGTTCAGTATCGTCGATATAACCATCCCTCCTCTGGTGTGGCTTCTCTGCAGCAGCCGAGATGACTGTCCGATAGTTTGGGTGGCGAGTTTGGCTTCAAATGGAATTGTGGTATGTGGTGATCAGGAAGTACACGTGGGCTGAAATATGTTTAGTGGACAATTAGAATTAAGAGCTCAACAACCACGACAACATCATCAACCGAACGTGCACGAAGTATAAGGTGAAATAACTGATAACTCTACGTGCGATTCTTTTGCTTACGTTCTGAAGCGATATCTCTACTTGTGTCTTCACCTGCGCTCTCGTGTGAATATCTGTTCTTAAAACCGGGTAGAGGTAGAGCACGTAATAGTTCAGTTGTAAGGCCCCATCGGCTCCCGAGGACACACTCGACAACATTTTCGATATGTCATTCGCGATATCTCCAATGTGGCCGTCGTGGTCGGCTGTCTTTCAACTCTCACCCAGAAAATCAAAAGAAGAAACTGCGCCGACCCATCATAACCCCATTCCATAGGCCTCGCCATCCTTCTCACTAGACCAGCTTAATTTGCTGGTGACCATGGCTGTGTAAAAACAACAAATTATAGCAGTCGATGACAAGAACATTCCTTGTCAGTCAACAGTCGACTAGAGGCCTACCTGACTTCGTGAACCCATTTCTTCATAACAGGACTAACGATTTCACTCGCACAGTACCGCATTTAGCGCCAGGGGGATAAAATGTGAACTTCGATGACACATAGATTTGCTATCCTCAATCAAATAGGCGACCCACGGTCACCTTTGATCCCCTTCGATTCAGATAACCAAGGCCTAAATAGATCTTCCCGTGCCATTGTCGAAATTCATATACACAAAAGATCTAAAAAGCATTTCACAAGTAATAAAACCGCAGCTCCTTTGGAATGATGTTTACAGTGGTATCATCCCGCCCAGATGTTTCAATACAACTTGAAAAAGAGCAGCAGACTAAAAATTCGACACTACCGAACATGCTGCGATATTGCTACTGTCTGAGTATGGCATGATGACATTAGGAATACTTAAGCAGTTTGGATGACCAAACTACCTCTTTTACAAGCAGCGAATTGTCGAGAGAATCGGTGGGGCAATTTCTGCAGGCCAACTGTAAAGCTTTTCTCACAAGACAAGAACCGGCATCCTACATTAACATTTTACAAACACCACCTCCCCCCCCATACACTAATACATTGGGGTATAGACACAAACAAAGAATCAAATTGAAAATTTAAGAACACACACCTATACCCTCTATACATCACCCACCCCAAAATTGTATTCATCGATTACAATGGAGTAAAGAAACCCCACCAACCTCCTCTGAGAGACGGATGCCTGAAGGTTGGCAAAAGAAGGTCCAGTATCGAGATTATCACAATCCATCAATCACGTCCTTTGGCACCATGCCATAATACACCACTAGCTCTTCCAATGGCAGAGTCTAAGCTTGAACATGCGGAGCTCCTTCCTGACGGCGTGAGATGTCACTGCCCTCAACACATCCAATGAACTAGTGGAGGCTTGCCTTCTAGTTGTAGATTCTCACCGGCTTCTCAAATGTGTGACGATTCTGCAAAATTGAACACTCTCATAGGCTTCTCTACTTTCCATTTTTTTATCAGATGAGTTTTCTTTATTTGCCAGAGGGAAAAGGAGATTTTCAAACCACTTCTATAACATAGAGGTCGCACTAATCGAGTTTTTGGTTATCTAGCCCAAATAATTCCATCATGTAAAAGTAATTGACAATGCAATAAGACTCTTCATTGCAATTTTTAAAAATTTGGATATTGTTGAAGTAGGATTACAATAGCAGGTTGATGGAGAATCAGCGTGGCTATCAAAGGTAGAAAGGGCAGATCCTACATATTAAGACGATCAAACAAAAGCGGTATGATAATAGAAAAGGGCGATGAGGAGGACAGATAAAAGTATAGTGAGGAACTTAGGAAGACAAGGATGAGTGCGAAGGCAAATTTGACGGTCAGTGTTGAAGCTTTGAGCAGAAAAGGGAACTCACTTTAGGCGGATTATAAACAAATAACATGTGACTGAGGCCAGGTGAATGGTGGTTGTAAGGTTGCTTGCACTTGGTGTTAAACGGATTACAAACTCATTCCATGCACCAAAATCACACACCTTAAGTCTGTTCCTAAAAAAAGTCTGTTCCTTGAACCAACAATGCAACCTCACTGGGTTGTATCTATGACATGTTCCCTTTCAGGAAAGGCCAACAAAAATAAAATATTTCGGTTTCCCTCCCAGGCCTCAAAGAGGCTATTTCCACTATCAAATAACAGCAAAAATGGATCAAACATGCCATTACATCATTACCCGCCTTCTTTAAGTCCCCAAGAGAAAACAATAATTTTTCGATGTTCATTGCATCAGTCAGAATTGGATCATGCATCATATAGACTATTTAGGAAAAAGGAAGCATCTAGAACCTACGCAAGGGAGATCTGTCAGAATTGGTTCATGCACGATAAACTAGGTAGGAAAAAATAGGCATCTAGAACCTAAGCAAGGGAGAAGGGATCCTGGAGATATGTCCTTTGCTTATCATTTCATCACCCATATCCTTTACAAAAAACAGAGCTCGTGAAAAACTACCTGATTGACTGCATAAGACCTTTTTGGAGCATTATCAGTATGTTCCAGTCCAAGATACTGCTCCCAAGCCCCATAGACATCCCTCCTCTAGTAAAATCAGAGACAGTAGTCATTAAATGACTCCAAAAGTTGCATTTAATTAAAGAAAGCATAAAGATAAATGGTAGGATTTCCTTTTTCTGAGAGAGAGAGAGAGAGAGAACCTGAAAGCGAGTAGAAAGAACCTCAGTGTCTTCAAGATACTCTGGACGACCCAGTGACAGAAATGCAAACCTCCACTGACACATTATAGAAGAAAAGAGAGAATCATGTGATGACCAGTGATAGAGATGCACGAGTAAAAGAGAGAATGATGACAAAAAGAGTACATAGTCATAACATGTGTTATGTACTATCCATCAAGAGGGCCAACCCAGACAGTAAAACTGCAGCTCACTAGTTGCGCACATAATTAGCCAGTTTACCTCAACCTCAAGACACCATACCTTTGCAAATTCTTCATCTGGAACCTGCAGTTTTTTCTGTATACGAATTTTAATATCCAACAGGGTCTCGCCTTCATGGATAACCAGAAAAAAGGGTTCCCCAAAATTCTGAACCTATTAAAAAATAAAATTTGATTTAATACCAAGCATTATATGGCACAATGCAGAAGAACCACATGGGTTCAAAAATCTGAGTTGTGTCCAAAGGAAGAATATGCCTGTTCACTCTTCATCACCTGGTTTTGAGTAGTATCCTTCATAAAATGATAAACGTGAATAAGACGATCATGAGGACCAAGGTTCTTCTCCTCTTCGGGAATCTGCAGAGAGAAAATGTGATGTTAACATACAACAGGAACAAAATAACCACCCAAATAAACCAGCGACTGACGTCATAAGCAAAGGTGACCATCAACAAAATCAACAATGTCCAAAAGAACATGAGATCACTTGTCACAAAAAAAAAAATACTCAATCTAATATGCTTTTCTAATTACCTTCCAAAGTTCCACTGATTAAAACAAAATCTAGATTCAGGAAAAATGTAAAAAACCAGATGGACTTGCAACAAATTCTTTACATGAGGAGACGCACAGTTTAACAGCAGAAGGGACACGTTTATCAACATAATTTGCAAGTTACCTCCTCTGCACGCAACGTCCAGTATTGATCATTTATATTCTCAATCTTTTCATTGAGTGGGAAAATCTGCAAGCAACATAATGGCAATTCTCAATGAGGAAAAGAAAACTCAATAGCACACAAAGATTAGAATCAACTCCAACAGCAAACACTTTGACAAGAGTTATGGACCTTGTAGATCTTGTGATAAAAAACTTCAAGCAACCTCAGTTCGGTACTTGGATGGGATAAATCCACCTGCGTGGATAAGAAATTAGTAAAATAAGCCAAAACTCCTCCTGAATATGTGCCAGAAAGAGTTATAGAGAAGTAATGTAGACTGGAAATACTCTTCACGCTTGCAAATATAAACATGATGGGGATTTTGAAGCTTGAACCGATCAAGCATGGCATTCATCACTTCAGAAGCAGAAATATGCGGCCTGTTAGAAAAGAAATTTACGGATTACCTTTGTCTTAAGGTCATTTATAACATCACCAACGGTGCTTTGTTTTGGCAACCTTATGGAATGAATAACAACCTGAAAATACATGGTCCTATTAGGGGGACCACTTTTAAATAGAGGGACATGCAAGGAAAACAGCCATAGAAAGTAACTATAGAAATGTAAATCTTGATGTCTGCACTCACTTCATCTTTGGTTGCATGATGAAAAGCCACCTTCAGAGTTTTCAAACCTTGCAGTTCAGGCAGGGGGATATCCAAGACTTCATAATAAAGGATATCTGAAGTCTAGCAACATAAAAGACAACCAAGGTCCCTGTCAGCTCTCACAACACAAAGATCTACAGAATAACAAATAAGTCTAAAAGAACTCCCAAAAGCTACACCAATCTTAAGGAAACCTGATTATAGTGAACAAGCATGTCACCCAAGTGCTCCACTCCTCGATACTTGATTGGTTGAGGTTTAGGTTGTTGGGAGTAGCAATTATGAGGTGTTAGCCTAATTTTGGATGGATCATTTAAACCAAGATGGTGGGCCACTCTTTCCACGACATCATCGTAGTTATGAAGCTTCGACCTAGAAAATAAAAAAAATAAAAAATTAAGTGGCAGAAAAGCATCTGAAAACATTATCCCAGCCTTTGAACCCACTTTTATGGCCCCATCTCAAAGTCATATACAGATAACACGCACTTGGCTCAAAGGAGAGAGAGAGAGTGGGGCTTACATAAAAAAGGGCGTTTGGTACAGCTTTACCCTAACTTTTAGAATAGGAAACAGATTTTTATATGGAGCACCTCAAATCTTTTGAAACATGACAAAATTAACATTTAAAGTAACATCAGTTTCTTTAGTAATAATATAGGTAGAAATTCATGAAAAGGCCAAATGCGCTTTCTGGCTCATGTTAAGGATGAACCAAACACTCCACAATATTTTCTTCACAAAAACTGCACTCCAGTAATGCGATGTGAAAGTAGTATATTAATAAAGGTTAGAAGTGTCTCATAAGCTAACATAGATGTCAATACTGTTTGAGAAAAAGCTTTACCAGTGTTCTATAAGTATGCTCATTGTGAAGCTTTTTCCTTTGAGAAAAATAATTATAGAGCTGATACATGAAGAAAATTGTGCCAAAGTGGGGGATAAAGACCAATTAAAAGTAACACCCATTGTCCACAAAAATTACTGTACATGCTTATATAGAATCAAAGATAATTTGGTGTGTAGTTGGAGTTTCACTTGTCTGAATTCATTCAATTCTAACTAAGTTGTTATGAAAAACAACACAAAAAAAAAAAACATAACTTTTTTTTATCGTTTCTAACTCATTTAATTCATTACAAGAATTTATTAGGTTGAGTACCAAAACCACCCTTATTTCTAGTCATATTTTAGTGTTTAGCACTATCTCATTCTATAATGTGTGTATATTATCACAATGAAATTTTATCGAAGTCCCCATTTGCTTCCTAATAAATTAATGGTACCAATCATTTAGCATTTGACTCCATTTTCTGAGATTTAATATCTTTTACCTTCTCAAAATATTCCATGATTTTCTGACGAAGGCTATGTAATTTTTTTATCATTTATCATGCCATTCAAGCAGACAATAAATGTACACGAACAAGAAAATGTCTGCCAGGAGGGGGCCATAGCCCCTCATGGCCTCCCCCTCCCTTGGACAACTATCATAGAGCAAATATCTTCACTTCACAAACTTACAACTCAAGGGAAAACTCATCCTCTTTGGGTTTCTCCAATGATCGGAAACGAACAACCTGGGATTGGGCAAATGAATGTCACAACACATTAGTAACTAGCACCACCCAGTAATGCACTTCCTTATGTCAAACTTATAAACATGTATAAAACAGAGTACAAAATTAACCCAAGAAATCACAGGGGGTTGGAGCGGATTTCACATCAACTCTATGCTATTTTTTTTCTTTTTTTTTGGTTGGACGACTCTATGCTATTGAAAATCCTTTTAAATAGTCAAATTCAAAGGCTTCACACTGTTACTCTGTACCATTGTTTAGCTCAACTGTCAAATCAATCATTACCAAATCACAAATTAACGCCCAATAAAATTAAACAACAAACTTAAATTGGGCTGGTCACCATAGTTAGATTAGTCCTTGAAAATAAAATTAGCTGGAGCCACCAGTTGGCCATTGATGGAAGTTTTCTTTAGCTGATTAACAAGGAGGAGGAAAAAAGGAAGAATGAGAAGAATCTTAACGTACCTGACGATTGTGCACATATTCCATAAATGCTGGAACATCAGGATAGCGACATTGTTCGGTACTGCCAACTTTAGACTTCTGAAAACATACTATATCCCCATCTTCAAGCTATATAGAGAGATGTGAAGAATGAATTAGATAAACAATAATTTTAACTACATAACAAAAGTAGGAAGTTTTCATTTAATTAAGAATCTAAAAAGGAAATAATTCAGTCATCCAAGACATACCTGACTAGCACGGAAAGTGAACTTCTTATCAACATGTTCGCACATGACACTAGGTGCAAATTTGATCTCCTGAACACAGTTATGAAACAGTCACCAATTATACAACTAAGTACAAAGAGAATGAAGATAATCAATAAGGACAAACAAACCTCAAAAAGGTCAATCTCTTCATCTGGAGAGAAACCAGCCATTTCATTTAGTTTTGTAAGTATTTCAGCTGGCTTACTAGTTACTTTCACAAAGAGCCTTCCCACGTACCTAAACATCAAGAGAAAGCATAAGCGTCCATCCTTAATTCATATAAAATAACATTCCAGAAATGTTCAGTACCGAAGTTCCTCTTTCGAAGGGTTGTAGAGCTTGAAGAAGAGAAGAATATCGTCTTTAATCTTCTCCGGCAGCGGCACAGGGCGGAACTCCTGAATAATTTACAAAATCAGTGAAGTTCCATTTATAAAGATTTATTTGAGTGAGTGAGTCAAGTCAATGATAACTATGGATTTACCACACAAAAGTGAGTTTACAAGGCCTATTAACTTCAAAGAAAAATCGCTACTCAACTCCAAGAGAAGTACAGTGTGGTAGACAAGATGAGTTTACCTGCCCCAATTCTACCTCCAGAAACAGCTTCAATTCAGCAGTGCTTGCCTTATTGGATACTTCTCTCAATTGCCCAACCTACAGCGTTCCAGACTTATCTTGTCAATAGAAAATGGTGCATTGCATATGGTTAATAATGTCATCCTACAAATCATATTGCTTCATAATAACACTCAGAAAAATGGTGGACATTTCACCCAACTAAAAGGTACGCTCTAAATCAGCACACTAACTTCCAACACAAGTATCAGTTAAAAAATCAACCTAAAAGCACAAGCCACAGTAGTATACACGGCCATAAGAGGACCAGCCAAAACAAAAATATGATAATTCGCCTTGACGAGAAATAGATTGACTCAATCCAACAGAACCTGTGCCCACCAAAAATTGGGTCACTACACAACTCAAAGTGTTAAATGAAGTGTTGATTCAAGATCTAATAATTTGAAAATTCTAACCAACTTATCACAACCCATTGACCAAGTCAACATTTTTATTTTTATCAACCTCATATTAAGCCCCAGCATGACAAAAAGAAGTTTTACACAAAGCAAACCAATTAATTGAAGTGACAAGTCCATATATTGCAATCACAACAAAAAATATAGAGGCCCAACCGGAAAGGAGAATGACCTAAAGAAGTGAGGAACAAAAAGTTTAAAATTTAAATAAAACGCTCACAGATTGTGCTTCTTCCTGAGGTGTCAGTGGCCGATTAGGACGATATGTATGGTTTTGGCGCTTTGCCCACAACCAGAACCGCTGACATTGAACAGGTATGCCAAACTCTTTAGCAACTTCTTCCTGAGAAGAAACATAAATTAGACAATTCAACAAAAAGTGGAGAACAAAAAGGAATTTTAAAAGTCGGGATGCCAGAATGCCATGCAGTTTGACCTTAAGAGGATGCTGCATGTGAAGACCCACAAGTGGCTATATAATAGTACTAAGGAGAAGGGTGAGTAAAAATAAGGATATCCATGAACACCTATTGTGGAGTGAACATGAGACAGATCTGTCAGAGACTTAAAGCATGTGAAAACCCAAATTTACGTGCCATCACCACAGCATAATGTAGATACGCCAAGCACTAGAGAAACCTAATTTAACCAGACTTGATGCCTACGAACACGCATAAGTGTATTCAAGAAATGTAGAAAGAACGACAAAATTAAGCAGAAGGATTTCTTCTCAAATGCTCAAGGTGCAATTTACATCCATAATGAAAACTAAAGAAAGGAAGATTCACGAACATCTACATGCACTCGTATGGAAACTATGCAATTAACTTCAGTAACCTGAACCTTCAAAGTGCCACAAACCATAAAGTAGTTGGCCACATGCTATTAATTGGGACCACCAACAGATTCACTATATTGCAGAATATTGATTATACCCCCTTTGAAAAGAGTTACAAAAGCAGATACTTCAATCTACCCATCTTTCCGCTTTCTTTTGTGCCATCTCTTCAGCCATAGTAAATGGATGTATGAACATAGGAGGACAGCTTGATGAGTTGAAATATAAGGAACCATATCCTGCTTAGCATTTGTTTAGAACATTAAGTGACTTTAAATCGTTTATCAGTCCACTTCAAAGCCTTCTTAAAAATCCCAACTTCCCTTGTACTTAGGAATAAATGACTTCAAATCCACTTCGTAATTAATGTTATGACAAGACTAATAAAGCATATTGTTTAAGGCTTCATAAAAGAATCTAATGAAAATTAAAAAAAAAATATTACGCCATTTTTACTGACCTATGAAATAAACAAAAGCAGAAAAGATATATTCACTGAGTCAATTTATATGATTTCAACTACACACTAAAACTCAAAATTGAGGATCAACAACATCAAATACTGGTTTGTGTTGGGTAGCGGCGGGTTCTGATGAACAAGAAATCTAAGCATGGCAGGGTATAGAATATCCCTTTAGCAAGAAATATTATGTCTCTATATCATGCTCATGCAATGGTTCCTATCCTACGTCATTACATACATACAAGGGCCTCCATCCTCAAAAGCAAAAAACTCGTACTGATAAAATTGCATATAGATGATTCGCAATTTACAATTAAAAAAAAATGGAGAGTTCATTCACAATTTTCACAAGCAAAAAGTAGAGACAGCGAGTACCTTGAATAGCTGAAAGGGCGTCTGCTTCTGAACACGAAAACTTCGTACTTTATCATGATCCACAAGATCAAAATATATGTCTCTGCCAATCTGATCATGTAGGTCCCCATCACGTGCAACCTAGCATTGCCAGTATAGTGCATTCAGTGAATGAAATCGAGGCAAGGGGAACCATATTACAAGAAAATGAAATTTCTCTAGTAAACATTTACCTTTATGATGGTATATAGATGTGCCTCAGCTTTTTCCTTTCTCTTCTTTTCCTTCTCTTCTTGCTCTTTCTTCAATCTTATCTGGAGACAAAGCATATTTTGGCTTCATTGGCATCATAACCATTCAGTTACCCCATTTCTAATAGATAATAAACGTCTTACCCTAAGGTGCTCAGCAATGTCCTTCTCATCCACACTACAAACAATTTTGTCCTTGTCACTTTCACGTATATATACTAGCATATACGCGTTTGAGTATTTTGTGAACTTGAATGGAGAACTGTTGAACCCAGGATTTGTTTGTGGTAACTGTTGAATGCAATAAGTGGAGCATGAAGTTATCAAGAACAAAGCAAGTAAAAATAAGGGATCAAATCAATGTCCAGAATGCACTACCTCTTCCTCTCCCCCGTATTGTTCCTCCAATGCCCTCTTTATATCTTCCTTTGTCACCCGTTCATCATCAAACTTGAACCTGCATAAAGCACACCTTGCCAAGTTATCAAAGGTAAAATATTCCATCTGATGAAAAATAAGAAAAGCAAACAATTAATCACACAGTTGCGCAATGCAGATATGATTCAAGAAGCATAACCTTAGGCACATACATTAAGTAACCTCAAATAGCAAAAATTGCCATTAAATAATTGCCAAAATCAAAACAGGCAAATAAAGTGCAGGTGGCAGCACATTCCATGTTTTGCCAATCAGAATACAACAATCTTTTTCCACACAAACGATCAGTAATGAAATGGTCATATTGACAACAGCAACTTAGAAGTTCGAAAAGTGGGATGCATACCACTGGTCTGAGAGGGTTGGCCTAATGTAAGCATAATAGTGCCCCCCGTGCACACCGCCACTGTGAACCAAAACACTGCCACCAATATATTTAGTAAAAAATTAGCGACTGTTGCTGAATCGTGATAATGCAGAGTAAGTAACTCAGCTGTTTTCTTATATCAGTAAGTAACTCAACAGAAAGTAACAAAATATAGTGTTTAGCATTGAGACACTTGGACGGCACCTCGTTGGCCATAATATAATTTATCAATGAAAATACAAAGCGAAAATCACAGCAAAAGGATAATCCTGAAACTAGGAATGAGCTGACAAAAGATAATCAAGGAGAATCGACCGTAGAAGTTTATTTCACTCAATAGGAATCTGTGAAGAGTGAAACACCTATCCACTTTTGAGCTTCATGTGTTTATTCTATTCTTTTATATACATCAAATTAAAAATCCAGTATTACAGAGAGCCTTGGATCCCAAACTGAATAGAGGAATAATGCTGAAAAGGAGGAGGAAAGAATCTTCCTCTCATGAAGCTAGATGAGAATTAATGCTTTACTAAATGATAAATCAGCCAAGAAAAAGAAAGAGCTTTATAAGTTTTTCTTTTTTTTTCTTTCTTTTTTTTTTTTGGCCAGAAAAGAGCTTCATAAGTATGTCGCAATTAAACGGGTAAATTTTCTTCAATCAGCAGAGTATGCTTGGATAATTCAACTAAGTATAGCATTTGATATCTTGTATAAAGTACCTACAAATATTGCAAGCAGCCATTGACAAGGTAGCCTGAAACTGGTTGTTAATAATACCTGTGAAGTGTGTACAGGTTGCGAACACTCTGATCTGCATCAGGTGACAAATACTTTCCATTCCCTCTATCGAGATCAAGTTGCAAAGGAAACTCATAACGATCATTTATCTGTTTATTGTTGAACAGAACAACTGTCAGCTACCCTCCACAGAGCTATAAACATGAGAATAGAGAGCTGCATAATTAAAGACCATCCGCTCAATATCCAATGGGCAGTATGACCGGTCACAAGATGCGAATACCTTGTTATACTTACTGTTGATCAATGAACACCAAGATAAGATTTAGATGCTAAAAAACAGGAGAAAGCCAATTGACCTCCATCCAAGCTAAATATAAAAGCACATCAGATTCAACCTCCAACGATGATAACATTTTTACAAGCAACCAAGCTTTCAAAATCATGATGCTGAAAGGATCACTTCTAGACAGGAAATTTTCTTCTTCATTCAATCAGATGAAAATATTGAAAAAATAAGGTTTCACATTCTCTCATTTCAGAAAGGCCATACAAAATAGCTATAGCTGATACAACTTGATCAAAGCTGAATGCTTCAGTCATTTCCCAATACTGGTGACTTCAACAGTGGCAAAAAAAGAACGTTAAAGCTAAAAGACATGCAAGTCAACCCAAAGCACGTTTCTGGATGTAAAGCTGATCCTACATAACCAGAAAAGTTCTTCATATGGATATACACTTTGTAAACGTTCGATTTATGGGCCAATGAAACTTAAAAAAGGTTCTAAACCAACTACTCTACAATGGAAGATGACCTTATGCAAAAAGAGACTTGAGGAAAATAAGATTTACCATTTGCTATCAACTTAATTCCTAGACAACAAAAAAAAAAACAAATCAGCAATTCAAAAGTCATTCTATTACTGTTCTTCTTGTCTTAATTTGTTGACATTTAGATATTGCAGTAGCTTTCTCCAAGCTTAGGAACCCAAGGGCAGACATCTCATTTTCCAAGTTCTTGACAATAGGGGCTAACTATATGTAATCAATGGATTTATATTTTATTTTTAAGTAACATGCAGAGTCTTGATTTGGACTCAACTATTCAGAACAGCCAAAATAAAAGTACGAAAAAGACACAAATGTGAAGCTTATTCAGAATAGCCAAAGTATAAGTACGAGAATGTTGCATACGTGAAGCTCAAAATCTCCTTCATAAGATCTCATATTAGAAATGCATCTTCTCAACTCTTGCTTTTCCCTGATAAGCTAAGCCGGACAAAATCTGACTTAATCAGAATTAATTTCTGAAAATTGTCCAAAAACCTCTAAAATCTATTATTGGTGGACTATCCTCATGATAAGTAGTTACTTGTTATATTTCTCTTGATCAGTCTCGAACAAACCCCCAAAAATAAAGCCTCCCTGGGCTGTGACCACATTGACACACTCGATTAAAGGTGGTTAACTGCATCTCTCAGTTAGTCGAAATGTAAACACTCATTTACGATGCTCTTCATCAAGTAATGGGTCCTGTCAATGATGTAGCAGATATATGACTTTTAAATCAGCCGGCAACCCCCTGGCACCATTTTCTGACTATATATTGTTCACAAGAGAAAAGAATCAAACTGAGCTCTCTGTCTTATAGATTTCTGTCTAAAATTCTTATCTACCAGTATGATAAAAGATACACACAGCATCAGACTTCGCTCAAGGCAACAAAAGCTCGATACACACAGCATCAGACTTCGCTCAAGGCAACAAAAGCTCGAGGACTGACCTTAACCATAGTATCCCGCATAAAATCGTACTCGAACCTTTTTAGCTGAAGTTGGAGAACGGGGGGGAAGTCTATAAAAAGTACACCCTTCTTCGCGTCCTGACAAATGTACGAGCAAGTAACCATGCAAATTCAAAGGTTATATTTTTCATCACAACAATACTCGTTCAGTCGAGCATAAGCGACAAATTGCATAATCATCAGAACAGCCATTGCCAGGTAAAAGGAAAAATAAGAGAGGATGGAAGAAAAGTGATTCTTGACCCCAGTTAAAACACATGCTACTATCGAACAAATACCACTAACAAATCAATTACTTATCATATACACTATCAGAAGGCTGCAGTCATGATTGATGCACAGAACTTCTAAGAAACTATACTTTGCTTCATTCATGCACAGTTTTTTACAAACAAGTTAAAAGAAGACGAAAATTGAAGCAACCATGATTGATGCTGTCTCACCTGTAAACCATGTTGTTCGGCATGATATCGATTATCACCTTCAAGTCTCTCCACTTCCACGTACTTGTCAAAAGAAGCATATACATCTCGACAGCCTTTCACATCAAGCTGAAGATCTATTTTCACAAAAGCAAATTGCAAAAAATAATCAAATGCCCGGCAATAATCTCTGCATGAACATCTTTTTGTGGCACGCAATATGTACTCTGATTTCTACATATATCAGATTAGATGGGATATAAGTTTCTTTCCATTATCAAAGTTTCCACATGTTTTCCGAGACTACGAGTTAGAAAACATACCGTAAAAGGACTCCTTCCTCGTTGACTTGTAGTCCACATTAATGCATTCAATATAGTTCATATGGTGACCTTCAAACAGCTGCTGAATTGTACCCTCCACAACAGTTCCCTTAACAGATGAAAGGATAGGTCTGCTTACTTAAAGATATGGACAAGTATAGGCCGGTTCATTTTGATTAAATGGAAAAAAAAGGTGAGGAAATATCAAAAATAAATTCCTAAATTGAACAAGTCCCATTCTTGGTTCTCGCTACTAGTTCAAGGAGAGAAGGAAGAGACTTTGGCTTCTTTAGGCTTCTGCGAGGATAATAACGATAGATAACTTATTGAAAATTTATGCAGTTACACTTATTTTCCTCAGCCAAGTAAAAAAGAGTTGCTTGCTATCATCTCTTCATCCTTTCTCTATTTCCTTTTGTCCTCTCTTGGGCCTTTTTACCCAGCATAGCAAATAAATCAACAATAAAAGCAAAGATTTTTCATACCAAAACTCATACCTTCATCTTGTCTTCAAGCTTTTCACAGAGAACCCGGTTAAGCTCTTGCACATCATGCTGCATGAATGAATCATAAGTATCCCACCCAAAGGATTTTGTCAACTCTTTTGTCGCTACACTGGTATCACTGTACTGGAGCTTATAGAATAAACTTTGCAAAGCAAGCGGTATGCTTCCTGAAGGCATATCATTTTCTGTTGTTGGCATATGATACACCGCCTGAAACCACAGGTCCAGATGAGGATGTCCCAAATCATGATTTTAAGAGAAGATTATAAGAGTGGATATTTGCTACCTTTCTGAAGTAAGGTATGTGATACAACGTCTGAAGAAGGGAATTCATGTAACAGGTAGCTCCTTGGTTCTTAAGTCCAACATAACCAGTCTCCTTTTTAGAGTCATGCGACCAGTAATCGACTATTCTACGAACTTCAACATCGGCTTCAACAATACACGTGTCGTTCACCAGATAACCTCTGCTAGGATTATACAATTCACTGAGATGCATGAAGGAAGTAAAACCCCAATCACTCTCCCGTGCATTGAACTGGTGCTGTGTCTCTGCAGAATCAAAAGGTTGCAAAATGAAGCTCAAGAATATTTTCTTAATTGAGAAGAGGCACAAAATGAGGACTCTTATATGAGAACCATCGAAAGTGCAATGGCACCTAACCTCAGCATTTACTGACCTTTAGATCTATTAAGTACAGCATATGAGCACTAGATACCCAATGACATGTGTTACTTATGGGCAGAGGACTACTTATCGACCAACTCTTTAGCACAAACTGAATTAAAATTGACTCTGTTATGAAAGAGAATCGATAAATGTGACTTGCAACACAGATTCAACCGAAAATGACGATGCACTTGTAGATAACGTTGCCGCCACATAGCAGTCGAATTTAAAGAATGACATAGCTCAATTACATCCTTCTCCACTCATCCAATTTAAAATCTGCATTACGTACATATCTTGCGGTTTTCATTTTCAGATAGATCATGAAATAAACATAGCCAATTTTACTAAACCAGATACTTAGTCCAAATATAGTGCAATTTTTGGAATCCACGGGAATGCAAATCTAATAAATACGCAGATGTGAAAATGAAAAATCTTTATTGCATCGAAATGAAGCGTATGAAATAAAATTGGCAAAAGGAAAGTACTCCTGAGGGAGTTCAAGCAGTAAATACCTTTTCTTATGGAGAATTTGTTGTGAATCTGATTAATAACAGTTAAGCTGAACTGCGCATATCTACTCCAACCATATGGCAAGGTCACCGAATCCGCAACATCCAGATATATTGACAAATGGTCCACATTATTCCCCTTTGGGAAAATAAGAATTCGCCTAACAAATATAAGGTTAAATAAAATCTTACCAACTAACAAATCCAAAGTAACTGCCGATTGTTTAAAATAGAACTTCAAGGAAACTTGGAGAAAGCTAAATACCACTTGTATCCGCCAACATAAAAGATGTCAGAATAAAGCTTCTTGGTGTTAAGCCGTGAGAAGTTCTCTATCGTCCAGGTGAACCTCCCTGATGGGGGATCTTCAACAGCTTGTGTTTCGACTGTACCTGCAGTATCTGCTTGAGCTACAAAACCAAAACCAAACATCAATGACCCGACTCCCAAAACAAGAAGTAACGCATAACACACGACACGGGAATCCCACGCGGATTCGCCATTAGGAAGAGGACAAAGCACTCTGCCTCCAAGAGCATTACAACTACATGTCACAGTAGACAAGTTCCAAACTATACGAAACCGTATGCACAAACAGACGACAGAATAATTAAAACTTCCGCTTCCCATTCTTTCCTCAGACTTCTAGGCGACCCCAAAAGAAAATGAAGCATGTACAAAGCCATTCGGTGCATCTCCCTAAGCTATAATTAGCAACACAAGTCCAGTAACCATATAAATTAACCCTTCCGACTAGGCCGCGCGATGCGCAACCTGCCCGCAACTTCACTCGACGATCGAGCGAAACGAACAACGATCCCTCACTTTCCACAACAAAAAAAAACCCCAATCCAAGCAGCTGGCCTCGACAACATGCAAAATTCCTCGTCGCAATGCGCCGAGCGCAGTAGCGAGAGAGGAACAGAATTCCCGCGCATTCACCGCGAACAAAAATAAAGAGAAAAGGAAACACAAAGACAAGGAACGGTACCTTCCATGGGCTGAGGGCCCTCGGTGAACTCGGTGTTCGGGACCAGCATCTCGTCGTCCTCCTGCTGCGGAAAAAAGAAAAAAAAACAAGAAGAAGAAGAAGCCACAGAAACCGTGAGACCTCGGATCGGATTACGCGAGCCCTAGGCAAGTAGCGGAAACAGCTGGAGGGAGCATCAATCGCCGCGGGAAACGAATCGCTGGAGAGATCAGAGGGCGAATTGCAGTCGCGACAGTGACGAAATCGGAGAGATGGTGAGTGGGAGGTCGGCGATTACATCTAGAGGCGGAGGAGTCATCAGAGTCATAGGGCGAGGGCGGCGGCGGCGGCGGCGGCGATCGGCTGCTCCGGAATTGCGATCGCCTGAATCTGCGGGCGCGAGGGGGGGAGGGGGAGGGCGAGGGCGAGAGCGCGGTGGTGGGGATGTACGGGGCGGAGAAATGAACAAGAAGAGGAAGAGAGAAGCTCAGCAACGTAACGCGATGAATCGTGCGAGCGAGCGAGCGAGCGTTTTCCTTTCCAGGAGGGACATTTTCGGTATTTCACAAGGCATTTTCTTCCTTTTTTTTTTCTCTTCTGTTTTCTTGCCGTAATTTACAATCTCGGGCGTAGACTAGAGAGCTATTTCTCAATTTTTCCCCCTTTTTTCTTTTTTAATTTCCGCGAAAAATTGGGAACATTTATTAAATTCCGGAAAATGAGGGGAATGAGTCCCGCTGTCGGCGGTTCATTTCTAGGAAATGATATGTACTTACTCTTCACGTCGCCGTTCGTAGATGCAGCTCGTACGAGGAGAATAAAAGGGCAAAATGCTTGCTATGGATATTTTTTCTATGGTTATTATTGCGATGATAAATTTATTCAAAATAAATCCTAAACTAATACACCTATAATAGATTTACCTTATATTATTTTTTATTAAATTTTATTATCAAATTACTTAGTTAAATAATATAAGGCAATTGACGAATGTACCGCTTTGAAGTTTTACCCTCCGTTTGTCCTGGATATACTAGTTTGTGGTGTTTTTTTTATCAATTCAATTTAATTGAGGATAAATTATCACAAATTTACCAATTTTAGATTTTTTATGGTCAAAAAATTAGTTTTTGATAAATTTGTTATGGTGTAACAATTTGAGATTTTTCGTGATATTAATCTTTTTTTTAATTGGCAAAATTCCCAAAAGAAAACATTAACTTTATCTTTAGTGATAATTCTGGCCCAAACTTCTTTTGTCTCATAAAATGTTACCAACTTTCACTTAAATTTTAAATCTTGCTTGAACAATTTGAAAATCTCATATCATAGGGACTAGATTTAAAATTCGAGTAAAAGTTGATGCTCTTTATTGAGACTAAAAAAAATCAGACCAGAATTGTAACTCAAGGAAAAATTTGTGCTTGTTTTTGGAATTAGGCCTTTTTTAATTAGGTTGAACGATGATCCTATTAATAATGAATATTATATTTTATGGCAATCCTTTGGATGATCGAAATTGCGCGTTTTATTTTTAGTAAATTGAGCAGCTTACAAAAATAAATAAGCGAGTGGATAATTTTTTGTGCCCGACATGCGGAACCTGGTCACGAAATCCTTCGCTCCATCGAATAAGGGGATATGGCAAACGTCCTTCCGAAAGTTTCAAATCCATTTTATGCGATTACTTCTGTGTATTGTACATAGGATCGAGCTTGAAAAGAAAAAAAATGATGTGCATATGACAAAAGCACCCTTTGACACGATAATCCAAGTAACACAAGGTGCGATTTAATTTTGTAAATACTCGGTACGAGATGCTAAGTAGCTTTCAAAGTATATCACCGCTTTTGATCCATCCAACTCGATCATCAAGCGCAAGTCATTGCGTTATTTAAAAATCGGCAACCTCCATCCTATTTAAATCCGCACCTCTAAAAATGACCGAAGACGAAGGAAAGAACTCTCGAGGGAGCAACCGATTTCAATAGATCATAATCATATTGATGTCCTCGAAATTTTCTCGATTTCTTTCGGGTCGAAATGTGTCATTCTCTCTGTTGCCTACCCAATATAAGGCGGCTCGAGTCACCTTTAATCTTGTTCTTTTATTAAAAACAAAAAAGCTATGGGTAGCCTCTTTAATCTTCGCATAATAAATTACAAAAGTACCAAAAATCTCTCCACGAATCTATTAAAGACTAAATAAACAACAATATTATGACAACAATAATAATAATAGGAAGAGATAAAACGGAAATTTTTACTTTTGCCTTCGCTCCGCCATCGGTTTTTTTGTCTTCTTTCAACCGCATTCGACTAAGCTTAGCTAGTAAGGTTCTTTTCTCCTTTCTTTTAGTTATTCAATTATTTGTCTATTTTTTTTTTTTGTTTTGTTCCCTCTTGCTTTGTTTAAAGTCAAAAAGGTTACTCCGAGATTAGCAGGCATACTGTGACTCCACCTCATTCGAGGACTATGCTTTGATGGAATACTGGTACTTTTTTCTTCTTGCCTTTACACGTCCACGGCCAAATTCGATGCCGACCCGACCCGACCCGGGATCGAAACCCGGAAGGCACGGGCGACTGGGGAAAGTGTAAAGGGAAACGGGTCTAGGGTTTTTTTTGGGCCATTTGGGCCAGATTAGAGCATACACGTGACCCATAAGATGTTCCGATCGATTGAATTGTTTGGTGGATTCTTCTGGTTCTTGGGCTTCGAATTATCCATGGCATTTTCTTGTCCATATTGTCGAAAGCCCCATTCATATGCTGTAATCCTCTCTTTACGGGAAAATTACCAAATTAGTCCGAAACCTATTACAATTGTGCCGATTCTGTCTCTAACATTTTTTGTATATGTGCCAATTTAGTCCGTCCGGGCGACGCTGACATGATAATTTTTTAAAATATTTTTTATTTTTTTCCTTTCTCTTTCTTCTTCTCTTTTTTTTTTTTCCTTTCCTTCTTCCCCTAGCCAGATTGATCTGGCTAAGTCAAGCCTCGGCATAGCCGACCTCACCCATAGTAATGGCAAGGTCAAGCCTAGCCCTCGCCATCCCTAGCCTCTGGCCAGTTCAGTGACTGGCTAGGAAAAGAAGGAAAGAAAGAAAAAAGAAAAGAGAAAGGAAAAAATTCGAAAAATATTTAAAAATTATCACATCGGTGTCGATCGGCCCCAGCCGGCGCTCACGTTAGTGCCGGCAGTCCAAAATTGATCGAATAGACTGAATTTGCACAAATATAAAAGGTTTATGACTAAATTGACAAAAAAAAAGGTTTATAATTTAATTTGTACAATTATAATGGGTTTATGACTATTTTGATAATTTTCCCCCTCGTTTAAGCTCTTTTTTTTTAAAAGCGAAAATTCGGTCTTCGAGCGGACTTTCTAGCACCTCAACCGGTTCGCTTTCCTGGGCTTTCTTAACAACGCATTCCCCCGCATTGACTTGATGTATTTGGGATTGTACTTTTGGATTGCTCCATATAAGACTTGAACCCAAGACCACAGGAAATGGAGCAAACCCCCAGGTCATATGAGGGAACATGTTGTTGGTTGAACTCCTTTTTATTATTTGACCCAAAAAGACCAAAGAAAAGGAAAAAGATTTTACAATTTTGCAGTTGATCTTATTAATCGGATGTTTCCATTTCTCAAGTTGGGCATTGTTGATAGATTTTGAATACTTGACTGATGCCCTGAAAAGAAAATATAAATTGTGCTCTTTATGTGTTGTGTTTAGTTGAAACTAATTGCATTTTTACATGTTATGAAGAATTAATTCAATTCAATTGTAGCGGTACTCTTCTTAATACTATGTCGAAATATATGTTTTATCTTCTCTTCTATTCACAAATAGCGCGAGTAATATTCAAACTTTCTGTTTAATAGTATCATAACTAAACGAAACTGATGACAAACTAAAATTATTAATGCGATTTGAGCTGTAATTTCATTGGGTTGATTTGAGTTTCGATTAAGATTCTTTGGAAATTGATGAGTTAAAATACCTTTTGAACTGAATTAGATCAAACCATAAGCACCATTAACTATAGAGGGGACAATGATAACTCTAACCCATTTACTGCCTTAATAAATCTCAACCATCAATAAATTAGTTACAGATTTTAAAGCTGCCTTTTATTCTCGTGAATCAACGGTATGGATGAACGAGACGGAATCAGCACACCGAGTAAATTATCCCATCCCACCTTAAAAGAGGATGGTCGAGTGTTTGGTTCGGGTGCGAAATTCCCGTATCACCAAAATAGCCGATCAAGCCCCCCACACCATTGAGTGATCCTATTCGACTTACATGAACGAGACTACAATATTCTACATGCGTTCATTGAGATCGCTCGAGCCGACACATCGGGCAGGCGGCATTTTAGGGTCAAAAAAACTGCAATCACTTTGCAAACTCAGACAAGTTCCTGCGTTTGAACAATTTCTTCAATGTTTGGAAAGCGATCACATTAGTCAAAGCGATAATTTTAATGTTCAGGGGCCAAATTGGCCAAATTGGCTTAATTAGTGATACGAGAACAATTTCTTAAATGTTCAGGGGCCAAATTGCATATTGAATAATTTCAATTGCCATATGGCTTAATGTGTTTGCAATCACATTAGGTAGTGGGGACTCGAGCATGGGCACCGGGGTCCTTGGCCTGTCCTCAAAGGATCTTAGCCCATAAAAAGATGTCATGTTAACTCATTTTACTAAATAATCCAAATGTTTGGAAATAAAGAAAATGTTTGGCGATAGTAAATTTTAGGGATAATGACACAAACAGTCCATGAACTTTTGCTCGATGTGCAATTTGGCTCATGAACTTTCAATTTGTTCAATGTAGTCCATGAATTTTAGCCTAATGTTCAATGTGGTCCATGAACTTTTAATTTATTCAATATGATCCTTGAATTTTTGGTATATATTCAATTTAGTCTTTGAACTACATAAAAATATTTAATATAGTACTTCTATTAATTCAAGTTCAGGGTTCCTTAGTCGAAGATCCTAATGCTCGATTGGATGCTTAAAATATTTTACTTCTCCATATCCGTGAAGATCAATATGCCATTGATGTTTAATTTTTTAAATCCAACTTATTTCACAAGAGATAACTTAGGCATCGAAATCAACCTCGAGAGCTCGAGGCGCAACACGAAGGCCGCCGCAACCAGCTCGACCGACATCCTAAGCTTCGCCGTCGGGGTAGTTGCACATTATTTCGATCAAATCGAATTCAATGCGAAAACACTTTCTGACTCTTTGGGGAATCATTAGATCAATGACCTTGAGATTCACGTCATATAAACCACACGGCACGACTCGCAACGGGCAAAACCTTTTTTTGTAATGGAGGGAACGAGCGGCGACTGCCCCAAGAACACCGGTCCAGGATCGACATGTCCGGCGAAACGCGTCGGCCGTAACACCGGGGAGTCTTGTCCGAGAGCGCCCAATACCTTCAAGGAGCGACGTGTACGCTCGCACCATCCCTTTGCTCCTTAGTTTATCCGAAGAAACGTGAATAGAGTATAAGGAAAAATTTTTCCTTCTTTTCTTCTTCTTCTTCTTCCTCTTGTTCTTTTTGTTTTGGCTTTTGGTTTTTTCGATCACTGTTCTGTCTTCTTCTGCTTGGTCTTTGACTCTCCGTTGGCTTTAATAAAATAGGAAAAAAAAACCCAAGAAATGAGCCTGCCTCGTCTTCCCCATCTTCAACGGAGCGACTGGGTAAAGCCCCCGACTTCCGAGCTCCCCCCTGTCTTTTCCTGAGTACCCATTTCAGGTGTCCGAGATCTGAGACTCTGGATTGCTCCTTTGGTAAATCTTGGATTCGATTTCCCATTTCTTTGGATGAGCATGAAGCTCTCTGTAGACGTTGTCCGATCGTTTATCTGCTGACTCCTATCGTCTTCCATGGAGCTTGCGCTTCCTTAGCTGTTATCCTTTGGTCGAGCTCACTTCTTGGGTCAATCCTTTTGCTCATGTTCCGTCTGTAGAGCGACCGGTTGTTAATTTGCCAATATTGAAGAGTTGGGTACATGCAGAATCGATTTCTTCGTGTTTGACTCTGGATCGGGGTTGTTAGCTGCGTTCTCGAAACCTTCTCAAGCTCTGTTCTTGGTTTTCACCGCCACATTCAGAGTCAACGCCGAGGTAGCTCTAGTGGGAACCGACTCGATCGATCTATTTGGTTGTTGAAGATCAGGTTGTTGCATACTGTAATTAGTAGCGTTTGAGGCGATTTGATCTTCATGTTCAAGGGTAGTCAACTGATTTACTAGAAACTACACAGTAGTTATAGTAATGGGAAATACCTGTGTGGGACCGAGCATTTCGAAGAATGGGTTCTTCCAATCAGTCTCCGCCGCGATGTGGCGGTCCCGACTGCCAGAAGATTCAGTACACACGAATGCGGAGACTGCAAATCAGGCGACAGACAAAGAGCCCGAATCGCCTCTGCCGGTGCAAAATAAGCCTCCTGAGCAAGTAACAATACCAAAGCCGGAGACCAAACAGGAAAGTCCTCCCAAGCCCAAGAAGAAGCCTCAGATGAAGAGGGTGTCTAGTGCAGGACTGAAGACTGATTCGGTTTTGCAAAGGAAAACCGGCAATTTCAAGGAGTTCTATAGCTTGGGGAAGAAGTTAGGACAAGGGCAATTCGGAACTACCTTCTTGTGCATAGAGAAAGCCACAGGGAAAGAATTCGCTTGCAAATCTATCGCCAAAAGGAAGCTGATCTCTGAAGAGGATGTCGAGGATGTGCGAAGAGAAGTTCAGATAATGCACCACTTGGCGGGGCATCCGAATGTTATATCCATCAAGGGGGCTTACGAGGATGCGGTGGCAGTCCACGTAGTTATGGAGTTCTGTGCAGGTGGTGAGCTCTTTGATCGGATCATTCAACGTGGGCATTATACCGAAAGAAAGGCCGCTGAGCTTACTAGGACTATAGTTAGCGTAGTTGAGGCTTGTCATTCTCTGGGTGTGATGCATCGAGATCTGAAGCCCGAGAATTTTCTCTTTGTTAGTAAGGAGGAGGATTCCTTGCTGAAGACAATTGACTTTGGATTGTCAGTATTTTTCAAACCAGGTATATTCGAGTGGTTGTTGCTCCTCTCAAGAGTTTTCGAGATTGTCTGTTTAGCTTAGAATGCTCTGTGCTTGTAGATAATTCGGTAACTGTGTACAGGACAAACGAGTAGAAAATTCCCAAAAATATGCATCCGACGCCAAAACCTATTTCAAGTGAATTTGGTACATAGAACACGAGTAAATTGTAGGTGGTCTAAATCACATGCTTGTTTTTCGTTTCTAAAAACGTGAATACTAGATCAGGTGTAGAGTTGTTACTCAACTATTGGAAGGGTGAAAAAACAGCGACAGGGTTGGCAAGAAGCTTAGAGTGTAAAAGTTGTAGCATGCATTACTCTTTTTAAGTCTTTACTCTTGACTGATGCTATAAACAGTTCTCATGAGTGAAAATGAATGATGTTTCTCCCAGGTGACAAGTTCACAGATGTGGTCGGCAGCCCTTATTATGTTGCACCAGAAGTTCTCAAAAAGCGTTATGGACAAGAAGCTGATGTTTGGAGCGCTGGGGTTATCCTCTACATACTGTTGAGTGGAGTTCCCCCCTTTTGGGCTGGTGAGATTTGTTTTTTCCCTTTTTCAAAATTATAACTCTCGCGTTTGCATGTTCTTAGTATGTTTGCAATCCTGACATTGTCAACCACATTTTATATGATCCTTTTTCGTACCGCCAATCATGAAGAGAATGAGCAAGGGATATTTGAACAAGTCCTGCATGGGGATCTTGACTTTTCGTCAGACCCGTGGCCTAGTGTCACAGAAAGTGCTAAAGACTTGGTGAGGAGGATGCTTGTTCGAGATCCTAATAGGAGGCTAACTGCTCATGAAGTTTTGTGTGAGTTGTTTCCTTTCTATTTTGAGCGGTAAATGGATGTGAGTTTTTGCCTTTTATCACCTACGATTTGAACCCTGACAGCATGCACTGAAAGTGATGATCGAGCATATGCTTAGCTGCTGATGAGAATTCAATTTCCTATAGGCCACCCATGGATCCAGGTCGATGGTGTTGCTCCGGATAGGCCTCTTGATTCTGCAGTATTGAGTCGCTTGAAGCAATTTTCAGCGATGAACAAGCTAAAGAAAATGGCCCTTCGAGTAAGTCTCCGGATTCAAAAGATAAGATGCAATGGCTGGAGAAAAAAGGCTTCTAAAATATCCAAAAAAAAAAAAAGCTACTATGTAGACTTCTGAACACCTTTGATAGGATTGGCACATCCAATTTGATTCTGCAACGTGTCTTCACATAGTTGATACCTGTGCAGGTTATAGCAGAGAGCTTATCTGAAGAAGAAATTGCTGGCCTGAAAGAAATGTTCAAGATGATAGACGCAGATAATAGTGGCCAGATTACCTTCGAAGAGCTTAAGGCAGGATTGAAAAGAGTGGGAGCCAATCTAAAGGAGTCAGAAATTTATGACTTAATGCAAGCGGTAAGCGTCAGCTAATGAATAAATTTTTTAAACCAATCCTCACTTGTGCCAATCTATTTAGGCTCCTTTCTAATAAGACAGTGTCATACTGCAGTAGACCTCAGCTTTACTTGAAAGACTTAGCTTGTTGGACTGTTATCAATAGGGCAAATACGAGATATAAATGATGAAAGAAGATAAAAGCGCGCAAAACCTCATCTGGCATATACTTTCACCATTGGATGTCAATGTGCCAGTGCAAAGTGAAACTTCTTCTTTACGAATAGCATGAATTGTCTTTGCATGCTTATTTGTGAAGCCTCAAACCTTTCAGTTTACATGCCTGAATACATCTTATGTTGCTGTGTGAGCAAAGGTCACAAGCTGAGATGATTCAAGCCATATTTCTTACAGAGCTGGTTCCTAGTATTATTAGGAAAAGCGAGCTCTTTATTGTGGTGCCTCCTGTATCATCTGGATTTGTTCGTCTAATGATTACTCTATCCCTGTGCCCGCTATTTTCAGAATCATACTTCATCTTAACAAGTTATTTGTTAGCTTCAGACTAGATGAAGAAAAGGAATATTTAAATTATTCTGGAAGATTGTGTGAAATTGGTGTTGATGCTGATCCACCTCTTGGGGAGTTACCATTTTGGTCATCACGGTTACCCTGAACCCATGTTTTAAACACTTCGAAGCATTGCTGATTGAAGAATGGCAATGCAGCAGATCTTCCTTCTGGTAGATCACTGATTGGATAACTGGTCTTAAAATTTGTAGGCGGACGTGGATAACAGCGGGACGATTGACTATGGGGAATTCATTGCTGCCATGTTGCATTTAAACAAAATCGAGCGAGAAGATCATCTGTTCGCTGCTTTTAACTACTTCGACAGGGATGGGAGTGGCTACATCACTCAGGATGAACTTCAACAAGCATGCGAGGAATTCGGCATCGAGGATGTACGCCTGGAAGAAATGATCAAGGAAATCGATCAGGATAATGTAAGTCACGTCTCAAATAAAGTAAAATTTACCCACAACTCAATAAGTGATGGACAGGTAACAGAAATCATATCCTAGATATGCATTAGACCTAATTTGCTGAAAATAACGACAGAGTCAAGCTGACTCGCAGACAGTATCAAACTTCCATCTCTTTCCCATCCTTCACCTGCGCAATGCTGCATTCTGTCTGCTATTGGCCTATTAGGACTCCAGTAAGTTGCTTTCAATGGTCATCAAGGTCTGATCAAACCATTAACCATAGGTTTCTTCAGTAACACTCGAGAAGTCTGTTATAATTTATTTCTGTTACATCCTTAATGGTATTATTTTGTCCTAGAGGTTGATGTTCGCCAGTTCCAATGCGTATTGACTGGGCGCCTATTGATTTTGCAGGATGGACGGATAGACTACAATGAGTTTGTTGCAATGATGCAACAAGGAAATGCGGTGTTTGCAAATGCAGCTGCTTTCGGCAGGAAGAGCCTAGAAAATAGTTTCAGCATCACGCTTAGATAAGCTATATAAGACTTTAGTTTCACAAGCAGCGGTGACATTCCTCTTTGGTTTCCTTCTCTTAAATATGTAATCTTTCCTTTTCATCTCGCAATTTTTCCCCTTGAAGAGAACTAGAGTTATCAAGAATGCATGGAACCAGAGCCAGCAAGGCCTGTTTCGTGTCCTTACTCATGGGACATAAGAGAGCGATTCTTCACCCCGTCTTTCGCACCCAAAACCTTCTTTCCTTCCTTCCACACAGTGTTTGAAGACTTCTGTAACTGGTTGTATTGTGTTTTTCCAGTTCAGGATAGTTCTTTATTGTTTAACATAATGGAATGGTTGTATTTCTCGGTGAAGTTATTGGCTTTTCCCCCCAGGATACACCTTATAATTTCCTTGTGGGCGGCTCTGTTTTTCGCTCACGTACATACATCAGACTATGCACGTGCATTGGATCGATGGCCCTTGAAGCTTTAACCAGCTTTCTGTTAACACAACTATCCTATTCTGCAGGTATTGTGATAAAAATTTTGCTGATGAGTCAAACACAAACTCTCGCCTCCTCTCTATATTATCTTTTGCACTATTTCATTGGAAGTTGTCGAAACGACCAAGACAGCAAGGAAAAGGGGGAACAGAAAGACTAGGCGGATGCCAAAAGTTATCATCTTCGTCTGTACGAGTTTAGGTTGAAAAGGAGATCTTTTTAGTTCATGTGGAGATCTTTCATGTAAACGCCTGCCAATCCAAAAAGAACATCTTGCATCAGACCAAGTTCATTTGCTTCCATCATCATCTGGCTTTGCATGACTGATAGCACCATGCTTGGCTCGGGAGGGATCATCAGCTCACATCATCCACTTCTTCCACATCCTCCTCCAATTTCGCCTTTTTCCGATGCCGAAATGACCGCCCGTCTTTGAAAACCCGGAACCGCGCCATTCACACTTTGATTCGCCTTCGCCTTCGCCTTCACTGCTATGGCAAATGCCGCAAACCGGGCTCGGGTGTCTCCATCAGCCTTGAGTCCACTTACCCATCTCGGCACAGCCACAGCCACAGCCACAGCTGCTTCGACATTGACCATATTTTTCCACCCACTTTCACGTGGGCACCAACGTATCATGTTTTGGTATGTCCGACAGCCATGTCAGCCGAATTTAATCAGATTTAGTGTCAGATGGATTTAGTTAAAAGTACATAAACTTGATTAGAAAGAACGTTGAAAGAAAAGTGAGAAATTCCATTCATACTCACGGAGTGCAAATGACGTGTGATTAAACAAAGCAATGCGTGAAGCTGGAGGTGCGGCTTGAAAAGCTCACAGCCAGGTAAAACAAGCCTAAAACGCCCGGAGAGCAAGCGCCTCTGCAATCTCCGGTTAATCCCTTTTTGGCCATTTTTGTTTAGGGAAAAAGCCATAAAAAAAAAAAAACTCTTAATATGCCATCCGCAACATATTTACCTCAACTTTTTTTTGCGACACAAAAAATCTCAAACTTATATTCATACGACACGTTTACCCTTTTTCTTCAGGATTCCGTCATCGAATATGATTAAAAATCTGCCTACATGGATGACGGAAGGCAAACCAGTATTGACATGGCGCCCGAATAACTTAAGTAAAATAGAAACGACGTCGTTTCAGCCGGAAAATCATCCAAATCCAACATAAACTTGACAGAGTGCAAATGTGTTGCCTATATATAAATTTGAAGCTTTCGATGTAAAAAAAAAAATTTCAGAATAAATATGCCTGACTCGTCAGCATAATTTTGATACTTTTCTTGTGAATTTTTCGCTTTTGTTAAACAGGAAGGGTAGTAATTGATTGTCCCAGCACCAAGCCCACAAATAATCGCCGATAATTTGAACCCGCCACCGCCGGCGTATAAAAAGGCATTTCCTCGAAATCGACCGCCGGCGAGCGAGCGCGAGGGCGATAGAGAGAGAGAGCGCTCGTAACGAGGTACGACAAGGTAGCGGCGAAATCTCCGCCCACTCCGACCGGAACATGTGGCGGAGGCTCGTCTCCGGTGGCCATCTGCGCCTCCTCCCTTGCCGCTCCATCCCGCGTCGCTCCGCCGCCTCCGCCGCGAGCCCCACCGTCTCCTCGGCCGTCAACTCCATCCTGCTCCGCTCCCTCAAGGAGCACTACCTCGAGGTCTCCAAGATGACTCCTCCTCCTGTACGCCTCTTCCTCTCACATCTCCTTTTTCTCTCCGCTTGATAAACCCTCGGAAGAGGTTTTGGAAAGGGTCACCATTGATATGGGTTTTGGCGTGAGTTCGATGAAGCCTAATCGTTACTGGTCTTGCGAACCGCAGAAAGTGAACCCTCCGTCGCCGTTCACGATCGTGAAAGGCGCGCTCGACGCGGACGGTCCGGTGCTCAGGCGAACTTACAACGACGAAGAGATCAGCGTCTACGTCATGCGGTTGGCGAATCTGGTTCCCGGCGGCGGCGGAGAGGATGACGGCGAAGACGACATCAATCAGCTGTTCCTTCACGTGAGCATCGCGAAGCCTGGTCAGAAGGAGGCCTTGCATTTCCTGTGCGGGCTGTATCCGGATGCGCTGGGGATCCACTCCGTTTCGATGAGGCCGAAGCTCGATACCACGGGTTTTCTCGTGGTTCCAACGAAATACAATGGCCCTGTTTTCGAGTAAGTCGGCGTGGGCTCTTTCGGTGATGGCATTTTGTTTTTGTTTATGCACTTCTTGGCTCAGGCGTGGCATAGAATTTGTCTGAAAGAAGACCAATTGAAATGGGATGGAGAGGTTTAAGTTTCTGATCATTTCATTACGAAGCTCATGGAGGTCGAGCAGGGGATTTGATATGCATTGGTTCTGTATGGAGGTGCCCTTTAAGTTCTAGTTTTCTTCAGTGTAGAAATGTGGTAGGGTGTAGGAGTGCCAAAATTAAGGCTAGCTCTTTAGACCGAGTCGAAGCTAACATTCTTTCCGTTGCCAAGATGACTAGATGCGAGATTCTTTGAGACTGTGCCAAGACTACTCTGGCAGCTCCACAAATTTACCATCGGAGGAGGAAATTGAGGGAATCTTGTCATTCTTCCTCGGTTGAAAGAATGAGTCTTGTCATTCTTCCTTAGGTGAAAGAACCAGTCTGCTCTACAAATTTATGATCAGATAGTTTGAGGGAAATTTAATAGGTAGGTGAAAGAATGAGTTTGCTTATGTAATGATTTTTTTTTTGTTTGTCCTATCGCTAACTCTCTTCTCTCTCTGCCTTTTGCTCTACGTCTTGTAGAGCGCGGGAGTCAAATCCCGCACCTATGATACTAGCGTCCCCACCCTCCCAATTCCTTTACCAGCAGTGCCGCATACCTATTGGCCTGTTTATGTAATGATAAGTAGTAGAACTTTTAGTAGCCTCTTTGAAATCTACCTAATGACCCCTCCTATCCGGCATTGTGTCGAGTTGGGTTATGATGGATTGATGGTTCTATGACTTATGGTCGAATCTTATAATGTTTTTAAATCTTATATCATGACAATCATGTAATATGATATTGTTCAATTTGAATGTACATCTTTTGTTGTTTTATGGGAGGATATACGTATTTGATGGTGCGTACATATTAGCAGACTCATAATTCAGTTGGAAAATTAATGTGCAACTCCCCCCAAAAAAGTAGAGCTTTAGATGGGATGCAGATGCATTTTGAGCTGTTAAAAAAGATACATGTAGCTCGCTAGCCGCTACCTTGTCCTAATTAGCTTGACTTTGGAAGATGTTGAGAGAATTTGAGAAATCATAGTACTGCGCGACAAAAGGTGGCAACTCTACAGTCTCAATTTTTAGAGGGAAAAGTTATATGTGCATGCAGTTTGATGGTCAATATGTGCTCGGGATTTGTTTCTGGGTGCTTTCAACCTTTCACCAATGGTTTCTATTATTTTATTTGTGTGATGAGTTTGTTGCAAGTAGTTTTTACGAATGTGCAGAGAACTTGATGAAAAGGTGAGGGATGCGCTTCACAGCTACATTGAGGAACGGGGGGTGAATGAGAGTCTCTTCCCATTTCTCCAAGCATGGCTTTATGTCAAGGATCATAGGGGTCTGATGCGTTGGTTTAAATCAGTGGGTACATTTATCAACAAAGATAAGTCTGCAAAAGATGCTTAATTTCAGTGAGTACTTCGATTGCGGAAGACATCCATAAGTGAAAATGCTGGTTGTCGCCGCATTTCCTTCCATAGCCTATCAGGGGAGGAAGTTCTACGGGCCGGAGAAAGCTTGGTGATTGAGCTGCTACTGTTTAGTGGTCATATAGATTGCTCGGTGATGTTAAGAAGTGCTAGTGGAGTGCATTTTTCAGTTGCATTTCACTTTGGCTTATTGGGAACAAGAGATTCTCAGATTCAGGTACTTACTCGTTAGTTCGCTTTAGATTTTTCTGCTTGTTAAGTTGGGATGAGATATGGATGTGGTTCCGCATATGAAGATTCTGCAGTGGCGGATGTTACATGGGACGGGTTTGATGAACCATTTTGGCTTGTAATTCTTTTCTTCATCAGTTTAACGTGCCATTGTTTTGCCATCAACTAATTGCTTAAGCTTTTTCTTGTTACCTATTTTGTCGAGCTGATTATGTCATTATTGGACTTTCTCCGCTATCTAACTGCTCAATGTTGGTTTGAATTTTGAACCTTGCTACTGCCAGGTATGGGGAGCTTTTCCATTTTCATTTAGGCTACGTTTGGGGGACCGGATGTAACTTTGGATAGGATAATTTATATCCTATCTCATGTTTGGCGTGATGCAAAATCCGGATATATACCAAATATAAGCTGGATAAAAAGATCCCACCTAAAAGGGGGATGTATCTGGATATGAGATGAATTAAAAGAAAAATAAAAAGAAAAGAACAACGTACGGATCAATGGAGAGAAAACAAGCATGGGAGCTCCACCGTCATTCGACGTTGCGATGCAGCCCACCGGATACTATCGGATAACTTAAGACCCGAAAGCAATGCTGGGCTGAACATCGAAACTGAAAAACAACATTCCAGATACTCCGGAAGACATTTCCACAATGACTTCTGAAAGGAGATGGGAAAAGCGAGTCTAGTCAGATTCTAGCATCTGATGGTTCTTCTGTGTTTATGGCACAAAGACATCTAAATAACTCACTAGGACATTGAAAAAACCAGAGTCCTTTTGGTAGAGTTGCTTAGCATTTGGAGACGCATCGCTCGGATGCAGACGTTTACAATGCAATAAATCACCTGATTAACTCCATTTTACGTGATCATATCTGCCTAGCAGTTCGAATTCTTTGGAACTAGCATTCTGTCCCTGAAAATTTTTTCTAAGTAAACCACTTGACATGGAAATGTACAAGTTCCGTCATAACACGTATGTTGGCTAGCTTATGGAGATAGAAAATAGAAAATAAAACAAAATGCAACGGCAATCTCCCTTAGTGGACCGAACGTAGCCCTAAGATGAATCCATACGTTTCATCCTACTTTTTTTATCGCAGCACTGCTAATTACGATGATTAATTTCATAAATTATAATCTCTCTGTGACATTTGTGAATAAACTCTAGTTGACATTAATCTAATATCAAAGCAGCCAAGAAGATAGTCATACAAAAACAAAGCTAGACATCCAAGTGGTTCCCATGCAGACAATCAGGGAAAAAAGAGCATCTTCCCAAGAAATAAGATGCGGTCAAAGATGACTGGAGTACAAGAAGGCTTGTTTTGTTATAGGGTCCTTCAAAGGTTGAAGTGAACCCTATGATCAACCCAACGACATGGCGGAGGAGGTGACACTGTTTAAGACATGGTCGAGCGCATTTGCTTTGAGGGTCGTTTGGGCACTGCAGCTCAAGGGCGTTCAATACGAATCCGTCCTGGAAGATATCTCCGACAAAAGCGACCTTCTTCTTCATTATAACCCGGTTTATAAGAAGGTACCGGTGCTTCTCCACCAAGGGAGACCGATCTCAGAGTCCCTGATAATTCTCGAGTATGTCGACGAGACATGGAATCAATACCCACTTCTCCCACAGGATCCTTATGCAAGGGCCATGGTGCGATTCTGGGCCAAGTTCGGCGATGACAAGGTAACACAGCGTTTGTTTCTCTAATGCACCATGCAAGCGGATAACTGTCAGATCGGAAGAAAGAGTCGGGTCCATGACTTCATCAGATTATATGGTTTTAGAGAAGTCAGTGACAATGTCAAGATCTGAATGTGTTTCCTTAAGATCTGAATGCAAACATACCATCCAAATGGCGCATCTCTTTAATAATTTGTTTCGGGTGGGGGGGTGGAATTTTGCAGATTATGCCATTAATATGGACTGCTTTTATAAGTGAAGGCAAAGAGCAAGAAGCAGCTCTTGCAGAGGCTAGTGAGCACCTGCAGAAGCTGGAAGAACAGCTTGAAGGGAGGAAATTCTTCGGTGGAGACAACATCGGATATCTGGACATAGCACTTGGATGGTTGGCCAATCTACTTGGGGTCTTTGAGGACATATCCAGCCTCAAAGTGGTTGATGGTGAGAGGTTTCCACTTCTGTTTGCATGGTTGAAGGAGTTCTCAGATGCTCCAACAATCAAAGATTGTTGGCCGCCACATGACAAGCTTATCCCGAAGTTCATCGCTCTTCGTCAAGTGTATCGTGCGAAGTCGTCATCAACTTGAATAATTTTCTTTTGTTGGAGGGTGTTAAGACTCATGTTACTGGCAATTGTCATCTTCATATTCCAGCTTGCTTACTACTGATCTTTTGAATTGATTTTCGCTACAACTATGAAATAGTTTGCTATCCCAAATGATATATTTCTATATGCAGAATCTGAGTGCATGCAAGAGATAAAATTGGTATGATTTCAGTGAACAATGGAACGTTTGCCAGTCTCGGACATGAAACAATTGAACAGTTCAAAGTGCAATTCACAAAGCCACTAGCACTTGGCTACTGGCTAGTTGCTGTACTGACCAAAAAGTGTACAAGGTCATCACATTGAGTTTTCTAAGACGTGACGGCAATAGCTTGAAAATTCAAATAA
Source organism: Syzygium aromaticum (assembly GCA_024500025.1). NCBI lineage: Eukaryota > Viridiplantae > Streptophyta > Magnoliopsida > Myrtales > Myrtaceae > Syzygium > Syzygium aromaticum. Next base: position 27,886,075 of record CM044891.1, read on the forward strand.
CACCTCAAAAAAAAAAAAATTTACGGAACCGGATTTTAGTGCTTAGTACGTTGAACATGATTACCATGCCACATAGTTTCTACTTCTGCCAAATAAGCAACAAAACCAAGAGAAACAGAAATAACAACTATGCGAATATCGTAGAGTCAACTGACATCATTGAACAGCAACAAAATCTTGTAACAGAGGATTGAATTTTGGAGCTTAGAACGTGTACAACTCCACCATCCCACCACCGAGGGTTGAAAGGTCAATTATGCAGAAAAACCATTTCGACATGTTGTAAATGCAACACAAGCATATGGACAAGCATGATGAGCCTTTGCATAGCAAGTTCTCAAGTCTGCACAATAATTTTCAAAATAAATATACTGAGCAAAGATGATTTCGCAATTTGTGAAGTTGTGCTTACAACTGATAAATAGTCTAATCTGTACCTGGAGGATCAAAGAGTTTCATCTAACAAATAGAAGCCTCAGCATTGTCCGATCCAATCTAACTAGCGCATACATGCCTTCACCAGACAATATTAACTGAATCTAGGATGCTACACTCTTTTCCCAAGACCTTGAGCTGTAGAACTCACTTCACAAATGGAACCCCCGAAGGGACAGTTCGGGCATATTTCTCATACTCTTGCCCGAAGAATTGTCTCAGGAAAAACTCTTCATACGGTATCCGTGTTGCAAAGAAATGCCAAGCAACTGCTGCGAATGCAAACGTAGACACGGGATTGCACAGCATTATCTGAGTCCCGACCGACCAGATGAAAAATCAACAATATCCAGGATGACGGATAAACCAATAGATTCCGTGAGTTATCAGCTTGTGATGATCCTCATGAATAATTTTGATCAAATGCGTGAACAACCGCCCAGCAGTTATAATCGCCATCTTCCTAATGATTTCCCCAACTACAATCATGGCTAAGCCGAAATTGCCGATCCACCAGAATTCTTTCCAAGCTGGAAATAGAGAAACTTCAACAATATACTCCACCAGCGAAAAGAACATTGCAAGAAGATAATTTCATCTGATCAAGAGGGATTTAAGAGTTACATTTGATCTTCCATGAAAGGCAACTGCAAGGATATACTCAGACCCATGGAAGAAGATAATTGACAAGAGTAATTCGGATAAATGTCTGCAAGCTGTGTAACTATATATCTCTGCCATCATTTGATCAGACAAGGAGCATCAATTCACAGTCTGGAATGTATTCTTCCAGGACCAGAGGATTCAGCTATAGGATTAGTAATCTCCTCAGATAACTTCAGACCTGAAAGCGATGCTGGGCTGAACCTTGAAACTGACAAACAACATCTACGATCTTCTGGAAGACATTTCAACATTGACATCTAAAAGGAGATGGGAAAAACGAGATTTAGGTTATAAAAGAATCAGATTCTAGCATCTAATAGTACTTTCGCGTTTATGGCACAAAGACATCCGAATAACTATTTCCTTTGTTTTACTCGGATACTTACAAAACCAGAGTCCTCTGGATAAAGTTGGTTGGCAATTGGAGACACACTGCTTGGATGCAAACGTTACCAACGCAATAGATCGCCTGATAACTCCATTATATTCGGTCATCATATCTGTCTAGCAATTCAAATTTTTTCAAACTAGCATTATGTCCGCGAAAAATTGTCTGGGTATACCGCTTAACATGGAAATATACAAGCTCCCTTACAACATGTATATAGAATTGGCTAGCTTATAGAAAAAAGAAAATAAACTGCAACAGTAATCTCCCTCGGTAGACAGAAGGTAACCTTCATGTTTCACTGCATTCCAAGAGGGCATAACATTCCCTAACCTAGCAACTAATAGCACACTAGACCAAATCCTCGCATCGGGCGCAGCAAGTTAATTTCAATCATTGTAATTAGCAGTGCCGTGACAGGAACCGGGACGAAAACTTCCCTACAACATTTGGAGTTTAGCTTTGATTTTAAACGCCGAGCCACGACAGCATCTAAAGACGACACGGTGATTTCAACACCTCTAATGCAATAAATTACACTGGATTTTAGCAATCAAGAGCAATACATCCACGCTTAGACATGATCAAAAGCACAACCGGGCAGATTTTCTTAGTCAAATTCAATAATCAGGGGGTCAAGATTACGCGAGTCAAGCTCGTCTCGACAGTCGATAAGATTAGCGGATGTCATCAGCAGGAAAATCGCACACCGCAGTCAAAGAGAAACGACGGCACGATATGAATCCAGCTGCGGAATCTGATATTGGGTTTAGCCCATTTTTCGTTATTGCTCTCCACGTCTCGAGGGGCTATCAGAAGAAGGCACGAGCGAAAGTATTCAATCAAGCAGCTCGTTGGAGCAAAATTAAAGCGAAGGGCACGCACCTTCTTACCGGTGAAAGCGAGGATTTTGACATGACCAGAGCTCGAAGACGCCGGAAAAGGAGCGAACTTCAACAGCGGATTCACCCCCCAAGAATGTGAGAGACTAATGAGTGCAGTCACAAAGAGAGAGAGTGAGAGAGAGGGAGAAGAGGTATCAATAGTTCTAAGATAAGAACAAACATCTTACTCAATAGTCACGACGTGAAGTGAGAATTAGATAGGTTTAACTGAGAACAAAAGTTATCAAATTACATTCCAAAATGAATCGACTCGTTGGCACAACACTAAAAGTGATTAATGTACCTACGATATCAATCTAGCTTCATTGCGGTTCTTCTTCAGATTTTACCCATTCCGAGGGCTTCCTCTGCAACTTGATCGATGCAATTCGGTGTTTTATTTCCATAAGTTTGTCCATGTTTTGTGATGATGCCCGTTCGTTGATGATAGTTTCAACAAATCTACTAAGTCTTTGATACCAAAAAATACGTGTTACTTTAAAATGTCATGGTAATCTAGAAAATTATTTTCAAACTGGCCAGACCAATTTGTTTCTTCAGTTGAACTTAGTCTAATCCAATGGTAGAAAATATTTCATTGAAATTATTGGACGATCCATCGACACCGCCACGGAAAAGAATTGATGATCCTCTTTCCCATGGTTCAAGGCGTGCAAAGTCTTCCTCAGCTTCTGTCCATTTTTACATGTTTTGTCAGACAACACACTGCATGTAACATTCTCAGAATATGTATTGAAGCACATACCCAAAGGATCTCATGAAAAGGGACTACAACGCATGAGCAGCATGAGGAATGATGATATGCAGATTGCACCAATTCCAGAATAAGTTCCTAAATTTAAGAGGGAACACAGAACTCGGCCTCGGCCTCTGCCTTTGAATCTAAAATGCTCCCAATTCAAGAGCTGTCTATTATGAATGAGCAGGTTAGCTCGTTTCAACATCACAGTATCTCTACCATGATGTTGTAGCAGATCTATTGCCGAGGGATTCGATTCCGAGGATGGTCGTATCAACTTCGGCTTCGGTTATTTTCTTCTCTAGTTCAGATTCACCGACCCACATGGAGCTTCTCCGGCGCAACAGCTCATGGGCCTCTTCCTTCTTATATGTTCCCTCGATCTCTCTCTCGTCCTCCAGTCCTCGAGTTTCTCTTCATCCCTTTTCTTTCATCTGCATTCGAGTCACTCGGGAAAGGACATCGCGATCTGAGCTTTCTACCAAAAGGGGGGGAAACGCAAGGAAGAAAGGGGAGGGATTTGGCTCTTACGAAAATAACAAGCACGTTATGAACTGCAATGCAACCTCGCGAGCGACAGAACCATCCTGTGGGAGAAAGAGCTCGACCATTACTAAACTTCTCGAGAAGCACAAAGAGAAGAAGCACTGCCATGTACTAGACTAAACTACCATAGCTGAGAATGTAACGTCCCTGAATTAACTCATTCGAGATATTGTCCGCTTTGACCCGTTCCATGTCAAGTCTCACGGTTTTGTCAATTGATGCATAGGTAGACACTTTCCCAGTAGGCCACACCCATTCTAGGAGTGCTATGGCATGGGCTTGCTAAACTTTGAAGTTCCAAAGTAAAGCTTGTCGTTATGTCAAAAGGCATCTCCATGAGTTAATTTCAGTTTTTATATATATATATTCCAAAGTCACTCTCTCCCTGTTCGGCGCACAGTTTGGTTCATTTCCATTTCTTTCGCCATCTTAGAAGCCTGCTAGGAGCCACTCCTTATCTAGATTCTTTGGTCCCGGCGATCACTATCCGTTCTCGTCGGACCGGATTGTTACAGAGAAGTCGCTTCGATGATCGTAACTATTAGGACATGGTCACTGCAATGCTTGTCCCAGCCGCAGTTTCTTTGTGCACGATCCACGTTGCAGAGTCGCCGCCGCGTATGCAAGTGTCATTTTGCCTTGCACCCTCTCAGGGTTTTGACGCTCTCCATCTCAAAGCGAGGATTCTTTCGATCGTCGCAGCTCGGTTCGCTTCCAGGAAGAATCGACTTGGTCCCGATGCTCGTTACTAAGCGGAAGGCACTCAATTCCCAAAGAGAAGCGGCCGCATTCGCTTGTCACGAGGGAGCGCTCTCCCCTACCATCGCGCGGGGATCGCGGGGACGAGGCTTCGCGCCACCTGCGTGATCGATCCTCGCTTGATCGACGCAAATTATGTGCGGAGATCGGATGTTGCGGGGACAGTGCGGAGGATGACACGACCCTCTGAATTTCAAAGTGCTGGTTCCATTCGTTCCGCCGGGAAATGCAACTCTCGGAATTTTTAAACGTGTTTCCTTTTTCTCTCTTTTTTTTTTCAGAAAATATTTCGGTCAGTTCTTCTTTTTTTTCTTTTTGTTTTTTGGGTTTTTTTCCAGAAAAGGATGGGACAGCTCAGCAAGTGCAACGGCATGGTATCATCGGCGTGGCACTATCGGTAATTAAAAAGGCTGGGGATTCTGGTCATGCTGTGTTCGCGGCTCCACAGCTTCATCGCCATCACCGCCACCGCCATCACCATTCCCACTCGCCGCGGCGGCCGCGGCCGAGCTCGCGCGCCGAAGCCCCGCCTCGTCGCCGCCGCCATCTCCTCCTCCTCCTCTCTCGGTTCGAGGTACGGGCTCTTTCCTTCCCTTCTCTTGCCTCTCTTCCTCTTTCGTCTGCGCCATCGCTTCCCGTTCCGTTGGGCGCGCGCCCCGCGTTCGTCGTCTTCCACCTAGTGCTCTGTCGTAAGCGCGAGTAGACCGGTAATGTAGAGTTCCCTGTGGCAGCTGCGGCTCTAGAGATCGCGGGGAAATGGGCGACGGCGGCCCCTCGAAGGGTTCGGAGGTGGTCGTCGACGATCGACGGTCGCTTGATCGGAAAATCGACGCGGTTCGGAAGGCCGGGCCTCAGAAGCTGCAGGTCCTCCTCTTTCCAAAAAAAAAAAGAAAGAAAATTTTTATTTTTTCTGCTCGTTTGTTTGATTCGTGGGGATTTTGTCTGAACCCAAGACTCCTTCAGAAGTTGTTTGTATGATATTGTGGTGATGATGCAAGGAAACTGATGAAGATTTTGCACCTGGTGAAGTCTGTACTATCATCACTTGCCAGCAGCGTCAATTTACGCATTTCCGATGAAAAATTAGCACCGGCTGTCCGTGATTTTTTCGATGATGGTGAATGTAGGTTAAATGGTAGGGTCTGCATCTGTATTTTGGCCCAACATTATATAGGAATGCGGTATGCCTGATATCTATATGGCAACACTTTTGAATTTGACACGCAGTTGGTGGAATTCATATCTAGTGTTTTTAAATTCCATTTTTTGGCCCATGGGAGTTTCCCCTGCATTCGTTTATATCGATATATGCAGCATCAGACAAAGATTTTGTGTTGTCACGAGTATTATTGGCAGGTGATTGCAGATTTTGATGCGACACTGACTAGGTATTGGGTTAATGGCTGCCGGGGCCAAAGTAAGTTGCCGTTGATTGTTTTGGATTATGTTCTGTTATTTCCTGCGTCATTTTTGGTACCCTCCCTTTCATGTCTAATAATATTAGTAGGCAGTCATAGCCTTTTGCAACAGGGGAATCCGGAATACGATGCTAAGAGACAGCAATTATATGAATATTACCATCCGCTAGAGTTCTCACCGACTATTCCAATTGATGAAAAGACAAACCTCATGGAAGAGTGGTAAGCAATGTCTCTGCTCTTAATGGTATTATTTATGCTTGTTGTACTATGGGACTTTGTTGTGTGTAAGTTTGTAGGTACTGTTGACATCAAGTAACACGGGTTTCGAGTATCTTAGCATGAAGTAAAACACTTAAAATTTGGTTGCTAGTTAGTGCACCAAAGTGCTTCAGTATATTAACATCTCTCTCTGAATTACTGTAATCAACACAGGTGGGAGAAGACTCATGCTCTTCTTGTTGAGGGTGGCCTTACATATGATGATATAAAGAAGTCCGTCGCTAGTGCTAACATTGCTTTTAGGGAGGGTGTAGTTGAACTCTTTGAATTTTTGGAGGTAAGTTTCATCTTTCACGGAATGACCCCTGCATCTGGCTGTGACACACCCCCTAGAGCGTGAGAAATGCTTATATTCTTCTTTTCCGGTGGAGTAGATGTCATCAAAGAATCAGTGTAAATGATTAATTTCAGCATCTTGTTTATAGGTATTAGTGCCTTGAGTGCAATTACGCTAGTTATGTCTCAGTGAACTCTCTGTCGGTTGCAGGAAAGAGGCATTCCCATCCTTATATTTTCTGCGGGGCTGGCAGATATTATAGAGGAGGTTAATACCGAAAGAGAAAAACAATTATGGTACTATTTTCTGATTGAGTATTTTTCTAGCGTAATTTGATTCTTTGTTCTATGTTGACACTAGGTCTTGAGGCAGAAGCTCCACAGATCTTTCAGAAACATCAGGGTTGTCTCAAACCGGATGGAGTTTGACGATGATGGTCGCCTTATATCTTTCAAAGGTATCAGCTAATCAATTCCATGCTACAGAAAAATGTCAAATGTTATGCATGACTTTGGCAATAAATTTTCATATGACAGTACTTCCCTGATTTTCCTGAGATCCTGTTAGCTGGAATATTTTGCTTCTTTCTTGAATCCTTTTTTGTGTAATTAATGTTCTTATCTAATGACTTACTTCTGCATGCACTTGCGGTTGATTTTTGTGGCCGTCTTCTTTTTGTTGCTATTATCTCTAAGATGAGGTGTGGCAGTGAACTTTTGGCATCAGGTGGATCAATTGACTTCTTGTTGTTGACCACTCCACTGAAGCTGATAGAACTTCTACTAGGATTAGCTGCTTACTTTCATGCTTAATGGATCACTTATATCAATTTGTGGTTATTTAATGCGTTTGGGATGTTGTAATATAACTTGGCGGACTGGGAGTAGAGTTTTCTTCTTCTGCTGCTGCTTATTCTTCAGATGTCAAATATGACCTTTGCCATTTATATGGATTTTGTTACTAAGTACCCTGCAATCACTTGCTAAACACCTCAATAAAGATAGCTTATCATTGCCAATGCGCTGTCTTTCTCAGGTTATGTGTAATCAGTACATTGGAAATGAAAACATTTCTTCATTAATTATGCTTAACAGTGCCTGGAGCACTCATCAACATAACCCTTTTATATAGGCATGAATTGCATCACTGTTGTTTCCCACGATGTGAATGTTTCAGTTTGCTTGAGTATGTGCTTACCAACAGATGAATACAGCTTTACTTTTCTGTATATATATGTTGACATGTCCAGGCAGGACAATTCACAGTCTGAACAAAAATGAGCATGCACTTGATATGGCTGCTCCACTTCACGAGCGATTAGGTGATGTTGATGGACCAGTTGATGATAGTGCCTCGGTGAAGATGAGAACCAATGTCTTGCTTCTCGGGGACCATATTGGGGACTTGGGGATGTCTGATGGTCTGAACTATGAAACTCGAATATCACTGGGATTTTTGTAAGTCTATTTGCCTTTGTTGTGTGCAGGAGTTCTGAGTGTTTATATTGAATTTTGTGGCCATCGCACCATAGATTTACCCTCCGCCTTAACCAAAAAGGGAATAAGAAAAAAAAGGATGTACCGAATGTATTTCACGATAATCTTGTGGAAGTGCATGCCATTTTTTGCTATACTTGTAGATGTGCCTTCGATGACGGAAATAGTCACAACTTTTAATGTGGGGGTGAAATGACTGATCTGATGTTTGCGTGTCAACGGTTTTTTGTTTCCTATTTCCTTGTTTAAAAAATTGGCCATTGCTAGATTAGTCTGTCCTCTGCGGATTCATCTGCTTCTCTGACGGTGTGAACATCTTTTCCAGGAATGACCGAATCGAGGGTTCTATCAATAGCTACCGCAAAGCATTTGACGTGGTTTATCTGGTTAGTCAAGACTGAACGCCTCAATAAATTTCGCGCCCTGTCTTCTTGTGATTCTCATTGCATTAAATGTCTTCACTTTCATAGAATGACGCTCCCATGTGGGGGGTGCTGGAGCTTGCCTCTCAACTTCTTCCAGCCGAAGCCACTTAAGACTGCAGCTGGTCCCTTTTTTTGGTCAATTCAGGCGTTTAATTTTGAGGCGGAAATTATTCGTGATACATTTATGATGAAATATTAGACTCAGTAGAAAGATGCCATTATATCTTCTGCTGCTGAATTACAGTTCTGGCCTCCACATTAGTCTCGAGATGAATCGTGAAGGTAACCTGATGAGATTTACTTGGTAGACCCCCATGCCATGTTGAACATTGGTAATGCAGCGATGCATCGGTATTCTTGGTCCTAAAGTCCATAAAATTCTCTGTATTTATGGTCTTCACGCCCCGCTTCATCAATTCCTTTCTAGATCATCTGCCCTTTTTCCTTTCGGACTGATTATGGGAATTGAATTTCTACTCGGAGAAGGCTTTTTGCCCATTGAAAGATTGATCCCCCTTGATTATCAAGCACGACGTCGACTGGCGAAACCCCTGTCTAAGCCGCACACGAACTTAATGCACCTGAACTTATTAGGGAAGTCCACGCACCATATTTACAAGATGTGGGCTCGGATGATTGTTCAACGTTTTCAGCAAAGTAAACAGTGTTATTCCCCAGCGTGAGGTCATTGGTTAGAACTGGTCCACTGGATTATCAAATCCGAGGGTTTGTAGATTAAGTTTTACGTATGCTTAGAATCGAATTTCGTAAAACCTGCAGCGCCGGCAGATTTCATGAGGTATAAAGTCGAAATGGGTTCTAATAATGACTTCCCCTTCATCCCATCCCATAGCCAATCAAATTTGGTCAACGCCTGTCTATCTTCTCTTTCTTCACCATCATCTGATCCATTGAATTAGCACTCCTTTTCTTTTCCTGTTTCTTTCTTTTTTTATTTCCCAGCAAAAGAAGTTGTCTTACCCTTTCAGATTCCAATTGCAGACTTCTTCGTCACATGAGAAATTTTGCAACCCCAATTTCATTTCGAAAGAGAAAATGAATATACAAAGAGAAAATCAGAAGAGATTGGCTCTGTTGAAGCCAAGAGAAATAGAGGGTAGTTTTCGGGATTGAGGTTTCGAAACTTCCGTGCTTTGCTTTCGGTAATGTTGCAGGCGCGTTCTTCCATCTGATCATTGTCCGGCGAACGCCCTTTTGAATCAACTACCTAGCTTTAGTAGCTTAACTGTCTCCGCCGTGAGGATCACCGTCGACCCGCACGGCCACGGCCGCCGGCGACTTCCTGCAAACGGGGCACGTGGCGTGCAGTCTCAGCCACGGGTCGACGCACCTCACGTGGAAGAAGTGCCCGCACACCGGCAACAGCCGCAGCACATCGCTCTCCTTGTATTCGCCCAAGCATATCGGGCAAGAGCCGCCGCCGACCCCATCGCTCGAGTCCACCGAGCTGCTCTTGTCGTGGTGCTTCGCGCTCGAGAACAGGACCGTCGGGTAGCTCCGGAGCGTGGCCTCGTCGATCCCCCCGCCCGCTCCGGTCGGCCCGGCGACGAGGCCCCGGAGCACGAACCGAGCCGGGCTGACTGCCCCGCGGTTGCTGCGGATGCAGATGTAGGAGGAGAGGGTGATGATGAGGACGAGGACGATGAAACCGACTATGAACGCCATGTCGTACGCGAACGAGCTGAGGTCGTCCGTGTATCCATTCGAGCTTGCGCCGCCGCCGCTGCTTGAACTGCTGTTCATGTTCTGCGAGCGTTCGAGAACAGAGAGGGAGGTGAGAGACTGGTTTTACTTTACAGTTTTGTATAGCAGCCTAGGGGTCAGCAAGATGGATTGCCTAAATTAGGACCGGACCGGATTGGACTGACCGATTTGGTTCGGTTTTTGGAAATATTGGTCCGGTTTTTGATTCTTAAAAGTGGAACCGGTTTCCGGACGATTCAGTTCCCGATTCTAAGGTGGGAACTGAACCGGACCAGATCGATAAATATATATTTTTTTAATTATATATATTTATTTACTTTATATATATATATATTCAAATAACAAAAGAAGCCTTTGATAGTTTATTTTTATTCGATTCCAATGGACCAACCCAAAAATGCTTTTATATATTGATTTCGAAAATGCTTTCCAATTCTTTCTTCCTTTTATCAATTGGTCTCATTGGAACTGGACCGGATCGGACTGGACCGACGGTCCGGTCCCCGGTCCTAGAAATTGGGAACTGATCATTCCAGTCCGATTCTCAATTTTTGGGTTGGATCAAATCGGACCGAGAACCGCTCACCCCTAATAGCAGCGGACGCCAAGGTCATCAATGACGTGTCGTATTAACAATGAAATCAATTTTATCAAGCAATATAATAATTTGAAAACGACCCATCTTCCTATTTTATAAATCAATTTCATTTTTCATATTTTCGAAGATGATTAAAAGGAGTTTCCACAAGTTTAACTGGAGGAAGATTAAGCACAAGAAGCCACTGAATTTGATATGATGACTCTCTTCCTACAAAGTTGTTCAGCTAAAGTTCTTCTATGTATCAATCATCCCCCTTTACATATGGAGTGTGTATGTACGCGGCGTCGCTGATGAAAGGGATGTTCGTGTAGATCCCCGCGACCGCGCACCTCACGCACTCCATCAGCAGAAATATGAAGGCGGACCCGACCATCGCCCAGTAGTACATGCCGAACCGGCCCCCATAGTGGATCAGTGGCGCGAAGTTGCTGGCGTACCACAGGATCTGCAGCACGTTCTCCAGCAGGATCCCCATCATCATGTGGTACCGGAAGAAGTGCGGCCACTTCCGGTTGCGCACGACCCCGACGTACACGGCGAAGCAGTACACCATCAGGAACCAGGTGGGGAGGCGCCGGATCGCCCCCGGGATATAGTAGCTCAGGAACTCGAATTGCTCGTAGTGCTCCATCAGGGGTTGGAAGTAGAAGGCGGTGTCGGAGACCTGCAGGGCCATCAGGTACGGAACGCAGGCTAGGGTCCGCCACCACCACTCCGGCTTCTTCACGATCTTACGGTAAGGGATGCTGAATGGATAGTCCAGGTACACTTTTGGAGGCACCGGGCATTTGCTTCTTCCGGTTCTCGGCAGTAACATACTTCGGTCCTTGCCGAACAATGGAGTCGATGCAGTGGACAGATGCAAAAGAGGCCGACCTGCTAAATTTTGAAAAGTAATGTTAACATGATCAGTTTTAGCAGTTTAACAGAACAAAATATTTTCATAACCATGACTGAGTATCAAGAAACTACTTAACGATATTCTCATTTTCTAAATCATACGATCTCTTATCTTTCTTATTGTTACGAGCAAAAGCTATTCACGCAGTTACTCCTTTCCTTACCATCATCCGCAGAAAATGAGGATGGAAAACATTTCGAAAGCGAAAAGGTGATCAGAGAAGCTCATTCATTCAGGTAAAGAATACTAGTTCTTCACCGCGTTGGCTTTATAATCAGTTAAATCCGTTCAGAGCAAATGGAGCATACATAAGCATGACGAGGGAATATGCACCTTTGGATATCTGAGATTGCAGCTCGATGCTGTTTGACGATACAGGCCTTACTGGCCAGTGATAGTCATAAGTAAACGCCAGGCCACACGATGGGAATTTACCAGCCTTGGGATGCACGGAGATGGTCCTGGAGGTCTTGGTCCATCCCTGCGGACTAGCATTCAAGTGCCTGTTTAAATTACAAAGATTTCAAGAACAGTTCAGCGAGATGGTTGTGCTGACTGCTAACAGACCATGAAGAACAAACAAGTCGGCTCAGAGATGACCAAAAGAATGACAGACAAGTCTGCATAACAATGATCAGCCAAACACTGTCGGAAAACATCAAATAGCAGCTTGACCAAGTGTGCAAATTAACGGATTTCCCATCGCATTAAAATATTGGTCGTATCAGCACCATCCAATTTTCAGAAGAGACACTTGTGGCTGCAATAATCCACCACTCCTTAATTTCTTTCATATTGCCATCGTATCGGGCGAGTGGAGCTGGATAGGCTCTCTACTTTTGGCGTATTACATGATGCATTCATAGTGACACCTTCACAGTTGATTTGAATGAAGATTAGATCATATGTCTGTCTCTGCTTGACAGCAAATTTGGAAAGTTTTAATCAACTGTAAAGTTACTCCTTCCGTTTACCGCTAAAAACTCCTCAATAGTTTCCAAGTTTTTACTGTATAATAAACTAGGCAAAACTATCTCCCCTACCGTGATTCAACTGCTTAACTAGGTCAAACGCATAAACCCAAACACACATCTGCTATCTAAACAAAAAAGCCGGAACATCTAAAGACACCCTCAATCTTTTTGCTTTGTTTCCTAAAAAGTTGAAACCGTGAAGTCAATCCAGACACGCCCCTAGTCTCTCTTCTTGAGATGCGTGGATCCATAGACGAATGGCTTATTCCTTTACAACACACAAGCACTTTTCAATGGGCTCCAAGCGAAGTGACATTCTTGATCATAACCTTTGCGGGTAACACTACAGAACTCGGAGGCAGAAGCGACATCATCGATCACATCTAATACATGCATATAGAGTGCATCCAAGTCATTAGATAGAACAGATCTAATGAAGCCCGATTTATCTGAATTCCGGAGAAAACAGCGCCGCTTTAGGGGGATGCACATTTGATTGTTTTAGTACTCGTTTGCTGTTGCTTTAAAGTAACCATCTTATGCTCCCAGTAAAGAAAATGAGACAGAGACCAACGGAACGGAACGAGACACAGACAGAAAGAGAAACATCTTTCCGTATTCTTTTTACCAAGCTAGTATTTCCAAAAGCGAAAATCAAGAAGCACGTACAGAGGAGGAATCGCCGCCTTTTGAATGGCCGTGGCGGCGGCAGCGACTGCCGGCATCTGAGCCGAACGATTCTCCCTCTTCTCCCGCAGTCACCCACCACCAAAGATATGCAAAAGGAGAACAAAAAAGTGATGAGCTCGGAATCGATTAGACCGGCACATAAAGATCAGAAACATGGCTCCGGAGATTCTTGCATCGATGAGATCAAAGATGAACAAACGACGCCGAGAATCGTTACCTGAACACGAATTCCGGGTCGAACCAAAGAATTCTGGGCTGAACCAACCGCACGGAGATGCAAAGAGAAGGAACCGACGTTGGAGGGTCGGAGGAAGAAAGAGTCGGCGCTTGGGAAAATGATACGCGTCTGCGTTGTGATTTATAAGTCGGCGGCCACGGATGGGAAAGAGAGGAAGAGCCGGTGGCTGGTGAAATTCTAGGTGCTTCCGAGGAGTTGGGCTTGGGTCGTGACTTCTTATGTCCTTCGCATGATGGGCCCATTGGACCAGTAGGCAAACCTAGGTGCTATCCTCCTCCTATGATAGTAATGTTACGTTCTTCTTTGGTTGGTATAATGACACAAATAATTTATGAATTTCAGTTTAATATACAATATGATTCATGAATTTATAATTTGTTTAATGTAGTTTCTTAACTTTAGTCTAATATTCAATATGAACCCTGAATTTTTTGTACATGTTCAATGTATTCACTGAACTATATATAAAAATATTTAATGTATTCCTTTCATTAATTCAAATTCAAAGACTATATTGAACGTTTTCATATAGTTAAGGGACTAAATTGAATATGGATCAAAAGTTCAGAAACGGTATCGAATAAATTAAAAGTTCAGAGATCACATTGTACATTGGGTTAAGGTTTATAGACTACATTGAACAAATTAAAAGTTCATGGATCACATTACACATTCGACCAAAGTTGAAGGACTATTTGTTTCATTTTTCCTTTTTGGTTTTGTTTCGGATTCAGAGCTCTTTGGCCGCCCACTAGTCGAGGGAGAAGGAAAAAGAAAATTAGAAAAAAAGAAAAAAGAAAATAAAAATCTGAATTTCTTTTTACATATTTTTATGAGAACAAACATTTCATTAATCAAGGACCCACACCCAAGCGGCAAGGACCCACACATGGCCTTTGCAAACCAGAGCTCGAGTGTCGAAACCCGAGCATAGCCTTTATGGGCCTGGGCTTGAGTGTTTGACAATCAGGTACGTACGAGCACCAAGGGTTCAAGCCCGACCTCAATGGACCTGGGCCTGGCTGCCGAAGACTTGGTCCTAAACGCCGGGACCTTGGAATTAACGTTAGGATTTTCGTGCTCAAGTGTAGAGTTTCGGGTTCAAATGCCGATATTTAGTCATATTTTGAAAGATGTTATCCAACTTTTCAAAAGAGGAAATCATTTAATTTAAACATAAGTTTTCCGTTGACTCATTTTCCTTAGCGGACCAAACGCCGAAATATGGGGAAAATATTTTCCGCAAAATAAATAGAGGCTCATACTTTAATCTACGTGATGACCCAAGTCCATCTGTAGCTGCTCATGAATTAATAGGTCTTGCATTGACGAGGTCTTAGTCGGCTCGGGAGAACGTTCTTTTGCTGATATTATTACCGGTATTCGATATTTGGTTATTCATAGTATTGCTATATCTTCCTTATTCATGGTGGGTTGGTTATTCGTCAGCACGGGTTTAGATTATGATGTGTTTGAAAGCCCTCGTCCAAGCGAATATTTTACAGAGAGCCGACAAGGAATATCATTAATAACTGGCCATTTTGACCCGTTACTTCCCCAAACGAGCTGATCTACGGTCTCTTTCATATATGTCGATACGATCAATCCGCGTGACATTCTTGCAGTTTCGATGACCCCAATTTATGAATCTTAAGCGAAGATTGATCGTGTCTGCTTTTATTATCGGTTGTGAAGATTTGAGGGAGCGAAAGACTTGAACAACTTTGAGTGGAAAGGAAGCAAGACAAAAGCGCAGAGAGAGAGAGAGAGAGAGAGAGAGAGAGAGAGAACCACCGAGTTTCAATTCTTTCCTGATGTCAAGCAAGAATATATGCCTTCATGTCATGGCAACTGAAATACTATACTAGGAACAGAGAGAGAGTGTGTACATTAAACAATACGCCCGTAAATACGGACACCACTTTTGGTCCTTTTTCTGCATTACTTAAGCTCGATCACTTGCACATCAGTGAAGCAAAGTCGCTGTTTTGCAAAGCGATCATACAAGAGAATCTTCCTTCTCTTTCTGATTTTTTGGGGGCTTGCACATAAAGAATCCTCTTTATCAGCAATTGCTTCTTCCTCAAATTTATTCCTGTCTAACGTACAGGAAAAGAAAAAGGCAAAAGGACCATCCACTCGCATGATCTAGTATTGTCTATACGTCCTGTCGTGTCGTTTCCTGTCGTCTATATATGAGCACGCGCTGTGGAATCTGATCTTGCTTCCCCGCGGTGAGAGAGGCTTGTAATCTCTGGGTTGATACTGAAAAGAGGACCAGAGCATTACTCCGAGAGAGTGTGGCAATGGAGAGGGGCAGAGCATGCCTGAAACTGTGGATTCTCCTCCATCTATTCTCCTTATCCATTGTCTTCATCCACAGCGGTAAGCGACCGTCGTAATCGCGGCAGCATTTCGCGTTGCGGACCGTCTCATGTTTCTTGGTCGAGTATTCTTCTTTAGTTAGTCTCACTGTCACTTAAATCAGTGTCATTCTTGGTCATTCATTGTGTTCTTTTCATCCCATGTCCTGCCGATACATGCTTGTGCCGTGATTGATGACCAAATGTCAGTGATGTATTGAATGTTCATTTTCCTCGATTAGTATCACCTGAAACTGGGGGCTTTTTCTCCTCTTGTAGATGCGAGAAGGATGACGCCACGGTCCAAAGGCGCGGCGCATCCAAGGATTCCGGCCCTGAGATCCACGAAGAGAATGAGGGTGATGAGAAGGCTGGACTTGCCGGCGGACACCCAACCTTACGTGAGCTCGCCGTTCACGTTGCCGCCGTACGATTCGCTTCCCCCAATTCCTCTGCCTGATCTCAGCCCTCCATACTGCATATACCCACCATTGACCCCACAACCTCCGGCATCCACAACAATCCCACCTCCCACAATGACCACACCATCACCACCCTATATCTACATCCCACCAATCCTTCCCATTCAAAACCCGCCTCCCAGCCCGACCGTTGTGATTCCGGGCCCACCCGAGTCATTCCCGAGCCCTCCGGGACCTGCAATTGTCCCAGTCCCCCCGGGCCCCGGAACCGGTCCTAGTCCTACCCCGCCGATGATCAACCCGCCTTACGTTATGCCTAGCCCCCCAATCTTCATTCCGAGTCCGTCCTCCTATGTCCCATCCCCGGGCGGAGGCGGCATTGTCCCAAGCCCGACTATATTCCTCCCGCCAGTTGTCTACCCTCCTCCCACGGTGCCGCCACCCCCTAACACCAGCCCGAGCATAGCCTTGTGGTGCGTGGCCAAGCCCTCAGTGCCCGAGCCCATCATCCAGGAGGCCATGAACTACGCCTGCGGATCCGGTGCCGACTGCAACTCGATCCAGCCGCAGGGCTCGTGCTTCCAGCCCAACACGCTGTTCGCGCACGCCTCGTACGCGTTCAACAGCTACTGGCAGAGGACCAAAGTGGCCGGCAGCTCATGCTCCTTCGGTGGCACGGCAATTCTTGTCACCGTGGATCCTAGTAAGCGTACATTTGCATAAATTACTTGACCTCTCTATACTCTGCAACATATCCTAGATTTGCTCTTTGAACACCCTCCATCGGCTTTGCAATTTGAAAATCTCAAGTAATTATTTACGTTAAACCAGTTGGTAATGCCTCCTTTCTTTCTGGGGCCATTTTGTGCAGGCTATGATGGATGCCATTTTGTCTACCTGTAGCCAGTGAAACAGCCCTGTTCTTGGCAACGTCGAGGAGTAGAATTCGGATGATTTCTATGTCATCCCAACTTCCTAATTTTTCTTTCTTTCCCTTGGAATAAAGTAGGAATTTCGGTTTGTTTTATCAGAGGATATATGGATTTTTGGCAGTAGATATATATTCATAAGGTGTATCAGATGACAGGGCATGAAAGTCATCACTTTCTAGTGTTATAGAAACAACCTCTTCTTCACTCCCTATGTTCACTCATGTGGGCAAGTGCAACATCATGCTGAATTTTAGCAGATAACAACAACCGTGAAGTTTAATTTGCAATGGAATGTTGCAGCTAATGAAAAATTTCGCCTTCATTTTTTTTTTATCATTGCATCTTTCAAGAGAGCTAGCAAATTTGAGGTACAGTTAATGAAAAACTCACTAAAGATCCTTCAAATTTACAGAAAGAAGTAAAATTTTTGGCTTTAATCATTCATAGAAGCACCATCGAATTTGGCTAACCCGAAATCACACTCGGTTGATGTAGCTTATGTCGTCAAGAACTAGATGGTAACTACAGGTTCACCAAAGCTAGTGCATTAGACTCTGTAATATAGAGGATACATGCAGAGTCAAGTACCTGTACACTGTTGATACCAAAGTAGATCAGGCGAGTGCCGCTGAGACCAGACTTCCTATCTCTGCTTTGATTTGCTCGTATATCAATCACGCACACATGCACGTACACAAAATATACGTCTGAGCGTTTGTTCTTGCCACTAATTAGCCAGTTCCGAGCTTTTCAGAGCACTTACTTGCTGCAAGTGTCGTATTCTGTGTACCAAAATTGTTGTCCTACTGCAGCAAGTTGCTCTTCTTAAAAATGGGGAGGAAAAAACGTATTACAACTGAAGCACGTATAATACATCACTTTGGTTTCTTACCAAAAAGAGGTGATCATGTGATAAGCCAAGAGCCATTCAAAGATGCATGCACAAAGGGTACCGACAGTTCACCCGAGAAATTCACTCCTATCCACATGCTCGACAAAACTAATCGCAATGCAACAAGTGCGTGCGATCTGTGCCCTCATTGATCGACAAGCTCCAGTACCATTGTTTTGTTTTTCCATTTTCTATAATCGATTCTGCCGATCACAACGAGGTTTCGAACGTGCTTCATGAACGTGCATGGACATGAATTTTTGCACTCGGTGAAAACAATTCCCTAGAGCTTCAAGTCCATCACATCACCCGTCCAACCGATCCCTCCGTTCTGTGGACGGCAGAGCAGCCTCAGCAAGAGGGGTTGGGATTGGCGAGCTCCGACAAACTGGACACGTTGGATGCATCTGCAGCCACTGGTCCACACACTTCCTATGGAAGACATGGTGGCATTCAGGCAACAACCTCAGGACGTCGCTGTCCTTGTAGTGCCGCAAACAAATGGAGCAAGAAGAACGAGTCGAGTCCGAGCCTGAGCCCCAGTCACCCTTACGGTCCTCGGCCAATTTGGGACGCACGAGCTTGTCAGGGCCATTCCTTTTGCTGACAGTGTCTTCTTGATCTCCTTCGACCTCTTGGATCGTTTCCGGACGTTGCTCCGGCGAAGAGTCGCGAGCAGGGTTCGGAGGTCGCTGGTCATCCAAGTTCGCGCGCATGCGGCTGATTATGTACGATACGACGGCCATGAATATGAGGACGACAAGGATGCCAATGGCAACTCCCCTACCGTGTCCGGAATCGGCGTTGCCGTCCATTGTCAAAAAGAGGCGGGGGTTCGGGAAAATGACGGTGGCATATGAAAGGAGATGAAGGAGATATATAGCTAAAGACGGGTGCTGGACTCTGTCTCGCCAATGGCGTTTGAGCCACGAATCTGCAAGATAAGACTAGGGAGGGAGGAGGGAGTCTCTTTGAAATTAACAGTCAAAAAGTCAAAATCAAGAAATCCATCTTTCCCCTCCGCAGGTCTTCCCAATGCCGCAATGGTGAATCAAAGGTGGAAATATACGGAAGTTGCACGCTCAGAAATTCTTAATTAGAAAGTCTCTTTCACTTGCGTCCCAAGCAAGAGATTTCATGTTCGAATCCCACTCGTCAGTACGATCTTTTAAGGTTAAACTACGAGCAAATTCATTTCTTGGCCAATCTCTAGTCTCGACACGAATGGCCTCCCCCTTAACCGAACCGGACCGAGAAGCGATCGGACGCGATTGGCACGTGGATTGGAAGTCAAACAAGCAAGTCATTGTTTAGTTCGGTCAATAGGCACCACAACTACTTTATTATTTTGCACCAAGCAAAAGGACCAAGACGAGCAAATGCTAGGTAAAGGTGACATAGACCTTGATACGCAAGCAGAAAACACGACACTATTATTAATTACTACCTAGCGACTTTGCTCTACGCAAGGGCGCAAGCCGGACCCCACGGACACCGCGACACGCATGTATTATTTGCATATTGATGTGTACAGGTACGAGAGCCGCGAAATTCTGCGTTGTATTTTAGTCAAGTTCATAATCGAACCATACACACAAAGACAAAAACAGTGTTCTGGATAAATAATCTACAGCGATCGATTGCTTTGCATTAATTAATTTTGTCATGAAAGTTGTCACGATAACTTGGTTCATAATTTACATTTCTTGTCTCTTCCGAGTCCCCTACCTCTCGCTTCCTTGCAATTAGCATAGGAGATTCGCAGAAATTTCGAGGAGAGTGACAGTTGCCCCTTGGTTCAATGAAACAATTAATGCATGTTGTCTTAAATGTACGTGTCGAGACAACGTTCGCAGCTGTAAAATTCAAGGTAACGGGGGTTTTGCGAGGGAGACTTCGATTAGGTATGGTCTTCGATATGCCCTCTTCCGAGTTTTTGGTTTAAAAAAAAAAACCTCTTGGATTATTAGAAAACCAAAAGCAAAGTCAAAGTCTTCCCTATGCTCGTTTAAGCTGATCATTTCTTTAATTGTGGGGGTACCTCTGGACTTGATTGTACATTCTATTGCTTTACTTGGGTTGTCTATGGACGTTTTGATGTCCCAATTGCAATTTTTTTTTCCCTATAAGACCGGTGAAGAGAGATTCGCGCCGTTCCTACTTATGCCAATTACGGCGAGTAAAACTCTCATGTAGCGGTAGGAGGGCCTCCACCGTTGGCATCAGGTCCAAACTGAGTGACTGAAGGTGGGATCGAAACAGCATCTCTACAAAGTGCATCAAACATGATTATGATTTGACTTCATTAACTCCAACTGGATTGTGTCAGCTGATGTATATATTAATGGGGTGTGTAGTGGTCAAGAATAGAAATTATCTGATCAGTTCTGATGGATGACAATTCAGTTTTAAATTTTTCAATTTTGTAAAACGAGTCCTAAACTTTTGCTCGAAATTTTAATGTAGTCATTCAAAACAATCTTTATCGGGTAATCGCTAATGTAACAATGTGCCACGTAAGACGGTCGATAATGACTGAACGCCACGTTAGCGATTTCCGAAAAAAAATTTAGCTAACTAGAAGGACTATAATGAATCTAGTGCAAAGATTTATGACTCAATTGGCAAAATTGAAAAGTTTTACACTGAATTGATATCTGCACAATAGCTCTAAAATTGATTGGACAATTTTTCGATGCTCAAGATATAAATACATGTAAAAATGGTGCAAAACAAAGAAAAAAGGGGAAAGGGGTGATTGTGGTTTGTCTTCTCAATCAAACCATAGATGATCATTTTTTAATGCACACATGGTATCAGAGCAGGCGTGGTTTAATATTTGAATATTCTATCATCCCTTATGCTTATTATAAAGCGTGGAAATATTTCATTGGGGAGTCAAATAGAGGTATGAAAAGAATTGAATTCATGACCTCTTACTATGATATCATATGAAATTTTGTAGGACCATTGACTACTGTTTTAAAAACTTAAATTGTTAGATGAAGGTTTCGTTTACTATTTAAAGCTCCATTTGTTTTGAGGAAAACATTTTTCCGCATTTGGCTCACTTAGAAAAATGAGTCTACTGAAAATAGTTTCCTAATCAACGGAAAATGCTATCTTACCAAAGTTTAAATTTAGGAAAATAATTTCCTCTTTAAATTTTCAAAAATCATTATCCAATATATGACTAAATATCGGTACTTGGACAAGAAACTCTACGCTTAGACACATAAACCCCAACACTCGTTCCCAAGCCATTGGCAACCAGGCTGGGACTAGGCTGGGTCCTCAGCGCTCGAGCTTGGATCCATCGAGGTCAGGCCTAGGACCTCGGCGCCCCGACTAAGTCCCATTAGGCTGTCCCCTCAACTGTTGCAGCGGGTCTATCGAGGTTGAGCATAGGACATTGGTATCAATGCTCGTGATCGGGACGCTAGTAACAGGTCCTCGACGCCTGTGCTCGGGTCCATCTAGGCTAGGCCTTGGATCCCAGTGCCCATGCCTAAGTCCCAAACTCCCAAGCCCGGGTCCATCGAGGCTGGGCCTGGTACTCCCATGCCCATTCTCGTGCCCGCGCCTCGATCCCTCAATGCTAGGCCCATGTCCAAGTCCATCGAGGCCTTGCTTAGGACCCCGACACCCATGCCTGAGACCCGATCACCCACGCCCGGTACCAATGATTCCGGGCACCGAGCACCTGAGACCAAGTCCTCATTAATGCTCAAATCCGGTTCCATCAAGGCCAAGCCGTGGATCTCGGCCCGTGCCCTAATCCATCGAGGCCAGGCCCTAGACCTCGGCGCTCCCGTCCGAATCCCCAACGCCCAAACCTGGGTCCACTGAGGCCGTGGTTAGGACCCCAGTAACCATGCCTGGTTCCATAGAGGCAGGTCTGAGACGCAGTATAAGCTCGAATCGGGTCCAAGTTCGGATTTGTCCGCATCGCGTTTGGTTGTTCATATAGCCGCAGGCCTGGAAGTGGTGTCCGTGGTGCATTTGAGTCGCCTCGTAGAAAAGCTACTATCTGGTTCTTACCCCCTAAAAAACACTACAATCTGATATAATTGTAGCCGAGTTGATGGTGAAAGATTAAAATCTTTGCTTTTCTGAGGCTTCGCTGAATGCATCTGATACCTTGGTGACTGATCTTGCATCCACTGCATCAGCAAAATTTCCTCATCAAGCCCTTCTTCCAATGCTATGATCTGTCCTTCCCCAAAATAAAGCAAATGCAATGTAGGTTGATCGCACGAACAAAGTACACCAACAAAGATGAAACTGATAGCTGATAAAAGATGGGGCGCCGATGGAATTGACGGCCCTATACCGACCTTTAGCCTTTAGTCAACTTTTCACATCTGCCTTCGCAAGCATTTGCCTAGTTAAAGATGAGAAGCAAAGGAGACACATGATCCCCTTGCCGCAAGCCCCTAATCATCAAAAGAAGCCATCTGAGCTCTCATCTGTTAAAAAGAAGCTGTTGAAGTGGGTTTCTCAGTTACTTTTCCACTATAATGAAAAAGATACGGTCGTGAGCTTTTTCCATATCGAAGTCACAATTGAATCTCTTCCTTCGCTTCTCAACGTAGTCCGCCACCTCATTACCAATCCATTTTCATCCAAAATTTTTCTACCTTTCTTAAATCTTGAAGCTATTAATTTACAAACATTGCTGGTTGACTGGTCAAGAGTCTCTGATGATTGGTAGTGCCACCTTAGAGAATTAACGCTATGAATGTGGAACTCGAGTTGTTTATAAATTTACTGTTCCTTTGGCAGTCCGAAAGGATTGCAAGAAGCCTGGATTCAGTAGTGTCTTGTCGTTCGAAAAACACGAGCGGAATCTATCGAGTACATAGCTCATCGCCTCACGATCAAAACCTACCCGAAGGTTCTCTTCTTTGGTAATGGATCTCTCTAGTCGACTTGCCTCCTCTTTGATTTTGTCAAACTAAAGACCCTACTAGTACATCACAGCTTTTTATCCATTCCTTCTCCAAACATCTTGGAAATGCATATGGGAATTGGCAATAGCATGAGAACCCATTTGGTATTTGGTACGGTTGTGGCTGCGTTGATGCATGGTGATGGTGGCTCGAAGACGATGGGTGATGGTAATGGGAGGAAGGTCGAAACTGAGAGTGGAAGAGGACATTATCGAGATTATCGAGGTTGTGGGACAAACAGGAAATTACAGTTCTTCCTCGTGTCTTTGGTAGACCTAAACCCGTGCTCTGGCCTAGATTTTTATTCCCTTCTTTCTTTCTCTGAGGTCCACCTCGCGCCCCATAATATTGCCCGAAAGCCACCCTGATCTTGATCAGTGTGAAAACTACCAAACACTTTGTATTAACTTTCAATCACATTTATCGTGTGGGCACTCACTTAAATAGTTAAATGAACCCTGTCAGATCCTTAGTTGATGTAAATTAACTTTGAAAGTTCAATATCATCCGATCCCACATCATGTGTGCACTTTCACAATGTGCCGGGATACATTCATGTGGTGTCGAATTCTATTTAAAGTAAAACTCTATAGAATTTGCACCCTAATGTTTCCTAGGATACAAATTTGAGATTGTGGCTGATTTTTTAAAAACTTTATGTTTGAAACCTTGTTTCCAACTCAATAGTATGTATGCAAATTCATATTCATCTTTCAATGCATGCCCATGGGATGAATGGGTCTAATGATAGCAACAACTAAATATTGTTTCCACTTCAGAAATGCAGACAACAATACATTTCACTCATTTCTCACCTCAAATGCATTGAAAGATGGATATGAATTTGCATATTGGCATACTATCGAGGTGAAAACAAGGTTTTATACGAAGTTTTCAAAAAATCAATCACTATCTCAAATTTGTATCCCAGCTAGGAAACATAAGGGTGAAAATTCTATGGAGTTCTACTCTAAATAAACTTCACTAAACTCTAAAACCATAAATACAACGTGAAAGGATGTCTTAGTGACCACGGCTTGTCTTCTCAATTACACTTTAGATGATCATTTTTGGTCGCCCGCATAACCGATGTCGTACTCTCCGTAATTAAACTAGGAACAGAACTATCGGAAACGGCCCGTCCCGTCCCTATACTGCTTTTTTAGAGATGGCATAAATCCGTCCGTAAAGCTGCTGCTGTGGGTGGCAGTCGCCCATTGCCTTTAGCGGCCAGTGTGAAGCATCATTTGAACATTCTATTGTTTGCAACAAGAACAGCAACTCAGTTTACATAACGATTTTATTGGAAGGATCTCATTAAGATTGGATCCTCCCGAATTATTGATTCGAATTTCACGAGATCATGACACGAGCGTGTCTTTACTGCATGGAAATAGCTATCGGGACTTAACGTTATTTCTCTCTCTCTCTCTCTCTCTCTCTCTGTGCGTTAAGTTTTCAATGCATACCCGGGTCGTGTAATTTGTCTTCTACGCGAGCCGCCTCCATCACGTATCGATGCAGAGGTCAAGTCCTGACCCTTCGAGCTTCGTCCTCGCGATCTCGTCGAGACGCTGGGCCATCTCCGCCGTGAACAAGCTCTTCCAGTCCCCGACGATGCCCTTCCTGAAGAAGGCGCTGTTTGGCATGTTCACCCACGGATCGACCCCGCCCTTGTTCACCTCCAAGCTCTTGAGCCTCTCCAAGCTGCACCTCCAAACAATGTCCTCCACTTCCTCTTCCTCCTCCAACTGACTCCCAAGGAATGAGCTCAGCCGCTTCACTTGTCCTCTCGGGTCTCTCTTCAGGTCCTCGTACTTCAAGAACAGCACCTTCTCCGGCATCTCCGAGCTCACATTGTAGTACTCGAGCACGTGCTCGAAGAAAGGCCCGAACAAGCAGACCCCATCGCAGAAGCCCTCGAAGGCGCGCTCGAAGGGGAAGGGACCATCTTCGTCGCTCCGGAAGTGGTTGAAGAAGTGCCACAGGGAGACGAGGGTGTCTTTCGGGTTGCGCGTGAGGTAGATGATCTTGCATGGAGAGGAAAAAATAAATGCTATAGACTCGTTCTACGAGAACGCGGTGAGCCGAATCAATCAGAGACTCACAGTGCAGAAACAGGATGAAAACTCTAAGCTTTTCCATAAGACCCAATGCAAGCCTTGCAGCATCTTAATTTATCACGGGTTGGGTATCCTAGAGTTCAAGGTTAGGCAATACTTACTTTGCATGGAGAGGCCTTGACGGATCCGGGAAGCGCACTGTAAGGCAAGTGGGTGTGGAACAACCTCGGAGACTCGATGACCGAGAGGTCCGGAGGCGGGCTCTCCGTAAATACCTGGACCTCCAAGGTCTTCACGTAATGCGCGGGGTGGTTAACCGCAAGGGGGTCTTCCAACCGATCTTCTTGTTCGGTGCCGGCCACGATGTTGCCGTTCTCTTGACTCTGTCTGTGTTTAGTGCTTGTCAAGATGCGGAAACAGAGCGCTTTGAGCCACGTGCTTCCAGTTTTCATGGCAGATGCCAAGAGAACGTCATCGTCTTGTGGCCGGAACCGTGAACGAAGAGCCAGGGCGGCCTTGAGATGGTGGGGGCGATACCAGAAGCCGTTCCACCGGAAGAGTTCTCGAGTCTTCCAGAACAACTGCTTCGGGAGCTGGTCGAGCGATATGGATTCTTCTTCTTCCGTGGGAGCAGAATAACCTGTGGTTCTCGGCTTTTCGACGTCGACATTCACGGTAGCTGCAGCCAGTGTTTTGTGGCGTTGTGTTACTTCCATTGGAGCACTTTTCTGGTTCTGTTGTCACCGGAGAAAACTTAGACATATGAGTCAGGCTGAGATCAATTGGTGCATTTCACGAATAGTCCATTCGTACGGATATATTGTAAAGGACCTTTTAGAAAGGGCAGTTGATGCTTATGCCAAAGACACTCTTGTCTCGAGATGGAACACTTTTGCGCAAACTGTGAAAGCAAATGCACGGCTTTTGTGATTTATTCTGTTCTTTATCAGTTGAAGTATCGCATTCGCTTCATTTGTTCTAGGAGCCGGAACAACGTGCAACACAGCTTCCTTCTGGACCAACGACTGATCTCCATCCCCGAGGTCCGAAAGAATCGGAAAAAATGTGCGTTAATACCATATTGTTAAAGTTTCTCACCTCACTCAGAAAATTACATTTCTCTTGGCGCTGTCAACTTGCTACTATTCTAAAAAAGAATAGACCGTGGTCCTTCAAGAAAAGCTCTTCTTT
The DNA here is from genome assembly GCA_024500025.1 of Syzygium aromaticum. Classification (NCBI taxonomy): domain Eukaryota; kingdom Viridiplantae; phylum Streptophyta; class Magnoliopsida; order Myrtales; family Myrtaceae; genus Syzygium; species Syzygium aromaticum. Next base: position 27,912,355 of record CM044891.1, read on the forward strand.
TTTCGATGTCGTTTAATCTTAAGAGGAAGAGTAACAAATGGAGCATGAGCTATACGGAATTACCAAAAATGGAATCATCTTCAAAAATGACAATTCACAGAGATGAGGAGGATTCATATGATCAAGCATTGAAGAGCTTCCTAAAAGGTCCGTCCTTCCTATCCTTAGCTGCTTCCGTGAGAGCAAGAAACCTCTTGAAACCCGTTGAGGCGGCACCTCGACCAAGCGCGGCAGCTCTAGTGAGCACATCCTCCCCAGAAGCAATCAAGCTGACTGAAGCAATGTTGGACATTGCAGGAGCTATTGTGGGAGCTGGGGTAGCAGGAACAATGGGCGGTGCAACGGGAGGTTGCGTGATCCCAGGTCCAAGTTTGTTGAAGTCATCCAATATAGTTTGCTGATCGGCCTTCTTGAGCCCCTGCACATGTCGATTCCACGTCACAACTAGCATAAAAACAAACCCTAGATGAGGTAGTTACGATCCATATAAAGAAATCGTGGAGAAATGATGAAGCATTGATGCTTGCTGATTAATTTCCATCTTGCAAACAAGAAAGAGATCACAGCAGAACTGTTTTTCTTTATCACAAGAGAAGACTGTTCGCCAACCAAGTCGCCATGTCGGTAAAATAATGTCATTTTTTTTTCCATTGGTGTATCTTGATCTATAAATCGTCTAAGAAAGCAAGTGCTATCAAAATTTGCTTAAGAGATTAATCTTCTGTCAACTACCTTGAGCTCCAGAACACGCTGAAACTCCATTGGTGTCCCTTCCGGCAATAATGCACGATATGTATCTGCCACAGAATCAACTGGAGACAGAATGACCTGCGTTGGGAAAACAAATTATGAGTGCGACAGATAAAGGAGACTTCACGTACTTGAGAGTACTGGAGTAAAGAAGAGAACCTTTAGAAGTGCTTCGGCTTTGCTCATCTCTCGGCTTACAAACTTTGAATAGCTGGCAGCAGTTGATGTCTGCACCACAGAAACAGATTACAAAATGTTTGCCTAAGCTTGGTTGTCAAATGGAAGAAAAGACGAAAGAATCCCTTAAATAACAGCCGGGATCGACCAAGAATTCCAATCAAATGTGCACCATGTAACCACATCAATATAAATTAATTTCATTTCCTGTAAAATTTGCAGATATAGGATCTTCTGACTTTGAATCGAAGCAAAAATATGAGCCAAACAGTTTGGCTGCCTACTTATCTATGCTTGCCTGAAAGCATCAACTTTTATTCTCTTATCACAGGAAGCTGATTGCCAGTCCCTTTGCCACCGAACATTATGATCTCCAAGTCCCTCGCAATTGCACCACATCAGCTTAATCTGGACCTCCCTAGTTACTATTGCATCTCCAGTCAACCGAGACAGCTGACATGTTCTAGGCCCACTGCCATGCTATCTAGTCCAGCTATGACTAGCAACATAACTTTGCAAGTATCCTTGTAGAGCTATTGCAGAGTATATAGTAGCTGAATGACTTTGTCTGTTGCAAAAGGTATCATCAAAACTAAGCAAGAAACAAAATCTAAATCAACACTGGAGAAGTTCCCCAATTAAGTAAGTCATGGAAGACCAGAAGCAAGAACCCGGAGTCCAAAAAATAGGTTGAGATGGATAACTGTGCTCCAAGGTGCAAGCAACACGATCAATAGACAGAGGTGAGCAGGGTTTCAGAGTTCCAAGCAATTGGTGGCTGTACTTGAAAGTCAATCTCACTCATTCCAGTGTGAGCAATATGCAATTTGCCATCATAGGTTAACCACATCCACAAAATGCTAAAAGAAAAATCTAGGCAACTCGCACGTTTAGATGTTTTGTCAACAATAGAAAAAAAAGTGAAAAAGGAAATTGAAGAGTATATTTAGATGTCATCGAAGCAATAAAACTATAACAAAATGCATTAACTCACTTGTCGGCCTAGGGAAGGAATATCTAGAAGGATTGTCTTTATGGCTTGAGTATCCAACAGCATCTGCAAAAGTATGATACAGTTAAAATTATTCCGGGACATCAAATTGATTCCGCAAACTAGAAACGCAATTTCTACTCGAAGCAGCAACAACAATAGACAAGGTCCATTTCATTGAAAGTTCAATCAACGAAACCACAGAATAAAATATCTCTCGAAATTGAACTATGTTATTTCATCTATAGTTTTTATGATATTAGCCATTGCAAAAGTAAATTTATCATGCCAATTTAGGGTGTTGAATGTGTCCTTTGGCTGTTCATTTAAGAGAAAAACAACAGGCATGCATCAAGAGAAATACACCAAAAGTAATACATGTTTCTCTTTTTGACAATAAACCATTCAAAAGTATAAAGATAGAAGACATGAGAGACATTGAGCCCCTTAATTATAATTACATCAATAATCTAAAAGAAACTACTCCTTGAAACAAGTGGAAGTAGAAAGCTCTCATTCCATGCAGTGGCTTAGAAATCAAAGCACTTAGATCCACGTGTAGCTATTTGGATAAGTCAAGATGACATTTCCATTCAAGGAGAATTCCAATATGATTCTTGCTAAGGTGCAAAGAATTTAAGGTGTAATCTGAATAGAGAGATATTTCAATATGATTCCTATATGTCAATTGACCAGGTATTGCTTCAAAGTCGGTCTTAGCACAGAAGCCTCAAATGCAAAATATTAAACCTTTCTGAATAGTGAGATGCTTCAGAATGACGACAAACGATAAAAAGAAGCAGCAATTACTTGTTGGGCTCCAGTTTCAGATATCTGTTTGCATTTAAATATGTTGACGTAGAAGCGGGGACCAAGTGATGATGCAAGCTGCAAGAACGAAGTTATCAAGGTTAAGGTAAAACAAAAGACTGAAGAAAGTATATCTCCACTGGAAGTTACGCAACAAAATGCATGGGCACTACTTTGGCTTGTAAAAACATCTGCCTAACAGAAAGATGGCTAAACTGAAACTCGCCTTATTCTACAGCTGACAATGAGCATAGACACGCATAACTATGGAAAGAGGCTCCTGAGAAGATATGTCATTGTTCTGCAACATAAGAAATACTAACGACGAAAGATTCGTAGGAAGTGTTGTGCCTCAGTTTATTTCTTTTTTGCAGTAACATGACAAAATATCTAGGCTAACGCATAAAATCAGGAAATAGAAAAATCCTTCAGGTTACCTTGTCCAAGAAGAACTGGAAATAAATAGGAGACAGAAGGCTTCCAAGCACAGGAATACTATTATTCAGCATCAGATTTATGTTGTTGACATACCTGAAAGAAGAATGTGGTCACAAAAGCGAATCATAATCTCCATTAAATGCGTTTTGGATATGTAGAAATCATCTCACCCTGATTGGTCCCCAACACTTTCTAGAGTGTTCCATGGGATGCGTGTCATGGCGGCCATTTCTATATCAAATTTCGTTTCTAGGCCATGCACTAGAGTCACAAGTGCTTTTGTTATGACTGCAGAAAATTCATCCTGCAATACCGCTTATAAGTTAGTAATTAGTGACAAAGAGAACTGTACATGAGTAACTCACAAGTGCATGCAAATTGTTGTCAAACAATACCTGTACTTCTGACATATCCACACCATCAAAGTACTGCGAATCGATTATCTTTGATATGCTTTCAGCCAGTTCGCCAGACTATCAAAATGTCAAACTGCAGTTACGATAAACTTACACCGATTTTGCCCAATCAGACTGGAATACAAAAAATCAATATTCTGTAACAAGCTAATATTGTCTCAACCCTCATCAAACAATTTCTCGTAGTAGTGATGCCCTTGTGGAACAATTTTCTTTAATTGCATTCTGTTGCCTAAAACGGTAAAGGCAATAGCAAAGTTGACTCTGAAAATCTGATATTTAGCATTGACAACAATTAGAATAAAATCTTGCAATACCACCCTCAAGACTAAAAATTTTGACTTTAAACCCTAATGATGGCATTTGGAAGTTTCTGGTGAATAGTTAACTACAAAGGTTGAAGTTTTAATGATGGCATTGCAATTGGTCATACACTATCGAGTAAAGCACAAACAGTCCAAAGAACCTTCCGGTGGGACATTGCTATAATTTCAGCATTGATGTTTTTATGTTCTTCCCCGAAGAAATGTAACACAATAACCTCCTATTAAGCACACATAGTCTACAACTTTCCATGTTGCTTAAAACTGTTCTTCTATTGTTTTAACAATATGACAAGGTAAAATAACCCAGCAGTCACGATAATCATTAAGGAAACAATAAGAATTTAATAACTAACCGTTTTATGGCAGTATTCAGCTGAATTCACTATGTAACAGATCACTCTTTCATCTCTGTCTGAAGTCTGCATAATTACAATGATTGCTCAAAAAGCGAACATATAAGAACTTTAAAGAAGAGCCAGCAAAAAGTTAAATAGACTACCTTTATCTGTCCATCTATACCTGTGGCCGCTGCAACAAGCCCCATACCACCTTTAGGTAGTTTTGCAAAAAGTTTTGTGGCATATGCTTTAAGAACTCTTTGAAATACCTGATCATAGTTTCCAAGTCAAGTTCTATCAGGTTTTGAAATCTTAATTTGTGATGGTGAACTGGATGAGATCTTGAGATTTTACTGCAGATACTAATTCTCAATAGCATGACTAGACATATAACATGCAAAATGAATAGAAAATTGAATGATCAAATGTTCAGGTAAAAGATCTTCATACCTAGAGAGAGAGAGAGAGAGAGAGAGAGAGAGAGAGAGAGAGAGAGTAAGAGACAATTTGAAACTCAAAAACCTAAGTGTCTAAACAGCTGCCTGCCCCCACAACGCAAAAAAAAAAGTTGGGGGGGGGGTGGAAGCCACCTATCCTCTACAGCACACACTATGTAACGATACATTCTTTTCCTACAGCTTATGCCACCTAACTTGCACCAAACTTTGCTTAACTTAACTTAAAGAATGAATGATGTAGCTACAAACTCATTTTCGTTGAGCCACATGGATCAGTCACTAGACCCATCACAACTACAGTACATCACTCTAATGGAGGCGTTCTGTTATCTGCCCAGTTCATAGGAACTCTAGCTTGAGAAAATCTTTACAAGTGCCATCACCAATCCCAATATAAAGGAAGGTATCTAAACCATTGAATTCGATCAAGACACCTTGAACAAATTGAATAACGTCTGGTTCTTTGTCAGAGCACTGCAACGCTTTAGGCTTCTCTTGATGATAAGAAACAGCTAAGACAACATAAAAAGGATGGTCTGTCAGCACAAATGCTAAAAAACTTACCATGCTACATTCAAGTATACTGCATAGAATTAGTCCTGCATCTCTCTATATAGATGGTAATTGGAAAAGTACCACAGGATGCACACATAATATCCCCATGAGCATTTATGAGAAAATCTAAATATTCACAAAATTAGCAAATCCATCGAGATCATGGTTCAGAGTCAAGACAGCAGAACCAAAAGAGCAGTCACTAGATTTCTCACTCCACCCAAATATACATGAGTCAAATTTTCCGTTAATTGATTCACTATCAACATCTACAAAAGTTTCGACCTATATTTGATCAATGAATCCAAACTCAAAAGAGGCATCAAATACTTGCAATTGTAACCGAAATCAACATTTCAGTTGCTTACCTGCATGCTACTGGTTAAAACATTGTTCTGACTCCCCTCCTCAATATCCCATGTTTCCTCCTAATAGAGGACATCGTAAGTAGTCAATGTTAGTCATAAATCATTGAATGAAAAATATGGAGAGCCAAAGTCCAATAAGAAAGAAGTGAAATTACCTGGACAAGTTTTTCCAGACTTTCCATCAGTGTTTTCTCTTCTAGCTCTATATATACCGTTAAATGAGGTTCAAAGCAAGATGAAATGATTCCACGGAAGTTGAACTGTCATCAATGAATGGAATCAGTTGTCATTGAAAGATGTTAATAGATGCTGTTCACAATCTTTAATCAAAGTGATAAGAAAGCATGCCAGGACACCCAAACATAAACAATGGAACCACAGTTTTCATTCCTTATTCTTAGATCAAGCACTCTAATTTCTCCATCCTCAAGACTTGTTAACCGTGGTCTAGAAGTAAAAACCCGCCTAAGAATAGTTGTTGCACAAATGGATTTCCTCAGAAAAAAAAATTTCACGGAAAAAATGGTTCAATGCCATCCTCATGTATAAGTCATAAGAAAATTTTAGAATATAGGTCTTATTCTATCTAATGCAAACTTTAAGCAGGAATTTTAATCCTGTGAAGATAAATCACATAAAATCTCCACACACAAGACAAGGTAATTCATGCAACAGATGATATATCTCAGGCGCACCAACACAAGTACCTACTTCATTTCTTGTTTTCTACACAAGATTAAACAATTACCCCAGCACCAGGCACTGACATATCCTTGTTTCCATTCTTCTCCTGTCAATTGAAATCAGAAGAATTGGCAGAAGGGTGAAAAGGCAATCTTACAGAACTTCACATTAAGGACTAGAAATCGCTTAAAGCACTGTCATAGATTTACCTCATCCTCAGTTCCTTGATGTGCAGCAAGTTTCTGTTCGTACTTCTTTCGTATATCAGACACAATATGACTGTTATTTTCACCCTTATCAATATCATCTTCACTGATGATCTCTTTGCTCCTAGCTCCTCCCCCAAATTTCTCTGCCCATTCATCCTCAAATTCCAGGGTTCGTTGGAGTGCCTAAAGTTAATTATCCAGGACAAATAACGTTCTATAAGAGGCTACGAAAAGCTTTCCAAATGTTCAAATTCGATGAGATCAAGCAACCAAATGACATTATGTTCAGTGAGGTTTCCACTTAGAGGATCCTGCATAAGTAACAGTGACAAGATACAGAATTGCGAATTATGAGATCACGTGGGCCACAAGGACCTCTTTACCCTCTCTTACTCTTACATGTTTAGCAAGGATTAGGGAAGATCCCATATTAGGATCTCAAAAGTACAAGTGATGATGAAAACACACTAAGGTATAGCACATGCACGAGGTAAAATCCAGTCAAGTTGACACTGCCCAGGAAAAAAATTAGGACGGGTTGGCAGAATATATACTATCACATCAAATATTCATGATTAAGCTAAAAACTTCAATTATTTCTACAACATGTGATCACAAAATGCTTTAGGGGACTTCTTGATTTGACTCTGACCATGAGATAACTAATTAATCCGCGATCATCTTATGGACATTATTGAGGTGTTAGCATCTCAGAAGCCCACTTTAAGACATTCTGAAAACTGATTCAAAGACTACATACATGTGTAAGCATTTACGTAGGGAAGACCTACATAGATTCTCAGACCAATGTGGTGCCGTGCAACATCCTGGAAACACAGCCTTGCTAAACAATTATGAGCCATGATACAGACATGGTGAATACAGCAGAAATGAAAGGTCCCGTGAGGGTTCGGATAGAATAAACTTACCAATAACAAAGTACCGACATCTGGCTTTTCCTTCAAACTGACAAGGATCTCTTCAAGTTGTTTCCTGAAGATATATCCAAGAAGCAGATCAGTCGCATCTTTTTGCTTCATAGTGCTACAGAGAAACTTCTGCAATACTTGCAAGATCAAGATTGAGAGGGCAAACTGCAAGCCCTCACAAACCAAATCAGGCTTTGATTGCCTCCAAATGCTTAGCATATGTAGGGCAGTGCAATGATCATGTCACAAATCTCAGCCTTCTCAGAACTTGTTTAACGCTGGTGTATTCAAAGTAAGAAAATTTCTCTAGAGTACTGATGAAACACATATTAAGGACTCCACCTCCGTTGGAATGCACATGTTTAAGGGGGGAAAACGTGATCTTTTCTCCTCCTTTAAAAACCTGTCACTAAAAAATAATTCATGCTTGAAGAAAATGATAAAGTTCCTCAGGATGAGCTTATAAGAAAAATTTGGCACGAAATTGATAGACTATGTTTATAAGGCTAGCCAAACTTCACAACTACAAAATACATAGCTCTTTTAGCAGTTTCTGCAATGTTCCTTTGTCACTTTTTTATTACAAGCTCATCTGATTAAGGACACTCTGATCACTAATCTTGAAAGTTCTAAATAATAACAGCAAATGGAGAGATTTCATTGTGGTAACAATAAAAGTCGCACTGTGATAACTCAACTTTACTTGACTGACCGCTTAATAGCTAGAGATGGTCATAATAACACTATTTCAACACAAGAAACGGTATATCTTCAGGTAAGTATACCTTGTCTTCTTACAGAATAAGATGCAAAGCCGATAAGGAACATGCCAGGAAGGAGGAAAGATCTTCCATATCTCTTCATTGGTTCTCATTCGACGCTTAATCCAGGCATATCTCCGTTCTGTTTTATCCAGCTTAGCAAGTTCTATAGAAACAAAAACACATCAGCTTGAAAACGTCAGAAAAAGTAAACGGTTAACTTTGGTAAGTCCGATAATAATAGTATATTATCACATGCAGAATACAAAGTAGGAAAAAATGGCAGACCAGCTCCTTCAAATATCTGCTCATATGACGTGAGCTCCCTGCTGCAAAATGTATTCACCAGCTCCTCCCTTACAGAAGGCTCCAACGAGTCAACTACTAAGCAAGCATCAGATAAGTGTTGCAGCAGATTTGTCTCTTCACTCTCTTTTCCTGTACCTAAGCTGAAATAAGGGACCAGTCAAGTATGCAATCTAGGTTATCCAAAAAGTATCTTTGGAGATAAATTTCGAAATGGCAAACCAAAAGAACTGCCATATCAGTATTTCAACTTTAGCCTCAAAGCAATAAGAAAGATGTAAGAAGGAAGAGTTGCAAAAATCTATCTTATTGAGTTTCACATGAATGCATCTTGAGGCCCATTTGGACACTTAGTACTACTGAAACAATAGTCAAGAATAATCAAATAGAGGACAAACCATGTGCATACAGAGAACAGACTATACATGACTGACAGGAACTCATGCATTCAAAGAAAAACGTACCTCGAAAAATCAGAGAACACATGTGACTTGAGTATTTGTTTTATATTCTTAAACTTCTCTCTAAGCTCTGTTATTTTGGGAATATCCCTGTAGGCTTCAAAATGACTGCACAGCTGGTTCACAGCCTGAAATGCATCAACAGAAAAAAACTCAATCAATGCTTTTTTACAGGACTATACACAATAAAATCTAGATTTTCCCAGAGATAAGATCTGAATGACGAATCAAGTTAAAGCACAAGGAGGCCTGCCACGGCATACACTGACTGAAGCAGGAACCAGGTCATCCCAGAAGTCAATGCAGGAAAAGGACGAAATTGAATAATGCACTCATGAAATCGTACAGGTAAGGCAATTGCACTTGGATGTCATTCTATATTTCGCATAGATATTACATAATGCAAATTATAATGTATTCCATAGAGCTAGATAAGCCCAGAACCTTCTTTGGTGATTAGTAACCTAAACAACTATAAATTAGCAGGAATCAAGAGCTGACCACCTTCAAAGAATATTTTTGCAGAGTGAAATTAAAAGAAGCTTATAGCAAGAAATTCTATCAATAAAGTCATGCCAACCCTCTATATAATATTCGATCTAATTAGTTATTTGACTCACGAGCAATCACAGTACCTCCAACTGTGCAGCTGCCTCTTTATATTGTCTTTTAGAAGCCATTATCTGAAGTTGCTCAATGGCTGAGACTGTGATAGGAGAAAAAGCATCACAAGTTAAATTTGTAGCATCTCAGATTGTACTGTCAAAGTAAGTTAATCATGCCAAAATTATTATTCACTTTAATGAAATATGCAAGATATATTGTCACAAGTTACAGCACATAACAAAACCCTAAATCTATAAAACAGGATCCAGAGGTCCACCTTGTACCATATTTCCTTCAAGTAGTAAATTGGACACCTAGGGCAGCGCAAAACAGATTTCAAGCAAGCAATGACATACCGCTGGTGAAAATGGAGAAAGAAGCAAAATGAAACTGGGAAATGATCCTTGTCTTATTTTAGTTTGATTTTCTTGTGTTGTGTAATTGCCAAGCGACAAGAAGCACACAAGCTAGTGCTCAAAATAATCTGCCATCATATTCAAGATAAGAACCCACTGTGAAAAATATAGTGTGTATATAATATTGTGTATTCAGACATCCATATCAATATTTTCAACAAATTCACAATTCATTTATTCTCCCAAATAAAGCCACGACACTAAAAGTAAACATGTTTGATGAAGAAACAAATCCTTATTTTCCCGATATTAAGTAAAATCCAGGGAATGATTGCTGCCCACAATGAATCCACCACCATGTAGAGCAAAATAAGAGGCATGCATGATACCAAAATGATATAATGTAAACCACAAAGACACTAACCAAGCATGGTAAGACGGTGAAGGGCAGTGATCGTTGTTGTTATATGCTTCTTAGCAAAATCCAACTTTTTTATGTCACGACAAATTTCCTGAACCATTGTCTCACTTTGCTCGGCTTTGGTTTTTATTTCACGAATCTTGTACGTGAGTTCCTGCTTGAAAGGAAAACATATGAACATAAAAATAGCAGACTGATGAGGTGGTGTTCAAAACAGTTGAAGTTCCCTTTCTGCAGGACGGCATCAAAGATGAATAGTAACTTAAGATTATTCTTTAACAGACCTCAACAGCATGTGTAGCAGCGGCAAGATCTTCCTTAGCTTTTGTCCCCGAATTACTCTGTAGGAATGGGCCGGAGAGAAGTTGTCAAAAGCTTAAACAGAAAAAAATGAACAAAACCAGAATTTCATAATAAGTATGAGATTATGATTAATGTTCCAAATGATTTCGACATCTTGTTTCGTCCCCACATCTCATGTAGAATCAAGTGACGGTGTAACAGCAAAGAAAGCCAAACAACAGTCATGAAAGCTTCGGTTTCCAGTCTTACAGAGAACTGCTATTACGTAAGCACTTTGAAATAAGTAAGAGACCTGTACAAGCCCCTTACAGATTCAAAACTTGGCAGCGAAGAAGTACTCGATGTAACCTTTCTCAAATACATCCATAAAATTTCACCTTACCATAACAGTATAAATCAGCTACTTATCCATTAAGAATCACAAGGAAAGCCAATGACTGGGTAGCAAAAATAGATGGAAAAGAAAAAAACTAATAACAGTGAGGCTTCTTCCACTCTTGCAATTTCAGCGTTGTGAAGAGCAAAAACTCATGATCCTACGGAACTGCCGCACCATCTTGTCCAGAAGAATTTACAGCTTACATGAACTAATCTCTCCACAATGTGCCAGTAAACTACATGCCACTTCGTTGGAAAAATCCTTCGGGAGCATAACGAGATTCACAAGGCACGATTGAATCAATTCCACGATATGCCAAAGAGGACTCGGGAAAAATAGAAGAAAAAGAACGACCTGCTGGCGAACAGCTGCCAAGATTTCAGCATCAATCCGACGAATCTCACTGTGTATCTTCTGCATCAGGGGCTCGACGCCGGATAACGAACCCTCTGGAAACAAAACAAAGCGTCCTTCGCCGCGTTAACACACCAGCGCCGCAGACAATCTCATCAAAAGAGGAAATGCACGACCGAGAGGGACCTGTAGGGAACATCTGGTTGATGTACTCCAAGGTGCTCGACTTGTCCATCGCGCTATGAATCGGTCGCGAACGCAAGTCCTCAGCCGCCAGCTCGACCTGTGTCTGCCGGTGGGCGGGAACCCCCCGCACGATGCGCAGAATCAGTTCACTCCCTACTTTCCTCCCCTCCGCACTCCTTCATCACGCGCCATCCCCGCACTATCTGCACGGATTTCGAGTTGGCCTCTGGCTTGGCGCCGACGACTGCACCGGAGCCACTGATCTCCGAGCAAATTGAAGTGGCAAAAGGCGAAAAAGTCTCCGTCGGTCGGAGACTGCTCGAGATCTTCGATGAATCGCCGATCACAATCCGACTCCGACGTCGGAGGAGGAAGAAGGAAGGAAGAAGAAAATAGGAGGTATCGATTCGGTCGTGGACTTACCGATCGAAGATCTCCGACGATTGAGTCGTGAAGCTTGTTTTGGAGAGCAGCAGATCAAGATGAACTGCTCCGAATTCTGAGCGAGCGAGCAGCGACGATTGTCTCGATCCGTCGTCAGCTAAAAGCTTAACGCGCGGAGTCAAGCGACGGCATGGAAGGCGCGAGGAGAGGAGAGGAGAGGGCGAGGAGCGGGCCTAGTAAAAGACGGAGTGCTCCGAACAATTACCAACAAAAAAAAGAAAAAGAAAAGTATGAATATCAACATTGAAGGTTCGGCTCTATTTCCACAATAGAGACAATATTTTTCAATTTCGGCAAGAAAATAAAGTAAAATCTGGTTGGGTAGGCACGAGAGCTATTCTGTTTCTTTATTTTTCTACTTTTTTTGTTTCCGGGAACAAATTTAGAACGGAAATCCATTTGACAACCCAATTTCATTTTTTTATTTTTTGAAGTTTAAAAATAGGTTTGGAAGCTAATCTATTTAAAGTCATATGTCCGAATAATCATGCTCAAGGAATACGTCTAATGTCAAATTTTGAAGCTAACACTTCATTTGTTTCAAGGAAAATAAATGATTTAAAAAATATTTTCCTAAAAACAATCGCTTATGTTGCTTAAAATAATTAATCACTAGAAAATGTTTTCATCATCAACAACAATTTATGTCTAAATATTTTCGTAAACAATAAAGATAATTTTCATTAGTACAATAAATTTAAAATTGATTGGATAATTTTCTTCACAATTCTAGCATCTCGTGTCGTTTCAAACAGCTTGAGTTCGTAGACACTGAATATCCTAAGATTTTAATTAATTGATATACGCCCATCAACTAATTAAATTGAACCAGAGTACCAGCGTGTTTTGTTGGTTTTTAATTAATTTTCGTGACAACTTAGTAACTTTTACTTTTTATATTGGAAAGTTACTGGACACACGAATTTTATAAGTAACTGATGTGTTTATACTTATTTATATATATATTTTTGGTAAAGGTAAGACTGTTTATACTTATTTTTAGATATGAAAAGGTATTGACAATTATAAAAAAAAATTGCATGTCTATAATTACTAATATGTTTTGTCAATCAAATTAAAATTACTTACTTCCTATAATTTTGAAGTCAATTTACTCCTATCTATTTAAGGTGCGGTGAGATTGCTTTTAGAGAAATTACTTCTCATGAAATATTAATGAAACATAATAACACTTGCTTATTATAATTTTGTTGCAACTTAGTATTCTTTTTAAAAGTTACCGACCACATTTAAATGGTACTAACTTTTGAAATTCGAAACTTGGAAATTACAAAATGCATGACTAAATTTTAACTCCATTCATCTTGCGAAAAACAAATATTTCAAAAAATATATTTTTATATTTAAACGATACATGCGATCATTTTCGTAAACGATGAAATTTTTTTTTGTTCATTCGTTTTTGTAGGCAATGCAAACGATTATTTATAAGAAAATATTTTCCTAATCATTTATTTTCCATTAAATAATTTTCTGTGGAACAAAAGCACCCTTCATTATTGATGAGAGAAAAATTTGCTATTAAAATAAGAAAATTACTAACCTCAACACGAAAAATTTAGTTCCTAGAATTGCAACTCACCTTTCTATTGAAAAGTTACTAAACATGTGACCGATCACCGATAACTGACGGAAAAAATTAGTTCTTTATTTTCAAAGCATTCCCACTCATGGTCTCAGGATCTCTCAAAAAGAACATGGAGCTATTGAAGAAAGCAAACTTATATCCACCAGTATAACCACTGATTCGAAAGTCAACTGCAGACCAATTGGCCATTCCACAGTGCAATCATCTTCCATTCCCCTTTACAAACTCAAAAACTTGACAGCTTGAGTCATTCGTCGACTCCTTGCTGTCATTAGTTTGTTGAAAGAATCGTCATCACAGCGGAAAGGAGTAAAATAAAGCTGCGTAACCGTACAAAATTGAATAGACTCTGCATCTCGTTTCTGCAGCAGGCGTCTCCGTCTACTTCCTTGGGACCGACACTTGATCAAGAAGGCAGGTAATTTCTTTTGCACGAGGGACAACAGGTAGACCCAGTTCATCCTCTGCCTGATTATGAAAGAGATGCACCATGAGATTTGTTGCCCTAATTTATTGCAAGCGACTCTACTTGAGATGCAATGACATGGAGCCAATAACAAACGAGACAAGAAACATCAAGAATCCAATAATTCAATGATGTAACCATCCCAAAGAAGCAGCTTGCTTGTCTGCAGAATATGTACCGCTAAAGCATGACAGAAAAGCTAAGAGCGGTAGTGAACACAGGATATAGATTGAGGGGGTGATATGGGAAAATCATGATTAGATTTTTTTCTCAAACAAATGCGTGCAACAAGTTTTAGAGGGATTTTACAGCACGTCTAGTGGTTGCTGCCACCAGCCAGCAAGAACGCACAATATTTTACCTGGGCATTGGATCTGCCAGCAGGTTCAGCAGCATGTCCTGCTGGATGCTGGCACTGAAGGCAAATTGAGCTCTGCATCCAAATCCGCCCCTCATCCAATTGGAGATACGCAGGCCCTCTGGTCTCTGTTTGCATTCCCATGTCTGCTTCCAAAGCATTTAGTTCTATCAACAAAAGTCAGAAAGTGTGGTGCCTCAGTTAATGTTATGTTCTGCTTCTTAGGAGTACATTTGCTTACACAAGACACCAAAAAAGAAGCTGAAAGAAGACGGTTTTGAAGCAAGATTCACATATTCTTCTACCTTAATTCTGAACTAACAGCTTCCAATACATCTTCCTCAAACGATGAGACTTGCAATACAAGTTTTCTCTCAATTTATGCCACTTATTTCATTTGACTTGATCTAAGCATGTCAGTTCCGGGGCCAAGCTCCCAAAATACCCCCCATCAGATGACCGACTTCCAAATAAATTTCAAAAGCAACTTTTCAAAAGACTTTCAAAGCGGTCACAACCATATGCAGTAGTTAGATAAACAGTGCGAACTACAGTGTTTCAGCAATTGCCAAAATTAAGAGTACCGCTTTTGTCACATGAGGCATGTGCATATATGACGAAAACTAAATTGAAGCTCACCAACTATGAGCTCTTCTTCATTGAAGTCATCAGGTATATTGTAGCTCCCACCAAAGGTTTCTTGAATCTCACTAATCATCAGTTACGTCCATTAGGTCCATCATCTCATTATGCAAATGCAAGTTATATAAAACTGTCCGAAGAAACAGCTCATCCAAAAGTAGTCAGCATCAAGACTGAAATAAAAGAGTAAAGGAGAAATCACAGAAATCAATGCCATGGATCTTCATGATTTTCACCACGCCTTTCAAATCCATTCAGGCATACTTCAGAGACGTCAGCTGAAAGCAGAAGACTAATGCAGGTTCAGTGCCAAGTGAAACAAATAGATAATTCAAGAAGTAAAGCTACACGGAGTATATCTTTACTAGAAATTACTAACTAAATGATACGACAGCCTATTGAGAATGCATCCTAATAGGTGCACAATGGGCAATCAAAATAAAGATTGTGTAGAAAAGGGGAAAATAATATGATGGGGCTATAACAATCAAAGAAAATTTAGTTTCTTATTCCATTATCCTTTCTTCCAAAGTTACAACAGATCTCCTCTCAAGGATTGTTCCTGCGTCTCAAATCATGCTTTTAGTTTCAACGGTTAAAAAAGGAAGATTCAGTTTTCTTGGCACAATGGACTCTTATTATCATGACGATAAAATAACTAAAAGTGAAGTTTCAATTCATGCAAACGTCCAATGAGATAAATCTCTTCCTTTCATGTCTTTCTTTGCACAGGCAGAAAATCCTATATTACTTCTAGTAAAATATTTTGAAATATCTCTAGAAGTTTCCTTGTGAAATGATTGTACTTGACATATCTCCATTTTCACGTGTTTTATAAACTACAGTAACATTGCAATTAATAGCAATTGATTAACTATTGGTGAAACCATAATAACACCAATGTTAAAAAAGTATAATTAAGGTAACATTTTCATATAACAAGTTATAAACCATTTCAAGAGCTTCAAAGATTGTTGGGTAGACTTCAACGGCAGCTCGTAATAATGCTTGAAAGGACCATTGTGCAACTTTGGGAAGAAATTATGGTGAAATGGGAAACTAAATTTCCTTTAAATGTTCTTGCCCCGTTAATGTTCTTCCCTTTTTATTAACTTTATTTGGATGATGATTTACCACTTATTTAATGACATGGAGCATGCCACGTAGGCCACCATGTCATTTGGTCAGAAATTCTTAGTAAAGTCTGAGAACGTGTAGCATTATTCTAATAAAAATTATGCAAGGTCCTGAAGAACAAAACGAAATTTGATCCCGGCAATAGTGACTCAAAGAATAGCAAAAACAAAGTAATGTGGCAGCAAAGATTATTAATGTATATCACTTAGGAATCCCTTGCTAGTGGCAAATGGCTCATCCCCTACCTCTCAAGAGGTAGGCAAGCATGTTCCAAACAGGGTACACATAAAGCTTCGGTTGCACTGTCTTGAATTATGCGTCTTGCGGCGCTACCAAAAACAAATATGAACAGCAACTTTAGAACTGTAATAACAAAACCAGATGTGATGTGGCATGAATCGAATCTTACAATGGACGTTAATAAAACTCAGGTTCACCTACAGACACGATTCAGCAATTATGGTTTTGGAAAAAGATAAGTAAAATAAATTTAATTTAATTAGATACACTATTGACCTGCTGAAAATGAGACCATAATTTAATGAAAAATATAATTTTGCTGAAAGGACTCATAACTGTCAGATCAAGCACACAAAAGGACACTTCCGACAAGGAAAACCTCAGCTGTGGATATTACAAGGATCGTTATGCCACACTAGCAACATTGGCGAAGCATACACATTTTCTTGTTACTTGTGCAAGCCTCCAGTACAAAAGAGCAGCCAAACAGATAGCCACAGCCTAACCTTGCCAATCAGAAAATTAGCATTAATAAAATTACTCTTCTTGGAGACACTATGTCAAGTTATTGAAATCCCACGCCATCTTTATAAGTAATCTCAAAAGTTTCTGATCAGAAACTCAAATACGACACCTTAATCATTATACTTTCGGAATGTCTTACATTGGAAATATTTTGAGAAATTTTTGAAATTTTGAGGGACAGGAAGTTTACTCCAATTACTTTTTTCCAAAATACCCATTCTAGAGCTTTATCTGCACTGATAATTAGAATGTTAGTCAAGAGATAGCATTCTTTTAGGCTAGATACAAATTCGTGTATAGACAACCTAGTCCCTTCAAAAGAAACTCAAACAAATTATGAGCACAGTTTTCTGATTAAAATTATAAGTGGAACAAAAACACCCGAAAAGATTATCAAACATCAACACTCCAGAGACATCATCTTCATACTGCCATTTACGTGAGGTAGGTGGTAGATTGCAAATTTTAGAAAAGTGTGAATTGTAGTAGCACATACAGTCTGTTGAGCATCTTGGTCTTTGATACCCTCCATAGCAAAAGCAACTTGATCAAGTTTAAAACTCTCATTGCATAGCATGTCACGTTGTCCTTCATACCTGTTTACAGACTTTCATGATAAGAGAACTCATGCGAAAAATTGCAGGGAACTCATAAGATGCTCTTTCCTCAACTAAGAAAACACACAGCAGCAATTTGGGACTCACAAAATGCCAAGTTGCTCCAATTTGTCAAAATTATTATACATACCTCGGTCTAAAGTATCAACTTGATCAAAACCCTAACATAAAATTTATTCTGGTCTAAAATAAACAAACTTCCAGGAAAATAGCTGCATCAATCCATGCGCACAGTATGATGCCCATTCTTTACAAGTTGCTAGATAGGAAAGACATGTCTTTTCTTCGGGACCAAGTCCATATACAACAAGCAATTATTATCGACTCCACATTATCATAAGCAGGGCTCTCCTTTAAAGAAAAAAGACAAATTACTTTTGGCCAAGCTAGCCATGGTCCAAAGTGATAAGAGTGTCGTGGTTTTGGTTGACAAAAACTAGTACTGTTGATCTATAGTCCCAGACACTACTTCACCCAAGCCCTTTGATGTAACATGTTAACCTAAGATGGACCAATAACAGTGGCAGTGTGGACCTCAGATCAGCCAAACTTAAGCTGGAAAGAGAAAATGGTTGGGTGTGAATGCAATGCACACGTTACTATAAGGCATGTAGAAGTTTCAATTTGAGTTCTCTTTCTGTTTTTTTTTTTTTGGCTGAAGTTTCCATTTAAGTTCGACGGGAGGAGAAGAATTATGAAAAAAATTACACCTAAATCTTTTAAAATGTAACCGAAGCAAAGCAAGAAGATCGCTGGTTTCAATTCATGTCATCTGGAGGTAAGTTAATATGTTCATTCAAGCTCAATTCAAATATATGTGGAGTAAAAAGTTGCAAGATCTTAAATTCACAGCCCAATGGAAGTGTTGGTTTTCAACAATCACTAGTATAATACATTCTCTCCCAAACATCTGGACTATCACATCTCAAGCATCCTCAATTGACATGAACCACAGACCTGATAATACTTAAGGTGCACCACATTTATCTCATATAAAGGAGAAGATACCACACCTTGGTGAAATGAAGTGAAGCAGCAGTAAGTTATCCAGAAAACAATTAGAACCAAAAAGCCAGATAACTTGCAAAAGAGGCCATACGTTTGTTTTTGTTTGAGAATCCTCATTGCTCGAGCCTTTTTAGCTTCCTGCGCCTGCCCAGGCCGCATTCTCTTGATTTGTTCTTTATATCTACTCAGCTCAGCATCAAGCTTCTTGATTTTGTCATCTATCGTTTCGCCTCTTCTGGTGATCTGGACGACAGCGCGTTGACCCCATATAAGCAAAAGTTCGATTCTTCGACATTATAACGTTAATAACGCAATGCACCAAATTCTTCGCACTCATAATAGAAACGACGGTGTATGATGCAACCACCGACGGTCAGCCGATTTTGACATAAGCATGTCTATGATTACGTCCTCGGCTGCATCTCAGAACGTGAACACAACCATTTCACTGCCACGCTCCCGTCCGAACACACAGAATGCACATCAGAAGATCGGCGACACCGTCACAGTGATGCGAACGGCGGCGGCGGCGGCGGTTCAACTTTCAAACAGAGGAACAGCGAGAAAGGAAATCGATCGCACGAAAACCCTAACCGAACAGCGACTAAGGAGTTCCGCTTCAGCACAGCGTTCAACCATGGCCAGTGCAAAGTGAGTGCAAGCATTCCTGCGTCGGCGAGTCCGTGTGCGCGTGTGCGTTACGGAGGGAGAGAGAGAGAGAGAGAGAGACCCGATCGGAGGCGTCCTGGACGGAGGAAGCGAGTTCCTTCTCCTTCTTGACGCCAGAAGCTCTCTCCATCTTCTTCCTCTCCTTCTTACTCGGGAGCGAAACTGGAGGAACCTCTGCAGCTGCGTTTCACCGGAGGAACGGGAGCAAAGACGAAGGTTTTCTTACGCGGAGGCGGAGCAAAGCCGGAAGAAAAGCGTCGGGGATGCGAGGACCGGCGAGAAGCGGCACTGTCAGTGGACCGGAGCGAGAAGCAGGAGGGAGAGATTCGGCATACGGGAGTCCTTTTCCACAAGCGCCATGAAAGGGGAAAGTGAAACCCACCGCAGATCTCTACCCATTACATTTCCAGAAAAAAAAAAAAAAACCTGTTATTGCTTTGAACAAAAATAGAGATAATGAGACAAATAATCCAAAACCTTAACTTAATGTGTAATTTAGTCCCTGAATTTTTAATTTGTTCAATGTAGTCTCTGAACTTTAACATAATGTTCAATTTGGTCCCTGAACTTTTGATTTATCTAATATGGTCCATGAACTTTTAATATGTGTTCAATTTAGTTCTTGAACTATTTGAAAATATTCAATATAGTCATTTCATTAATTCAAGTACATGGACTATATTGAATATTTTTATATAATTCAGGGATTAAATTGAACACATATTAAAAGTTCAGCGATCACATTAAATAAATCAAAAGTCCATTGACCAAATTGAACATTAGATTAAAGTTTAGGGACTACATTGAACAAATTAAAAGTTCATGGACCAAATTACACATTGGGTCAAAGTTCAAGGACTACTTCTGTCATTTTCCCACCAAAAATATAAAAAAAACTTGGACGTCTTATCCGTACCATTTGCTTTTTGACGCTCATGTGGACAGGTTTTGATTACCTTGACGCAGCGTAACTATGCTACATATTTATAAATTTGAGATTTTTAATTTAACAAAATAAAAATTTATTATAAACGCGTTATGATTGGCATAGTTTAAAAATTCTGGTGACTTTTTCCAAAAAAAAAAAAACTTTTATTACAATAGCATAATTAATTGATTAGCGTATAATCACTACATCTCAGTCCTACGTGCCAAGCCAAAATCGTTGGCAATAAAGGGAAAATCGATCTAATAATCCTCATGCGGCTTAATCTCGTTTCTTAATTTTGAGGTGATTCGAGCAGAGATTCTTTTGGACACCGATCGATCCATAAAATAACTTTCCTAATATATAATGCTCCGTTTCCTTTTTCATTTCGACTTTTTCTACGGTAGAATATTGATATCTCAAAAAAAATATATTCCGTCTCATTAATACCTTCAAAATTACGTGTCAATAATTTTACCAATTATGATAGATCGAAAATAACTCGTCCTTCAATAATCATGAATAAATATTAATTGCTAATAATTACATGCATTTTACAGAAGTAAACAAACTTACAACCCCAGAAAAACAAATCAAGTAATTTACTGAACAACAAAATTCAATCTTTAACAAACACAGGCTGCAAATTTCACACACACCTCCTAGGAGCTACTCCAACCTTGTTTCAATGCATCCATACAACACCAAGGAACATGCCCAGCAACACCTCTATAGACCGTTTGCGTTCGACGGCGACTTTGGTTACGAGGGCGACGGTTTTAGCCCAAGCTGTTTCCTCGTCTTCCCCACGAAAAGGTCGCCAGATTTGATCTTTCCAAGAAACCATCCGATTGCCGTCATGAACGGGAATTGCGCGACCGCCTCTTTTCTTCCTAGGGAAACAATCGCGAGCGCTGGTCCGGGCTTGTAAGCAGACATTTTGCTCGCTTGTCCTCCTCCGCTCATCAGCAGCTTCAGGTTTTTCACGGTGATCGCAGCGTGCGCGTGGGCCACATAGCCTTGTTTGAGTTCCTGCATTATTAGCCACAGAAAAAACATCATCATTCGTTAGGACCTAAGCTTTCAGGATCGATTCCCTGTATGATAATAACTACAGATGAGGCACAAAGAAGAGGATTGACGAAGAGTGCTCGAGAGAATCAAGTTAACATATACGGTAGGCGTCGGATTTTACTTACTTCAATGTCGGTGATATCGCCGACAGTGAAAGCATTCTTGTAGCCCTTGACCCTCAAGTGCTCGTCGACCATCAATCTCCCGTGGCTGTCCAAGCTGTCCTTCAGAAAAGTTTGTTTAAGCCAGGACGAGCCGATCGGCTTCCCGATACAAACAAAGTGACAATCAGCCTGGATAGTGTCGCCTCCGGATGTGCGATAAACACCATCTGACATAGAATCCAGATCGACCGATTGGCCCAAGATCACTTCGACTTTCTTCGAAACCAGCCAATTCAATGTCTTTTTGGAAGCCTTGGGATTTATGAATTCCAGCAATCTGGAACCTCTGTGCACCAGGGTCACCTTCTTTTCTGGAAAGTCAACGGCGATTTCGCCAGCAAGTTCAACACCCGCGGGACCTCCTCCAACAATGAGGATCGAATTCGCAGATCTGATCTTGTCATGTTCTGCAAATAACAAGCCACATAGACAGGCTTTTAAGATCGAAACATGTCCAAAACATCCTTCATTTTTGTACTACCGAAATTTCCTGTTAGGATTTCCATGTCGTCTCATTAGCGTTTTACTCACCGGCCCTGTAGTAGAAGAGCCTCTCGCCTCTATCTCTCGGGACTGAATCATCGTGTCCGGTGGCGATAACAAGATAATCATACGGATACAGATCGCCATCTGCAGTCAAGATTCCGCTTTCCGTGATGTCCACCGCCGCGGATGTGACAACCTGTCCATGGGTGAAATAATCTCTGTGATAAATCACGGATCTTTCGGTGACAGAGGGCTCGACCATCGCCCTTAAGGCTGCCCAGGGGATCTCAAAGTACTCTTTCCTGTCGACATTTCAAAATTCAGGAAGCGCCGCTTATCAATTCGAGGCGCTAAAACAGTCTGAGCATCAGCACACTGCGCACAGTATCAACAAGCATCATCTGATATTAGTGGTCTACAACCAAGATCACGCCGTGTTCCGAAGAAAAAAGAGGAAGTTACATTCTGCCTTTGGCAACTAATGATAATCACTCAAACTCTCTATCCATGCGAAGGAAACACTCTTCACGCTACACGGTACAAACGGTTTTCGAAAATGAGATCGAGCCAATCTCATCCTCAATAACCAACATAACTGTCATGTTCACAACGTAAATTGCTCGGAGCTTCGCTTTCTGTACTCAAGATGGGATTCACCACGAAAATAAGAAGAAAATGCCGAATGCCATTTTGCCATCAGTCGTCCTCATGGTGTTTTACTTCTCAGCCCAGGAAAAATGAACAGGTCAACGCAAAAAAGGGACCATGAATGATGATGAATCAGAGTCCTTGGAAAATAGAAAAGCAGGGGAGAGTTATGTGGCTTACGGGTCGATAAGAACGACTTCAGCAACGGACTGCAGGGATTTTGCGACGAGAGAGCCACCCACGCCGCCACCAATCACCACCACCTTCCTCCTCTCTGCTTCACCTCCTTCTTTCGCGGCCATTTCTTTCGTATTCGAACTCATCTCGCTTCACGGTTCTTCCTCTATCTCTCTCTCTCTCTCTGTGATTTCGACAATTTCAAGAAGTCTCGATTCGGCACTCAAAATGAACACGATGCAAGGACACAAGAATCGAACCCAATTTATATAGGCAACTATACTCTTCAGGAAATTTCTAGGACACATTAAAGTAACCGAAGAGGACAATCCGGGAAAGCAATTCGGCATCGCAAAGATTAGTGTGCTTTTTTAGCACTGTTCTTTCTTGGGACATGTTTTGACGAGGTTGGATTAGTCTTTAAGGTTTGAATCTGAGAGGACCCGCGAGTCTCCTTCCTTCGAGATTGTGAATTGGAGCTTCGAAGGCAGTGACGTTTTCTGCCCATCTTGGGTTTGCTCCTGGCAGGGTCAGCGGATTGACCCGGCTTCATGCTGAAGAAAAAGACGATGCCACCTTCTGTTTTTTTCTTTCCTTTTCTTTTCCCCTCTCTTTTCCATTTCATAATTAGCGAAAAACCATAAAATAAAATCCACCGAGTTCGTGAGTTGCAGTACAACCGACATGCAAAGATCAAACATCAGTTGGTTTTCCTTTGCGGAGGGAGAAGGGACGTCACCCTTTACCTCATAGAAGAGGTCTTCGACCTTGTTTTGCAAGGAATGGTGTGATAAAAAGATTTGTATCTTTTTTTTTATCCAAATGAAAGCCAGAAAAGATTCTCGTTTTCTTGAATGGAAAATTCTTGGAAAAGTCCAGAGTTTCGACAAGGAACCCTTGTTCGTGTTTTTTCGTTTGGGTTGATATCACGAAAAACCCTAAACTGGTACATATGTGATAATTTTATCTCGAGCTAATTTTTTTATCACCAAAAATTTCAAACTGATACATTTATGATAAATTTACCTCGAATTATTTTTTTGACCATTAAAAACCCATATTGGTACACTTGTGATAATTTTACCCCAAATCAATTTTTTGACCACAAAAAACCTCGAACTGGTACACTTGTGACAATTTTACTCCAAACTAATTTTTTTGACAACTAAAAGCCCCAAACCGGCACACTTATAATAAATTTATCATCAATTAGAATCCATTAAATTGGATTAATATCAAGAAAAATCACAAATTAGTAAACTTGTGACAATCAGAAAGGTAAAACTCCAAACTGGTACATCTGTCAACTACTACATGTCATCAAACTTAGTAATTTGACAGTCAAATTTAATAAAAACTAATAGATTGTCACAGGTGTACTAGTTTAGGGTTTTCGGTGGTCAAAAAATTAGTTCAAGGTAAAATTATCACATGTGTACCAATTTAAGATTTTTTGTGGTCAAGAAAATGATTTGGGAGGTCAATGGAAGTCAATGGTGATGTAACTAGCAAAGATCACCTAGAGGGGGGTGAATAGATGATCTTAAACAATTTTTGTCAATTTAAGCGGAAATGAAAGATTACAGATGAGTCTGAATAAAATTCAGATTCAAAACAGTTTATATAGATTGTGCTTTCGATGTACAATATGTAAAGTAAGACATAAGGGGTTAGAAAAACTGCATACAAATTTATAGTGGTTCGGCTTATAGTAAGCATACGTCCACTCTCCCACGCTAACAACCACTGGCTGGATTTCACTATGTAATTAAGAGGAATTACAAATTCTGAGTGACGGCACTCTTGTGTATGATAGGACTCTCTATCTCACACAATCACTCTTACAAAGTGTCCCTCAAAATCTTAATGTTTGGCTCAAAAAAGACAAGAAAAAGGATTGGAGTATGGTCAGACTTTGGATATATTGATTCTTGTTCTCGTGCTGCCTTCCGCTCCTCATAAATTTCCTTTTATATTCCTTCACTACCAAACTAGCCGTTGGATAGTTTTCAGAGGATCATCTTCTAATCTTCATCTCTGGACAGATTTGTATAAAATGGATTGAGTAACCGGTGATTGACAAGATCTGAATCCCGCTAATTCTGGTTGCCCATACAATTAAAATCTTGGTTTCCATAAGTAGAATTTTTTCCATTGTAATGCATACTTGTCATAGTATTTGATTGTCAATCAATTATAGTCTTAGATTGAAACAATTAAAACTTTCCTTCTGTGAAATCCATGCCAGATCACTAACTGTTGTGATTCCTTCTAAATAAGTTTTACTTATACGTTTGAAAATCTTCAGCATCTGCGCCTACATAATTACTAAGTCTGAAGAATTTCTAATTCAGAGCTTGAGTCAGCGTAGGTCTTCAGTAAAATCTGAATATTTCATAATTTGAGTCTAAACTTTTCGTTCTAAGTTTGAACTTTTGGTTTTAAGTCTGAATTTTTGGTTCTGAAAACTTGTAATATTTTCTTTTGAAATATTTCCTTCTGAGCTTCCAAAGTGTATTAACCTGGGAAGAAATGTATATCAGATTTACAAGTTAAACACAAAGAGTTTTGTCAGCTTTAAAATCCATTATAAGTTTTCCTCAACAATCTCCCCCTTTTTGATGGTGACAAAACTTCCATGCAAATTCAATCAATATCAAATAAATTTGAAGAAAATAAACAACTTATGTGCATGAAACACAAATATAAATGTGCAAACTTGTAAGATCTATGTATTTCTCTTACTTTGAGTATTAACCTGTATAACCTGCATATTGAAGTGTTAGTACAACATTATCTGCATAAACTCTCCCCCTTTTTGTCATCAACAAAAAGAATAATAAGTGGAATAAAGTGTTGATATAAATCAATGAAACAATGCATCGATGGCAAATGTTAAGAATACAGATCCAAGATGGTTTGAGAAAGAGGGAAAAAAAAACAGGTTATTTCTTTGAAGTGGTTCGAACAAGTTAAAAGTTATCCAGAATGGAAACAACTTCTTCAATCTTGGTAGAACATTGACCCATAACTTTCTCCATGTTTGTTGAACACAAAACAATAGCCTCTCTTAACTCTGTCTTGTCTTTTTCTGCTTGAAGATGTTGAGTCTGATTGTTTTCCTCAATAATTTTTTGAAGATTCTTCACATCTTCTTCAAGTGCAACTTGTTTTTGTTTGATTTCTAGCATAAGGTACAAAATGATCATATTCTCTGAGGTCTGTCCATGGACATTTTCTGGTGCATGTTGTTCAAACTTATCCCCTGCCTCTGTAGAAATCTCCCCTTGAAAATATGTACGTTCTGCAGCAGTAGTGTCATTCAAAGTCTCTTCGGGATCAAGTGGAGATTGACTTACATCTGTCCCATGTGGAAGACCATCCTGTTGATGCAGATGTGAGTCTCTAGAAACTGGTTCTGAAACCTTTGTACTAGGTTCTGAAACATGTTCTTGACCAACATCTTGTCCTGTTTCAAGGTGTTCATCATCTTCATCTTGGAGAAGAATTCTTCTTTCCTTCCTTTACACCTTGAGTGGACTTGAAGAAGCAGTCTATTTTCTTTTTGTCCCTGTTCTTTTCCTTTCTCCTTTGTCATTTTTCTTTTCAACAAATTTTGCTTCTGAAGGCTGAGCATCCTTTCCTTTGACTATGCTTGTTTTCTCCTTTATATCATCAAAATTCTTCATTTTGTTAAGCATTTTTTCTCCAACAAACATGCAAGGTACAAGGGTTCTGCACAACTCATCAAGAACAGTTATCTTTAAAAACATAAAAATTCAAGAGATGAGTGCACCATAAGGAATTTGTCCCTTGTCCTTTTGAAGAGTTTTGTATATATGGAAGATAATGATGTGTGGAAGAGAGCATAACTTTCCATTCAGAATGGCTCAAATAAGCTTAATTTCATACTTGGATAAGTCGGTCTTGAAAGCTACTTTAGGCTTCAAGTAATTAATGATGATCTTATGCAAGATCACAATTTTTCTAGTCAGATCAGAGTAGGAGATGTGACGTTTTGAGCCTGTGGCAAAGTTCTGATTTTCTGAAACTGATTTAGAAGCATCTTCTAGGCTCACATCCAATGGAGTAAACTTGGAATTTTTAGCTCCAATAATTAAGGCCAGTTCGTCCACTTTCAAATCATACCTTTTATCACCAACAGTAAATTGAAGCCAATTTGATGACAAAATGGAAAGGTTTGAATAAAAATATGCAATCAGTTCGGCATATACAATGGTAGATTGCAGGCAAAATTCATAAATCCCCAGTCTTTCAAACAGATGTTTCACAGAGATGCCAGCCTTTTTAAGATATTCAAAATTAACAGTTCGATGGTTCATAACCCCTCAAGCAAGCAACAACCGATGGTAGATGTTGTGCTCTGTGCTTCTGAATAAACCTCCACTACCTTGCACACTGGATGTAATTCCTATTTTCATCGCAAAATTATCAATGAACCTAGCATCATCGTCAGGAATCACAAATTTTGATGTACTGATAGACTTAGAGCTAGTACGAACTGATTTCTTGTTAAAGGGAGTTAATGGTTCCCCGATTTTCTCTTTTCCCTTACTAGAAGAAGTCTCATTTGGAGTAGAACTAACCTAATCATGATCAGTTTCAAAGCAAAACTGAGAATAACTTTACATAAGACTTGCTTCTGTGAGAAAGCCGTTATCTTTCAAACATTCGCGAAGAATAGATGTAGAAGCATTATTGCATTTTAACCTTTCGTAAGCTTTCCACACAAGTTTGATATTGTTGAAACGAAAATCTGTTTTACCCGTGGATTTTGGTGCAAATGATGATTGTGGTTCTTGTCGAGTCGCTTCTGGAGGGCTTTGGTGATGAACCGACTCTATATCTAATATCTCCATGAATTCTGGTGGTACTGAAGACTTTGAATCTTTGTTCAGAATACGTGAAAATCATCTTTTGAAAGGCATTGTGATCAAATTTAGAGCAAAAAGATTTTATCTTGGAGTCAGAGGAGAAGTAGGCTCTGGAGTTTTATGATGGTCGAGAGTGAAAAAGGGTTTGTACTCATAGGGTTTTATAAAAGTAAGATGACAATTTATGGAAGTAAAATACTTTTAGAAGTTATAAGAAGCAATCCTATTTTATAAGAAAAAAATATATTAAGTACAAACAATCAATCAGATAAATTAGAATACATACATGATTTGCTTCCAAAGTACCATGTACGAAAATGCCAAAAATATACCCGCCAAAATTTGAATTAAGGATGTACCTTTCTTTTGAGTTTGAATTGGACATTCAGACAGAGAACATTTGAATCTAAAAAATTCCTGTCTAACAGACACTTTAGGAAAATGGATAAGTAATGCATAGTTTTTTTTTTTTGGTAAATGATGAGTAATGCATAGTTTATTTCTATTGATTCTTAGAATCAATGAATTGAATATTTACATAACCGTTATGAACATGATCTCTGATGAAGTGATGCTTGATTTCAATATGTTTAGCACGTGAATGAAGAATTGGGTTCTTGGTCAAATTGATGGCACTTGTGTTGTCACATTTAATTGCAACATTCGAATCTTTAATAGCAAAGTCTCGCAACTATTGCTTCATTCATAGAATCTGTGCACAACAACTTCCCAAAGCCATATATTTTGCTTATGTTGTAAAAAGTGCAACTGTGTTTTACTTCTTTGAGTACCATGACACCAACATATTTCCAAATAGTTGACATGTACCTGTAATACTTTTTCTGTCCACTTTACATCCAGCTAAATCAGCATTAGGATAACTAGTAAGAGTAAAATCCGATTCTTTAGAATACCAAAGACCTAACATTGGATAAGTTCCAATGTATTTGATTATTCTTTTAACTGTAGAAAGATGTGATTTTCTTGGGTTAGACTGAAATCTTGCACACATACAGATACTAAACAATGTGTCAGGTCTAGAAGCTGTAAGATATAACAATGATTCTATCATGCTTTTATATATCTTCTGATCAAATTTTTTACCATTTTCATCTTTGTCCAGTTTGGATGAACGAGACATAGGAATGTCTGTCTTCTTGCAATTTTGCAATCCAAACTTCTTGACAATCTCTTTTGTATACTTCTCTTGGCAAAAGAATATACCAGCTTTGATTTGTTTCACTTGTAGACCGAGAAAAAATGTTAATTCGCCCATCAAACTCATCTTGAACTCATTCTGCATATTCTTGGAAAATTCTTTGCAAAGCAGTTCGTTAGAGAATTCAAAAATGATATCATTAACATAGATTTGAACAAGTGAAAAATTCTTACATTTTCTCTTAATAAATAAGGTTGTATCAACCTTACCTTTTGTGAAGTCATTTTGCAAAAGAAAGTTACTTAACCTGTCATATTAAGCATGAGGTACTTGTTTTAGACCATAAAGGGCCTTTTTGAATTTACAGACATAATCTGTCTTCTTTGGTTCTTCAAAACCGGGTGATTATTCCATATATACTTCTTTCTTGATATACCCATTCAAGAAAGCACTTTTCACATCCATCTGAAATAATTTAAAGTCATGGAAACAAGCATAAGCTAATAGTAGCTTAATGGCTTCTAACCTAGCAACTGGTGTATAGGTTTCATCATAATCTATGCTTTCTTCTTGAGAATAGCCTTTTGCTACAAGTCTTGCTTTGTTTCTTGTGACTTTCATAATGACTGGATGATTTTAGGTCTTGGCAATAGTTCCCATACTTTATTGATTGTGAACTGTTGAAGTTCCTCCTGTATAGCTTCGATCCAGCTTTCATTTGATAATACTTCACCAACTTCCTTTGATTCTATTTTTGATATCAACGCCAAGTTACTGATGTTCTATTTGTATTTAGATTTAGTCTTGATGCCATCTTCTATTTCTTCAATGATGAGGTTCTTCGGATGATTGGATTTGTGTTTCCAGTTTCTATCAAATCTTTCCTTCTAAATATCATCAGACTCTGAAGGTTCTGATTGAGTCTGAATTGTATCTTCTTTTTCTTCTTCTATAGATTCAACGATCTTTGGAGATTCTTGTTGAGTTTCAGATAACTCTTGAATATTAGAAGATGGCTCAGATTCACTTTTGTGAGTCTGAATATTTTCATCAAACCTTATATTCATTATTTCTTCCACAATATGAGAATTCTTGTTGTAGACTCTGTATGCTTTACTTGTAGTAGAATAACCAAGGAAAAATCTTTCATCTGCTTTCTCATCAAACTTACCAGAGCAGTCATTTGGATTTTTGAGTATAAGGCATTTACAACCAAATACACGAAAATATGAAATATAAGGCTTTCTACTTTTGTAAAGCTCATAGATGGTTTTCTCAAGAATGGGTCTAAGAAAAGCTCTGTTAATGATATAACAAACTGTAAAAACTGTATCTGCCCAAAAATGAAAAAAAAATCTTGCTTTCAATTAACAGAGTTTTTGCTATTTCTTGCAGAGAACGATTTTTCCTTTCCACAACATCATTTTGTTCTGGTGTATAAGGAGTAGAAAAATTGTGTTAAAAGCCATTTTCCTCACAGAAATCTTAAAAACTTTAATTATCAAATTCTCACCCATGATCAGTTTTAATGTAGGAAATAGTATAGCCATTTTCATTCTGAACTCTTCTTGCAAATTTTAAAAAATATGAAAATACTTCATTTTTATAAGCAAGGAAGAACACCCAATAAATCTTGTGAAGTCATCAACAATAACTAAATAATATTTCTAACCACTAATACTTTGTGTTCTAGTTGGTCCAAATAGATCCATGTGAAGAAGTTGCAAAGCACGATTAGTGGAAACATAATATATAGACTTAAAAAAGCTTCTTACTTGTTTTCCTAGAGTGCAGACATTACATAACTCTGTTTTCTTGTATTTCAAATCTGGCAAACCTCGAACCAATTTCTTGTTTGAGATTTTTGAGATTTGTTTTATATTGATATGCCCCAATCTTCTATGCTATGGATCTTCATCTTCTTTGATTAAGATTAAGTAATGAGTAGAATTTGGATTGACATCTAAAAGATAAATATTGCCATGTCTTCTTCCTGTGAATGTTTGAGAAGAATCTTTGCTTGTTCTTGAGCATGTATCCTCTTAAAAGTTGATTCTGAAGCCCGAATCACATGATTGGCTTATGCTTATCAAGTTGTAGTTGAGTCTTTTCACTAACGACACATCATTGATTGTGATTCCTCCAATTTCAACCGTTCCTTTTCCAACTATCTTTCTTTTGTTATTTCCTCCAAAGGAAACTTTTTCACTATTCAGGCTTTGTAGTGTAACAAATATTCTTGGATCTCTTGTCATGTGTCTAGAACATCCATTGTCCAGGTATCACTTTCTTTTTCTCTTTGTGGTAACTTGCAAAATTCACAACTTCTCAAACTTTCTTTGGTACCCAAATTTGTTTGGGTCATTGAGAATTAGTATAGACTGTCTTAATAAAATTTCTTCGAATAGGTCTCCAGACCTTAGAACACTTATTCTCAAAATGATGTGGATCTCCACACTTTGAGCATTTGAGTGCACTTCGACCAACAAGTTTGACAAAATTCCTTTTAAAATGGTTTTTATAAACTTATCGATGAGGTCTTTGCTTTAATCTCTTATTGACTTTTGGAAAATCAATTAAACTGTCACTTTCCTTCACAAATCCAAGACCAGATTTGTTGTAGTAAGGAATTTGTACAAAAAGAAAATACTTCAAGATTTCTGAACCTTTTGAAAATTTGGAAGCAATTTCTAAAATTTCCTTTTTAAAACAACATTTTTTTTTAAAGAAAATCTCGACTTTCCTTGACTTGATGAAATTCTTTTTGAAGGAAATCGACTTTTTTTTTTTGTGAAACATTCTGTTGTCTCAGTGATAAAATTTTCTTTTTCAAAAAAGAAATTCTTTTAAGGGCAGTTTTAAATTCAAAACATAATTCATCAATGTAATTTGATACTTCAATAGGCATTTCAGAATGCTTTACCTCAATCTCAACTTTAGCGTCAGAATCAGAATCTGAGTCTGACTTAGCAATCAGACAGAAGTTTGAGATATCTTCATCACTGTCTTCACATTCTGTATCACTCCAGGTTTCTGCTTTTAAGGCCTTCTTTGTTTTCTCAATTTGGTCTTTTTTTTTTTCAGAAGTGGACAATTTGGCTTGATATGACCATATTTCCTACAATGAAAACAGATTACTTCCTTTGATTTTTCTGGTTCATCGAGAGACTTCTTCTTCTTAAAATGCTTCTTTCTTTTGAGATTTCTTCCTTTGATTTTCATTTTCTTGTACTTCTTTATGAAGGGAGCCAGTTCTTCATCATTAACATCTTCATCTTCAGAATTTGTATCATTAGAATCAATATTAGATTTTAATACAATTGACTTTTTACTTTTGGATTCATTTTCCTCATTCAGTTTTTCAATCTCATATGATTGAAGAGTTCCGATTAGCTCATTCACTGATAGAGGTATGATCCTTTGAGTCTCTAGAAGAGATGTTTTGATATTATTCCACTGTTTCATTAGTCCTCTCAAAAGTTTGTTGACTTTTATCGCATCTGTGACAGGTTGTCCTTGATATGCAAGACCATTTACCATATCAGCAAATCTGTCATACATATCAGTAACTGATTCTTTAGGCTTCATTTTGAAGGATTCATATTGACCGATCGGTAAATTAATTTGAGTTTTCTTGGCTCGATCCGTTCCTTCATAAGTAATGTAAAGGGTATCCCAGATATCTTTAACTGATTCAAAAGAAGCAATTTTTTTATATTCAATAGGTGCTAAAGCACAATAGACAGAATAAATTGCTTTGGAATCTAAGGCTTCTCTTTTTGATATATCAGTTTGAGATAATGGAGGATCTGCTGGCATGCTTTCTTCCGTCTTTTCTTTTGAATCAGAAGGTATTAGTTTAACTCCTCTAATGATGACATCCCATTGCATGTGATCAATTGATTTTATGAATGCCTTCATCTTATTCTTCCAAATACTATATTTCTTGCCATCGAAATAAGGAGGTTTGTTATTGTTTTGTCCTTCAATGAGACTTGGAGCACTCAAGCTAGCCATATAGATCGTTAGCTCAGAAGTAACACACTTCAATGCACGAGCAACCTGCTTTGATACCAATTGATGTAGCTAGCAACGATCACCTAGAGGGGGTGAATAGGTGATCTTAAACAATTTTTATCAATTGAAGCGGAAATGAAAGGTTACAGATGAGTCTGAATAAAATTTAGATTCAAAACAGTTTATATAGACTGTGCTTTTGATGTACAGTATGTAAAGTAAGAGATAAGGGTTAGAAAAACTGCACACAAATTTATAGTTGTTCGGCTTATAATAAACCTACGTCCACTCTCTCACGCCGATAGCCTACTGGCTAGATTCACTATGTAATCAATAGGAATTACAAATTCTGAGTGACAGGACTCTTGTGTATGATAGGACTCTCTATCTCATACAATTATTCTTACAAAGTGTCCCTCAAAATCTTAATGTTTGGCTCAAGATGTTGAGGAAAACTTACATTGATTTTGAAGTTAACAAAACTGTCCATGAGTGTTTTATTGTGAAAGAACTTCAAGCAAAAGAGATTCAGACCCAGAACTAAAAAATTATGCAGATGCAGACGCTGAAATTTTTCAGACGCAAAAATTCTTCAGACGCAGAAGTTTTTCAGATGCAGACGCAGAAATTCTTCAGACGCAGAAGTTTTTCAGACGCAAACGCAGATACAGAAATTTTTCAGACGCAGAAGTTTTTCAGATGCAGATGCAGACGCAGAAGTTTCTCAGATGCAGACGCAGATGCAAAATTTCTTTAGACACAGAATGCAGAACCAAACATAACAGCTAGTGATCTGGTATGGATTTCACAAAAGGAAAGTTTTGATATCAATCTAAATCAAATTGATTGACAATCAAAGATTACAACAAGCATGCATTACAACGGATAAAACTCTACTTATGGAAACCAAGATTCTGATTGTATGGGCGACCAGAATCATTGGGATTCAAAATCTGTCATCCAACGGCTACTCAATCCTTACTTTACAAATCTGTCCAAAGTGAAGATTGGAAGATGATCCTCTAATAGCTGTCCAACGGCTAGTGTGAAAATAGAAGAGTATTTAAAGAGATCAACGAGCAGCAGAAGGAAGATAGAATTCGGAATCAACAAGTTCAAAGTCTGAGCATACTCTAATTAAATCTCTTATCTTTCGTGAGCTTAAACGTGTAATTATTTGAGAGGTGTAGACAGTGTTATAAGTATGCTTAGGTGTAAGATAGTGTGATCTATCAGTTTGGTATAAGCAGCACCAGCTTCGGGGAGAAGTGCTTGTGTTTAAGCAGCACAACTTGCTGTAACTTCTCATTGATTTGATTAGTGAAATCTAGCCAGTAGGCTGTAACGTGGGAGAGTGGACGTAGGCTTGCTATAAGCCAAACCACTACAAACTTGTGTGCAGTTTTTCTATTTCTATTCTATTACTTTGCACACTGCACATCAGGAGCACTGTTTTTATAAACTGCTTTGAATCTGAACTTTATTCAGACTCAACTGTTTTCTTTCATTTCCGTATAAATTGTTTAAAATCACCTATTCACTCCCCCTCTAGGTGATCCCTGCTAGCTACTTCACAAGAAAGACAAGAGAAAGAATCGGAGTATGCTCAGACTTTGGACTTGTTGATTCTCATTCTCGTTCTGCCTTCCGCTCCTCGTAGATCTCCTTTTATACTCATGCACTACTAAACTAGCCATTGGACAGTTTTCAGAGGATTATCTTCCAATCTTCATCTTGGACAGATTTGTACAAAATGGATTGAGTAGCCATTGATTGACAAGATCTGAATCCCGCTGATTCTGGTCACCCATACAATCAGAATCTTGATTTCCATAGTAGAGCTTTATCCGTTGTAATGCATGCTTGTCATAGTATTTGATTGTCAATCAATTATAGCCTTATATTGAAACAATCAAAATTTTCCTTTTATGAAATTCATGCCAGATCACTAGTTGTTGTGATTCCTTTTGAATAAGTTTTATTTCAGCGTCTGAAAATCTTCAGCATTTGCGTCTGCGTCTGCATAATTATTGTGTTTGAAGAATTTCTAATTCAGAAATTGAGTCAGCGTAGGTCTTCAGTAAAATCTGAATATTTCATAATTAGAATCTAAATGACTTTTATGGTAAAGTTTAAATATTTTGTATTTGAATCTGAACTTTTGGTTTTGACTCTGAACTTTTGGTTTTGAAAACTTGTAATATTTCTTTCTGAACTTTCAGAATTTATTAATTTGAAAAGAAATGTATATCGAATTTATAAGTTAAATATAAAGAGTTTTGTCAGTTTCAAAATTCATTAGTAGTTTTTCTCGACAAACAACTCCGGGGAATGAAAAAAGAGGGGAAGTCAATGGCAGCTTTCTTGATTCTCATCGATTCTTGATCCCATCATCTCCTCTGCAGGTGCAGGGTCAAGCTGCAGCAAGAAATCTCTCTCTCTCTCAGACATACACCCGCTCACCATTAAGTCATGAATTCCCAAACACGTCCCAATACAGCTACGTCAAGATCCAAAACTTTCCTGTTCTACATACCCGCAATCCTAATCCTCTCACTAGCCATCTTAATCACTCTCACCGGCTCAAACTCCTCCAAAACCCAACACCTGAAAACGCTCCTCTCGCTAAACCCCAGATCAATCGTCCATAAAGTTTCCAACTTTCTTTTCCGGACCCGAATACTCGACCAAGAACCGATCCCGGACTCGCACCCAGCACCTCCGTACTGTGTCCTATGGATGGCTCCTTTCCTCTCCGGTGGTGGGTACAGCTCAGAGGCCTGGTCCTACATCTTGTCCCTCCAAGAGCACATGAAGAGCCCGAAATTCAGATTGGCCATCGAGCAACATGGTGATCTTCAGTCCCTTGAGTTCTGGGAGGGCTTGCAAGAGAAGATGCGGAGGCTGGCCATCGAGCTTCACCGGACAGAATGTGCAGCGAGCAACACCATTGTGGTTTGTCACAGTGAGCCCGGTGCTTGGTACCCACCATTATTTCAGACCTTGCCTTGTCCGCCATCTGGATATGGTGAGTATCTGTCTGTGATTGGGAGGACCATGTTTGAGTCTGATAGAGTCAACCCTGAGCATGCCAAGAGATGTAATAGGATGGATCGTGTGTGGGTTCCTACTGATTTCCATGTGGGTACCTTTGTTGACAGTGGGGTTGATCCATCCAAGGTAGTTAAGGTTGTGCAGCCTATAGATGTGGAGTTTTTCAATCAGGCCAAGTATGAGCCGCTTGATCTAGGTACTGTTGGAAATTTGGTCTTAGGTGAAGAACGAGAGGACATTCTCGGGTTGAAAAGGGAGTTTGTGTTCCTGAGTATCTTTAAGTGGGAGTATAGGAAAGGCTGGGATGTGTTGTTGAAGGCATATTTGAACGAGTTCTCTGGGAGTGATGGGGTAGCTCTGTACTTACTGACAAACCCATATCACACAGACAGAAACTTTGGCAACAAGATAGTTGAATATGTGAAGAACTCTAAAATAGAAGAACCAAATAAGGGTTGGCCTCCAATCTATGTGATCGATGCCCACATTGCTCAAGTGGATTTGCCAAGAATGTACAAAGCGGCCGATGCGTTTGTGCTTCCATCGAGAGGGGAAGGATGGGGGAGGCCTCTAGTAGAGGCCATGGCAATGTCTTTACCCGTGATCACAACCAACTGGTCAGGGCCCACTGAGTACTTGACGGATGACAATAGCTACCCTTTGCCTGTTGAACGAATGAGCGAAGTGCTGGAAGGGCCATTCAAGGGGCATCTATGGGCTGAACCTTCAGTCGATAAGCTAAGGATGCTAATGAGGCACGTGGAGAGTAATCCTGCAGATGCTAAGGCAAAAGGAAGACAAGCCAGAGAAGACATGAGGGGTAGGTTTGCTCCAGAAATCGTGGCGGAGATTGTAGCTGATCATTTGGAGCATATACTGGAGAAAGCAACTTGAGTGCGCTAACATTTCACACCTGCAGAGGTATTGTTTGTATTCTTGGATATTTGAATTGCAAAACTGGCAACGATTGTGAGTCTGCTTATTCAGTTGAAGGACGTGAGGCCGCAATTTACAGTAAGCAAATTCTTCCCTTCTGTTAACCTTATGGATTAAGCTGTTGCATGAAGAAATTTTGCATCATAACATAATCAGACAACGGATGTGTTGAGATCGTGTATAATCGGTGAAGGCTAATCTGTGTTTATAATATTGGTCTGGACCATCTATCCTCTTATTTAGTCATGTACTCTTGCCAATGAAAGGCCAGAAAAGAAAGGCCAAAAGTTTGCATCCGGTGAAGTTTTCCTTTCCACTGAGTTCAAGAAGGCTAGCCTTTACCAGTTTCAGAGGCTCGGTCTCCGGAAACTTGTGAACATTTAATTTAGATTCTGGCATCCCTCTGTCTGTACCAAGGAATTCCTTGGTTCTCCTTTAAAATTTATTGCTTCTCCTTTAAAAATATTGCCTGTCCAATTTCAGGATTAAAATGTGCAGGCGGCCGTGCATGGGTCTACTGCCAGTACAATGTTATTTGCTCTGGTCCCGACTCACTGAAGCCAGCACGGCTTTAAATTACGCCATGCTAGTTTGTGATCGTGACTGCCAACGGTAACATATTGGGTGCGAAAATGAACAGATGTTTCATCATCTGTTCAATGTTCTGAATTCGTCCATGTCAATAATTGAATGCTCACGTGTTAGGACATGGATGCCAAAACACGACACGTTCTCTAACCCTCACTACAGCTGATAGCGGATAGTTTAAATTAGGAAAAGCGTTAACTATTCCATTCGTTCTAGGTTTGCTTATTGTCATTTATTAGGCTGTAACTTGTCGTTTTTGAGTGAGGCTGAGGTACACTTAGTGTACTGTATATCAGGGTATCTTGACCGTTGGATTAGCACTGAATAAAAGAAAAGGAAGGTAATGAATTATCCAAGGCTTTACACACTTGGTACACGGTACACCAGATGTACCGTAGCTCGACCTGCCCTTTTCCCAAGTTCTTGTCATCTTGTGTCATGCCCTCTTATGATGCAAGTGAAAGTGGAGAAAGATACAAAGAACACTTATGAACTCACCGTAAGCTACTCTTACATGATTTATGAGTGAAAGTGAGAGGCCATTCATTTAATTCTCCACCCATTAATGATCCAAACACATGCATAAATGGACCCAGGACAGTCATTGCCTCAATCAATACATAAATTCCAAGTTCCTGCCAAAATGGCTGGATTTCCTCCAAACCTAGAGGATGGAGAGCTCTGGCTACCATCTGATGTTTTTCATGAGATTCAATCAACAAACACTCATCGTGAGAACAGGTCAAATTATGCCTTGAATATTGCTCTTAGTCATCCTGTTCAAGCTGTTGTTGGTCCAAGGACAAGTGCTGTGAGTTCTTTCCCCAACATTGCTATCAATTTCAAGGTTGTTTCTCTTTGCTTTCTGGAAATTTCCTAATATGTAAATCGTATTTGGCTATTTCAATTTAAATTATGACACTACCAGTGGGGGTCACTGTCGTTCTAAATAATTTCACTGTGATAATCATGCTTAAGCTTGCTTTGAACAATGTAGGAAAGCAAATTGAGGAACTTAAGAGGGCGGGCATGCTTTCCTGGATTGCATGTGGACAGAGGACTAATGAACATTCCCACCTGGAAATATCGAGGCACCGGTGTCTTTATCCCTAAACCAACCAAGCCTTGGAAGGACTCAGATGTTAAAATGAATAAAGGTACTTATGTTTTCCTCAATCATCAAGTTTTCAGGTCGTTTCCATTACTAGCAGGTTTGCCTATGGGCCTCAGCTGATACTGTGGTCTTCTCTTTCTCTTCTTTTTCCCTTCAATATAAGCTTTTGACTTCTCACTAATGCTTGTGATTGAAAAACTTTTTCCCTGACAGAAACTGGTGAAAATAGGTGTCTTGGGAGATTATATATTTTACATTTTCTGAATATGCAGTAGTTCTTTAGTAAATTGGAGTACATTAAAAGAGCCATTTCCCCCTTAAATGAAATGGGGCAAAAGTAAAATTCTTTATTTAAACGGACACAGGGAGACATCCCTTAGAGATCAAACGACTCCATACCCGTTCTGTGTATTGGATGGGTATTCAAAATCATTGACTGACTTGACCTTTTGATAAGTAATTCTTGTTTAATCCTGTGTAAAGTTACTGTGAGATAACTAGTTATCAAGATGAAATTCGGGGACGTGTAGCTAAATTCTGTGAAAGGCTTGCTCACAATATGCACTACAGACTTGCTCGCACTACATGATTTCATTTTCGTTTTTCCTCCCTAGGTGGGAGAAATAGGCCAAGCTATCAAGGCAATGGAATGACCAAGAAGGAAAATTTGCGAAAGCAAGTGCGAGAATCTCCTCTGATTTCAACCCATTTCATACATTTGCTTGATGATTGGACATATGAAATCTACTGATGAAGGACTCCAATGGAAGGATATAATAAAAGCAGATCCGTCTGTTTTTTTCTGAATTTCTGGATTTAACATGTCAAGAACTTCACCTGATAATGCATAATGGTAATTGCTTCAATCAACTTGTCTGACATTGCTCGACCACCAAAATAACAAAAGAAAGGCTGACAATGCCTTGAAAAGAAAAAGAAACTCTCTTTAGCCCTTCATCATTTTCTTAGGCAGATTTCCTCGGAAAACATCCAACAAGAATTCGCAGTTCTTGCATCTGGGGCAACTCGGATTGATCTCAGACACCATGACATACATGTGACAGTTTTTGCAACCCATCAAGACCAATGATGGTCCCCCCTGTTGATCACAATCGATGTCGAGAACCCCATTCAAATTAAGATCCAGCGACGTACATGAGTGCTGAGATGAGATTGGAGATGGCACTTCTAATTGAACGGATGGGGCATGAAGAATATGATCTTCTTGAATAGCACTGCCTGGTGGTGACAGTTTTAGAGTCAAGTCCACATTACTCGTAGTAGGCTTTGCACTTTGCCTCCTTGACTCTTCATGACATGTTTCCTCAATGCATCTTTGAGTTACTGGTGTCGCTCCATCCTACAAAAAAAACATGTCAATAGAATAGAGGAATTATGAACAATTTGACAATTTCCCTGCAAGAAAAACCAACAAATAACAAGGAAAAAACCATCTTAACCATTTAGGAATAAAAAGGATGAGAATGAAAGCAATAATTCACCTCACATGAAGGATGCAAACTTCCCAAGAGCAATGGCGGAAGGTCGCCTTGCTCAAATGGAGTCGAAATTGGATTAGCATCAAAATCACTCTTAAGTTGCTGTGGTTTTGCCCTCTCTTCTTCTTGCTTAACATCTTCATCACCCTCATTATTGTTAGATACAATGAAGTCATTAGCAGTGCCTGCATTAACAGACTCATGAGCCATTTACTTGAAAACAGAGTTTAAACTGTCTCTGTTCTCCCTGGACGGATATATATAGCCTGGTAACAGTTGAGCCCAGAAACGTGATTTTTCATGCTTGTTTTTCAAATCCAGTGGCAGCATGTGGAGTGTAAAAAGGTGGGTTGGGTTCATTGTAAATCTTATTGTCGTGCTCATTTATTGTATCTCAAACGAGAGATGAAGGAGATGACTATGGCCATACAGATAATTAATCCAAAGATTATCCTTCGATTCTCCTTGCTTGAAATTTTGATTTTTTCGATCTTGTCTTGGATAATAAATAATGGACAACCAACAAAGGAGGGCCGACAAAAATTATTAAACGCTCTTAGAGCATTGATTCGTAGATTATCATGAGTACTTTGGGATTTGAATTGGAAAATCGTAAAAATGGGAGGCTTGTTAAGCAGTAGTACAAGTTCAATTTTTTCTTTTTTGGTTTTTGCTTTCTGTGGAAAAATATGCATTTGTCTTCGAAAATTCAGGGGCATAAAAACTACGGGACGAGGAAAAGACTAAAATTATATATGTGTGTGTTAAAGTTACACTGGCGAGTGTTCAAGCACACTTGTTAAGCATGCCGGATAATGATTTCAAAAACACTAATTGCACACTTTACTAGAAATGCTAATACATTGAAAACCGCATTTAATTAGTCACTTAACAGGTGCTTAAAGGCACTGGTTAACAAAATCCGGTAAATGAATGAAGAGAAACAACGTCGGTAACGCGAAGAACGTGCACTTACGGTAACCGTCGCAATGGCGACACCGAGAGGCAAAAAAGGGGGACAGATTTCCAAGCTCAAAAGCTTGTGCTATCACGTGAATCCGTTTGTTATCTTCTGCTGCTGTCACGAAGAAGTTGCAAATGCTATGGGCGTGTTCGTCGGTCTATTACCATTCACTTCATGCAGTAGACAGCAGGAGCACAATGCTCATATAAAAATGTTAATCATAGAAACAAACACAGAATGTGTCAAGAGGCTGCATCATATCGTAAAACTCTGATCCAAAGCAACGCAGAAAAAGCAACAGTGAATCGTTTTTTTTGTTTGACAACTAAAAAGGATCTCCAATTTGTTAGGCTGTCCACTTATTTACTTGTCTTGTCTACGAGTACATTGCGAAGTACGTATCCCAAAAGAACTAGAAGGATGCACAAATGGGGTAGAAAAGCAACATCTCTCTCCTTCTCTCTCTCTCTGAACCCAACCAAGTCGGTGTCCCCACACAGTCCCTACACCGAAAACAAAAGGTTACAGCAACTATTCGATCATCAGGGGAAAGCACATAGGACCTCTTTCTTCAAATTGAATCTGAAGAGTTTTGAGGGATCCAGAAACACTCTTGCATACTGACGTATACCAGATCACTACCATAATCTCGGACCGAGATTGTCGTTGTCATCGTCTTCACTGTCGTTGTCGTCACCATCAGTTGCAGCAGCATGAAATAAGTCATCATCGCTAACATCAGATTCCTTGTCACTCCCACCATCCATATTATTATCAAGAGCGTGCATTGAATTCCAGTCGGGAGGAAAAGTCTTCTGTAGCGCTTCTGTGAGCTCCCCACCGGTCCTCTCAATCTTGCGCAAACACTTTGACCAATGAACAGCAGTCCCCATGTCAACAGTGAACCCACATACTATCATCTCTCTGCATATAGATAAAGCTCCAGAGTACACGTAAGCTTCAGCAACAGTTGCCCTTGATAACAAGGATGTCATCAAGCAGTGATACACGGCTTTGTCTGGCTTCAAACCGACCTGCTTCATCTCTTCAAAGCATTTCAAGGCCTTCTCCGGGTGAGATGCACGTGCCCACCCATGTATTAACGTCGTGTAGGTTTTGACATTTGGTTTCACCCCCAAAGCTTCCATTTCTTCCATTGTCTTTGATGCTTTCTGAGAACAAGAAAGTCAGAGAAAGAGACGAAGTCCAAAATAAGGGAGAGCAGTGTAAAGCGGGAACTATTATTATAAAAGACAGGCAATTGTTTGTCAGGCTCATATGTGCAGCATTAGGTGCTAATTACCCGAGGACACAGTCATCAGTAGCAATAATATGAATAGAAAAAGGATGGATTACAACTTACAAGTAACATGATAAAGAGCTATCACAGAAGATGGATTTCTCTATGATTAGTCCATACAGCAACAAACATCTAACCTAAATGTACGCAGATCTTCCACATGACCACGAGAACATAGTTTAATATGTACAACACAAGAAAAAGACAAGTTATTTTAATCCCAAGAAAGAGAAGGTACCGCCAGGTCTCCAGCCTTGCAACAAGCATTGATGAAGGATGTGTAAGTGTGTATATCAGGTTTAACTCCTTCCTTTATCATTTGTTGCATTAGATCAGCAGCCTCCCAGACATCACCTCGTCGAGCCCATCTACACAACAAAATAGAGCTTCTCAAACAGGGGATAAAAGCATATATTTGCATTCACAAATGAAAACGATAGCTAAAATAAAGATTCAATCTGAAAATGACTTCAAAAAAGAGAGAGAAAAAGAACAGACTTGGCACACTTTTTTATGAAGATCGACCTGTATGAACCCCCGCCCCCGCCCCCACCCCTGCCCGTCTTTCTTGTGGAAAATTTGACATCTAATTGAGCCTTCATGCAATGTCATGCTAACACAAATTGCAGCATTCATACCCGTCAATCAATATGTTGTAGACAAATGTGTTTCTGGGAATCCTTTGCGTACTCATTTCCCTAGTAACTGCCAGTGCACTTTGCATCCTTCCTGCCTTACAACATGCCTTCAATAATGCCTCGTATGTATACACATCAAGTTCCAGGCCCTCGTTTCTCATCATAGTAAAATATTCAAAAGCTTTTCCTGTGTCACCTAGTGACGCATAACCATGCATGATGGTTGTGTACGTATGTTCATTTGGACTAATGCCTGCCAGGGTCATTTCATTCAATATTTCAACAGCCTTCTCCATCTGCATCCGGTAGGATATTAGCATGATCAAGTAGTCAATTTATGAAGTAAATAGCTATAATAACATACATGATAAATATGCATCTTCCCAAAAACTAAGACCAAAACTATGAACAGCCAAGAATAAACTGAATCTAGCATAATAGTAAAAAGCCACTTAACAGTCCACATGAACAATCCCGTATGGATACAGTCAAGCCCAT
Source organism: Syzygium aromaticum (assembly GCA_024500025.1). Lineage (NCBI taxonomy): Eukaryota > Viridiplantae > Streptophyta > Magnoliopsida > Myrtales > Myrtaceae > Syzygium > Syzygium aromaticum. The sequence continues at coordinate 27,955,791 of CM044891.1, forward strand.
GAATCAAGCATAGGTTCAAGAGCAGGTCTTGGACCTTGCAAGGCAATCCTTAATCCCTTGAGCCAAACCTTTGCCTCAATAGGTAACAAGATGAAAATGAAAGCAATCCAAGTAATGCCAGCAAGGTCATGATAAATTATTTGCATTCTCAGCCATTTCTTTTTCCCCATTATGGAAAGTTATTACATCTTTTTTTCCTTAAGATCATTATACCTGACGCTTCTCCACGAGACCAAGAATCAGAGCATTGAAAGTGTGCACGGTAGGAATGCATCCACTCCGCCTCATCATATCAAACATCTCTAGAGCTCTTGTGATCTCCCCAGCTCTTGCAAAACCACGTATGATGGGCAAAAATGTACGTGAGGTAGGTCTATGCCTCTCCTTCTGCATTTGCTTAACAGTGCTGATTGCACGATCAATGTTTCCCATCCCACAAAATGCTCTGACGATATTATTGTACAGCACCACATCAGGCTTCAAACCACTTCTGATTACATCCTCAAAAATTGCAAATGCATTAGCCCAATCCTTTAGTTTTAAGAATCCATTGATCAACATTGAATAGGTCTTCATATTATGCTTTATGCCAGCCCCTTCCATCATTTTGCTGATCTCCAATGCTTTAGAAACCTTTTCAATCTGAGATGACAAACATGAAAAATTTCATTTGTGTCTCCCACATGGACGAAAGCATAAAAGATGTCCATCCAATATGAAGCAAACATTATCTGCATGCAGTGCACAAGGCGTATCATATTAAGATAAATACAACAGGTAGGCACAGTCATACATCATGCCGTGTCACATTTTCGGTCATGAACCTAGACGATCTAAACTAACCACCAAGAACTGAAAGCTAGCAGAGCTATGGCTGTGGGTCATACACTACTGCTTGGTAGATAATTAGCTCCATACTGGGTGAAACAAACAGAACCAAAAAAAGCAACCACGTCTGGGGATAATGAAGATGCATACATGTATCAGTTAAACATACATGCCATCACTGAACCACAGAGTTTAACTAGTTTAAAAAATAGATGGCTATCTTGTACAAAGTGTACAGGATAACGTATATGTGGGGTACTTTTCATGAAAAAAGGCCTGCCATCAATTTTTCCCAACATGTGCATGCCTTCAGTAGTTACAGATCCACGAAACCAATACAAAGTATGATGTTATCCAAAAGTAGCATGCACACGCCAGCACTGTATTCAAGACTGATAGAGAGAGCAAGCAGAAGTAAGTAAATCGGTTAAGAGGAAAGACACATCACATTTAAGTAAAGAACACAATTAATGTTTCAAGTTCAGAGGTGCGCAATATAGGGAACAATGAATCATATAGAAAGAAAAGGCAAAGAATGCATCACCTTGATGTAGAGATTGATCAGACATCCATAAGTAACTACGGAAGGTGTGAAGCCACATTCCTATCAAAAGGAAAAAAACATTCAGGTACCTTTCTGATTTAATTGCCATGTTTACTGACTTCAGAAGACACATATTGAGATGTGAAGAAAGTACTCAGGGAAATGCTTCAATTTGCACTCTTCAAGGTACAAATAGTCATTAGAACACAAAAGGATTAAGAAAAAACCATATGATCCATAAGTCACACTACTCGTTGCGGAAGTCCAATGTTTCCAATGCTCCAACTTATTGAAAAGATACCCAAAGCTAGACAAATAACACCAATGATACTTGACCAGAATATGAAGAAAAGTCAAATCTTATACATGAAGGCAAATTTTTGCTACAATAGTACTACTGATCTGACAAAATTTTCACAAAGTTGAGAAGAGAGTTCCTTGTTCTGCAATGGGAGACAAAATCTGAAAAATCAAACTGGGACTAACAAGCAAAGACTAGAGCACTGAAAACATACCTTAAGTCTTTCAAAAACAACAATGCATTTATTCTCATGGCCCACCATTGTGTAACCATCCATCATGGTGTGATAGATGTCAATGGGAGCATCTATTCCTTCTTCCTCCATCTCTCTTACCAATGCTTCAGCTCGATCCATGTTGCATGTTTGACTAATAGATGGAAAAAGGTCCGAAAAGAAATTAAAATTTTATAAATACAATATTCCACCTCTTAGAGTACATATCAAATTATATGCAGGAAAAAATGTCACAAGGAAAACTGTGAAGCAAAATTGAATGATTTTTCACATAAAAGAAGAATCCATTTGATTTACCCAAAAAAGAAGAGGGACAGGACACAAAGAATAGCTTCCATAAAAAGCAAGAAACGCAAATCCGCAGGAATATAGACCTAAGGGCAAGTGTGTGCGCGAACTATGGAGTACCATCAAGAAGGTTGTTTTCCATTCTCCCAGGAAAAAATGTTAAATTTTTTTATTGCTTAACTTCTTTACCTGCAGTAGAAATTACAGATACTCACCAGTGAGCATATATGATATTCCCATAAACCCTTGCATTTATCGTTGCATGAGTCTCCCTAGCCTCCCTGAACCAGTATTCTGCAGCTCTTCCAAAACAGTAATAAGGAGTGTGAGGATATAGGGACACAAATTTACCTCTTCAATTAAAAAAAAGGTTGGATAGAGATATTAAATTAGTGAAGCGTGGATATGAGTTAGGATGGATTTCAGAGATTAGAGGCGCAAGCAATGAAGTGACTTCTCATGAATGTCCGTTCATCACAAGAGGCAGCCAAAGTATTCTTTTCCAAAAAATATAGATGGACTTATCATCTCTCCTACAGAAACTAATAATTATTATGCTCCTTTTGTTTTTTCACCATCAAAGAGAATGACTAATTTTACGATGATAGATTTAAATTCTCAAGTAATTGATCAAGCGTATGGTTTACTTACTCAGCATTGCCAATTTTTGCAAATCCTCCCACAAGTATGCTATAAGTCACCAAGCTCATCTCGATGCCTTCTTCCTTCATCTTTCTCACACAAGATAATGCTTCTTCCATATCTCTACCAACAGCATAAGCATGAATAAGACTGCATAAAGTATACAAACCTTGGTTAGCTAACAAAAAGGATACTTAAATATAACTCTTTACTATGAAAAAAAGCTGGGATACACACATGTATCTATTTGGGTATGGCCAAAGACATTGGTACAATATCAGGCGAGCACAGATGTTGGATCTTTTTTCAGAAAGGTTGAATGTAGAATATAACTCACTGAAAGAGTTCTACTCCAGACAAAGATGCACAAGACAGGTCACGCATTAAATCAACCACACTCTCATGTCAAGTTGAACCATTCACTTATTATAAACACCAGGAACCATCACACTAGACTAGCAAGTGTACCCTAATAGAACACGCAACAAAACATCAAGCTAAGTAGAGCAGTCACATGAGTTCCAATGATCTGGAGACTAAAGCAGAAATTATTACTTGGTGTAAACATGTGAGGTAGGCTCTATTCCCCTTGCTCGCATGCTCTCAAATGTTTCGCGTGCTCGGTGCATATCACCTCTTCTTGCATAATAGTTTACCATCAGGCCAAACTCTCTTCTGGATGGCTAGCAAGAAATATAGCATAAGCAAAACGAGGTACTCATAAGACAGTTGGAATCTCTCACCAAGTAAATTGTCAGTTTATTGTAAGAATCGGATCTTCAGATATATGACAAAGACAAGTTGAGGAGCGTCAAAAGGCACTTGCCATATCAAGGAGTAAATACAAGAGTCTGATTCTGATTCAACCCAGTAATACTACAGTGAAAGAATACAGGACCCAGAGTAGGAGGTGCTCCAGGAAGGACAACCATTTGGAGCAAGATAGAAGAACTAACTCAATGACCCAAGGTTCAATGAAGCATACTTTAGCAGTCAAAACTTCTGCTAAGAGCGATTTTTGACCGTAAAAAGATGACACAAATTGGAGAGCATCGCAATTATCACAAAAGTTACATTAATTATACCCAGAATTCTTTGATGTTCTCCAAGAACTTAATAAGGGGTACATACAAATTATTCCAATTTCTAAGTGCTCCGTACGTGATAAGCCATGCCTGCCAGTTAAACTTCTACAAGAGATAAATGTAAACTCTAGCAAGTTTAATCCACAACTGAGTTACACCAATTTCACCTTTCCGCTGAATATTTCATGGAGACGTTAACATCATACAGTGCATCAACAAAGAAGACAGTGCATATTGAAAATATTTCAACAAGCAATGCAAACAATTCTAAATGTCCACAAGCTTATACCTTCTTTATGCGCTCGAACGCACTAACAACCGCTTGCCAATTCTCTGGCTCCGTCTCCAAAACCGTCCTAAACGCATTCCTTGACCCCTCCCTCTCTTCATGCCACTTGGTCCTAAACTCCACCCCACCATTACCCTCCACATACCGCAGTCTCTCATCCGATTTTGCCTTCAGCCTCCTGCCATCATCTAGCTTCACTGTCAAAACCCGACCATGGAACTCCACTCCGTCGAACTCCACCGCCTTCATCGCAGACTTGGCCGCGACCGGACCGCTGTAGATAACAAATCCGAAGCCGGCATTTCTCTCGGTCTCATTGTGCCCCTTAATGAGGATCACGTTCTTAATCGGCCCGAACTGGCGGAAAAACTCGGCTACTTCGTTCTTCTTAATCCAGTTAGGCAAATTGCCAACGAAAACCTTGCCTAGTTGACGGTAATCAATAGCCGCCGGCCGAGCGCCGTTCGAATCCGAATCCGAATCCCCAGTGCCTCGACTTCCACCATCTCGAGCGTCATTTTCACCGAGTTCTGGCGGTGGCGGAGGAGGTAGAGGAGGAGGCGGTGCGAGCTTGCTGGAGAGCCAGAGCTTGTTGGAGAGAGAAGCGGCCGTTGCGGCGGCGGCGGAGGTGGAACCGGGACGATGAGAGGGACTAGCGAGGCTCTTCAGCGGGTTTTGGGGGAATTTGACCCTCGGCTTAGCGGAGGAAGACGAGGGAGGGGGCTTCCTGAGGTCCCAGGGTCGACGGAGGGGGTTGGAGGAGGTGGAGGGACCGGAGGCGGAGTCCTCGTGGTCGGGCTCGGGGTCGGGCTCGCGGCGAGGCCGCCGGGAGAAGGAGACGGAGGAGGCGCGGCGTTTCGCGGAGGCGAGGGCGGCGGCGGAGGAGAGCGGGGGCGGCTGGGCGGTGTGGGTCGGGAGGGAGACAGCGTCCATTATCGCATGGCTTGCGAGTGGAGGGAAAGTGACCAACGAACGGTTTAGAATTGGTCAGTCATCGGAGCTCGGCTGGGACCAGCTCTCTCATCCTCTTCAACCTTATGGAATGACCTTTTATTTTTTACGGATAGGCCCCTGAACTTTCCCGTTAATATCTAATGTGGCCCTGTACCTTCTTTTTTGTTCGGTCTAGTTCCTAATCTTTCCAATATCGGTCAATGTATGCCCCATTTAGTTCGGCTTTGCAAATAGGCCTCGAAGAAATGCAAATTCCTTTAACTTAAAGCCCTTTGAGAAAATACAAATTACATTTAGTAAAAAATCTATTTTTATCCAAGTAGTGTTTGGTAAATTTTTTTTCAGCAAAGGGCTTTTGAATCATTTTTTTATTAAAAGAAAGCTCCAACAAAGGGCAACGGCTACTATGGTTAGGCAACCCCAGGCGACGAGGTCTGAAGTTGCACGACCCAGGTGAGCGTCGCCTGGAGTCGCGCGACCTAGGCGAGCATTGCCGGTGTCATGCAACTTCATTAGCCTCTTGTCTGCCCTTTGCCATCCTAATCTAGCCTCGTCGGCTTTGGCCAGTCGTCCTTGTACAAAGAAGATGAACAGTAATAACAATGAACAAAACTGAAAAATTAAAGAATTAGTAAGGATGGTTTTGAAACAAAAAATAGGTTTCGGCATTTGGCCAAATGCTGAAAGGCCAGTATTGGGAAGAAAGACCAATTTTGGACTTTCAACCTTCCTAATACTAGCTTTCACTTCAAAGTGCCTTGATAAAACTTGCCAAACATTTCACTACATGCTCAAGGGGTTTTAGAGGTCGAAGGCCTTTTAAAAAAGCTGAACCAAATGAGACCGTAATCCTTCCCTTAAATGTATGGTCAATAAACAATTTTTTTTAACGTGGACTGCCACATGAGTTTATTGGGTCAAAATAATCATGTGAGCTGTTACGTTATTTTTTCAAGTCAACTAATCGTTTTCCTTTCTTTTTTAGCTTAGATAAATTGATATATATACACACACACAGCACGAGGAAGGCAAGCAGGAGTTCTGTGGACCTCATCACGGCAAATCTAACTTCGAGTTAACAGAAATCATGTTCATTGTTAGCCGACGGTGTCAAACTTTTAACGAAAGGACTATATCTAGTAGATTCTTGAAAGTTCGAGGGCTAAATTGAATAAAATTAAAAAGTTAGGACTAAAATAGCAATTATTCGGGAGGCGGAGGGCGAAGTTGTTCTCGTCAGCATTAAATTAGCTTAATTTCAAGGGCAACAAGCAGCACTTTTATTCCCAGAATACCAACCCCACCCACTTTTCCACCTTCTTTTTAAATTTAAGTGGGGCTAAAATCAACGCTTGATAATAAAAAACGTGCAATTGCGTGTTATATTTCCCCTTTCGTTTATTTTATTTTATTTTATTTTTTGTTGCAAAGAGGAATGATTATTTATTTTCCATCTCGACTCCGAATTCCCTTTTTCGTTTTCTTTTTTTTTATAGTGATTTTTTTTGTCATGTTTTTTTATTTTTTATTTTTATAGTGATTGCCGGCTCGCATTTGTGCAACATTCACTTTGGGCGTTCTTCCTGTACTCGGAAAATAAATAAACTAATTCTTAACATGTCAATTCAGAGGATTCACCCATTAACGTATAAACAAATTCATGGTCACGTCTGATTATATGGGACCTCTATTTTGTATTCATTGATAACCCTTATATAGATGTCTAAAATCAAGTCCAAATTAAAAAATAAATAATATGCAGTTCCCTTTGATTCTTTTTCTATTTTCTCTCATCCGTTTACTCACGGAAATTTTGCCGGTTGGAATAACATTTTTATCATTTTTCGATATTTTGATAGCTTAAAAAAATGAGTCGACATAAAATTTTTTCATAGTTAAACGAAAATCCATGCTTAAGTTCAAGAAAATGACTCCCTCTTTCAAAACTTAGAGATCATTCTCCCAAAATATGACTAATCCCTAGTGATTGGGCCAAAGCGCCTCCCGTACCTGAGTCCTCGACTGTTGGTCCGATTCCTACTACCGATGACTAGGATCTCAACCGTCAAACTTAGGTACTCGACTCCCACACCCATATCATCGACACTAACACTTGGCTCATTTAAGGCCAGACCTAGGTCTCTTAGTGCGAGATTGAGATTAGCACTGCATATGTTGCGCGTGAGATCCTAAAGATTAGACTTGTGAACCAACTTTGATGCTTAGGTCACGGGATTCCCACACTTAGGCCCCTTGAGGTTAGGCTTAGGTCCATCGAGGTGGGGTCTAGAATTACGACCCCCCTTTTGGCACCTAGGGCCTTAGTGTACAAGTTTCAAGCCAAGTTCTCGACTTCAATACTCGGGCTGAGTCTCTGGGTGCCCATGCACATGACCTTGATGATTGGGTTCGAGCCTCTGAAGGAAGGATTTGTGTCTCTTGAAGTCAAGCTTGGATCCTCTAAGGCTAAGCTGATCGGAGCGTTATAGTTTCTTTAAACATTTTTTAAAATCTACGTCATAGTTTTTTTTATGAAAAAAAAAGATTTCCGTGTTACATAAGAAAATGGAATCATTTTTCTTAGAATTAAGTTTCTCTGAAAATACTTTCATGAAAGTAAATTTTCCTTTAAATAGAGGATTAATACCCCAAAAAACTCCAAATTGATACATTTTTGATAATTTTATCTCAAACTATTTTTTTTTACCATGAAAACTATAAACTAATACATTTGTGACAATTTTACTCAAAATTATTTTTTTAATCATAAAAAACCCCACACTGGTACACCTGTAACACTTTTATCATGAATTAATTTTTTGACGACAAAAAACTCCAAATTAATACACTAGTGATAAATTTACCATTCGTTAGTTTCTATTAAATTTTACTATCAAATTACTAAGTTTGATGATACGTGATAGTTGACGGGTGTAGCAATTTAGGATTTTACCCTTCTGTTTATCACAAGTTTATCAATTTGTGATTTTTTGTTATATTAATCTAATTTAACGGACACTAACAGAAGGTAAATTTGTTACAAATGTACAAGTTTGAGATTTTTAGAGGTCAAAAAATTAGTTTAAGGTAAAATCGTCACAAATGTACTAGTTTAGAGTTTTTAGTGGTCAAAAAATTAGTTCAAGATAAAATTATCACAAGTGGACCAGTGTAGAATTTTTGATAGTCAAAAAAATAATTCGTTATAAATACCAATTTGATATTTTTTATGATAAAAAAATTAATTCGAAATAAAATTATCATAAATGTATGAATTTAGGATTTTTCGTGACCTTAAACCTTAAATAAAGGGAGCAATTACTTTTCTTCCTTTTCTTTTGCTTTTTAGGGTTCCCATTACATTATCGACACGCCAGAAAAAATGAAAAATGCCCACCATTTTCATTTTCTGCCCGTCTTTTATTATTCCTCTTTCTCCATCAATTTTAAAGCATTTAAGAAGCCATCGTCGTCTACGCTTTCCTCTTCTTTCCCTAGATTCTCCTCTCTCAACTCTCTCTCCCTCTCTATCTCTCTCTCTCTCTTCTCAGCAACAATCCCTCTCTCTCCCTCTTCTCCGATCAGATCTCCGGCAGCTCTCGCCGCGGAAACTCCGATTCGCTCGGCTCGCTCATCCATGACGCTCGGCTCGGGAGGATCGGGGGTCGTCGGTGAGTTCTCAAAACCCCTTCCCGACCACGTCGTTCGACCTGGTCTTTGGCCCTCTTGATCTCGTGTTCTTCGCGGACGTGCTGTCGGTTGCTTCGCTTCGCACTTCATCGATCCGGAGATTCTGCGGATTGACGAGCGTGCGCGGTATTAGCGTGTTCGGGTGGTTCGCAGGTCTGTTTTGGCTTGACGACGGTGGTTTCGTCTCTTTCGGTGAAGAATTGGTGACGTTATTCTCTCTGGTTAGGTGCGATGTCGCGTTTAGGGGGGGAGTGCTTGCAATATTCGGTGCTTTAGATGATACGGGCTGGCCTTTTGTATATTAGTCTTTGTTTGATGACGAATTTGAAAGCTTACGGCATGTGTTCTTTGTGTTTGTAAGGGCTTGTGGCTGTTGCGGGATCATGATCTTTGTATGTATGCCTTTTTTCTTTGACTGTCTTGCTTAGCTAGCTCTTGCTTGTTAGGCTTTTGGATGTTTGTAAATGATGTGTCGTTGAAAATGCTTTTGTGTTCATACTGCTGGATTTTTGGATTAGTGTGAGGTTTTTGGTGGCTTGCACAAGATTTTGAAATGATGTTCGAGGATTTAATTCACTGGGGAAGTAATTGTAAATGCATTTGGCTGGGGAGTTTGGTTTACTAAGGAGTGAAGGGTGGATAGAACGATACAGATAGCTCAGGAGAAACTGATTTGATACCTTGCGCACATTGTTTCATTTTTCTATTGTGGTGTACCTGTACAAAACCACTTTCCTCTCAATCTCCTGTGCCTACTTGATACAAGTGCAAATCATATATTAGATGTGACTAGACCTCAATAGCTTCGGTCAGTTGGTTGTTACAATTGCAATTGAGCTGAAGGTCTGTTTGTCTAAGTTGCTGGTATTGTCCCACTTTCAGTCACACAAAAATTTCATTTGTTGTGTTTTCTTTGTAGCAACTGTTCTTGCTCATCTAGAAAAGCAGCCTATATCTTCGTAGGAAATGGTGGCAGCATTCTTTTATTATTTAGACTGTTAATTTAAGGTAGTGTTTAAAATTATGAAGTCTTAAATCTTGAATTGACGAGTGAGCTAATCGCTCATCAGATCCTGTCTCGTGGAAGTCTTGCTTGTCCAACTGTGCAATAATTTTATTTTCACGTAGGCTTGGGAACACTTTCATGGTTAAGTCATCAAAGGCATTGGCTTGGATTGTTGTCTTGAATTGCTGGTATATGGGTCTAGTGAGATATTAGAGCATGTGCGTCAGTAAAGTCTGGCAATTTTGATTATCTATCTCATAACATAATACATGCTCGAACTGAAATTCATTAAAACATGCTATCACTTTCTTGATCAACCAAAGTATATAAGGAGCTTTATTCATAAATATCCTTATACAAATATAACAAAAACATTAATATTTTGTTCAGTGTGTGGGAATGATTGCTTCATCATCACCATTTTCCCTTTAGCATGCATGTATGTTTGCATCCGATGAAGCTTCTGCGCTTGGACTGGGAACCTCTTGATTGCCTGTATGGTTACTTGGTGCTTCTTTACATGTTTAACTTTGCATAACTTTTACGACATCTAACTTTTTGAGTCTACTTTAGTTCCTCGAAATTTCAGATTATTGGAGGAACTTGAGCGTGGAGAAAAAGGAATTGGAGATGGCACTGTTAGCTATGGGATGGATGATGGAGATGACATTTACATGCGATCTTGGACTGGCACCATCATTGGTCCTCACAATGTGCGGTTTTCTATGATAAGCAATCTATTACGATTTTCTATTTTCGCAACTTGTGAAAAGAGTACTTGTACTTAAACATTCTTATATGTGCATATGAGTTGCAATTCTCAATTTATTTTGTATCGAGATTTGGTTTCGTAGACGAAAATGCTTTGACTTATGAAGGATAAATTAGATTGTATTGATTAGGGTCATAATATTACAATATTGGGAAACTTTAGTTGGTTTTTTAAAGCTACACTGGGTCCCATGGTGTTACTGTTGCACTTTTCGTTACCGATGGAAACTTATAGATAAATGACCCTTGTGGTCAGCATATGCTTCCGCCGTTAGAACAATAGGATATTCAAGACTTGATAATGTGTTCTTGTTGTTTAGATGCTACTGGAAATGTTTTCCATGCTTAACTAGGGTAGTGGTTGCTTAGTGCATGGAATATATTTAGTGGGTCACAAAATATTAACTCTGATCACCATCCCAGTTCACTTTATGAAGAAATTTGAAGTTCTTATCTGTCCAATCAGAGGTCATATTTGCCTGACACAATATGAAGATGTAGCCTGAATTCTTGTTCCATGTTGGCCATAAGAGTATATTTTTTGGACTACTTTTCGATATCATCAGTCAAAGTATTATATTTGTTTCTGTTCATGTTCACCATTGTCTAGTGTAAATTGCTTACTGTTGCAGATTTTGCTCTTTTTGCCAGACTGTACATGAAGGTCGTATCTACCAGTTGAAACTGTTCTGCGACAAAGATTACCCAGAAAAGCCACCCAGTGTTCGTTTTCATTCACGCATCAACATGACATGCGTTAACCATGAAACTGGAGTGGTAATTGATCCCATGCTCCTATGCTTGTGGAATGTAGTGGCTTCTATTAGTGCTTGATCACGACTTCGTACTGCATTGTCTAGATCCGTGTCCATCAGTGAAGCATGGTCATGACTTCATATAGCCATCACTTGTTCCTGTTCAAGAAAAGGATTGACTTTTACTTTTCTTTTTCCCAAAGTCGACTGAATGTTATGTCATTTCTGTGATCCTCGAAACTCTTGTATTCTGCATAAAAGCCTAGATGTCACACATTCAATATGAGGATTTGATGATATTTGGGCATTGACATAAAAAGACCTAAAGACTACTGCTCTCTGCAGGTTGAGCTGAAGAAATTTGGGTTGCTTGCAAATTGGCAGAGGGAGTACACCATGGAGGACATACTGACTCAGCTGAAGAAGGAAATGGCAGCCCCACACAACAGGAAGCTCGTCCAGCCTCCGGAAGGCACCTATTTCTAGCTTTGAATATGACATAGAAATCAAGGGAGCATGTTGCTTTCGCCCATGCAATATATAGTTTGTAATGCTGTGTCGATGCTTTTAAAGTCACGATCGTGGAGGAGGGGAATGGCCCTAAAGAAGCCTGTCCCCTTTTCCTGGGTTCATTGTTGTTCTGTCGACTTCTTTTGCCTAAACCGTGTCTCGAAAGATTGTTTGGTGAATGGAATTTTATTCTGCGTGTCGAAATAGCTTTCCTCGGTCACTACCTTAATTAGCCACTATTCTTGCCTATTGCTGCAGATTTAGATCTGACCGGCTGATAGCGGTGATTATTTCAGTCTTCTTGGCCACATGAACACAACAGGATACTGCTCCGATACTTTGGAATTTCGGAAAAATCGTCGGTACAAATTATGTGATGGTAATTTGGTCAGTGAAAGTTCTAATTTTTCTCCTGCTTATTGCGATGAAGTTTCTACGTGTGCATCTTAACAAATTTCATTCAATGGCAGTAAGTGATTCAATGATTGGTTTTCCTGTTTTTAATGGCAGACTCCAAAATCAAACTGTCTTTTCATCTTTATACGGTTTCGACCTTAAGGACATAGCTTCCCATTGTCCCCATTCAGCTAAATCAAGCTTAGGAGGACACGATCCCAGGAAGTTGATACAGCGGTTTATTTCGGGATGCAATGTACAAAGTTGTTTTAGATTGTGTTTATTTCATGAAACATAAATAATTTTAAAAAATGTTTTTTTAAAAGTAATTGTCTATATCGCTTACAAAAGCGATTTTCTAGACTTCCAGCCGTTGATTTACTGAAAGTAACCACTCAACGGAAAACAATTTTCGATTAAAGAAAACATACATACTTAGGCCTGTTTGGTAACTGATCAAATAGTGCTTGATTTTATTTTTTTTGTTTTCAGAAATAAAAAAAGAATAGAAATCTGTTTGGTAAATTTTTTATTCTTGAGCACAAATTTGTTTTTAGAATCTAAAATAAAAGAAAGTTGATTATTGATTCTGGGAACAAAAATAAGAAATGGAAAAGAAATTTTTTTTTTCTTTTTTCCTAACCTGTGGCCAGCAAGGGTTGGACCCTCATGGCTTGGGTGAGGGCCACCCTTGTCGGACCCTCACCTAGGCCACAAGGGCAGCCCTCTCCTAGGTTGCGAGCCGCCCATGTCGGATCTGGTAAGGGTGGCGACGATGAGGGTCCAGCCTTTGCCAAATCCGGCGAGGGTGGCCCTTGCCTAGGCCGCAAGGGTCTAGCTTTCGCTCTCTGCAAGGGTCTAACTTTCGCCCTCGCTGGTGAGAGCTGTGATGCCCTCGCTTGACCTAACCTGTGGTCGATTGTTGACGACCTGGCCATGAGCCAAGGAAGAAGAAGAAGAAAAAAGAAAATAAAAAAAAAGAAAGATATATTAAAAAGTTAAAAATATTATTAATAAAAAGAAATTTTATATCGTTATCAGACATATTTATGTTCTTTTTCTATTCTAGGAATGAAAATTTTGGATAGTTACAAAATATTTTCAAATGCTTAGAAATTATTTTCGGAAATAGAATAAAAAAATTATTTTTGAGTAGAAATTACTTTCGGGAATAGAATAAAAAAATTATTTTTGAGCATAAATTATTTCCGGAAATAGAATGATTACTAAACGCACCCTTAAAAGGAAGAAAATATTTTCCTGAAAAATAATTTCCCCGCAAGCAATTTCCATTCACGATTTAGCCATCAGGCAGCGTGTTTAGCAGTCATCTACGGATCGACCTGTGTAAAGATACAAATCGAGCTCTCGGTCCCTAGTAAGCTCCTTGCACGGCATTAAAACTCCGCAATGGTCAGTGAACTGGTGAAAATGAACTTCTAGTTTTGGTTTCCAATGGTGAAAGATGAGTTTTGGTTGTGAAGGGTTTATTACCGTACTTCAGAGCTCGCGGCTTATGCATTTTCAACCGATGCTTTGAATTCGTATTACTAAAGCCATAACACAAGAGAGCTGAATATGAAACGCTACGTTTGTGGCTTGGAATCGTTCTGTCGGAGTTGATCGCTGGCCTCACTGCAGTATAACAACAGGTAGATGATCAGGTTCGCATAAGCAACGTCGTCCGCAATAGGTTCATGATCGATCCAATGATTTCAGAGAACAATTTTTTTGCAGCGAATCAGCTCTAAAAGCAAACCAAGTTGCAATGGCGTGCATTTCCCTTGACCCTATTGGAAGGTCGAAAATAAGCTAATTTGAAAATGCATATAGAAATTGAAACCGTGCAACAAGTTGAAAGCGGTCTGATAAATTCGAGTGTGCAATTGAGATCTTGGCTTATCTCGAAAATACCTGCTATCATTCGACGGACCCTGAACAAGGTTCGTCTTAAACGGGTATCACGAACTTTGAAGAGATATCTAACAGCAAAAATGGACTCAGGGTGTATGCACCCAGCCTACCTGCTAATTTCTCTTGATTGACAGGCGCAAACAAGGTCGTTCACTTGTTAAGTTTCCTCCTTAATGCATCGTCCACCACATCCTTGTACGTTCCTTTACCTTTCTCTTGATTTCTTCTATGCTGTTCTTCAATGATAGCCGATCACAGAAGTGATTTACAAAGGCAGTGTAGAGAACTGCCTTCCTTATTGGCAGAGCAGAGTCTTTCCCCTTTATCTGCGTAGCAATTAGAATGCGCAGGGGAAGGTATGGAAGAGTAAAGGAGCTTTTGCTTCTAGCAAACTTTAAGGGAAGGTTTGCATATTTCCACAAAACAGAACACCATCAATCTTCAGCATGCAGAGTCATAGCAACATATGGGCGAAAGGAAATTGTATTGCTGCTCGAAAGTCAAAACATCATGCTTAAAGTCGATCTTCAACACACCCAGCTGACTAGTTTAATTCAACATGTCCTTGACAAATACTAACCCACTATTGAAATAAAAATCAGACAGACTGCAAAAAGCTCTCCATTCTTCTCACAGAAATTCAATCAGTACCTCCTTCCAGGTCCGCCGCGGCCGAAAGCCTGGGCAGGCATCATGACCTGCGGCTCGACCTCCACGAGCCCAGGAATTTCAGACATGCCCAGAGAAGCAAGCATGTCGAGGGTCTCCTTGTCGACCTTGATCTCGTTGGTCTTGATGGCCGACTCGTCGGGCACAAAGTCCATGCGGCGCTCACGCTCTTCCTCCTGCAGCTTCAATGAGATCCCACGGACGGGTCCCTTCTGAATTCGCTTCATCAAGTGGGTGGAGAACCCGGCGATCTTGTTCCGGAGCCTCTTTGACGGAATGATGGCAACTTCCTCCAGGATCTTCTTGTTCGTGTGGAAATCCAGAGTCATGCGAGAGTAGTACCTCTCGATAACCTGGCGAGAGGACTTCTTCACGGTCTTGGTGCGGACACGACCCATGATGGTTTACCTTTTCCTACATAAGGTTGGAGAAACCACAAAAATGACATTGCATCCAAGGTTCACGGAACACAAAAACCACTTAACCCCACAAAAAATAAACAAAGCAAACACCACAAGAACAGAACAGCCATTACCATATCTCGGTTGCAATTACTCGTCAGATTACAGCACTAAGGATAAAAATAAACAGCTCATCAAAATTCTATAGCGGAAAACTCGAGCATCGAAATCCTAGGTGCTTGCTTAAAGGGACTCCATCGCGATTAAGAGAATGTCGCAATCAGATATTGAACAGCAGAAATTGGAATCCTCTCGTCGAAGGCGACGAAACTCGCCCAAACAAGATCCACTACCGAGACCAGGCCGAACTAAACGAACATGAACAACCCATGAAAATCAAAGTCACCCAACTCACAAATCCTCCAACCCCAATAAAAACTAACTCCAAATGTCAAAGAAAAACGGCATACAACAGGCTACAGACAAGTCCAGGTTCAAAGCGCAACCGGGCCAGTGATTTCCAGAAATCAAGAACAAGCAGAACAGAATATGGCCCTAACCAAGCATCCCAGATCAGATTTTATCGACGCAAGTTGCAGTAGAGCAGCCAAAGAGCCACGAGATTAGCTAACCTGTTGAAGATGGAAGATGCAGATGGAATGGGGTCGTGCGAACGCTCGGCGACTGCGACAGAGAATGGCGCTTTTGCTCGGCGGATGCGTGTATAAATATGAGGTGGACGCTAGGGTTTCTCTCCACGGAGCCAGCGAGCCGAGCCGAGCCTACAGGGACTCCTTTCGGTACGGTTCGAACAGAACTGGGCTTGTCTTTTTTTGGGCTCGCTCTGTAGGCCAGGCCTAAAAAAAAGAGGCCCAAGTCGAAATTGCCAGATTTCATGGCCTAACTTCTTTTTCTTTTCTGCATTTAAATTTTTTTTTTTGAAAATATTAACTGTAATCAAACTTGAGATCTCTAACGTGCAATTCTCAAAAGATGAAATTAAATCTACTCAAAATTCATCTCAGACTTTAACATGTTATAACTTTTGTGGTCCATTTGAAGTTTGAGGTTTCGATGGTTAATTTCATATTTTTATGACTTTATTGAGGTTTATTGTAATGAATCACTTATCTTCAAACGTTCGATTTTGCTTTCTCTGCTAATATTAGACATTATTATTTTTAACACATTTCATGCCGAAAAAACCCGAACCGACTCGAATGAAAATTTCAAAATTGGGCCGAAGACTAGCTTGGTCATACTCGGGCCCGTAAAATCGAGCCGGTTCAATCCCCTTTTTTGGGTCTTCTATGCCCCTTTTTTGAGACGAGGGATATAGTTGAATAGTTGAGAAACAGCTTAGTTTTCCAAAAAAAAATTAAACTTTGAATCCAGTTTCAATTCTGTCTCAATTTTTTTATCTCAAAAAATAACTTTTATTCTAGTCTCAAATCTGCCTATACGTCCAAAAATCACCTATAGTTTATTAAAATTAACGATATCAGAGCTAGTTAGAAGTCCATTATCAGAACTTGTGTTTTTATCAACACTTTTACCTCGTAAGGAACAATAACAACCTTTTGATGTTGATAATATTGAAGAAATCAGTAGTGATTTTTGGACGTGAGACCATATTTGGGACTAAAGTAAACGTTAGGGATTTTTTATAAGCTAAAAAAATTTGGGGCAAAATTGGGATTAAACCTAAAGTTGAGAGTTTTTTTAGGGAATTAGCCTATTGAGAAACTAATGGTGACTTTAGTTGATATTGATGAAGGATTCCCTGGAGAAGTCAATCCAAAAACAATTAATAATAATAAATAGGAAAATATCACAAAAAACTCCAAACTATGCTACTTATGATAAATTTACCTTAAACTTTTTTTTCGTGACATGAAAAATTTCAAACTATACCACTTGTGACAAATTTATCTTGAACTTTTTTTGTGACATGAAAAATCTCAAATTATGCCACTTGTGACACATTTTCCCTATAATACTTTGGCCCATGAGCATTTTTGTTTTTTGTCCTTTATCTGTTTTTTTTTCGTTTCTTTTCTCTTCCCTCCACCAGCCATGGTAGAGGGAAGCCGGCGAGGGCGGTCCTCGTTGGCGCTGGGTTGGGCGAGGGCTACTCGCGACTCTTGCCAGATTCAGCGAGGGCAGCCCTTGTCTAAGTCGGGTGAAGTCGGGTGAAGTCGCTTTTGCCAAATTCGGCGAGGGCAACCCTCACCTGATGCCGATGAGGGTCACCTTCGCCAAATCCGACGAGGGTGACTCTCGCTCAACCCCAGTGTTAGTGAGGGCTGCTCTCATCGACTTCCCTCCGCCATGATCGGCGGAGGGAAGAGAGAAGAAAAGAAAAAAAAAGGATAAAAAATAAAAAAAGGAAAACGACGAAAATGCCCATGGCCCAAAGTATTGTGGGGTAAATGTATCATAAGAGGTATAGTTTAGGGTTTTTCGTGTCACAAAAAAAGTTCAGGGTAAATTTGTCACAAGTGACATAGTTTGGGGTTTTTCGTATTACAAAAAAAAGTTCAAGATAAATTTGTCACAAGTGGTATAGTTTGGGATTTTTGGTGGTATTTTCCCTAATAAAATATACCCTTGAGAAGAGAAAATAAGATGCAAAAAATGATTAGCACTTCACTTTTCATGAAAAAAGAATGATTAGCACGCCTTTTACACAGGGAATAGCTAATTACTGACATACTGATTTGTGTTCAACATATTAAACACTATACTAAAATGTTGGGCACTGAAGAAAAAGAAACTGTAAATGCTTGAGAGGGGAAAGAAAAGAGAGTGAGTCGACTGATTATGAATATCCCAGTATTCATACATTTGTGTTGGCAAAGTTAAATCTTAATAATGGTAGTAGATCAGTACATCATCAAACTTGCTTTATTCATTGATTTTCAACACTTCAGCTTTCAAAATATAAATTGCAGGAATAAAGATCACATTGTTTTTTAGAAGTTGACCTCTCTCTGTCTCCCTCGCACTCTCTTTCTCATGGTTTGGTGGGCGGGGGTGCAAGGCCAGCCTTCAGTGCTTGAATGGTGGTGACACTAGTATTGAAAGACTTAGCCAGGATCCCGTCGTCGATGTTGGTCTCGAACACGGCCACAGGGACTGATACTAATCCCGCGCTTGCGCTCCCGAACGCGGAGACTGCCACCGCGAAGTCGGTCTGATTAAAATTGTACTGAAAGTGGACAAGCCCTTTGGGGAATATGAACATGTCACCAGCTTGGAGGGTCTGAGTGAAGAGCTTGTTGGTTGTGTCGACGAACCCGACCTGCAGCGACCCATATGTGAGGAACAGGAGCTCCGATCCGCGGGGGTGCGTGTGCGGGGGGTTCACTGAGCCGGCTGGGAATAGGAGGAGTGCAAACGAGACGCTTTGCCCTTCTAGAGCAGGGAACTCCTTTGCGCTTGCTTTGGTCACTGTAAACGCGGTCGGAGGATTGGACCCCGAGATAGACCTCATGCCGGTGAACGTGAAGAAGTTGCCATCGATGTTACTGATGTTGACGTTCGGGGGGACCACAAAGTCGGTGAGAATGTCTGGATCGCCGGCGCTCGTAAAGCCCAAAAGGGACAAACTGAGGACTAATGCCACGACGAGCTCATGCTTGGCCATGATGGCCACTTTAAAGCTCATATAAATGACTGACTTTTGTGTTCCTTGTGTGAAGACGGGCTTGAGTTCTAGCTTTCTAGCTTGGCCTTGCTTTTATAGGAAGAGTCTGAGAGAGAAGAGAGCTAAATGTTGCTCGCTGAAGATTACAATGCCGTACGTCCCCAAAAAAAGAAGATTACAATGCCGCCCTCGATGTTTTCCAGACATGGTCACACAATTACAGTAACGACAGCAACTTGGTTCCAAGCTTCGTTATGTTATGTCTTGCTCAAGCATAATGCCGAGATATTCGCATCGATGACGTGTTACAACTCTTGTCACGCGAGCCGGTGATCGACCAAAAGGGCATAGACAGCTGACATGTCTTGAACTTATTAAGCTGTTTTGATGTCAACTTATTAATTTTCTCGTTTTGACTTTTCTGGGTTTTTTTTTTCTATTTGGTTGAACTTTTCCGGGTTCCAAGTGTAAGCCCTTGAAAATGATGACAGCTGGTCGTCGAAAAAGAGGATTATTTTGCCATTCAACACACGTTAATCACATTTAACTTAGTCATCATCTACAAGAATGTAATGGGCTTCGAAAATAGCTGAATACCCATTTCTCTTTCCTTATCATGGTTATCCACGAGTTATTTTTGGAGAAAGTAAAAAAAAATTTCTAAACCTATTGCATCGATATCAATTCAGTTCTAAATTTTTTAATTGGATCAGTTTAGTCCTAAAATCTTTTCGCATTGGTACCACTTGAGTTTATCAGATAATTTAGATTGGAAATTGCGGACGTGAGTGCCGGCCGTCCTACGTGGCACAACCGGCATTGACACGGACAAAGTTTACATAATTTTGATATTTTTTCTGATATTTTTTTTACTTTTATTATTTGTTATTTTTATTTTCATTGTGGCCAGCGAGGCTGGAGAGGATTGCCTTTGTTCTCATCATTAGTGATCGTGCCATGTAAGACTGTTTGCGATGACATTATCGAATTTCCAACCTAAATTGGCCAGATGAACTCAACTGATATCAACATGGAAAGATTTAGGACTAAATTGGTCCAATTAAAAAAAATGCTAGCTTAGGCTTCTCAACGAACCAAAGGAAGTCTAAAATTGCCGCACAGTTTCGATCTCAAGTATCAGCCATTGACAGGTGGTATTAGAGCAAGTAGAAAAGAGTTTGTTCAAAGAGATTGAGGGACATATCAAGTGGTCGTGAGAATGTTGAACAAAGAAGTTATCGATGTTGCCATTGTTGAAGAGGCTTCCCAAGAGATGGTCGTCCAAGAGTGGGAGACCAGCAATAGAGCCAAGAAGAGGGCTGTTTCGATGGATGTTATGTCCGCTCTCGAGGAAAGGTTCGTTAGAATGAAGGCCAGCATGGTGGAGTTCGTGGACGGAATCGATGAGTTGAAAGAGCGAATCAACGTAATCAAAGAGACGCTCCACCTTGAATTCACGACCGTCGTGATCAAATCCACGGCCCCCTTGCACTTGAAGGAGGAATCCCCCGAAGCCATGATTGCCAAAGAGGACAATTTCTACAAGGCCAAAGTCCAAGATTTGAAATTGGACATCTAAGAGCTCAAGACCGAACTAGTCATGTGCAAGGATAGTAAAATGTACGGTGCCGCACCTGCTCAAGTGGCACACATGGTGGATGCGCCGAAAACCAAGGAGTTCAAGGGCAACTGGTCTGCGAAGGAAGTGCACAACTTCATTTGGAGCAAGGAACAATACTTTGGTGCCGTCGACATTCCAAAGGAGATGGCCAAGGTAAGAAGCATCTCTATGTTCCTAACTGATAATGCCATGATTTTGTAGCGAAATAGGTGTGATGAGACTAAGCGAGGTGCGTTTGTCAAATAATTTTTAGATTACTTCTTCCTTGAGTTCGCTCAACAAGAGGCAGTAGCAAACTTCATCGCCTTCAACAAAAGGGCATGGTCCGGGATTACGTGAAAGAGTTCACCAAACTAAAACTCCAAATTCCCAACTTAGAGGAAGAGGAAGCTCTTGGGGCATTCATGGATGGCTTGAAGCGTTAGGCCCAACTTGAACTTAAAAGACGAGATGTCCGAAGTATCTCAAAGAACTCACCATAGCCGAGTCCCCAAACCTGAATCTTTCAAGTCCAGAGGAGGACAATGGTTCACCACCACGATGAAGACGATCGAGGAAGGCGAAGTTACCGTAGTCGAAGACATCGACGAGAAAGATCATGGGGAGATGGCCCTTTCAAGAACCCAACAAAAGGTGGAACTGACCCAAGGTGACTTTCACAAAGAAAGGGAGAGGAAACCACCACCATCCCGTTGCTTCTTTTGTGACAGTCCCCATTGATCCCGAGATTGTCCAAAGAGGAGCAAACTCACGACATTGCTCGCCATAGAGGAAAAGGAAGAAGCAAAGCAAGAGAAGAGAGATGGGCGGCTAAGAACCGTAATGAATCTCAACTTCGTAAAGACTCGACGGTCGCTTAAGAAGCCTCCAAGTATAAATTTGCCACTCGTGGAAGTCAAGGTTAAGAACACAAAACTCTATACCTTGGTGGACACGAGTGCGACAAACATGTTATTGTCAAGCGAAGAGTTTGGGACTTCGAGTAGAACCAACCGGACATCGATTGAAGGTAGTCAACTCAGATGATGTACTGGCCGTTGGCATTGGTTGGAACGTGGAACAACACGTTGGTGATTGGAAGGACATTTTTTATCTAGGAAATTCCGCTTGATGAATATGATCATAATTTCGGTTTTGAATTATTTGATAGCATAAATGGCATGATTAATATGAGAACAAAGTCAGTTGTTATTACCAACCGAAAATGCTCTTTTGGTTGACGGAGACGAAGAGCATCTCCACAATACGACCCATGGGCGAAAGGCTGAGAGTTGAGGAACTCATAGTTGAGTCGAAAGCGAAGTCACAACCTTTGGAGGGACCGAAGGCGGAGTTTGGGCGACCTATGCCTACTCAAAGTGAGATGACAATCCATGTGCTTTTTCCGGAAGTGGAGAACTTGCTGAAGAATATGGAAATGGCCGAACTGAAGAAAGAGTTGCTTGTGGAACGAGATGGAATTCAAGAACCATGTAGCTGACAAGTCAAGAAGGGAAAGACCGTGCGGCATCGTAGACGGAAGAATCACCAACGTTTGAGGGAACCGACGATCCAAGGGAAGGATGCGATTGGGCAAGCAAAGGACTTGAGAGTGCCAAGGACGTCGCTCGAATGGGTGGGGGCTAATGTTTGGAATTGGAGGTTTCGTGACCAGACCGATCAAAGATATACCCCAGCTGATCGACAAGAATTGAAGTGTCTTTGGCTCTAGGGTTTTCATGGGGATTTTAGACTACTCCTAAGGATGGTATGGGAATTGTATATTTGTATTCAGTATATTTCTTGTATTTAATAGGATAGACGGTAGTTGGGAAGAATAGATCTCCACTACTTTGATCAAAGGGCGACCAACGGTAGTAATTAGAAGGCCTCATGTATAAATATGAGTGTTTTCCCCTCATTTATATCATCCAACATTTGAGTAGTAAAAATACATTCTTTCTCATAACTTTTTTCTCTCTAAACACTTTCTCTCTATAAGATCCGAGTGGTCGAACATTGGTAAACAAGGCTTAGCTTAGGCGTCCCAACGAATCAAAGGAAGCCTAAGTTGCCACATGATTTGCAACCTCGAGCTTTGGCCCGTGGGATCTTATTAGTTTGATAGTTGAGAAACTAATGGTGACTTTATGGTCTATTTACTTCTTAAAAATAATAGTTTGCATCGCTTCAAACAATGATTGAATGAAAAATATTTTCTTTATTTATAAAAATATTTAGACATATATTATTGTCTATAAGAAAATGTTTTTCATTTACTAGTTATTTTAAGCGATATAAATGATTATATTTAGGTAAATATTTTTTAAATTATTTATTTTTCCTATAACAAATGGAGCCTTAATTGATATTGATGAAGTACTCTCTTGAGAAGACAATCCAAAAAAATAAAATAATAATAATCAAATATTTCCATGAGAAGGGAAAATAAGATGCAGAGAAGTGCTAATCACTTCTCTGCCGCCCTCCCCCCCAAAAAAATGATTAGCATGCCTTTTACAGAGAGAATAGCTAATTACTGACATAATTATTTATGTTTAACATATAAAACACTATACAAAAATGTTGGGTACTGAAGAAAAAGAAACTGTATATGCTTGAGAGGAGAAAAGATAGTGAGTCCATTGACTTTGAATATACCACTTTGTGTTCGTACATTTGTGTCGACAAAGTCAAATCTTATACAAAATAAATGAGGGTAGATCAGTACATCATCAAACTTGCTCCATTCAATTATTTCCAACACTTCACCTTTTTAAAATATAAATTTGCAGGAATAAAGATCGCATTGTTTTATTAGAAGTTGACCTCTCTCTGTCTCCCTCGCTCTCTCTTTCTCATGGTTTGGTGGGCCGGGGTGCAAGGCCAGCCTTCAGTGCTTGAATGGTGGTGACACTAGTATTGAAAGATTTAGCCAGGATCCCGTCGTCGATGTTGGTCTCGAACACGGCCACAGGGACCGACACTAATCCCGCACTTGCGCTCCCGAACGCGGAGACTGCCACCGCGAAGTCGGTCTGATTAAAATTGTACTGAAAGTGGACAAGCCCCTTGGGGAATATGAACATGTCACCAGCTTGGAGGGTCTGAGTGAAGAGCTTGTTGGTCGTGTCGACGAACCCGACCTGCAGCGACCCGTATGTGAGGAACAGCAGCTCCGATCCTCGGGGGTGCGTGTGCGGGGGGTTCACTGAGCCGGCTGGGAATTGGAGGAGTGCAAACGAGACGCTTTGCCCTTCTAGAGCAGGGAACTCCTTTGCGCTTGCTTTGGTCACTGTAAACGCGGTCGGGGGATTGGATCCCAAGATAGACCTCATGCCGGTGAACGTAAAGAAGTTGCCATCGATGTTACTGATGTTGACGTTCGGGGGGACCACAAAGTCGGTGAGAATGTCGGGATCGCCGGCGCTCGTAAAGCCAAAAAGGGACAAACTGAGGACTAATGCCACGACGAGCTTATACTTAGCCATGATGGACACTTTGAAGCTCATAAATATGAACTTTTGTGTTCTTTGTGTGAAGACAGGCTTGAGTTCTAGCTTTCTAACTTGGCCTTCTTTTTATAGGAAGAGTTTCTTGAGAGGAGAGCTAAGCGTTGCTCGCTGAAGATTACAATGGCCTCGTTGTTTTCTAGACAGGATCAAATAATTAGAGTAATGACAGCAACTTGGTTCCATGCTTCGTTATGTCTTGCTCAAGCATAATGCCGAGATATTCGCATAGAAGACATGTTGCAACTCTGTTATACACGCTAATGATCGACCAAAAGCGACATATCTTGAACTTATTAAGCTGTTGCTTTTCTGTTGTTTTAACTTACATGGTTTCAAGTTCAAGTCCTTGAAAATGAAGAAAGCCGGTTGTCAAAAAAGAGGATTATTTTGCCATTCAACGCACGTTAATCACATTTACCTTGGTCACCATCTATAAGAACGTAATGGGCTTAAAAAATAGCCGAATCCCCATTTCTCTTTCCTTATTGTGGTTATCGATGAGTTATCTTCAAGTATGAAACTTCCAAGTAATCGTGTAAGCTGGAATAGTTCATTGATTTTCTCTTCATCAATGAAAATTTCAGCTTTTGCTCGAGATGACAAAATGTCGAATAAGCTTTTAACTACCCTTAGGACCTCAAGATGACAAAATGTCATATAAGCCTTTGCTCGCAGGAGTTTTTTTTTCTTTTTTTGGGTCGAAACTGAAAGCAAGAGTTCACTTATCATAAAAGGATCAGTTCTAAATAAATAAAAACATTGCACTGAAATAAATATACAGTTAACTTTTTTCTTCTACAGCGATGTCGGCATGCATGTGCCATGCAGTTTGTGGTTCTCAAACTATGATCGGTACTAATGTCAATCCGGAATTTAAGAATCAGTAGGTCAAGATACATCCAATTGGAGGTTTCTGGAAATCCTCTCTGCTTTTTTATCAATCGAACCAATATATCCGATGGAACGAAACTCCATGTGACACTTTAATTGTGGCATTGACATAGTCAGGATGATCCCATGTTGTTTGTATGAAAATATGATCCAGATTGCTCCACTACTACGACATTATAGATAGAAATTCTACTCTTAATATTACTTTTTTCTTTCTCTGGATATTTTTGAATCAAGATGTAAATATTGGATTACTGACCCATGTGCCTCAGAATTCTAAAATCAACGATTATCTGCAATTTCCCTTCCATTTTGTGAATCGGAAATTACTTCGTAATGAGTTCCTTATGACAAGTTCCTACTTCCTAGCTTCAGATTATTATTCCTGCATGATTCATTATCACCACAGCCACAATGTACTTATGGGCTAATCTGAATTGATTCTTGATTAGCAGACCCACGCACATGATGAGGTATTGTGCAGTTTGAAGTCATGCATGCCCAGGACAGACGTGAGTCGATATCCAAGTCTTTAGCTATATTCATTTACCTTTCGGATATAAGGTAGGCGCCCCCATTAGTGCTCCCAATATTAATAAGATGAATATTTGTGATGTGCAGTCCTTCTAAACTGATGTGTACTCTAGGAGAGTAAATGCATTTGATCTTGAATCAAAATAATGACAAGAAGCCTTGCATGCTTTATCTAATTGAGATTAGAATGAAGAAGGTTATATATGTCTTGTTTTTCCTTCTGTGATGAGCCTCAACCTCTCTAGCAATCATTCCTCAATTGGAGTACGCTTTCAAATTATACTGTCTATTTGATTCGATTATGGTAAAAAATGGAGAAAGAACAGGAAGAAAGTAGTGAAGTGTTGATAAAATGTAAGCAATAGCTGATCAAATGCAGTTGCTTGACAATACACCTAGAGTAACTGACACGTCCACAAAATGAATCAGATTTCAAACCCAGTGACAGCACCGCCTGTTGGTAGAAACTAGATATTAGATAGGACACTGATTCCACAGGGTGTTGCATAGAGATCACTCCTTTGCCGGCTCGAATCCAAAGGCTTCAAGAGTTGAAAAATATTGGGCAAACTCTTGGGCAGCTCTTTGGGGGAAAAAAGGCGGGTTAGCTTGTGAAGTTCATTTCCGCCATTTTAGGGACTCCTCATCTCAAATGATATATACTGCAAGAATCTGGAATTTCTTTCCCTTCGCGACAGTTTATGTGTTGTTAAGCCATAACTTTATATCAACAAGATCACATCATGTCTCCATTTGGAGTCAAAAGTTCATATATTTCAAGTTCAAGAGCAACAGACACTGTTGAAAAGGCCTTACAAACTTCAAATCACTTGTTTAGTAAGGTAATTACATAGAAAATACTACATTAACCAATCCGGTGTGAACAAAAAAAACAATCAAGACAGATCAAACGAAACAGCTTTGGTTTTATTGCTTCATCCAATGAAACATTCGATAGCAAGAGAATGAATTCATTAGTGTTTTTGCCTTCCTCTCTTAGGCCTTGGGTGGTATTAGCCCACGTTTGAGAGTGTGAATGGTGGGAATGGTCGTCTTAAATGACTTGGCCAAGATCCTGCTGTTGATGCCGGTGGAGAATACAGTTGTAGGAAGCGAGACAGTTCCAGCGCTTGCACTGCCAAATCCAGAAATGGCTACAGCGTAATCTGTTGCATTAGCATTATACTGGTAGTGAACCAGTCCTTTGGGAAATATGAACATGTCGCCGGCCTGAAGGGTCTGAGTGAAGAGCTTGCTGGTTGTGTCAACAAATCCGACCTCCAGTGATCCATAAAGAAGGAATAGGAGCTCGGATGCACGAGGATGCGTGTGTGGCGGGTTGACTGAGCCGGTCGAGTACTCAAGAACTGCCATCGAGACACTCTGCCCATTAAGAGCCAGGAACTCTGCTAGGCTTGCTTTCGTTACTTTGAAAGCTGTAGGAGGATCTATCGGCACAACAGCTCTCATGCCGGTGAATGTGAAGAAATTTCCATCAACTGTGGTAACATTCTGTGGGACTAGGAAATCAGTTGTGATGTCCGGATCACTAGCGCTCGCCATTTGGAGGGCGGACAAAGTGAGGACAAATGCCATGAAAAATCCATGCTTGAGGACTGGAGAGGCCATGCTAAGAAAATTGGTGGTGGCAGATAGAGCTTCTGTGCTATTTGCTCTGATGACTTAGCTTGAATGATGAATTTCAGCCTAGAGCATCTTTTTATATTGGGTTAGCTAAGACAGGACAAGAGACTGTGAACTGCATCAAGCTGGAGAGATGGCAATTGTTTATGGAAACTACTATGCCCTCGTAAACTTTACAAGATAAGCATAATGCTGGTATATTTGCACAACAAGCATATCATGACAAGAGGGACCATAAATATGAGAACAAAATCACGTGTCTTGCAAATTTTCTTGAGAATTACCCTTATGCTGATATAACTTAATCTGAAACTGAAAAACTCAGTAGGAATTGGTAAAACTTCAATCGCAGTGCTTTAACCATTATAGTGAACGAGGCCAAAGAAAACTGAGCCATTTAAATTAATTTGACTTGTTCCTAGCTGAAACTTATGTTTTCCTACTTGCTCACGCAGAAGATGCTGTTCCTCTACATATTATTCTTCTTAGATGCACTTCGTGCCTCTTGAACCCTGACTTATTTTGGCTTGGCACAAGGGAAAAAAATAAGCAAGGGAAGAAAATAAAAGTATTCCAAGAAGTGAATTAAGAACAGGTTTCTGGTTGTAGCTAACGTGCAGCATTATTCTCGTTTTTTGGCTCCTTATTTCAGTCTCTCTGTTCTGTAATACCCAATAGTTCAATGCAGCATCTCCTCTCTGTTTATTCAACTTGTGACCTCTTCAGAACTTTTTCAGTTTCTGGATGCTACATGAGTGGACTACTACATATACAACGAGAGTGGCAAGACCTAACGACTAATTCATTGCAGCCAACAAGGCAAAACGTGTAGATAGATAAATCAACTAATGCAATGCATAGGAGATGCAAAACGGATGGACCAGAAAGGATTAACCAAAGGCAAGAGCAATGGTAAGCTCCTTTATGTAAGCTAGAAAAGATAAACAGGCACTTTGAACATGCTAGAAGCCTTAACACGCAGGACATTGTTTTTCGGCAGTTATCATCATTAGTTGCAGAATGACCACTGATTCGAGCTCTTGCTGCTTGGACCGCCTCTCTCTTAAATTCTATTGTTCATGTAACGTGAGTTTGTGCATTGCGAAAAAGGGAATGGGCCTTCTTCGCATGCCTGCACTGAACCAACTACTTCAGATTCCTTGACACTGATTTTATGCATCTATCTGGCTGTCTGCCCAAAGAGCAAAAAGGACAGAAATTTGGATTTCGCATCAAGCTGAATGGCATGATAGAGTTCTCCTTATGGCTGTTAAAATCATCCAACACACAATTAGGGTGAGTTGAACGTGTGACCAAGATAGGTATAAAATTTGTGGAATCCAGTCGCCGTTCATTTACAAGTCTTGCGAGATCCATATCCAATAGCACTTCATCTGATCAACACAATGAGCTAACAAGTTTAAATATTTCATCACAGACTGGCAAACCGAATTGGAAGTGAATATGGTCAATTCAACACGAGGGCCTATGCTTTAATTTCTGGATAATCTAGAGGCACAAGCGTGGAGACAGGCCATTAAGCCTTTTCTTCTACTTTGAGTTTGTGCAGTGCGAAGAGGGGAGCCCATAAGACGAAGAAGATTGCACAGCAGCTCTTTGAAATAAGAAGACCATGTAGCTTGCGAAGTTTATTTCCGTCACTACATGAAGGCTTCATCTCAAAGGATGCTTGGATCTGCACTCCAAGAGAAAGAGTTTTTTTTTTCCCCTTTTCCTAAGTCCGACATCAGTGTAGTTAATGAAAAACTAAAACTGAAAGATTCTAATAATGCATAGAAGAACAAAATTTAAGCATAATTAAAATCAAATGCGGAAAACAGGATAAAAAATAAACTGACCTCCAGCTATTGTTCAACTTTACATTCGTCGGAAATCCACAGTTGTTCGACGTCAATTTGGTAGCGATTACAGGCGCACTCTACTAACCCAATCCCCTCGCATACTGATGGTGTATTACCGAATGAGAGGGTTTGCATTAGACCTTATGTCTGCCCTTATAGAATAAACGTTCATCTTTATAAACCGCTTCCCATCAAGGCGGTTACCGAAGAGGGCAGTTATCACCAAAAGGGTACGAAGCGTGGAAAAAACCGCATGTGGATAACCGTCACTTAAAAGAAAAAACGTGGGTCAAACCCAATGGATAAGTTTTTATTTCAAAAACTATATCCTTAAATGTGGGATCACATTATAAATATAACATTCTTTCACTTGATCCCAACATTTTCGTCATACAAATTACCCAACCAAATTCACGAAAACCATATGCTTAAGAAAAGAAACAAGACACATGAATCATGGCGACATGTCCTCTAAGAGCGAGTAATATCTTCCATGTATCACAATGCATCTTATTTTTTAATGTTAGCCCATATGTGATAACACAGCTTAATGAATAAACCCCATGTTTATTCTAGAATTAAGGATAATTGTTATTCTCATAAACAACTGAATGTGTACACTATAAATTGAGAATAACATTACAATTGAATAAGAGTTTCAAACAACAAAAGTCGTTCTTGCGACAATAAATCACATTATGGGAACTATTCCCATACTAGTCACATGATCCTTATACTTCATTGGTGGCATGCCTTTAGTTAAAGGATCAACTATCATTAATTTAGTGCGAACGTGTTCAATGACCACTTTATTCTCCTTAACACGTTCCTTTATGGCTAAATACTTAATGTCGATGTGCTTACTTCGATTGTCATTTCTAGCATTTTTAGTCGTAAAAACCGCAGCTGAATTATCACAATATATTTTTAATGGCCTAGAAATAGAATCAACAATTCTAAACCTTGAAATGAAACTCTTCAACCATACACCATGCTAGGTAGCCTCAAAACAAGAAACGAACTCAGCTTCCATAGTGGAAGTAGCAGTCAAAGTCAGCTTCGCACTCCTCCATGACACGGCTCCACCAGCTAACATAAAAATGTATCATGATGTTGATTTTAGAGAATCAACGCAACCAATGTAATCCGCATCCGAATAACCAACTACTTCCAAGTTGTCAGTCCGTCTATACATAAGCATGTAGCCTTTAGTACCTTGAATGTATCTCATCACTTTTTTTGCAGCTTTCTAGTGGTCTATTCCTGGATTACTCTGATATCTTCTCAACATTCCCACAGTAAAAGCAATGTCAGGCTGAGTGCAAACCTGAGCATGCATCAAGCTTCCAACAGCAGAAGCATATGGGATGTTCTTCATTTGTTCCCTTTCTAGATCGTTTTTCGGACACTGGTTCAAATTGAACCTGTCACCCTTCATAATGGTTGCTATACTTGGTGAACAATCTTTCATCCGAAATCTCTCCAAGACCTTATTGATATAGGTTTCTTGAGATAGTCCTAAAACTCCTTGAGTTCTATTTCTATGGATCTTAATGCCAATGACATAAGATGCCTCACCCATATCCTTTATGTCAAAACTCTAAGAGAGGAATTGTTTCACTTAATGCAACAACTCATTATCATTGGTTGCAAGTAGAATATCATCCACATATAGCACAAGAAAACAAATCTTGTTCCCACTGACTTTCTGGTACATGCATTGATCCATGATATTCTCTACAAAACCGAATAAAGAGATGACATCATGGAACCTTAAGTACCATTGACGGGATGCTTGTTTCAAGCCATATATAGATTTCTTAAGCTTGCATACCAATTGCTCACCTTTACTAGAGGAGAATCCTTCAGGTTGTTTCATGTAAACCTCATCCTCTAGTTCCCTATTAAGGAAGGTCGTTTTCACTTCATTTGATGTAATTCCATATCAAAATGGGCAACCAAGGCCAAAACAATACAAAGAGAATCTTTCTTAGATATAAGAGAAAAAATCTTCGTGTAATCGATTCCTTCTTTTTAAGTGAATCCTTTGGCAATGAGTCTAGCTTTGTATCTCTCAATGTTGTCCAATGAGTCCTTCTTAGTTTTGAAGACCCATTTACAACCAATGGCTTTTACACCATTAGGCAACTCAATCAAATCCCAAACTTTATTTGATGCCATAGAACTCATCTCATCCTTCATGGCATTGTACCACAAATTGGATTCATCACTGCTCATGCCTTGTGAAAACGTTTCATGATCATTCTTAGCTCCAATATTATAGTCGGACTCTTGTAGATACACAATATAATTACCAGGAATTGCTAATTTCCTCATTCTAGTTGATCTTCTTAATGTTGTATCAACATTCTCCTGAGGAGCTTGTTGTTCAACTGGTTGTTCAATAGTTTCTAGTAATTGCTGAACAACTCGATCTACCAAATGAATATCAGCAAGTTATGGAACTTCAATAGTTGGTTGTTCAATAGCCGGCTGAACTGAATGGGCATTATGAACAACAACCAACCTAATACTTGAAGTGAAAGGTTGAGTATCTGAATGATCTCTCTCAGGAACAACGTCCTTCAATCGATCACTCCCACTATTCAAGTCACTTTCAAGAAACTTATCATTTCTTGATTCCACAATCCTAGTAGTATGAGATGGACAATAAAACTTGTATCCCTTGGATTTTTCGACATATCCTATGAAATATCCACTTACAGTCCTTGGGTCTAACTTCTTTTCTTGTGGATTATATACTCTTATTTTAGACGGGCATTCCTAAACGCGTACATGTCGCAAACTTGGTTTCCAACCTTTGAATAACTCAAAAGGCGTCCTTGGGACAGCCTTGGTTGGAACTCGATTTAATATGTATACTGTCGTCTTAAGAGTTTTAGTCCACAAGGATTTAGGAAGTTTGGAATTACTAAGCATACTCCGCACCATGTCCAATAAAGTTCGGTTTCTTCTTTCTGCTACGCTATTTTGGTCCAAAGAACCTGGCATAGTGTATTGGACAACTGTCCCATTCTCTTGAAGAAATTTTGCAAACGGACCAGGTGCTTGTTCATCTTTAGTGTATTTACCATAAAATTGTCCACCTCTATTTGATCTCACGATCTTAATTTGCTTGCCCCATTGTTTCTCTACTTTTGTCTTAAAAACCTTAAAGACATCCAACGCTTCATACTTATTATGAAGCAAGTAGAGATACATGTAACGTGAGTAATCATCAATGAAGGAGATGAAGTATTTCTGACCATACGATTCCATATCAGGACTACAAATGTCTGTATGTATGATTTCTAATATGTCTGTACTCCTCCTGGTACCTTTCTTTGTCTTGTTGGTCTACTTTCCCTTTATGTAGTTTACGTAAATATCGTAATCAGTAAAATTCAAAGTACCAAGTACTCTATCATTTACTAATTGCTTAATTCTATCTATGGAGATATGTCCCAATCTCCGGTGCCACAACATATATGAATCTTCATTCACAATACATCGTTTTATACCAGCATTATCATGAACATGCATCGCATTATAATAGGCATTGTCTTGTAAATTAATTCGAAAAAGACCATCAGACAAAATACCACTCCCAACAATTTCATATTTAAACAATAAACTGAAGTTTGAATATGAAAAGTTAAAAGAGTAACCCAGAAGTACAAGTCTTGAAACTTAAATTAAGTTTCTAGAGAAACTTAGAACGTAAAATGTCTTTTCCAAATTCAAAACAAAGCCACTATTGAGAAATGTCCCAATAGCTTCTACATGCGAACACATCTTGTTTCCCGAATAGATACTTTGTTCACTTCCCATTAGCTTCCTATGGTTTTAAAAACTCTGCAAGGAATTTGAAATATGGATTGTACAACCAGAATCAATCCACCAAGTGTTGTGACTCACATAAGTTATATTAGATTTATATCAAACATAAGAAGTTGGATTACCTTTCTTCTCGAGTCAGGCCTTAAATCTGATGCCATCCTTCTTCATATGCCCCTTCTTTCTACAGAAGAAACATTTGGATTCCTTCTTAATGTTAGCTTGGGAAGGTATTTTACCTTTCCCCTTTTGCTTACCGTGACCCTTATATTTTTTTGGTGTTGCCAAATGAGCATTTTCTCCCAATTCCATAATCAGCCTCTCTTCCTCTTGAACACACATGGTCATAAGTTCATTAATTGACTATTTATTCTTATGTGTGTTGTAGGAGATCTTGAAAGATGCATATTGTTGTAGGAGAATATTCAGAATGCAGTACACAAGAAATGATTCATATATCTCAACCTCAAAATTTTTCAGTTGAGCTACAATGTCCCTCATCTTCATGATGTGCTTACACACACCTCTAACACTTGTGAGCTTTAAAGATGAAAACTTCATTATTAGGGTCATGGCATGTGCCTTTTCTGAAGTCTCAAATTATTCATCAATGGCCTCCAATAAAGCCTTAGCATTGCTATGTTGAGCGACTGAATTATGGATACTAGGAGATACTTTAGTTTTTATGAACATCACACTAAGGCGGTTGGACCGCTCCCACTGTTCATAAAAGGCTATTTCAGTTGCAGTGCTTGTGTCAGTAGGAGTAGGTGGTTCATCTTTCCTTATGGCACAGTCAATGTCCATGCACCCCAATTGAAGAAGAATTGACTAATTCCAAACTTTATAGTTTTCACCATTTAGTATGGGAACATCACTATTAAATTCAAAGAAATTCACATATTGCAAAATTGCATATCAAACAATCATGTTTATGTCACAAAATTTGAGGTAAAGTATACATAAATCATGTTTTACCAACGTAAAGCATGTTACAAAATATGAATCACATAACATGAAAACTGCTTGTGAGCTAAGTTTTAATTTAAATAGATTCATATATATTTCATGATGAAACTATCATATTATATTCCTTTCCTTAATCCCTGTGGGTAAATTAAGAAAAATAATATTATATTTCAACCTAATTAATCAAATTAATATAATGAAAATTCCTGTGGGATAAAATTCATCATATTAATAAAATTAATTACAATCAATGTCCATTTCCAAATGTGATCCGGAGGCTCTTAATATATAATTTAATTAATTAAAGATGCTATGGCTATTCTCTAATTAATTAAAATATATGGAACACTAGACAATTAATTTCATGCATAAAATATTCACAAATAATGCATGAAGGGCAAAACAATAAAATCAATTGGGCAAGGGGCAAAATCGTAATAACGGGTAAAAATGGGGCAGAAGAGTAAAAATGGAAGGGGGCCGGTTCTAGGGTGCGTGCCACGCACGCGCCTTCCCTTTGCGCTAGCGCGTGCACGGCACGCGCCTCATCCAACACCTGGGCGTGTGCGGCGCACGCGCTTGGCAACTGCCTCGCGCGTGGCTCGCACGTGCGCGTGGCTCCCACGCGCAAGTGGTTGTGCGTGCGTGGGGCCACGCGTCTTCTTCCTCCACTCAAGTAAATCCAATTTTTGGACGTTGTTCGCCGTTCCACCGCGCCTAGGACCGAATGGGTCTCCTCTGCTCACACCAAAATAATTTATGGATTTCGGAGACCACATCAGCGCGACCACATGGACCTAAAAAATGGGCGAAAACAACCAAGAAATTGGCTCAAATCAAGCAAAATTCCGTCAAAACGCACAAATCCTAACTCGCAACTTCCGCCGCTCAAATATCCTTCGGCGATCACCGATATGCCAGATTAACTTAGGGTTATTCTTCTCCATGGCGGTGAACTGTGCCAGTCCGAAGTCGAGAGTTGGGTCGCCGGAATTTGACCGGAATCGGCGATTTCCTTTTAGCCCCAAAAAACCCGAATTACTGTTCATCTCAAAAGCTTTGAAAAATGCACCCAAAATTCAACAAAAACAAGGCAGGGGCACTAAACATGCTCTGATACCAAATGAAAAATTAAAACTGAAGGATTTTAATCATGCATAGAAGAACAAAATTTAAACATAATTAAAATCAAATGCGGAAAACGGGATCGAAAATAAACTAACTCCCAGCCATTGTTCAACTTTACATTCGTTGGAAAATCACAGTAGTTCGACGTCAATTCGGCAGCGATTACGGGCGCACTCTAGCAACCCAATCTCCTCGCGTATTGGTGGTATATTATTGAATGAGACGGTTTGTATTAGACTTTGTGTCTGCCCTTATGGAATAAATGTTCATCTTTATAAATCGCTTCCCATCAAGGCGGTTACCGAAAAGGGCGGTCATCACCGAAGGGGTACGAAGCGTGGAAAAAACCGCATGTGGATAATCATCACTTAAAAGAGAAAACGTGGATCAAACCCAATGAATAAGTTTTTATTTCAAAAATTATATCCCTAAATATGGGATCACATTATAAATATAACAGTTAAGCCCTTGCTTCGTATTTAGAAGATAACATCATGTTTCCTTTGGGAGATAAGGTCTATGTAGTTCAAGTTCAGGAGCAATAGAACGCAACAGAAATGTGCAAAACTATTGCTGGCTGTCCTCATCAACTTCAAATCGCTTGTTTGGTAATGATAGAAAATTCTACATCAAGCAATGCAATGTAAACAACAAAAAAGTCAGTTTAGAGTGACCAAATGAAACATTCAATTAGAAGACAATGAATCGACTATCTTATTATTTTGTGCTCCTCTCTTAGGCCTCGGGTGGTGTAAGCCCAAGTTTGAGAGCTTCAATGGTGGAGACGGTCGTCTTGAATGACTTGGCCAAGATCCCGCTGTCGATGCCAGTGGTGAATACACCTGAAGGAAGCGAGACGGTTCCAGAACTCGCGCTACCAAATGCAGAAAAGGCTATAGCAATGTCCGTCGCATTAGCATTATACTGGTAGTGAACCAGTCCTTTCGGAAATATGAACATGTCCACGGATTGGAGCGTCTGTGTGATGAGCTTGTTGGTCATGTCGACTACTCCGACCTCGAGAGACCCATACAGGAGGAAGAGGAGCTCGGAAGCACGGGGATGCGTGTGTGCCAGGCTGACTGAGCCGGCCGAGTACTCGAGAACTGCCATCGAGACACTCTGGCCGTTAAGAGCCGGGAATTCCGCCGCGCTTGCTTTTGTCACTTTGAAAGCTGTAGGAAGATCCATCGAATGAGAGCTCTCACTCCAGTGAAGGTGAAGAAGCTCCCGTCCACTGCTGTGACGTTCAGCGGGACGACAAAATCACTTGTGATGTCCGGGTCGCCCGCACTTGTCATTTGGAAGACGGACAGAGCGAGGACTAATGCAGTGAAGAACTCATGCTTGAAGGCAGGAGAGGCCATGGTAAAACTTGAAGGTGCAGTGGAAAATATTTGTACTATGGATTTCAGAAGAGAGAATGGTTTAATAGAGTTCTAATGCTGATTTGGGATGTCATAGTAAACTACAACCGAAGCCGGAGAGACGGCTATATTGTTTTTTGCAAACTCCAATGTCCTCGTATACTTCCCAAAGATATGGTCCATTATTGGACAACAATGCGAGCTTTGTTTTATATACCGTTTTCGTTCAAGCTTAATGTCATGCATGGAGATTAATATGGACCAGAGGAAGCAAAAGCGTGAAAATAACTACTTGCCAGTTGCCATATGTAAGATTAGCTGAGACGTACTCACATGCCATTATATACTTGCGGCGTACTCTTATAGTGCAAGTAGTACGAAAAATCATAGCTCTGCCCTTTTTATGAGTTTTGTGTATGGATATTGTAAGTTCTGAATGAATTTTTATAACCAAACAGAGGGCATTAATTACATGAACAATCCATCCGTGACCCGAGTCTTAGTAAAGACTGGTGTGTAAGAACTTCCGAGCTTCAGGCATTGCACCCGCACGACGTACAGCTCGAGAGCCTCCGGTCATACATCAGTGGGATGAAGACGATGAAATATGTTTTACGTGAAACAACAGAAGTACGAATTTGAATCAAAGGCTGTGCCTTTTCCCCTCGGGCCAAAGCCAAAAGATAGCAAGAAGCACGTAACAAATCAACTCTTCCGATTCATAGACGAAATAAACGGTTGTAATCCTGATTCCTGATTGTATTATTTCCCAAGAGAAGCAAAAGGAAACCGACTAACAACCAAGCTTTAAGTATTACAAGCTCACAAAAACAGCATCACTCCTAGCAGACCGAACCCGATATTAACAAGAGAATTATTCTGTACAAGAAGCGACTCCCAGGACAAGTTTATTTGCATACTTATTATTCGCCTGCGGACACCCCCGCTTCATCAGTAGTTAAAGATCAAGCTCTCAAGCAGTATTAGCCTCTTCAGGTTTCTGCAAAAGGGCAAAAGAAGAGGCAGATAAGAAAAAAAATGTAAAAATCCTGGAAGATTTCTTCAAAACCATTTTATGCACATAGAGCACTGTCGGCAATAAGAACGGGGTCCGGGTTTGCATCAAGTCATCTACTGAGTTATCGGGCTAGAAGGTGTGATGGGATACGTGCAAGAAGTGTTAGATTTCGTCATGAGTCCATCTGATTCGTGATCAACAACAATCCATCCACTAAATCTCATCGGCAAACAAGTTTATATTAGTGACAAGGTAGCTCAAACTCGCCCCGACCGGATGACCTACAGAGATTCGTGATGTGAATTGGATGTGGTTCTAGACTCGATTCTAACAAGGACCTCGAACTTTCAGACCGAGAAGGCGGGGAGCTCCTCCTGTACAGAGGAGTATTAGCAGCTTCAGGCTATCAAATATCAACTAGCCACAGAAAGACAACACCATGTGATATTCACTCGTCTAACCCACAAACCCGCATCTCAATCTCGCCCGACAAATCATCCGCGCAGTCCGAGCAATTCTAAGACGAGCCCTCCGAAAATTCGGGTTGTATACAATGGACAGTCCCTATTGACTCCGTCTCTAGTCTTTCTCTATCTTTGGTTTCTTGTGATGTGTGTGTGTCTGTACTGTGGAATAGAAAGGCGCGCCAAGGATCTTCAGTCGTGTACCTTGTCAGCACCCTCCTTCTCTTTCTCCGCCTTCTCTTTCTCGGCCTTCCTTCTCTGCTTCTCCATCCTCTCCCTCTCCATTTTCTTCAGAGACACCCACCAAGAAAGGAAATCGTCAGAGCACAGCCGGAGCAACATACGTATATAAATATATAAGGAGACCGCTAGAGACCAAAACCCACCGACGAACGAACCACAACAACCCGAGATTCTTACACGCAAAACCAGCGAAGTTAAGCTCAAGCAACTAAGAGGGAAAGGAGGTCACCTGGATGTAGACCTTCTCGGCAGCGAGCTCCTCATCGCTCAGGATCCTCCCCTGGCCGGAGCTCATGTACCGAGTCGCTCCTCGAGACGAGTCCTTGAACCGAATCAAGCTCGCTCGCCTCGCCGCCGCTGCTCTCATCGCCATCTCCTTCGCTTCCCTTCTAGCTTCTGCTCTGCGTGCTGCTCAAAGGGTGAAAAAGAGAAAAACCTCTAGAAGCGCAGCGTCATATCGCCCGGATATATCGGGTCGAGCGGTAGC
The DNA here is from genome assembly GCA_024500025.1 of Syzygium aromaticum. Taxonomy (NCBI): domain Eukaryota; kingdom Viridiplantae; phylum Streptophyta; class Magnoliopsida; order Myrtales; family Myrtaceae; genus Syzygium; species Syzygium aromaticum. Next base: position 27,994,277 of record CM044891.1, read on the forward strand.
GGGTTCGGGTCGTCAACCGAAAGCGATTTCTCGAGAAACAGGAGCGGAGTTCCCGGCGGCGGGCGCCCGTAGTCCCGCGGCCGGTGCGAAAGTACGACGTTGCCCCTCCTCGAGAGGCGGTTCCGCTTTCGTGTGGGGAGGGGGGGATGGGGGTTTTGGTCAATTCGGCTGAACGGATAGGTACGAAAAGTTGAACTGTGTAGTTTATTGGGAGAAATGGCATATTACCCGAAAAAACCTCAAATTTTAGTGTTTGTTCTATTTCTATCTTTTGTCTTACAAAAAAATCTTGAACTTTAGGTCATGTCCCAATTTTATCATAAACTTTTTTTATCTCATAAAAAATCTTCAACTTTAGGTCGAGTCCCAATTTTACTATAAACGTTTTTTTGTCTCATAAAAAACTCTCAGCTTTAGATTCAATACCAAATTTACCCTAAATATTTTTTATTACATAAAAAAATTTAACTTTAGGTCAAGTTTCAATTTCGCTCTAATTTTGTTATTTTATAAAGATCTCCATTAACCTTCCGTTAAAATTGGCTTCCGGATTTTGCACTTATCGATCTCTTATGCTTGAAAATGTTCTATCTCTGGCAGTTGGAGAGTACTTGGGATACTCAAACAGCTCTTGCTTGAGGGTTTTTTATGGGACAAAAAAAAGTTGAGGGTAAAATTGGGACATGACCTAAAGTTGAAAGCCTTTTATGAGATAAAAAGTAAAAATGGGATAAAAGTTAAAGTTTGAGATTTTTTTGGGTATCTAGCATGGGAGAAATATATAAATAGATTCGCCCTTATCCGTATAAGAGAGAAACTTGAGGGGAGGGGGCAGAAAATGTGCGTCGTGTGTAAATATCTTTAGGGCCTTTTCTGGGTGTGGGTTTGGCCCGTTACAAATGGATCCTCCGTTTTTCCGACCCGTTAGCCTTCTCGACTAACCGGATCCAGCGCAGAGCACGACTGCAGTAAAAGAGTGAACTTTTTCCTTCGATTTGTCGCACTCCGGAGCGAGCTCGTTTCTGGCGGGAAGGAGCAGGAGGAAGAGGCGGAGGCAACGTCGGAGTTGGGAACATGGGATCCGAAGCTCCGGTTCCGAAATGGGGTTCGAAGCCTTGCATCATGGGCATCGACGAAGCGGGTCGTGGCCCTGTTCTCGGTTCGCTTCCTCTCGTTTTTTTTCTTTCCTGTGAATTTTTCTGTGGGTTTGGTTAGATGCGGTGGATGTGTTTTTCTGTGCTGATGCGTTGCGTCGGCAGGTCCCATGGTGTACGGGTGCTTGTACTGTGCTCGATCGTATCAGAAGACACTCTCCACTCTGAACTTCGCAGGTTTCCGATCGCTTGAAATGCTTCCTTTCATTATTCTTCCCCTTTTCTGGTGAAGGCATGGTGCCGTTATGTGAAATGGCTGATATAGATTGAGTTTGTTTTTCTCCGAAAAGATCATTGTTTTGATTTTTTAACGAATATATGGAATAACATGAGTTTGGGAGGGTGAAAGTCTCTCTTTTTGTGCTCTGTTCTTGTTGGATTAATCTACGATTATACTGGTAATGGGGACGACTTGATCTTCGCATTTGTTAATTGGGGTTGTCAGCTTCAGTCTAAGTAACTCGATGCTTGGGGTACCGGTTGTTGAACTTTGATCGCGAAATATATTTTCAACATTTTGGTGGAGAGACTTTAGCTCTATGAAACACTTAATCCATCTGGACTATGCTTGTGCGAAACTCACAAATACAGTTTTCTCAAGGACACTTTATTATCCGGTAGCTCACGGAAGAATGCACTTGCTTGACCTTGCAATACAATCAAGTAATTGAAAACCTTCTGCGGCACGACAGTTTCTAATTTAACTGGTTTACAATTCTTTTTGGTATACCTGCAGATTCGAAGACATTAAAAGAAGAGAAGAGGGAGGAATTATTTGAAAATCTAAAGGCTGATGAATCAATTGGTTGGGCTGTTGATGTCATAGACCCGCGAGAGCTTTCATCTAAAATGCTAAGGAAGTAAGCGGCATATGTATATGTTTTAGTCATTTTCTTTCATACCAGTCTGCTATCTACGAGGGACCTGAACATTTTGATCGGTGGCAGAAATAAGATCAATCTCAATGAAATATCACATGACTCTGCAATGGGACTTGTCTCCAGGGTGCTCAATATGGGTGTTCTTCTAACCGAGGTAAATTCTTCAGAAGCTTTTTGCTTCCAATGTTACCATGCTAACAGTGATCAGTCCTTATTATTTAAAAGGTTGGTTAGCATTTGGTTATCTGGATAGCGGAATTTGAAAATCATCAGTCCAGCCAAATCATTTATTATGAGGAGTTGAGGACTAAAGAGAGAATAAGTGGGAAAATACAAAGAAGGAAACAAAAAGAAGCATCTAGGAAGATGCTGGCAATTCACGATTCTACTGGGAAAGGAAATATCTATAGTTCTGTAAGATTAGTTTGCAAATTGGTACACGGAGTTAGTTGTGTGGGTTTGTATGCTTTGTGGAGCATCTTTCACCATATTCCCTTTAATTTCGATAACACCAGAAAGTATGCTCCCTTGCCTTGATTTGCTCCTTAGACGTGCGTTTCCAAAAATGAGTGAGAGATGTTCCACCATCAGTCTTTTAAAATAAACCATCATCATGCGACAATAATCCAGGAACAAGATTTTAGTAGAAAAAATTACGGGTGCTGTTCTACCGGATGATCGTTGCTAAAACACAATTACAAGTTGCAACTGAACATGAAATGTTCATTGACAGGTACCAATTAGCTTGTAAATTGTGAAATTTCATTAAGGTGGTTCCCCAGAATTAAATCCAAATCGCCCCACTGGCTCTGGACCACCAATGTTAAGCTTATACTTAACCTTTACTTAAAAAGGTTGCTTGAGGAATCATGCCACACAGAGTTCAAGTGTAAAGGCGTTGTTCTTTCTAGTGACTTTTGCTTTGAATACTTCTAAGCAACGGTCATAGTTCTCTTTGGTGAAGTAGAAGCCCATGCGATCAATAGACCTCACTTCATTAGTGGATAATCAGATCCTTCCAAGCATGGTAGTGTAAAACTGGTTTAAAGCGACTAAATGTGACCATGATGTGACGTTTTCATGAAGCTTGTAACTGCATGCTTTCAGGTTTATGTGGATACTGTCGGAGATGCTGAAAAATATAGAGTAAAGCTTTCTGAAAGATTTCCAGGGGTCAAATTTGTGGTTGCAAAGAAGGCTGATAGTCTTTATCCAGTTGTTAGTGGAGCAAGCATAGTCGCAAAAGTGAGTAACTTGATTTATATTATAGTTTGTCAAATCAGGACTCATCTCAAGGCCTTTGATGCATCATTTCTCCTTTTTTCTTTTAATACATGAAGGTCACGAGAGACAGAGCCTTGTGTGGATGGGTGCTTGAGGAAACAGCTGAAAACATGCATAAGGAGTTTGGCTCCGGATACCCTGGAGGTAAAGAGAAATACAGGCTATCTTTACTGATTTAATAAGAAATCTGTACTTCTCTGAAACTTCATGCTCAACATGGACTTCTCTGAGAGATCTGCCTGTGGTTGGTTTGTCGCAGACCCCGAAACGAAGGCATGGTTGGAACAACATAAACACTCGGTTTTTGGTTTCCCAAGTCTCGTCCGCTTCAGTTGGGGTACATGCACGGCATACTACAAGGAGTTTGTTGAAGTCGCATGGTGAGTCTTTGTTCTGTGCTCTCTCATCAATTCTTACGCATCTATCCATCTGGATCTGCTATGCACTGTTTCCTTTCTGAAACCATTGAACAGCTACAATGCTGTGTATTTGCAAAATAACTTTTGATTTGGGGTAAATGCCCAATTTTTAAGACCCCTGGGGCTATCTTAATTGGATGAATTTGTCTTGTGCAACACTTGACTCCCACAGCAGGGATCCTCCATACTGCTGACTCCATTCAGTCAAAAAAGAGTCGAGCAGTTCTTGTTTTTTGTCATTATTTGGGTAGGACTTAGGTATTCAGTCTTCTCTGTCGGTTAAGTAACTGCAATTATGAAAACCTCTAAGCATTACATCTGCCCTTCCTATTCAAAACCATGAGAATAGAAACGCACAGTCGCGATGCTCAAACTGTCATATTTTCACCTCCCTGTAGGGAATCTGATCAAGTGGATGAAGATGATTTCAATGGAAGTAATGGCAAGAGACAGGTGAAGCTGAGCAGTCTTGGTTTTACATCGAAGAGGAAGATAGAAGAGACAGAATCAAGTGGCAGAGGTCGCTGCAAATTCTTTCAAAGCCGAAAACTCCAGCAACTCACTCGCTTCTGAGAAAGGCTGATGACTATCGTGAGGACAACTGAGGTTCCTTTGGTTAGATATGTTTGTTTTGCAGCGGCGAGTCAACTTGATGAGTAAGAAAGTGAGGTTTCCTAAACAATGCCGTTCTTTCTCTCTAGAAGCAAGGTGTAGTTCCTTGACTCATTGCGCCAAGAATGAACTCTCGGGGAAATCCTCGGATCCTTATTCGACTGTAAGTTGAGAATATTAGCATTTTAAGCTAAAATCGATTTTCCTCGTACAGGAACGGGCAGTGTAACACTTATGATTGGGATCTCCAGGAGACATTGCTCAACAATGTCCTGAGCATATAGCTGTTGTGGTTGTTGTACGGGGATTGAGATTTTGATGGATCTGAGCACTGCTTTCTTTCTGCAGCTTCCACCTTGGAAACTAATGGCTGGACAATTAACATCAAATTCAGCAAACTTTCTTAAAGAATCGAATCTCATGGCTTCTTGGTTTGGTTGACAATCTCTAGCTAAAATGCATGTACAATTGTGTTACTGAAATACTTCAGCCTATTATAATCACAAGAAAAGAGGAAAAAAAAAATAATTTCTTCGGCTTATGAGTTCGGAATGTTTTGCAAATCTGTCTTCTTTTGAGAGATAGATAACATGAGATGTTACGGATTTGCAGTTACCAACATATGCTCTAGCGCAACAAGAAGACTTCGGTAAGCCCCATTTTTGGTAAAGCTGAATTTCATTAGCTCTCAGCCTTCGGATTGGTATTTATCTATTGCCAGCCGTCGGATCGAGCACGGCAAAATCACGCCGTCCATCAGGCCGCGGCCCACTCGATAAGAGGATAAGACACCCCCAAGCCCAGCCCACAGAGCCTTAGAAGAGGCCTTTTTGGGCCGAGTACTCGTCGATGGGCCCAAAATCTCAGGCCCATCCCGGTCGCCCGTCGCGCAGGAAACCCTAGTCGTCTTCTTCCCATCTTTCCCCGTATAAAAACGAGAAATCACCGGCTCTTCTTCCCCCCCAAGCAATCACCGCCGAGAGCTCCCGCCGCGCGCCTTCCTCCGATCTCGACCGACCCGAGAGACCAGCTCTGGTCCTTCATGGTAAGAACCGGCGTGATGATGATGATGCCAATCTCCCGTACTTCGTAATGCATGAGTCTTACGACGTCGAGGCATGCATGGGGCAAAAAGATCATTCGTCGAGTTCGTTTCGGAGTTCATATAGATCTTCCGATGTGCCGTTGTGGGTTTTTCCTTGTGCGCGCCGTAGCAGCTTGTGGTTTTGGTTTGATGTTGTTGGCTGACTCTGCTGGCTTTCTTTCATGGGTGTGTTTTTTTTTTTTTTTTGGTAGGCACCGAAGAAGGAGAAGGCTCCTCCCCCGTCTTCGAAGCCAGCTAAATCCGGCGGAGGGAAGCAAAAAAAGAAGGTCAATTCTGTCTTCCTTGCTGTCTGGGCATTCGTCTTCTGAGCTCATTCGTTGAAGCTGGGATGTGGGGTTTCCGCTATGCGCGTTTGGTTATTCTCTGAAGTAGCTCATCGTGGGCGTTGTCCTAACTATCATCATTGCCTCTCAATTTAGTCAAAGGACCCACCTTTTGATGCCGTTTAACTGCGAGAACGTGTCTTAGATACCGCAGTCGCATTCTAAGTTGTTTAGTTCACTGCTGGGTGAGAGAAGCATTATGTGATGTTTGTTCTGTTCGGGTCATCCGTGAGGTTGGACCAGTTTTGCATACTGGGGCTTCTATTATATGTGCAAATCTAATCAATGACTGAAGTTTTTTAGCTCTGAAATTGTTCATCAAAGTGCAAGGCTGCTAGTTTTCATAGCAAAGTGAGGATAGTTTCTGATAGTTAAGCACAGAATGTCTGGGGTTTTATTGCATCCCTTATATTTCGATTGTGATTGATGAATTTACTTTATTTCTGTAAAGGCGTTAAGGGTTCTTTTTTTTATATATGTTTCTGTGTCTTTACGTAGTTTGGCTTCGGCTTCAGGTTGCAGTTGTTACTGGATGTCCGTGTGTGACCTTGTAAGATCATTTTGTGCAGAAATGGAGCAAAGGAAAGCAAAAGGAGAAGGTAAACAACATGGTGCTCTTTGATCAGGCAACGTATGACAAACTTCTCAGTGAAGTTCCCAAGTACAAGCTTATCACTCCTTCCATCTTATCAGACAGATTGAGGGTATGCTTACGTCAAATTTCTTGTTTAATCTATGCTGCAGTTCCCTCTGCGGCTTTCATTATGGTAGTAAAAAAAAAATGTTACTGCTGCTTTTATTTGTTGCTCAATGGCTTAGAAAAACGGCTTCCTCTGTTAAGTTTATGTGCTTTGCTAGGAATATATTGGACTTTAGTAGCAGTAACTTTTTGTTGTTGGTATTGAGCCTAGTCGCTGCTTGATGTACTTAAGCACAAGTTCTGCTTAAGTTGTTTGTGCCATCCCCTTTTGCAAGGATGTTGAATGAGAATGTTTAACCAATATCCTATGGGGCCATTATGTGGTTTGTTGGCCCCCATGTCTGCAATGCAATCTGTTCTGTTCTATGGCTAAATGTTATCCCTTGTGGAGGCTTAGTCATTGGGGGTTTAATGCTCTTCCTTTTCCTTATCATCACCATTTCTCTCTTTTAGATATGTTGCTCCTTGCTTTTGTTTGTTGTAATCATTGGTTACAGCCTGGTAGACCATGACTAGTTCTTGTTCCCATGTTGATGGATTGCCTGCCATGATGAACATGTGAAGTGTATGTTACATGTAAAATGTTAGTCATTATCATCTCAATGTTCTGGCATTTTTTATGTTCTAGGTCAATGGTTCACTGGCACGTAGAGCAATCAAGGACTTAATGGCGAGAGGTCTTATTAGGATGATAAGTGCTCACGCCAGCCAGCAGATCTACACAAGGGCCACCAACACCTAATATAGAAACATTGCCTTGGTAGGTTAATGTTTTCTCTTTCAGCTTCCAATTAGTGGGGCTAGTCGGGGGTGAACCAGTTTTGCTTTTCGCATTGAAGTTTTTGATTTCCGCTTCAGTATCATTCATTTGAGCTCTTGTTTTTAGTCAAGGGGGTTAGTCGATCATTGTTTCATTTTCCTGTGCTGGAATGATATTATATGAGCCATTCGAACATCCGATTTGAGGTATCTCCGCCGCATGAAGCTCTTACAACTAGTCAAGAGAAACCATGTGGGCACGAGATATTAATGAGATAAGTTTCAACCTTGAAATGTCCAATGTTTCTTGTTTCGGCTGGATGATGCATCACCGAGTGATGGATTGGAGATCTTGTTCCATTGCATGCATCATGAATGGTTCGGATACACCGCGATATTGTCTTACCCGCAATGTGACATGCGTTAACTTTTTAACAAAAACTTATTCCTACACTAACATCCTATGGTGAAAGAAGGTAAACATGCACCACTTGCGAAATTAGCATGCGGATGAGTTCGAATGTAACAACTACCGGAAGCTTAATCCTGTCTGAATGAATGCAGCGTTCTGTCCTCTATATTAAGGTTTTGTGGTTCGATTTGTGACTAATATCATACTGTCTTCCAGTATAATGGCAAGCGCATCTCTAATGAGCTTACAGCTCTTGTCCCCTCGTTCAGTCCTCCAATGACTCTTGAACATATGGTCAGTGAACTGGTGAAAATGAACTTCTAGTTTTGGTTTCCAATGGTGAAAGATGAGTTTTGGCTGTGAAGGGTTTATTGCCGTACTTAAGAGCTCGCGGTTTATGCATTTTCAACCGATGCTTTGAATTCGGATTACTAAAATCATACCACAAGAGAGCTGAAAATGAAAGGCGACGTTTGTGGCTTGGAATCGTTCTGTCGGAGTTGATCGCTGGCATTGCTGCAGTATAACAACAGGGCGATGATCAGGTTCGCATAAGCAACGTCGTCCGCAATAGATTCATGATCGATCCAATGATTTCAGAGAACAATTTTTTTTGCAGCGGATCGGCTCTAAAAGCAAACCAAGTTGCAATGGCGTGCATTTCCCTTGACCCTATTGGAAGGTCGAAAATAAGCTAATTTGAAAATGCATATAGAAATTGAAACCGTGCAACAAGTTGAAAGCGGTCTGACAAATTTGAGTGTGCAATTGATATCTTGGCTTATCTCGAAAATACCTGCTATCATTCGACGGACCCCCGAACAAGGTTGTCTTAAACGGGTATCACGAACTTTGAAGAGATATCTGACAGCTAAAATGGACTCAGGGTGTATGCACCCAGCCTACCTGCTAATTTCTGTTGATTAACAGGCGCAAACATATGCTCTTGCCATCTTTAAGACAGACTTTATTCGCTGTACCCTATACCTTCATGTCCAATGTTACCTTGATGACAGCAGAATAATCTCCGGTTTCATGCTCTATTTCTCCCTCCACTTTTCTGGAACTGAAAATCTGAAGTTCATGTTCAACCAACCAAGTCATGTTCTTATATAATGTCTTCATTTTCGACTGTCAAATTTCCACCTGTTGTAATTTCAAAGGAGTATTTCAGGTACTATAAGGATTAATACAACCGATTTCTTGCTTTGAAAAGTTTGCAGACACGAGTCACGCTTGGAACGCTTTCTCGATTCATTTGTGAGCTTTTGGTCTTCGAGCAATACCAAGATAAATTATCTTAATCTTGGCCCTTCCACACTACCATGGCAACATTTCGATGGCCAACAGAGAGAGAGAGAGAGAGAATAGGGATGTCAAAAACCGAACCGAAACCGAACCCAGTACGCAATCAATTTGCGTAGCTAATTCAACTTGATTGCTACTTAACCGAGAGCAAACCAACAACAATCCGTCATATTTCACAAAATAGCAAGCTACGTACCTTTATTGATATCCGACACCGTACTCGATCATCGGGAAATATGAAAACATACGGCAACATAAACCTGATGAATCCCTTCTCAAGTTAATTACCAGTCGAGGTCCGTGACGAGCCTTCGGGTCCGTGCGGAAAATCTGGCTTGCTCGAACAATTCTTGGTAGATGATTGGCTCTTCTCCCTAAGCTTGATGACCTTTTGCATGGCTTCCGCAAGTCTCGCCACATGACGACCATCACTGTGTTGACTGGTTTCGTCTCGTCCTTTGTTCATGTCGGAAGACGGCATCCATTGATCTTCAAGGAGCTCGCACTTATGAAGCTTCACGTACTTCATTTCAGTCTCGTGTTCTTCTCTTTGTTCTGGTTTTGTCAATGACTTCGATTCATTTAAAGACAGAACAGGTGAAGGACTACATAAAATACTAGCATAAGGGAACCGTCCGTGCCATGCACGGACTAGATCTAATAATACTTTTATGTAAACATGAGCGCATGCGACTTGTCCAATAGCAATAGGACAATCGTGCTATTGCAAATAGATATTGACATAAATGATATACCAATTAAATGACAATCAATCATGTCTTAAATAGAACCTATAGAAATTGTCATCTTAATTTTTCTTCTTCAAATTTCTTCACGTAAATGTGATAACGCAACATCATAATTAGGATATGTAAGTTCGGTCGCTTTGATAATACTATTTATCGATAGATTCAATCGAGTTATTGCATAAAAGTGACATTTGTTCCCTTTTTACTTATCCCTAACTGATGCCCAAGAAGTTGCATCTTAAACTCCGTTTCTTTTTCAAAAAATAAATGATTTGGTAAACATTTTTTTAAAAATAATTAATTGTGTCACTTGAAATAATTAATCAATAAAAAATATTTTCATCATTAACATCAATTTATGTCCAAATATTTTAATGGACGGTAAAAGTATTTTTTGTTTGTTTATTTTTTGAGCAATACAAGCAATCATTTTTATCAAAATAATTTCTAAATCATTCATCTTCCAAGAAATAAATGAAGTCAACGTTTCAAAACTATATCTAATAATTTTCTTTTTGTTTAATTAGATAAGAGGACGAGGCTCAGAGATAGAGGACACCAGTTAGGACAACCAACGTGCGGGAAGCAATTAAAATGATTAATGAAGGGCTAAAATTTCTATGAATTGGCGTGGCTGTCAAGTTGAAAGTTCAGGAATATTCAACGATTGGAAATGGCTTTTATTTAGAAGGGTTACAACAGCTTATGTTTTGGTCACCCAAGTGCACCAAATTCTCTACCTGTCTCCACACACCATGGGAAAAACTTGCTGTACTATATTGCATCTAGCTTTTCTACATGAACAAACTCGAATGGACCGAGATATTACCATAAGACATAAGATCATCACAATACATTTCTCTGTCGTTCGACAAGCCAACTCTAACAGGAAGCACAAAGAGGACAAGCTTGTCAGACTTCAATGTAGCAGAAAAACACCATGGTCCTTCTCACCTCAAAGCAGTTAAAGAAACCAAGTAGCATCCCTGATTATCAGTAACACCCAACAAAAGCACCCACCAGAACGACTATATCACATCCATCAACAAGTAGACTGTTGAAATCGTTCCAAGTATAGCGCCACATTTTGGAAAATGCAAACCCAAAATCCCAATTTCACTGAAGGATCGCGATCAGCTTGTGCCGCCCTGCAACATGTTCCGTGGGAAGAGAGAATGATGGAAACACTAGGTAAATAACAGAACAAGGATGACAACCACTTTTACAAAAGAGAGAACGAGACGGACACGGGCAAAATTGTACTGCAAGAAAGACTGATGAAATTTCATTATCAATCATTCGGAAGGGAATCGTTAATATAGGACAATGATCTGACCTTCTGCAGAAAATTTTTCGCTGACATACAGAAAGAATGCTTATACTACAGGCACCACTTGCCAGGGGCATGATTTAAATTACAAGTTGGTCCCCGACAATGGTGGCTCTATGTTTATCTGGACACCTAAGTTCCCTAGGAATGTACAGGCCACTGTCGTCATAGGAACACATCGGAGAGGTCATCCATGGGTATTTCAAGGCCCATTGAGTCATGGTCTTGTAAACCATCCCCTTCGAAGTTCAACCACGATGGTACATCTAAGTCTCCAAGCAGATCCAAGTTTGTCAAGTCTTCAGATTCATTGTTTTCCTTTAAATCAGGCGGTGCATTGCCATTTGTTTTATCGAGTTCTTGTTTCTCGTCAGCGCTAAGTGTAAGGACTTTATTAGATTCATGAGCTGAGGAGCTCACAGGATGCATCATTTCACTGAACTCACTTATATATCCATTTCCCGAAGATGACAGCTGAGCAGTTCTTTGTTTTGGCTTGGATTTTGCTTTACGCTCACCCTTAGCGCTGACTGCATTTTGGCGGCCACCTTTGACGGCAGAATAGTTGAGGACCATCTCTCGGTCCCTGTCCCTTTCACTCCTTTTGCCTTTTGCAGGACTTGATGCCACTCTTGTGGCACCAACATCATCAAGCAGCAGTTCCTTCTTCTTGCCTCTGTTCCATATAGGTCCAGTTTTTCCGAAAGCCTGGCCAGAGGGATGTAAAAGAGTTCTATTGTTGTCATAAGAAACTGGGCCAATATCATCATTCTGAAGACCAAACTGCTCAAGCTTGCTACTGGAGCCTGCAGATGAGTGCCAAAAAGACATAATGAGAATGGTGCTTGGATAAGTCGCCAATTTAGGCATGTAACATGTTATTCACAGGGAAAGAGAAAAGGAAACGAGGCAAGAGGAAAAATGAGAGACCTGATGTTCCAGGCACAGGTGAAGAATATAGATTATCATGTCGTATAGATTCTTCACAACCACGAGGGGGTGCAGCAAACAGGACTTCACTGAGGGAAGGCTCGCTAAAGCAACTCTTGCCAGTATCCTCAAACTCCTTGCATCTAGCGAGAGTCCTCCTAGTGAAAGCCATTGCAACATGTTTTGGAACCTTAGGGATCCCATTGCGGGAAGCAATGCTTGCTCGAGTGGCCTGTCAATACCATCCAAAGTGGCATGTCATTTGGTGCAATATCAAGTAAACTACCCCAAAATAATTCAAACCCCAGTCCCTTTGTAATCGATCACAGAATCACAACAAATATTTTGCTAATGCGCTCTATTGAGCTGATAATAACTGAGCATAAGATAAATTAACAGGGTTAAAGTCACAATTCATGATCAAATATAGCAGGTGTTATTGCACTAATAGTTAATATTTAAACTAACATTCATAAAAGGGTGATCATTTTAGATTCCTATACCATTAGTGGCATAGTTATACAATAAATAAGAATCTAATGCAGCGTATAAGTGATATATAATGGTAGGACAAATCTATATGCCTAACTCAGGCAAAAAGTTAGAAACTCTGGAATAAGCAGAAAGTGTTATTTCTGTGATCGAACTCAATGAAATGCACCATCCCAGTGGATTGCGAAATCCAGCAGTGGCATTAAACTATTATTACTATGGATTCTCTCCATCTCACAGAGGGTGAATGTGTTGATCACTACTTTTCCCTGCACCCGTGGAAAACTAAACGTTGGCATACTTAATTCTCTGGCAGATGGCACTTGTTGATGCCAAAACTCCTTACATTAAGAATGAGAAATAACTTTGATATTCCATGAAGTAACCACTAATGATGGACCTTATAAAATTGTGGGGTTTATAATTTGTAAGAAACAAACAGTGGCTATGCTAGATTTTGTCTCAGATCAAAGAACTGCAGCACATTCACTTGTCCGCCACAGACAAGCCTCCGCCAACTTCTTTTGATTACTGTAATGTTAGCAACCCAATAAGCACAATAAACCTTCCACTTTGCCACCACAGCATTCATTTGTGAGATTAACTAATTCTGCTGATATATTCTCCACACAGCAGTTGTCCACTTCTATGTTATTGAAACCATTAGATAAACTTATACACAGTGCAGATAATTTATTTATTAGATAAAACTGAAGCATCTGGATGACCAGAATATCAAGCAAAGGTGACAGTTACAAGCTCTTGAGCTTAGAAATGAGAAACAAAAAAATTGCATGGAATAATTGTCACTCTTAAAAAAAATAAAATAAGAGGAACAGAAAAATCACCAGCTGTTTTCTGTAAGCCATCTCAACAAGTCTTTGCATGGCTGTGTGCTCAAGATCCCTGGCAAATCAAACACATTTATCAACTGATAAAAAGCAACTAGACACTCATCCTCAATTTGCAAAGCTTTGTTCTAATTGTAATCTCAATAATCTTAATTTTGTTGTACTGGGAAAAACAACATAAGAGTTGGCAAGTTTAACGTTGATAATAACGACCTCCATTTTAATTAGATTACAAAAGCCAACAAACATTTAGCGATTGTTATGGAAACGATATCATTGTTTTACTATAAAAATTTCCTTGTTAGACAAAAGCAAATTGCACTGGTCATAACTAAATGCTCAGTAGTCAGCATTGAGCTGATGAAGGGACTCAACTTTAGCTGAAACTATCTTGAACTAGGAACCACGACATTTTCATGAGATTTATAATGATTTGGATGAGGTTATCTATACTCTGAAAAAATCCTCAAAGTTCTTCCAAACTTCCAGTAAAATCAAGAAAATTTAGAAGAGATAAATGACAAGGGTCTTTCAATTGTCAACAACCTAGGAAACTGTAAGCAGTAGCACTCGTTGAACATGATTTTATTTATGAATTGACATTATAAGTTGAGAATATCGAGTATACCTTTCAAGTAGTTTCCTAGTAATATAACCACGAAACAGAGTTCTACAATCACCGTGTCCATGTATGTATGCACGCACGCACGTATGAATGTGTGTGTGTGTGTGTGTGTGTGTGTGTGTGTGTGTGTGTGTGTGTGTATAAAATACATCTCTCTCAAGTCCTCCAACTGGTCTTCAAAAACCCCTGTTGATGTGTGACGCTTAACTATTCTAGATATGTAAATTTAATCTACTTTCCTTTGGGCATAATGCACCATCATAGCCCAGCAAATAATTGTTATTTTCAGAAAAATAGATGCAACTTGGCATGTTTTCTAAAGATAAAACTATTGAGAAGCATTAAAGGATTGCCATATGCCATCTTAAATGGATATTACAAATGGCAGACCTAGAAAGTTCTCCGTGTTTCAACTTCACAGAGCAGATAATTTCATTGTTTGATCTTCACATCTCTAAAGGTTTCACAACTAGATTAGTCAACAAATTAACAATAATCCTCATGGAAGAGGCCGAAGGAAATTTCCAAACATACCGTCCATTATCTGCACTCCCGTCTGGAATTGCCTCGAGTAATTTATCTAGGAGGACTTTCTTTTCACCAACCTGAACATTAAGCGTTGAAATTTTGTTTGTGTTTTGTGAGAAACAAAATTGAAAGTCTAAAAGCCAGAAAAAAAGATCAAATCCGATGAAAGTGCAAGAACAGGACTTATCCATCAGACATGCCATAGATGTCTTAAGAACCAATATTGATCTGAAATAAATGGAGTGCAAGAATATAACCTGCTTGGAGAGTTGCTTCTTTAGGTCAGAGATATCATTATTAACAGCTTCATCCTCTCCATTCACCAGATCAGGCTGCAACAAGCATCAAATCAGAAAAGGGATGCGTATAAAGTCCAGAATGTGAACACTAACACAGGCAGGCATCTCTCTCTCTCTCCCCTCGTCCCAAAACCCCCCCCCCCCCCGGCTCTTCCCCCTTCTCTCGTGGCACGCAGAAAGAGAAATCACTCCATGCATTGAACATTAGTTCAAAAAAATTTTATAATCTTAAGATATATAAGACTATGATTGAGCACTTCATAAACTAAAATTTACCACATTCTCGGGATATAGGCCAACACTGTGCAGCTCCACCAGTAATTTGCTTTCTATGGACAGATGCATGTATTGTTCAGTATATGAAATGCCAGCAACACATGAGAACGAAGCTACTGAGCCATGGAAACCGTTTTTGGATATCTCACACGATACATGTTCTTTGTGCATCAAATCAAGATCACTCTGGATACTTTTGTTGATACTCCCATTACCAGAATAATTTGTAACATTGTACTGCAAGGGAGTTTGGAACTCATGCATGACGTCATTTTCATGTACAGAACCATCTCCGTTCATTGATTTTGCTCCAACAGCCAGACAGTTAGCCCCAGAATTTCCATCTTTGTTGTGTGAAAAAGGCAAGCTTCTTCCTTCACCGCCTTCTTCAAATGTAGCTTCCTCTTCTATGATTAGAGAAGCCAATAATCTTTGGTACAGAGGAAGAACTTTCATCCCTCCCGGGTTCAACTTTCCACATATAACATCTTCATCTTCAACTTGTTGAATAACATTGTCACTGGCAGTTGATTCTCCCGATCCATATTGACATTGGATACCATCATCTCTTTCACCAAAAACATGATTACTTTCTTTGTGCACGAGATCACTCTACATTTGAGAAAACGATGGTGTAAAGTACTTATCAAAGAACCAAACGTCAATATTTGCAAGCTAATTATGCCACTTATAGCTATAATTTGACTGAGCGAAACCTTTACAAAATTGAGATACAGTTGATATGACAATGCAAAAGCTAGAAGATATGCATGCAATCTGTGAACTCGAGACAACCCCTATAAGACATTTGTGCCAAAATAGCAAAGTCCAGGGGAAAAAATGCTGAGCTAGTACAAGTATTTGAAATGGAAAAGAGAAGAGTACCCCCAGAGTCAGTTATCCCACTACCTGGGAGAGAGAAAAAAGCAGAATGGAACTTCTACAATTTTGAAGAAACTAGACTTTTCTGGAGTTAGGGTCACTAGAATGATTTCCCAAGTCAAGCTTCACATGCAAAGTTCTGGAGAATCGCGCACTGCCCCAAGAGAATCGGTAGAAATGTTTCTTATGCTTATGTTGCAGTCATGTCGTTATATGTGGTTATCTACAAAATGACAGATAATTTGCCTAAAGACAGCACCATAACCTAAAAAAAAACTCTTCAGTTCCATGATTTTCTTAGCTCTATATAAAAATTTCAATCAGCTGGTATGATTGACCTTCTAACATTAGCATAAAAGTCCAGCTAGAGATGGAGGAAAATGGTAAAATAACAACTTAATTTACCCAATGCAAAAAATGTAACCTGAATACTTAAAAAACACTTTAAATGAAGGATTTAGGATGAGACATTTTCTTTTTTTCCTGATAGGTACTTTTGTCCACTAAGCATTGCTGCAAAGAGTTCTTACATAACTCCTCAAAGGATCTCATCTGATACAAAATAGATTTTACATGGAAAAATTAATTAAAAAAACAATTGGGATATGCAATAAAAGGATTATTAAAAAGAAAAATGTTCAAGATCATTATCACATCTTTAAAGCCTGTAAGTTACTACCTGTTGCTTCAAATAAGAAATGTCCTCCAAGCTGACTGGGGAAAAAAATGATTCCATACTTTTCCAGAATACTCCAGAATGGACTAGACCTATCAAAGAACCAAAATTCATAATAAGTGCACAGAGATTGTATTCACAATGAAATTCCACAATCAATCTTAAAGTAGCAATCCACATACGATTGGCACGAGAAGCAAACTTTGCAGCTTCTAAGAGTTCTTCGCGGTCATCATCTGATCCACCTAGAATGGGATAAGCAAAAACATCAGATTCCTAAAGTTTCAGGACAATTTAAACACTTATTGTGATTGTTTTGTTCGACTTTTCCTTTTTGCTCTCCTTTTCGAAGGGCTTTCATACTTCACTTTTACATAGAACAGAATGCCTGACACCTTTTAAACATACAAAAAATTCCTACGTAGATTCCTACATAACTTACTGATAACTTTTTAAAACTCATAACATTTTTTTCGTTTTTTATTCTGGAGGTGAAGCAAGTTATCTTTTTTTGTTCTTTTGGAGCCAAACCAAACAACCTTATAAAGAACCCTGGAGGGATGCAAGTTCTTCCTCTTAAACAAATTTCACGAGTAAACAAATGCCCAAACCCAACCACTTCGATTAACTTATAAATGGGAGACTGCAAGTGCAACCACTTTCACAAATATGTGTGCTCTTATGGAAATTCTAATCCAAGCAGTATTCCACTTGAAGTAGGAAGTAATCACACAAGATTAATTATGTGAGAAACCAGCTATCGAAATTAGCAGAGCACAATTAATCCTAATAGATGACTCGTCATTAGACTGTAACCTTATAGTGAAAGAAAGGTCTGTAAGGATCCTTTTTCATCGAACATGCTTTAGAAGTTAAAACCAAATTTAGAACATCTGATAAAGGCATTGGGAGGCTGCTTTCGTCACGATGCCTCACTGAGAAGAGACAACTCTGAAAGTATGGGGGGTCTTAAGAAATACCTTGAGCATAAAATTGGGCTTTAAAAAGAATAGTACCAGATATATCCGGTGTACTTCCAGCCGGTGACTTCCCATGCCGAGCAAAAGCCTTTCGATCGGACACTTTTTTTAATGGAGGACGTCCAGTCTTGCTGAGATCACAAAAAATCACATATACATTAAGGAAATCATCCCACAAAGAACAATTTAAAACAATTGGCAAGCAAATTTACAAGACTGACCTCCCATTTTTCTCAGAACCAGGCTTAGCACTTCTAAGCGGCTTAGAAGCTGCATTATCCATCTTTTCGTTGGCTGAGGCAACGTTAGTTCTGGGAAATGATGAGCACCTACCGCTCCTTCCTTGTCTTTGGACACCATCTCCCACATCATCTTTAGGGACTGTTTTATTTTTCTTTGGCAGTACAATTGATGAGCTAACACCTCGGATGGTTCCAACATCTATTTCATCGACTTCAACAGCACCGGCCCTCTTCTCCTTCATCCTACTTTCACGATTTTGACCACCACCAGATTCATCATTTTCAGGTAATCTCGCTGGTGATGAAACATTCTCCAATTTCACTTTCAGCTGTTGGATTCCATTAGCGAAACCCCTCGAGAACAGGGGGGCACAGGCACTTGTCTCCACAGAACTCATTTTCAAACCAGGATCCAAGGCACTTCCTTCAGAGGGTGCATTGATTTCACTATGGTTTGAGACAGGAGACACAATATTTGCTCTTCTGTTGCGAGATATTTTTTGTCTATGGCCAACCCATTGAGCCATAGGAGGGGAGGATGAATCAGAGGGTAAAGGACGTTTACGGTTATTAGTAGGGCCACCAATCAAATGAACTTTGCTTGCACTAGGAGATTGATCGCATGCTTCAAAAGCTCCGGATGATCGAGAAAAATTAGTAGGTGAGCTTGTTGCTACGACAGAGCCACTTCGGGGAGCCCTCGAACCTTTTGCTTTTGGCGTCTGACTAGGACTCACTTCGGAAGTTTCTTCACGGACACTCAATCTGCAACAAATACCAACGAAACAGTAGGCTAGCTACATAAAACTTCTGGAGAAAGCATTTTAACCTAGGAGTGGACATAAAAATCTGAAGACAATGAAATACAATCAATTGTTCTTCATGCGAGTACTCTACAAGCATCAGCAAGTAACAGGTTTTATAACTGACGTGGTGTAAAAAATACTGATGCTTTATATTCCATCACATCAACAAGATACCTGGAACCCTGGGCATCAGAGGATTGCAAACTGGGCTCAGTTTTAATTTTTTGGAACATAGATCGCTTTGTCTCCCCATCCATAAGCATAGGTCTGGAAAAACCAGAGCCTATAGATCTTTTCCTTTTCATTCTTTTATCCCATCCTTCCCCTCCAGCAGGTAGTCTATGATTCTTATCTTCAACTGAATCAGAACCTTCAACCACATTCCTGGTCATATCTCGATCTTTTCCAGTGACCACGGGCAGCTTTGTTAGAGTGTGGCCCTGACTGTCTGTCTGAAAAACCAATTGAGGATTGAGTTAGCTAAACATAAAGCAACATATAATGCTCACAGTAATTCTAACACAATCCTTCGGTAAAAAAGAAAAAGGCACTAGATTGTACGCATCAAGTAGCACCAAACCATATTGCAGAACACCATACAGTCCCTCTCAGTGAGGCTTTTTGGAACTTTACATACTAGCTTGGATGACAAAGAAACAAAACAGAATCATCTACACAGAATTCATTCTGATGCAAATGAGCATCAAGATTACCTAGATCGTCATCAGACATAAATATATGAGAAGCACACAGGTGTGAAGGCTTGTACTTCTTTCTAACCGACAGGCCACTGAAGGATCATATACAGTGGAGCACAGTAACTAGAGGAATTATCTCCTAGAGATTTGTGCAGATCTAATTAAATGTTCATCAGGTGAAACTTGTGACACTCTAGGTTACCATGCAAATAAGAAATAGGCCATAGATAAATTCATGAAAGAATTTGAAAAGTAAATCCTCCTAATGCATCTTCGGAAACTGTTATCCCCAACTTCACAAATTAGCTCATCCTCACTTTCTTGATGGAATAGAGGCATTTGATAATCACTTGTTGCTGCAGTCAATCTACAAGATCCAACGTTTTCTTTTGAAGGTAAACAAAATACCATTGAAAATGCTAACAGGGGCGTATTGCCCCCATATAAAAAGAATTCAGAGGGGAAGTGATAGGTCAACATGCTGATATTCAATGCCAGATCAGTTAAAAATGCTTAATTAAATGGTTCATATTATTGATCCAAAAAAAAATGGTTCATGTTATATCGACTAGGATATAAATCTGCTATTACATGTACTTCCACCAAAGGATCTGGACATTGATGTATCCCATACTTGGATTCTCAATAATATATCAATACACCCCTTTAATATGTGTTATTGTTACCATTTCCACCCTTAGATTGTCTTAAAAATATTATAAGTCCAGCTACATCTTTCTAGTACACCTGCTCAGCCGATCTATTCCCTTTTAGGCTCTTAATAATGATATCACCACAAAATAAGATGGAATTTTCTTTGTATATCTGAAATCTTTAGATTTATAAACAGGATAAGAATCTCAAGTTCAAGAAACCTACCTGCAATACACGTGCAAGAAATACGCGATCATAATAGGACAACGGTCAACAAAACAGCAAAGGCAGGAGAATATTTCGCAAGCCCTTTGGAACACTGAAGTTTGAGCTAGGCTCCATTCACATATTTTAAGACAGCGTGAAAGTTGATAGATAGAGGGTGAAGAGTCATGTAAAGGTAAATAAATATAGGTTGAGCTAGACAAATAGCTGTCCAGAAATGAAATTTTAATGCATGAAATGAAAAGGGAAGGCTACATGGAAAATTACAAACTTCTAAAGACAAAATTTTTCGTACAAACCCGAAGTTCAGCCATTGAGGTACGAGCTCGCCTATTGAGAACATTCTTACTCCTATCTTCAAGTCCTCGAGTCAATAGCTCCGAAGAATTTCGATGATTCTGACTCGCCATCTTCGACAAATTGGACCCACCTAATTTCTCATTAGCTATTGTCCCATTCCTTTGATGCTTTTTCGAATTCAAAACGCAAATATACTTGTCTAACTTGCATATAGACTCTCCCAACTTTCTTGCCCTCCTCCTGATCAAGAGTAAAGCAGTTTCAACAGAGAATACAATGAAGATCTTGCGCATGTGAATGTCCACATGCTAATGATGCATGTACGCAACCTTTTTAAGAATGCTTAACTGTCGTGTGGACAAGCGCAATGGTGTGCTCAACGTAGCAAATTTTCTAGAGTGTAGCTCTCCAAGGGTAAAATGACAACGTAGATAACTGGTATTAAGGAACGGATAATACCTTGCCTTAGTGGAGGTATCCGAAACACTTGATTTGAAGCGCTCTACTGCACCTGGATGGGGAAGTTTGGCACCACCAGCCCCAAAAGAGCTTTCTTCAGCATTGCTTCCAAGAGGAATTCCCAATATCTTCCGCAACTCACCTGATCCTTGGTATTTCTGATCCCCCAATGTAATAGGATCCAACATCAGACAATCTGATATGGGAGGGACATCCCCATTTGATGTAGAATTCTCCCCAGAAAGACTAGTCAGGGTGCTGAGCATCCTGTTTTCACCGCTCTCCCTGACACTACCAGACCTATCCAGACTAGATCGGTAATGGCTTGCCCTGTTTCCGTTTAGATGGCTCCCAGCAATGGCCAATTCATCTGTACCAGCCGAAGCTGATTCAAATCTTAGATTACCTGACATCAGTGCGAGTGACTAGTACAGTCCATGTCTACATAACATTATCCCCCGAAGATATTTCCTCACCACCTGACTACAAAGTAACCCAAGGTTGGAAGTGCATACACATATATCCTATTTCAAGTTGGCTTGGTAATTTCTGCAGGAACGTAAGCCAGAATCAGCTCAAACTACCAATATTCTCAACTCTTCAACTTATAAAAGTAGCACCTCCCCAAATCAACAAGTAATGCATTGCTTGACTAGCATATCGAAGCTCCATTTTATCTAAATAATTTGCTTAAAAGAGCATGCCCAAAAAACAGCTGCATCCAAAAAATAGTGAAAATGTATAAAAGCAGACCAGAATTGAGCAGGAATGAACTTGTTGCTAGAACTATCTTAACCAATAAGTATGAGTTTGGAGGGACCTCTACTTTTCCTTTCAAAATCTGGTTTTACTGTTACTTTTAGAAATTATAATAAGATATCAAACGCTTCATAAAAATCCCACGAGTTTCAAAACATAGAAAAAAAAAAAAAAGAAGTTGATCAGCTACATGACTTTAAAAGATCAAAAAAATAAATAATTCCAGGTAGTTATTAGTTGCCGCACCAAAAATCTCCCTCCAGGTCTGCAAATATAGCAAAAGATGGCTCGATCACTCTTAATTCAGCAAAAAATTCCTCCCTTTTTTTTTTTGGTCACAGAAAGCTTAAATTTTTTTTTTTTTTTGGTCTTACCAACAACAATAACAGCAACCAAACGTTATCCCACTAAAGTAATCATTTGCATCTTCGTACGCTCCTATTCTCTATCAAGTCTCGCAACTCAGCAGCCAAAAGGCAAGACACCGTCGCACTCCTTCCTCCCCGCAAAGCGCGACCCGTCCAAACCCGCAACCTCAAGCTTCCTGATCCAGCAGTTGCGAAAACACGCGCGCGCACTCAAAAAGAGCACCACAAGTCAACTAGCTCAGCGAGTCAATCAATCAATCAAGCAACTCACTCCCGAAAGAAAACACACGCACAGACAAAATTCCCAATCAGCCAAAAAAAAAAAACCCCCCGCAAGGGAAGGAAACGCAGAGAAAGCGAGGCCAGGGCCCATCGAGCAACGAATCAGAGACGCCCGGCGCATTCGCCGCCCCGTATCGAACCTCGAATTCCGCAACGCGGACGGCGCAATCGAGCAGCGCGAGGGGAGGGGGGAGGGGAGGACTCGAATTGGCAGCGCGAATTACCTGCATTGATCGATCGCCGGCGGGATCGAGCGAGCGGGGGGCAGCGGGTTCCGAGGGTTTTCTAGAGGGAGAGAAAGAGAGAGAGAGAGAGAGAGAGCGTGGACGCGAGAGTGAGGAGCGACGAGCTCTGATTGGCCACGGGGTTGCGGTCGTGGAGATTCGAGAGAGAAAAAGAGAGAAGAGGGGAGAAGAAGAAGAAGAAGAAGACGAGAAGAAGAGGGAGACCGAGTTGGGGGGGCGGGGGCACGGAGAATCAGGGCCGTCGGAAAAGTGATCGCCGCAGCGGGGGGTGGGATCAGGGCCGTTCATCAGGGATCATTGCGAGTATCTATCGTTGTCCCTTTTTTTTGGGCTCTACCTGATGAAATGAGAAGACCGGTGGTGGCATGGTCCCGGTCTCCTTGATTCCTTCCAAACCGTTTTTCTTTTTCTTTCTTACCATTTGTTCGTTTTTATTGTGAGGATCAACTGATTTTTTGACTTCTTTTCCAGGCCCCCCCCCCCCCCAAAAAAAACTGATTTTTTTGTAATTTAAATTGGGGGATGCATTTTGCAACCCAAAATTCTACTTCCCTCTTATTTTCCACAATGGCAAACGCGCTCGATATTTGTCCTTAGAAAGGAGGATTAATGTGCCACGCATATGAACTAGGTACACGCTTGAAGAATTTCTAACATCGTATCATCAGCGTAAAGGAGAGGACTATAGAAATGTGTCTCGATTACTATCGATTAAAGCTTAGGTTCCGTTTTTTTCGAGAAAAACGAATTGTTGCTTTTATCGATTGAAATAATTATGTTTAAATATTAATAGGAAATATTTTCATCATCAATGACAATTTATGTTTAGATATTTTTCGTAAGAAGGATGAAAATATTTTTTTGTTCATTTATTTTTTTAAATGATGCGGGTGAGCAGAACAGATCGACCGAACCAAAAACCACCCGAACTGAATCGATTTGGCTGGTTCAATATGGTCCTAGTTCCTAAAAGTGGAATTAGTGTCTAGACGGTCCAATTCTCGGTTTCAAGTGGGGAACCGATTGCCTAAACTGATTACTTTTAGTCACGAAAGTACAATTGAGTCATAAAACTTTTAAAATGTACAATCAAGTTCTAAAACTTGTTACGAATGTGCAATCAAGTCCTAAAAATTTCAAAAAAATGCAGTTAAGATACAAGCAATGTCGGTAAGATACTCATTTATGAGGGAAATCTATTTGGGTAACATGAAATTTTGTTTTACATCATTTTAAAGTGTTTATAGTTGAGAATATGGTGATTATGTTTTGGACAAGCTTGTTTACTTCTGGCATGAAATTTCACCGCAAAATGAAGTGCTTCAAACGACAGGTTCCACTAGATCGCTCGGGAGCCTGTCCCTCTGATCTACTTTTTGATTTTTTGTTGAAATCGGATCAAACTAGGAACCGATTACCTTTTAAAAATGATATAAATGATTATTTTTAGAAAAATATTTTTTAAATTATTTATCCTCCTCGAAAGATTCACTTGGAAATTTGGAATCGAGGTTTAGGAATATCATTAATGTATCATGATTAATGATATGCCTATTTTAATGAGCAACCAATTGAATTTGAATGCATGGGATCATTTGGTTATGAAAAAGCTGCTTCTTGTCCTTTTTGGCTCGGAAGCTACTCGGTCAAAGCAAAAGATGACATGTAGCTATCGCAGTTGCGTAGTCCCCCCTGTTTCAACGTGGGTAACTTTTTGTTTTGGCGAAATCTAAAGTCGACTGGACGACCCAACAAATAAATGAACGAAAGGATTGTCGATATAAATAGTGTCGAATTTTGTAACATAGCTGCTGGTAAGAGAGACATTCTTTTACGCCTTGCATTCTGACCATCTCGCCCCGATAATAAGATGATAAATTCCACGATATATTTTCACATAGCACTCACAAAATTATGAATCATTTTCTTTTCGTATCTTATTTATTCAAACAAATCATATACTTAGATCAAGACACCTCCTAATGCATGACACGTTCCTTTGAGAAAAAGTACCAAAAAAGTTAAAATTTATTGCATTTGTGTCACTGCAATTCTAAACATTTTAATTATGTTAATCGAGTGTTAAACATTTTCACATTTTATCAATTGAGTCTATTTGGTTAATTTTGGCAGAACATCGCTCATGTAAATGTTGGTCGTCTTATGTGGCATGGGTGGCGCCGACGTAGATATTTTATTAGTTTTTAAATAATTTATTTTTATTTTTTTTCTTTTCTTTACTTTTTTTTGGCTGAGGATCGGCATGTAGGGAGTGTGCAAATAAAATCGGGAACTGGCCAGACTCGGACCAAACCGACGATTCCCATGGGAACCAGTCTGGTTATCAGTTCCAATTTATTAGAACTAGTAAGTAGTGGTTCGGTTCCTAGTTTTAGGCGTAAAACCGCCTACCCACCCATCCAGGCTAAATCGGTAATATATATAATTTTAAAGAAAAATTTCCAACAAAAAAAACATTTTATGAAAAATGAAAACCTTAAAATTCATAATATGAAGCTCAACGTTCATCAACTGAGTGCTCATTCTCATTTTATCTTAGTCGTCTATCTATATCTCACTTATGGTCTCGATTTTTAAGCTCAACGCCCATCGATTCACGGCATCGGCTTTCAACTCCCATCAACTCATGGCCGCACCTCCGGCTGTTCATCGTCTCTCTCTATCTCTCTCTCGCTCTCGGTCACCTTCATTTGCGTGAAACTTAGTAGAACCAGTTTCATGGACTCACTGGAGAACCGGATTAGACCGGCGGTCCGGTTCCCAAATAGATTCATAGAACCAACGGACAATTTTCAATTCCATTTTTTCATAATTGGTCTTTAATGGGCGGTTCCCAATTCTACGGTGAGAATCGCCTACTCGGACCATGCTCACCCCTATTGGTAAGGGCCACTACCCAAGGGCGAGGGCTTAGCCATCACCTGATCTTGGTGTTGCGGCATTGCTCAAGGTTGGCAAGGGCATCGTGGCTTTCACTAGGTCCTCCCTACCCACGGTGAGGGCCCACGAGCCCTTGTCCAGTGCCTGCAAGGGTTGGCCGGCAGCCCTTGTTAGCTTTCAGCCAAAAAAAAGGTAAAGAACCAAAAAAATTGTAAAAATTCAAAATATTATTAAAATATTATTTAAAAATGTGTACGCCAAAAATTTCCTAAATCTTGAACTTGTGTCAATTTAGTCCTAAAAATTTTCACATTTCTCCAATTAAGTCTATTTAATCAATTTTGACTGGAAATTACTAACGTGGATGCCAGGCATTCTATATAGTATGGTCAACGCTGATGTGGATAATTTTTACAAAATTTTTAATAATGTTTTTATTTATTTTTTATTTTCTTTATTGTCTTTTTCAATCTTCCTTCACCGGCTTCGGGATAGGCTTGCCAAGCGAGCTCAATCTTGTCGGGTTCTAGCGAGATGGAGCCTCGTTAGCCTCGGGTGAGACTCGCCCTCGCCAAGTGAAGCTCAAGTCGCCAGCGAGGGCAACTCTCGCCTCTAACTAGTTGTCGGTCATAGGGACCAATAGGGTAAGAAGAAAAAAGAAAAATAAAGAAAATGAAAATGAAAAAGTATTAAAAAATCAAATTTCAAAAAGAAAAATTGAAAAAGATCTTGTCAGTGCTAATTGTGCCACGTAGAACGGCTAGAGTCCCCGTCAGCAATTTCCGATCAAAATTGACTAGATGGACTCAACTGATAAAATGTAAAAATGTTTAAGACTAAATTAGTATAACTGAAAGGTTTATGACTGAATTGACATATATGTAAAAATGTTTAGGACTTTTTGGTAAGTTTCCATGTGAGATAGATTACATAGGAGTTCCCAGACCAAACGGAAGAAGAAGTGGTAAATTGAACTCTGGTGCATATTATCGTGGGGAAACAAAGGGAAAGAGAGAGATGCTGTTAGAAGATCATGAGATTAGACTCTGTAAGGTGATTTCGTGGTGTCGTTGGTGGTACTTGTTACATAAGCTATTCGCCCCCACTCTAGTGTTTCAAGTGAATTGTGCTCTGTATATAATCTCGTCATGTGCCACATGTTGATGTGAAATATGTGATCGAATGGCATCGCGTGCATCGGACATGGTACCGATATTCATCCAGGCCGGAACTAAGTAGCAAACGAGAGAAAGTGTTACATGTGCTACGCCACCGCTTCAACACGCTGAGTGCCCACTGTTCGTGTGGTGGCTGGAAGTAGTAGCCTTCCTTGGATATGTTGGCGGGAAGCCCGGGCCACCAGTAGTTGATTACAGGAGCGGTGAGAGCTGCTCCGGCTAACCTGCCAGTTATCGCCATTAACAATTGCATCTGGTGGGACAGTATGTGGTTAAGAAATATTAAGGTAATTTAGCTGGGAGACTATATGTAGTTTAACTAACTTCATTGCAGTAGTCACTACTACTGTGGTGGTTTTGTTTAGTATATAGCTTGCTCATTGGATAGGCCCGGGCCAGGTCGGTCTCAAGCGCTTGAGCATTGTCATTTGTCAGCGTTTGGGCCATGATTAGGTCCGTAACCAGGCCAATATTTATCCACAGCCACCTCCCCTCCGCTGCTTCTTCTGTAACGTCATTTTTGCATGTTGGCTTGGTTGACATGTCGAGAATCATGACCCGCCAAGCTCATCAAGCCTCGAGAGGCGTCAGGCCCATGATCAGGTATTTCGCCTTTGGAAACATGCATTTAGCGGTATGTAGTCGTGTCCTAAAAATTGATGGTTGCTATTTTCTAGCCAACCAAAAACGATGTGATCCTCTCTAAATGACTGATAAGCTTTCGTTTACTTAAGTTGGTGTATATACCTGTGAGGGATATAATTGAGGACACCCCAAGTAGCCTGGCCTCCCATGGAATGCCCAACCACATAGAACTTGGTTCCCAGTCCCAACTGATCAGCAAGCTCTTCTATATCCAGAGCCAGACTCTTTGGTGTCCTTTTCGGGTCCGGGTCGCTTTCTCCATATCCTGGTTTATCAAATGACGATGTACACCTTCAATTCCTCAAGAACCGCCTGAACAATTGACCCAACATGGACTAACTCATTTGTCAGAACTCGCTGTTGATGTTAGTACGCAAAGGGTCGGTCTCATGAACATGGAAGGATAAGTCAGTTATAGGAAGAATTTAGAGTACCAGGGAAACATCCTGTGCTATCACCGCGTCGTGCCTACAAGAGTCGGAGCCGTGCACAAGGCTGATCTTGTGTTTGGCCAATTCTCTCGGTACTCCTTGTTCCTTGTAGGCCAAGTATCGGCCATCTCTGAGCCTTACTCGGGTTGCCATGATGGGCGGAACACCTGGAGAGCCACAAGTTTTGGGTGGCGGAGGGCGGATGCCCTGATATGCCAATGTAGACAGCACAGCCAGCACGACAGCTGTGACTCGTCTCAGCATTCCTGGAAAGTGCAGCAAAAATCTGTGAAAGATTGCTCGTTAACCTTTTTGTCCCTCTCTCTTTCCTTTTTTCTTCTTTAACTTCTCCTAATCTGCACGAGTGGGCGCGCCTCCAGTCCATCTCTCCTAGAGACCACCCTTAGATTTTGGATTTGTAACAAGAATGCAAGTAGAAGACTTCAAGGAAAAAGCAGTTGGAGGCTTTGTTTCTATAGGCTGATGGGTGCAGTTTTTCTTGGATGATTTCTTTTAAAATTTAGGGGTGAGCATGATCCGGATATCCTAGGGACCAACCCACACAAGATTGGTCGCGAATTTTTGGGACTGGGAACCAACCCTACTGAGCCAGACTAGGGATTGGACCGACCTTGGGGGTCCGTTCTAATTTCAAGGTCAACTTGGGACCAACCCATTCTTTTTTTGTTTCATTTTTTATATTCCTTGAAAGTATAGACGTACTCTTTCGAATTATATATCTATCGATAATGCAATATTGAGCAACAACACTATGAAAACCAGTACAAATCAAACAAAATAAGGCAAAATATGAATCTCCATTTGCCCAAAGCAACAAATCATAGAAAACGAACACGTGAAATAAAATTAAACAATAAAAAGTTCAAAATATGTAAAATAAATTATGGAACTTCATATCTTGTTTATTCTTAAAAGATCGGTTCAACTTCTGAATACTTGAAAGCAAAAGGAACAACAAACAATTAATATTTAACAAAAGTTTTAAATTGAAATCACTATTAGCACATTTGATGGAACCTCTCACCACTTACATTCATTCAACTTCAAAAAATTCGTTATAAAATACACAATACGAAGTGAGCAATTATTTACTTCGCCAAAGAAAAATAGTTGTCCAGACTGAAGCCAAACGAGGACATGGCTTTATCTGATCAATCTTCACTGGGTGCATATCACATGTTCGTTTTTATGCAATGATATCGTCATGGCGGTTTTTATTTTTCCCCCCCTGATGTTCATACTGCTTGCTCATGCTTTGAGATTCGCATGGGGTATTACTGTTTTTGGTTAATATATGTATGCATATCGGGAGATTTAACTGTCTTGACACTAAATATTGTGCCGATGGAAGTGGTATCGAAACGCATTGTAGAAATGGAGAGGTCCATTTGGAGTCGCGATTTTGCGACTGTCGCAAAATTGACCTGTGCAGACGGTAACCAGTTCCATGCGACCTGTCTAGATACATCTCCGCCTCTGTTTTACATGAATGATACATCCCACAGGCGAGTTCGAAGACTATGACAAATTGCTGTTATTTAATTTCTCAAGTCAGACAGCTGATGTCATTTCAATTCTCTGTAATTTCAATCGATACGACCTGCTAGTTGAACTTGAGGTTTGCTGTACTTCAGGACAATCAACTGTGTCTAGAAAGCGATACGTCATGAAGAAGTTCCTCAGGTTATCTTTACTGCCCCATTTGCCTGATTTTGTTTTCGCGCAAAAGATAAGAGAATGAAGATAGGTGATTTATTTGTTTACTCAACATTTTTCACTCGTGAGAAATTTGACATTGGACGTCTAACTTTACTCAACTTTTTGGGCAATGCAGAAGACTCGAAACTATTTCACTAGTAAAATGATTTGAAGATTATCGTTTTCCTGTTCTTTTTGTTACAAAGAACACTATAAGGAAAAGCACTTGAGAAATGGAAGAATGGACATATAACCTGACATCGGTGCTTGCCAATAGTTACTGAAAAGAAAGAAAGATTAAAAGAGAATGGTATTTATTCTCTTATAATGGTTTTCAAACAATGTACATGAGAAGCATTTATATAGGCTTAAAAGAGTAAAGGAATCTAGCATTTTTTCTATGTGGGACCAAAGAGAAAGAAGAGATGTAAAGGAAAACCTACAAAACTATACAACATGTTCTAACACCCCCCTCAAACTCAAGGTGGATCAAATAACGAGAGTTTGGAAAGAAGAAATTTAAATCGTTGTGATGTAAGAGCCTTCGTAAAACAATCGGCGAGTTGATTCTCAGTTCCAATAAAATGAAGTGAAATAGTGCGAGCTTGGAGATGATGACGAGTCAGATGACAATCGATCTCAATATGTTTGGTACGCTCAAGAAAGACTAGATTTGCACCGATATGAATGGCACTCTTGTTGTCACAATGCAGAGGAGTAAGATCCAGAAGTGAAACTCCCATATTAGCAAGTAAGCGGCGAAGGCAAACAATCTCAACAGTAGTGTCGGCCATAGCACGATACTCGAACTCTGTAGAGGAGCGTGAGACAATATGTTGTTTCTTGGAACGCCAAGAAATAAGTGAATCGCCAAGAAAAATGCAATAACCAGTGATAGATTTGCGATCAGCGACATTGGAAACTCAATCAGCATCAAAATAGGCACGCAACTTGAGAGCAGAAGAGGATGGTAGAAATAGGGAACGTGATAAAGTGCCTCGAAGATAGCGCAGAATCCTTAGAACAGCCGCATAATGAGTTGTTCGAGGAGCAGCAACAAACTGACTGACAACATGAACAGCATAGGTAATGTCTGGTCGGAAGATAGTAAGATAAATAAGATTGCCAACCAAGGTCCGATAGCAGGTGACATCAGAAAGAGGTTCCCCATCATCTAGACAAAACTTTTGATTTAGCTCAATAGGAGTGGCAGCAGTACGTGAATCTGATAGAGCAACCTTGGATAGAATATCAGCAATATATTTCTACTGAGAAATGAGAATACCATGTGAACTGCGAGCAATCTTAAGTCCAAGAAAATAGCGCAGTGGTCCTAGATCCTTCATGGCAAAATGTTGCTAAAGGTGTCGCTTGGTATGCTCAATATGGTCACGATCATCTTCGGTGATGACCATATCATCAACATAAAGAAGAAGAATAATGCAGCCTGAAGAAGAGGTATGAACAAACATAGCATGATCAGCCCCACTTTGAATGAAACCAGCAGACCGAATAGCATCACTGAACTTTTCAAACCAAGCATGAGGAGCCTGTTTGAGACCATAAAGAACCCGTCGCAAGCGGCAAACCTGTCCAGAGATATGAGCAAGACCAGACGGAGGTTGCATAAAGACATCTTCCTGAAGATCACCGTGAAGAAAAACATTCTTCACATCAAGCTGAAAAAGAGGCCAACTGCGAATTGAAGCAACGGCTAATAAAGCATGGACAGATGTCATCTTTGCTACGGGAGCAAAGGTCTCCTCATAGTCGATACCATACTCTTGCGAGAAACCTCAAGCAACCAGACGAGCTTTGTAACGCTCAATAGTGCCATCAGAACGAGTCTTAATTTTATATATCCATCGGCAAGATACGAGGGAGCGACCTGGAGGAAGAGGCACAAGCTCCCAAGTAAATGTACTCTCCAAAGCTGAGAGTTCCTCAGACATAGCTTGGCGCCATTCTACATGCTGAACTGCCTCGCGATAACTATTAGGTCCTTGTACAGCATGAACAACAGCTAAAAAGGATCCAAACTCAGTAGAATAAGAAGTAGCAGCAACATATCGGGCAGGTGGATGCCAATCTTGAGGAGGATTACGGCGTGGCTCTTGTTGTGCAGAATCGTCGAGGGCAGATATAGTAGGAGGTGCAGCAAAGGGATAGGTGAAGATGGAGAAGGTGGCAATATATCTAGATTCGATGTAGAAGAGGGACTAGAAGGATCAAGTAGATGATCAATAGGAAAATCCATAAATGGAACAGGATACGAAACATGAGGTGTAGTATTTGTTGAAAAGAAAGGGATGTATTCATGAAACGTAACATCATAAGAAATACATACACGTTGCGCATTTGGGTCATAACAACAATAACCTTTGTGCTCAGTGCTGTAACCCAAGAATGCACATGGGATAGAGCGGGCAGTAAGCTTTGTACGTTCTGTGAGTGGAAGAATGACAAAACAAGTACATTCAAAAACTTGAAAATGATTATAGCTAGGAGGTCGAGAGTAAAGACGCTGAAACTGGGTGTCTTGATGGAGAACAGATGAGGGTAGGCGATTAATTAGATGAATAGCCGTGAGAAAAGCTTTAGTCCAGAACTTAGTGGGAACGAATGTGCCCAGTAAGAGAGCTCGAGTGGTCTCTAGAATATGATGATGCTTGCGTTCAGCAACTCCATTTTGAGCTGAAACCCTAGGACAAGATAACTGAGGAAGTGTATCATCACTAACTAAAAGGGAACGAAAGACACCAGAGAGATATTCTCTCCCTGAATCTGAACAGAAAACTTTGATTTTTGTATTAAATTGTGTGGAAACCATGAAAGTAAATGACTGATAGATGATAAAGAAATCACTACGTTGACGCATAAGATAGACTCATGTATAACGAGAATAATCATCAATAAAATATATATAATATTTGAAACCACTCTTGGAAGAGAGCGGGGCAGGACCCCAAACATCAGAATGAACAAGATCGAAGATCGCACTACTTCTAGAGTTACTAACAGGAAAAAGCTTAGCAGATTGCTTGGTCAAAGGGCAGATAAAACATGGAGGAAGACTACCATAAGAAATAGGACCCAAAGCACCTTGTTGGTGAAGGACGGTGAGACGAGAAGATGGAATATGTCTAAGACGCTAATGCCACCGAACAAGATCGAGGGTAGTCAACACAAGATGAGGAAAAGAGGAAGTTGGAAGATGGAGATGTTGCATAATATAAAGTCCATCCCATCTACTACCTCTGCCAATCATCTTGCCACTCAAACGATCTTGCACAAAGCAAGAGCTATTTGTAAAGCTTACGGTACATCCAGCATCGGTGAGTTGTCCAACAGATAATAAATTTAGAGCCAAAGAGGGAACATGTAACACATAAGGGACATTGAAATCTTCATAGACGATAAGAGTATCCTATCGGTAGCTAATAGAAGAGAACCATTAGTAGTAAAGAAATGTGTTGGTTGCTTGAGCTCAGAGAGCTTAGTGAGAAAAACAACGGAAGAAGACATATGTCTAGCAGCTCCTGAGTCAAGTATCCAAGTAGTAGAAATATCACCTGAAGGTGGATTAGCTACAGCGGTGCTTCCAGCAGATGAGAGAGTTGTAGAAGTACCAAAATCGGGAAAAGACCTGGGTAGAGAAAGACTCAAACGGGCAAGTTGGGCTTCAAGAGTAGCAATACGGTCATCTGCAGAGGGAGAAACCAGAGTAATAGGTTGAGAGATTGGAGATGCGGTAATGACTCGTGGTGATGCAGAAAGGCGTGAAGTATTCCTCTTCTTCCAACAATGTGACTCGTCATGACCAGGATGATGACAATACGTACATGAAAGGTGGCGAGGACCACAAGAAGACGAAGGACGTGGTGGAGCAGCCAAAACTATAGGCGGAACACGTGGTCGAGCAGCCAAAATAGCAGTTGAATCAGAAACTGCCAAGGGGGAAAGAAGACCAAGATGAGTTTCCTCAGATTGTAATTCTTTGACAGCGTCAAGGAGGGATGGTCTTGGAGAGCGGTGAAGAAGTTGGCTGTGAACACCTTCATAGAAAGAGCCGAGTTTTATAAGAAAAGAATGTAGACGCTGCCTATCTTGAGTCTGAAGTCGAGTAGATGGACACCGAGTACAGTTCAGGCATGATGGACAGAGAATAAGAACAAAAATACTCCAAAGTGAGCAGGATCAATGGAACCAAAATGATAGTCTATGCCTTCCGATCAGCAACATTCCATGCTCGAATTTCAGCGGTACGTTTCGCAATTTCATCAGACGATTCACTTTCAAGAGCACTAGGACAAGGACAAAGTCCCTCAACATGCTCAAACAAGTCACGGTAAACAAGTGTTGCCATTGCCGATGGTTTCCAAAGAGAATAGTTCCAACCATTGAGTTTGATGTCAATATGGTCACTAGAATCACCCATGACGATAGAAAAAGAAATCACTAGCAAAGCTAGAAATATGGATTGAGGTGATCGAAAGGATCGAGAAAGAAGAAGCGCGGATTAGAACGAGCAAGGATGATGGCCCAAAAGCCCTAAACTCATTATCTTAATTTCTGATGCGGAAGATCCAATTTATAGCAGCAGCAGAGCATACTTTTAAAAAAAATAATGAGCTCATTGTCTTAATTTCTGATGCGAAAGATCCAATTAATGACAACCGCAGAGCATACTTTTCAAGACAATGATACAATGATCTTGGCTCTGATACCATGAAAAGAAAGAAAGATTAAAAGAGAATGATATTTATTTTCTTATAATGGTTTTTCAAATAATGTACATGAGAAGCCTTTATATAGGCTTAAAGGAGTAAAGGAGCCTAGCATTGTTCCTATGTGGGACCAAAGAGAAAGAAGAGATGTAAAGGAAAACCTACAAAACTACACAACATGTTCTAACAGTTACATGATTGATGGAAACTCTAATTTTGAGAATTATCCTTATTGATTTTGCCGAGGGCATAGACTTATGATGCGGGGTGTAATGGATTTCTCTTTGCTCGTGACGGGGAGGCAGCAGCGCTTTTGCTGCGAAGGCTGCCATATTACTTCCCTCCAGATCCTGACACTGACCTAAGCAGGTATTGTGTCACATACACAAGTCCATTTGAACAGTCGTTCTCCTGATGTGGTGAGTCCTACAATTCTCTCACGCAGTTTATCAGGTCAAAATGTATTTTATTGGCATGAACCTGCGCAATTCATACCATAGACGGTAACGCTGTGAAAGTTCCCTTTGATTTAAGTCGTAAGGATGAAGCGTCGCCACAAACATGCCTGTGCTACTCGATCACAGTTCACATTTTCGTTAGAAAAACTTTGACCGGCTGTTGTGCACTCGTTCTGTATATTCTCCATTAAGTCTTTACACTACGTTCATAAAAACTCTCAAAGAATCACAAACTTTGATTCTGTTCGCGATTGCAATCTTATTTGGAAATGCCGCTGAATTGAACGGGTAGAAAGACGGGAAGATCCCATTGTAAGTGCCAAAGCCCACAAGCATCCTGATGGAATTCACGATGTATCCTAATACACCATTTTCCGTTTTCTTTCTCCTAGCTACATTCTTGGGGACAAGTCCATACTGAAAGATGCGGGCTTGGAGGATATAAATGATGTCGAGAAATTGCCAGCTCCTCCAGAAATTCGGGACAAAGCCCCTGCACAGAGATT
Source organism: Syzygium aromaticum (assembly GCA_024500025.1). Classification (NCBI taxonomy): domain Eukaryota; kingdom Viridiplantae; phylum Streptophyta; class Magnoliopsida; order Myrtales; family Myrtaceae; genus Syzygium; species Syzygium aromaticum. Next base: position 28,029,455 of record CM044891.1, read on the forward strand.
CAGTGGCAATATCAGCTATTTCATCTGCACGAGGCCTGGACCAGGCCCAGTTTTGCTTTCTGATCAAGGTCAGGCTCTTTATGATCCTGTTACCAGGTTTCCCAAGTGAACTGGGGAGTTCTCCTGCTCATCTTGTCACTGTTTCCAATTTGGTAATATCTACTTGTATTTCTGATTTGGTCCTATAAGATCAAGATAGCTCTGTATCTGATGTGATTTGGAGAAATAATTTGCCGATCTTCCTAATATTTGCTATCCAGCGTCTTCAGGTTATGTATTGAGCATGTGATTGTATCGTATCCACATGAATCATCAACTTCAACAAGTTCGGTAGCATGACATGATGGATCCTCTGTCCAGTCTGGTTGGCTGAAACTGTTTGAATTGATCACTAGGCCTTCTAGTTGAATATAAATGCAGAGTGTTCTGATCCCTACGCTTTATCTGCACTGAAAAATTCACTGAATTATGAAAGGGTGCCTTCAGAGAAAGACTCAGAGATGTAATCAGTAAGTAAAATTCTTTAATTATTTTGCTGAAAAAAATCCTTATATTGAGATTACAGATGAAACCAACACTGTTAGTACCTAAACAGGTCAATTATCATCCTCCATTTTAATGTATCTCAAGCCTTCTTTATGTTTTCAACAAAATTCAAAGCTACCAAGCAAAAGAAGGAATTCGAAGCCAATGCCTGAACATATGGGTTTCCCAAGTCAACAATTTTATCAAGACTGTCTTCATTATCATCCATAACAGCAAATGTATGTGTACAGAGCACACTCTGAGAATCACTTCAAAGGACAATTCATCTGAAAAACACAGAGAACCAGGGAAAAATAGAGCTAACAATGAAATCAACTCTAATTCTGACCAACTATAAGTGTCTTCACTATAGCTTCGCTCACTCCATCAGCATAAGTTAAGAAATGCCCAGCACTGGGTAGCTCGTGGTACAGAATCCATGAAAACTTTTGTGCAATGTACCGTTGAAGCAAAATGGGACTAGCCTATCTTCATCGCCCTGCCACAGATTCACGGATTCTTCATTGTTCGGGAAAGGGTTCTCAATTTCCATAGGATCGAACTCCCAAGTCCCGAAACCGACCATCATGTCCCAATGGATCAACTCAAAAGGGAACTGTAGGGAATTTTTATTCTCATCTTGTCATTGTCTCGGGTTTGGTAATATCTATTAATTTGCTGATGTTCCTAATATTTGCGATCCAGTGTCTTCAGGTTGTGGATTGACAACTTTTTGTTAGTGTCATATCCACGTAAATCATCAATTTCATCAAGTTCAATAGTATGGTATGACGGATACTCCATCTAGTGCGATTGACTAAAACTGTCGAGTTATTCACTAGGCTCTTCTAGCTTAATAAAATGGCAGAGATTCTTGATCTCTTACGCTTTATCTGCACTGGAAATTCATTGAAAGGGTGCCTTCAAAGAACTACGCAGAGATGTTATCAGTAAGTAACCTTATAATGACATTAACAGATGAAGAGCAACACTGTTGGTGCCTAAACAGGTCAATTATCATCCTCCATTTTAATGCATCACAAGCCTTCTTTATGATTGAAAGCCACCTAGCAAAAGGAGGGAATTCAAAGCCAATGCCTGAATATCTGGGTTAACACTCTTAATTCTTTGAAGAACAAACCGTCTGACAAACACGAGGATGAGGGAAAAATAGAGCTTACTATGAAATCAACTCTACTTCCTACCAGCTATAAGTGCCTTCAGAATAGCTTCACCCATCCCATCAGCATAAGGGAAAAAATGCCCAGCATCGGGTAGCTCGTGGTACTGAATCCACGAAAGCTTTTGTGCAATGTGCCATTGAAGCAAAACAGGGACTAGCCTGTCGTCATCACCTTGCCACAGATGCACCGCTCCTTCCTTGTTTGGAAAAGGGTTCTCATTATCCATTGGATCGAACTCCCAACTCTCGAAACCAACCATCATGTCCCGAAGGATCGACTTGGCTTCTCCTTGTTGCCTCACGATCACCCGCGACTGTATAACAAAAGAACAAGGCCAGTTATCTGACAAGTTAAGCTTTTGGTGAGGACCAATTCAGCAACCGTACGTCATACTGCGAGTGAAGGGAAAAAGAAGAGAGCAAAAGTTACTGCGTCATTGCGGCGCTCCATCATCTTGGGGATGATTTCCATGTCTTGACGGCCCAAGATGCGGGGGACGCAAGTGACGACGCTGGATGCAGGGAGCCACTTTTGGGTGTTCCACCAATAGGTGAGCCAACGGGCATAGTGAACCACTGAGTGCCCACTGGTCCTGGGGTAGCTGCAAGTAGTAGCCTTCATTGGATATGTTGGCGGGAAGCCCTGGCCACCAGAAGTTGATTACAGGAGCGGTGAGGGCTGCTCCGGCTAACCTGCCAGAGCTCATGGCCGTTAACAATTGCATCTGTTGGGACAGTATGTGGCTAAGAAAAATTTAAGGTAATTTAGCCGAGAGACTATACGTAGTTTTCCTAACTTCATTGTAGTAGTCACTACTACTATGGTTGTTTTGTTTAGTATATAGCTTGCTCAATGGACAGGCTGGAGCCAGGTCGGTCTCAAGCGCTTGAGCATTGTCAGTGTTTGGGCCATGACTGGGTCCATAACCAGGCCAATATTTATCCACAGCCACCTCCCCTGCTTCTTTTGTAACGTCATTTTTGCATGTTGACCTGGTTGACAGGACGAGAATCATGACCCGCCAAGCTTATCTGGCCTCGAGAGGTGTCAGGCCCATGATCAGGTATTCCGCCTTTGAAAACATGCATTTAGCAGTATGCAGTCGGGTCCTAAAAATCAATGCTTGCTATTTTCTAGCCAACCAAAAACGATGCAATCCTTTCTAAATGACTGATGAACTTTCGTTTACTTAAGTTGGTGTATATATTCTGACAAAAAAAAAATTGGTGTATATACCTGTGAGGGATACACTTGAGGACACCCCAAGTAGCCTGGCCTCCCATGGAATGCCCAACCACATAGAACTTGGTTCCCAGTCCCAACTGATCAGCAGGCTCTTCTATATCCAGAGCCAGACTCTTCGGTGTCCTTTTCAGGTCTGGGTCGCTTTCTCCATATCCTGGTTTATCAAATGACAAGACGTACACCTTCAATTCCTCAAGAACCGCCTGAACAATTGACCCCACATGGACTAATTCATTTATCAGAACTCGCTGTTGATGTTTGTACGCAAAAGGTCGGTCTCATAAACATGGAAGGATAAGTCAGTTATAAGAAGAATTTTTAAGTACCAGGGAAACATCCTGTGTTATCACCGCGTCGTGCCTACAGGAGTCATAGCCGTGCACAAAGTTAATCTTGTGTTCAGCCGACTCTCTCGGTACTCCTTGCTCTTTGTAGGCCAAGTATCGGCCATCTCTGAGCCTTACTCGGGTTGCCGTGATGGGCGGACCACCTGGAGAGCCACAAGTTTTGGATGGCGGAGGGCGGATGCCCCGATATGCCAATGTAGACAGCACAGCCAGCATGACAGCTGCGACTCCTCCCATCATTCCTGGAAAATGCAGCAAAAATCTGTAAAAGATTGTTCGTTCACCTTTTTGTCCCTCTCACTTTCCTTCTTTCTTCTCTTATCTTCTCTTTATCGTGCATGAGTGGGCGCGCCTCCATCTCTCCTAGGTACCACTGTTAGATTTTGGATTTGTAACAAGAATGCAAGTAGAAGACTTTAAGGAAGAAGCAGTTGGAGGCTTGGTTTCTACAAGCTGATGGGTGGAGTGTTTCTTGGTTGGTTTCTTGTGATTACATGCATGAGCATCAAGCCTATTTACAAGCTCTCTTGTTCGACACTTACAGCAAAACTGTATCTGCTTGTTCAGGGACATTGCACTTGCATTAACTTCATTTGAAAGCTCAGCTACCACCAGACACTTTTAGGCACCACGAACTACCGCTATCAATTATCGGTCTGGAAACTTGTAGTATCTAGGCTTTTCTGGTAATTATGAACTTCAACGGTTCCTGTCAACTCTGCAGACAGTTTGGACTGTAAGGATTTAGAGCACATGCAAATACGGCCCACTATTTATCCAATGCCACACATTGAGAAAAACTGGAACAATATCAAAAGGAAGAGAACTCAATCCAAGGAAGAAGCTGCACAGTGGCAGTATCCAAGCAAGTTAAGAGTCTCTTCATGTGGAGAGAGAGAGAGAGAGAGGACCTGAATCTTATTGAAGCAACTGATATTTTCCTAGAAAACTCCATAACATTCACATATAAGCACAAATCTCACCCACCCCAGATTTTGTTTAAGCTCCAAAATCACACCATAGTATAATTCTTGAAACAGAGGAATGCAAAAGATTTCTAGGTTATATGCACTCCACACTGATAAAAAGGAACTGACCTTGAATTTTTCTCAGGGGAAAGAAAATTGCTCGCCCTACATGCAAGGCAAGAGAAGAACACCGAATTAATCTACCAATCGAATACGACCTTACCCATTTTAATCTTCATTTGTTTATTGGAATAGATGATTTTATTTATGATCACCTAAATTATTGGATCCCTCATTTTACAAGACTTAGTTAAGCCATTTCATTTATTTGGTTAGCAAGAATGGGAGGGTGGAAGTGCACAAAAGCAATAACATTTTCTTGTGAGAAAGGAATATAATCTTGGTGCGAATGATAATCATTCTGCTCTAGAAATTAAATTGTTGCCAGAAATTGATTTATGGAGGAGAAATCTATTTGATAAAACATGACTAATTCCGCTCTAAAAATTGATTTCTGTAACAGAAATCAATTTTGATTTGTCGATTTTTTTTGGGCACCTAAAAAAATATAAATTTCACTCAAAGTAGGTGGCCACATGTATTCTAAGCCATTTTGTGAAATTTTGAATTTTTTTTATTTTTTTAGGCACTTCAAAAAAATTTAAATTTTACTCAAAGTGGGTGGCTACAGGTATTATAAGCCATCTGTGAAGTTTTGAAATTTTTTATTTTTTTTATTTTTTTGGGCACTTCAAAAAATTTAAATTTCACTGAAAGTGGATGGCCACAGATATTTTAAACCATTTTGTGAAGTTTTGAAAGTTTTTATTTTTTTTGGACACCTCAAAAAATTTAAATTTTACTCAAAGTAGGTGGCCATAAGTATTTTAAGCTATTTTGTGAAGTTTTGAAATTTTTGATTTTTTTTTGCACCTCAAAAAATTTAAATTTCACTCAAAGTAGATGGCCGCACGTGTTTTAAGCTATTCTGTGAAGTTTTGAAATTTTTGATTTTTTAAAAAAAATTTACCAAATTTTATATTTTCCCCAAATCTGACTCTTTTTAAGCCATTTTCTGGAAATTTTTATAAATTTTTCCAGAATTTTTCGATTTTTATGCATTTTCTAAAAAAAAAAATTTGTGCAAAAATAGGGAGAATGCGTTCCGGAATCAAGAAGCTACAAAAAGTAGCTTATCTTTTTCTTGCTAAAAATTTATTCTGAAATCAAGAATGCATTCTGAAATTAAATATTTTTAATATTTTTAACTAACGCATTTTTATTCCAGAATGCAAAAATCTCTCCAGAATGCATTCCGAAAATTTTTTAACAAACGTCATTTTGTTTTGGAATGCATTCCGAAATAGAATTTTTATTCCGGAATGCATTCCATGCGCACCAAGCAACGATTATGGGCCACAAGTGCAAGGCTGAGATACAAGTAAAAAACAGGTTCAAAACTTTTTCTTGAAAAACGTGTAGATTGTTCGGCTGAAATGAGAAACATATATTCATAAATAGACTTCTCCGAGGTCCAATTTATTGCTGCAGCCGACCTCGAGACGATCAACGACCTATAGCATCGCCATAGCAACGACTGCTTTGTATACAATATCCAGAAAAGGCTGGGGGACAAGGCCACAAGGGACTTCACGAGGTTCTTCATCAAGAAGCTGGATACGGAAGTTGAGCAGTACAATTATAGGTCATTCCCAACTGAGTTCATGTGGGAACTTAAAGAGGACACTCCTGAGGGTCCCTTCCCACTCACCAATGCCCTGAGAGTGACATAGTTGCTCAACAGCATCCTCACTCACCCTGCTTTTCCTGACATGGAAGATGAGGAAGCAGTAGAAGAAGAAGAGGCACAAAAATAAGCAGATTCAGCAATCAAGAGCGGCGGGTTGTTGAAGGGGTTGAAGGACAAGGATACCTCCTCAAAGCCCCAACCAAAAGGGTATGCAAACCAGACTACAATAGAATAGTTCAATTATAGGCATTCTTCATTAAAGATTGTCATGAAGAGATCATTTGTGGCGTTGAAGAATTGCTTCTTTATTTTGATATACATACCTTCTGTGACATTCTGAATTTCGACCTATTTTTGAGATTTATAAAATATGTAATTTGTTAGTGTGCTTATAGTAAAATCTCGATCGGGAATTGATCACTCCCAATTATTGTTTTAAAATAGAGATTTTGCTAGAATCGTATTCGATCGAATTTGGCTGTTATTTAGAGCCCGAACTTTGGTGTTGAATTTTTCGGAGTTTGGTGATGAATTTAATTGGACGATGTCGATATTATTATAGCCAATTTCGATATTGTTCGGGATAAATGAAAAGTAAATTTTTGACCGGTACGGATTTGGATTGGTAGACCGCTCTCATAGTGAATTTTAGTTATTTTCTTTTGGCTATCTATCCTAATTATTAATTAGAATTTTTCGTGACCGTCAGATAGTCTACGAATTTAAATTGTGGTCGTTGGATCGCAATTATTACGATTTGACTTTTTCTCTCTCTCTCTCTCCTCCCCCTTTTTCTGCTAGTCCACCCCACGCCTGTTGACCCTCCCCCACCTACTCCTCTCTCTCTCTCATCCTTTTCCCCTTTTTTCTTTTTTTCTTTTCTTTTTCTTTTCTCTTCTTCCTTCCTCCTTCTCCTTCGTTGCTTCTGCCCTACGTGTCTTCTACTTCTGGCTTACGCTTGGTTGCTTGACGCCGACTGCCTACTCGCCAACCCAGCCACCGGGCGCCGTCCGACCGCCGCGGCCAAGCTCCGCCAGTCGCTTTTTCCCCCTCCCGACGTCGTAACTTCTGGCCTTTGCTCCTTAGCAAGCTCGTCGCCACTGCCCGTCGTGCCCGGCGCTGTCCAGCCGCGCTGTGGTTGCCCTGGCCGTCGCCGCCAGCTCGTCCCAACCGCTGTCGTGCCGTCTTTGACCGCCACACCACTCCAGCCCCTTCCCGACAAAGCAGCATCCGCCTCGTTTAGCCGCCACGGTCAAGCTCCGTTTGCCTTCGCCGCTCGCCGCCGCCGTCCCGAACGTCGCCGCCGCCGTCCTAGTTGCCGGGACACCACCACTAGCCGCCAGCTCCGCCCGGAACAACCCAAGCCATGCCGGATCAACCCCCACAGCAGCTATGTCTTTGCTGTTCGCCGTCATCCGCCGGCTACCGAGTCCGAGCAGGAACCACCGCGGACTACCCTCGTCGCCGCCGTCGTCCTCGCTCCTTCGCCAGTGTTAATTGAGTAAGTTAATCCCTAATCCCGTGTTTAGGGTGTTAAACTTGCTTATGGTAGTTTAATTTATATTTAGATTAACATTGTATTTGTTAATTGGATTTATGTGATAGGTTATCAGTGGCTGCGCGATAAGTTATCGCGAATGTGATGATAAGTTATCAGTTATTTTTATTATTATCGATTGTTTTATTAAATGAATTATTTTCGGAATTTAAATATTATTTTATTATTTAATAAAATATTTCCGAATTAAATATTAATATTTTATTATTAAATAATTAATTTTCGAAAATTAAATATTATTATTTTCGAAAAATTTCTAATGTCAAATTGTAATGCCGATGTTGGTTTTCACCGTATGAGTTGGCATTTTTAGCAAATGATTTGAATAATTATGATTCGAGAAAATATTTTGAATTTTTGGAAAACAAATTAATTTCGGATATTATTACATAATTAATTTCCGAAGTTATTTATTATTATTTCAAAAAATTTATAATTTCAAATTATGATTTCTAGTTTGAATGTTGGCGAATATACTGTGAATTGTCGTATTAAATTAATTTTATGACAAATTATTTTGATTGGAAATTTTCAAGAAAATTTACGAGATTTTTGGTATTAAATTATTTTTATTGTTATGCCAAGTACTGATAGTGATGCTTTGTGATTGATATTCGGGTTTGATATCGAAGCTTGCGAGAATTGATTGATTGTTTGCATGTATGGCCACTTGGTATTAATATATGTCATCGATGAGAGCACGATTCATATATGCATAAACTAATTGAAACGATAATAATTGGCCGAAATGCTTGTGTTTTGGTCACACTTTGGAGCCGTTTTGCTGTGTATCTCTTAACGATGCCCGATTAGCGGATACTTGGGGATTATCTGGAGTGCCGATACCTCGGATGCCTTGTCGCGGCCCGAGGTCGGACTTGATGCTCCTTACGGGATACCATCTTACTGTGTATCGTTTGATATTGCCGTATTGAAATGCCGTCATCCTGTGTATTGTTTGACGTAGCCGTGCCCGACGAGGTGGGACGGAGCTCGGTTTTTATCTGAAGACTGCCATATTGCTGCGCATCGCTTGATGTGTAGTGGTCCCGAGGGGGCGTAATAACTGGATTACATGTGATGCATAGTATTTGATTATATAATAGAAACCGCTAGGCATAGTATGGAACGTGCCCAAGTGGATTCTATCTTATAATCTGGACACGCGCGCCTATGATGCACTGATGCATGGGTAATTTACTTAAATGTTTCGAGTATGTGACATATGCATTTCATTAACGAGTATACCAAGGTGAAATAAGAATGCCTGTGGTTGTTTAATGTTGTTGTTGTATTGCTTGTTTAGTGACCCCCGTGCGAGTTGGCCTCCTATGCGGGGTTTAGGTCGTTAACTTATTGAGACTTTTGTCTCATTTGTTGTTGTTAACCTCTTTTTCAGGCCCTTAGCGTGTTGACGCACCCAGCTTGGTTCAGGGTGTTTAGAAACTGGCTTTTTGGGATCGGCATGTTGGTGAAATAGATTGACCCTCAGCCTGTTATCTTTTTGCTGGTCTTTTTATGGTATGGCCCAAAGCGGGCTTGTAAGAATGTTTTCAAAGGTTAATCAAGTGAAAATCAAAATAGTGTTATTTGACCGTTGTGTTTTGTTTTCCTAACTATCCCTGTTTATTTGTTGTTGTCCAGAGATTGTTGTGATTGCTTCCGCATGCGTATTAAAAGATAAAAAGAAAAGGGTCGGCGACGAGTCCTGGGATGTCGCATCTCAACGACCGAAGCAGGATGTTACGCGTCCGTAGGGTTCGGAGCGTGACACCTTCATTTATAATTCGAAAGCAAGCACATATTGTAATTGCATGTTGTGCTATCTATAATTACATCTGTAATTAAGACAGAAGGGATAAAAACTTTTCCCTATATGAAGATCCAGAGTACTCATTTGGACCTACACAAGATGAGATTACAGATGATACATCAACCGAGAGAAAAGAAATTTTGTGTCGTTATCAAATGCATTTTTCTGCTCAGAAACTCATTGAGAAAATAAAAAAAAATTTCTGGCCAGAAATTTTTTCCAAGAACAGAATAATTATTATTTGCACCCTAATTAGATTCATAGTGATTTGGCCTCCACTTGGCCTACTCCGCTCTTCTAAATTTAACGATTTCAAAAAGGTCGGAATTAGCTATGTAATTAAGATTTTACAGCTTGTACAAAGTGTTACTTCTATACAAAACTTTAGGAGTTAGCTTCAACAAACTCAAGCACCCCTTACAGCACTTAAATTACTTCCTTTGCAATTTACAAGTATTCACGCCCTTAATAAAGATTTATAATGAGAAATCAGTAGCAAGCAAATTTGATGCAACACAGAGGATGAGAGACTTACTATCTTAAATCCGAAAAGTGCACCATAAAATTTTACTATAGATCAAGCGATGCGATATATATTATATCCATACTCGAGCCACTCAAACGCTCTTGGTATTTTCAACCCTTAATAACACTCTTTACTCACACAGTATTTAGTTTTCACAATTTCTCGCGTAAGAATATCTCAATCTTCCATAAGGATTCACAAATCTTACCACAAAATTTATTTGCTACCAAACATTCTCGTATGTAAGTCATGATACCTCGAATTCACACCCAACTATTGCACATTCAAGGGACACTACTCTGCACTTACTGCATGAAGACCACGTAAATATACATCTCCGACAAAATTAGGAAATCCGGTGACCGACTTATAAATACAACGACGAAAGTCATTTCTTTGTTTGGTTAGGAAACTTAGTCCAATTTCGACTTTCTTTTAATTTCCAAGCTCTGACGTGCATCGGATAAAGGAAACTCTTCAGCCTCAGAAAATTATTGGGACGATGGAGAGACAGGCTTCCTGCTCGAGACGACATCATCAGAAAATTAAAGCGAGAGGACCGGTTACCTTGAAGCAAGTCCCCCTTTCTCTAACCACCCCTACGCTTGAAGGTAAGGCCATCCCCGCTTCTAGGTTTTATTTGCCCATTCTCCTAGGCTGCTTCCTTCTTTTCCAATAGGGTAGAATAAGGGCAAGAGACACAAAAAAATTCTAAATTATGATCATTATGATATATTTATCTTAAATTAAAAATTTTAAATTTATATATATATGACATATTTATTTTCCATCAAAATTTATTTATGAGAACCGTTAAAAATCTACCTACATAGACACTTGAAAACATACAGTGTTAACGTAACGTTTACGTGGCTTAAATGAAATAAAAGCAAAAATCATCTAATAGAAATTTGACGGAGGGTAATGTGTCACATATATACAAGTTTAGGGTATTTTATATTACAAGAAAAAGTTTAAAGTTAATGTGTCACAATATATATATATAATTTGGGGTTTTTGATATCTCAAAAAAAAAATTGAAATAAATGTGCCATAATCTATATAGTTTGGATTTTTTTTTTTGGCTTCTATCCTTCCCAAAAAAGAAATAAGTGCGATACAAAGAATTTACTTTCTTTCAATTCAACTACATGCCATTATAGGAAATGATGTTCTTGGGACCCCAATTAGGAAATACTCAATCTAACAACTCAAACTTGAGATATATTATAATTATAATATCTGTAAATGATTCGGTACAGAGTATACTCTCTGAGAAACTCTTCGAAGGACAAAGCATCTGAAGAACACAGAGGACGAGGGAAAAAAAAGAGCTTAACTACGAAATCAACTCTACTTCTGACCAACTGTAAGTGCCTTTACAATAGCTTCACTCATTCCATCAGCATAAGGGAACAAATGCCCGGCACCGGGTAGCTCGTGGTACTCAATCCACGAAAGCTTTTGCGCAATATGCCGTTGAAGCAAAACGGGGACTAGCCTATCGTCATCGCCTTGCCACAGATGCACCGATCCTTCCTTGTTCGGGAAAGGGTTCTCAATTTCCATAGGATCGAACTCCCAACTCCCGAAACCAACCGTCATGTCCTGATGGATCGAGTCGGCTTCTCCTTGTTGCCTCACGTTCACCCACCGCTGTATAGCGAAAGAACAAGGCCAGTTATCTGACAAGTTTGCTTTTGGCTATAGGACTAATTCAACGGCCTGTTAATTAGTCATACTGAGTGAAGGGAAAAAAAACAAACAAACAAACCAAACAAGAGCAAAAGTTACCGCATCCTTGCGGCGCCCAATCATCTTGGGGATGACTTCCATGTCTTGACGGGACATGATGTGGGGAGCACGAGTGGCGACGCTGGATGCGGGGAACCACTTTTGGGTGTTCCACCAGTAGGTGAGCCAAGGGGCATAGTGAGCCACTCTAAGTGCCCACTGGTCCTGTGGTGGCTGCAAGTAGTAGCCTTCCGTGGATAGGTTGGCGGGAAACCCGGGCCACCAGTAGTTGACTACGGGAGCGATGAGAGCTACTCCAGCTAACCTGCCAGCGTTTGTTGTCGTTAAGAATTGCATCTGGGGGACTGTACGTGGCTAAGACCAAGTGCTAAGATCAATTAGGTGATTTAGCTGTTAGCTGAGAGACTACATGTCTTTTTCTTACTTCATTGCAGGTCGCTATATTGGTTGTTCTGTTTTGGTTATAGTTTTGCTCAATGGGCAGGCTTGAGCCATGGTCGGTCTCAAGCGCTTGAGCATGTTGGCATTTAGGTCAATAATAGGTCCATTACCAGGTAATATTTATCCACAGCCTACTCCTCTCTGCTTCCATTTTCAAGGTTCTTTTCCGTGTCGGCCAGGTTGACAGGTCGACAATCACGAGCCAACAAGCTCGTCAGGCCACAAGAGTGGACAAGCCCATGATCAGGTACCGCCTTTGAAAACATGGATTTAGCAGTATGCAGTCATGCCCCAAAAATTGATCCTTGCTATTTCATTCCCACCAAAAAAAAAAAATGCAATCCTCTCTAAATGACTGATGAACTTTCTTTTACTTTAGTTGGTGTAAATACCTGTGGGGGATATACTTGAGGACACCCCAAGTAGCCTGGCCTCCCATGGAGTACCCAATTACATAGAATTCGGTTCCCAGTCCCAACTGATCAGCAAGCTCTTCTATATCCAGAGCCAGACTCTTCGGTGTCCTTTTCGGGTCTGGGTCGCTTTCTCCGTATCCCGGTCTATCGAATGACAAGACATACACCTTCAATTCCTCAAGAAACGCCTGAACAAACAACGATCCAACATGGATCACCTCAGATGTCAGAACTAGCTGCATATGTTGGAGAACAAAGGGACGGTATCATGAACATGGAACGATGAGTCAGTTATAAGAAGAATTTTGAGTACCGGGGAAACATCTGTTGCTATCACTGCATCGTGCCTACAGGAGTCAGTGCCGTGCACAAAGACGATCTTGTATCCGGCCAATTCTCTTGGTACTCCTTGCTCTTTGTAGGCCAAGTTTCGGCCATCTCTAAGCCTTACTCGGGGTGCCGTGATGGGCGGCCCACCTGGAGAGCCACAAGTTTTGGGCGGCGGAGGGCGGATGCCCTGATATGCCAATGACAGCATAACCAGCACGACAGCTACGACTCCTCTCAGCATTCCTGGAAAGTATAGCAAAATATGTCTGAAATTGTATGTCAACCTTTTCGTCTCTCTCTTATCCTCTCTTCTCGTGCACATCCATTTCTCTTTGTTCCGGTCAGTTTTGCACGGACAGTTTGGATTATCAGGATTTAGGAATTCTCTAGATTTCATGCATGGAAATTGAACGGAGCTCATACAATTAACAGCCCACAATCTACACATCATTTCTTATTCAATCATGAAAAACTGTTCACCCAATGTCATATATCACATAAACAAAAACTCAGATGAAATCAGAAGGAAAAAAAACTCAATACAGGGAAGAAGCTGAACAGTCGTGGTATCCAAGCAGGTTAAGCGTCTCTTCATGTGGAGAGAGACAGAGAGAGAGAGAGAGAGAGAGAGAGAGAGAGAGGACCTGACTCTTGTTGCAGCAACTGATATTTTCCTAAGAAACTCCAAACCTTTCACGTTTAAGAACAAAACAACTCTCACCACCTACATGAATAGCATATAATTTTTTAAGGCCCAATCCCAAAATCACACCAAAACCAGTGTACCCATCATACACTCAAGGAAAAGGAAAGAAGTTCGGAAGGCAGGTGAACTTCTTGAAGAACTAGTACAAGATGCCCAAGAATAAAATAAATCTTGAAACAGAGCAATACAAAAGATCCCCTAGGTTATAGGCACTCCACCTGCTACTCCAGCGGCTGATAAAAAGGAACTAATCTTGAATTCTTCTCACGGGAAAGAAAATTGTTTACCCTACTTGCAAGGCAAGAGAAGAAGACCTTACCCATTTTAGATCTTTTTTTTTATTAGGTGATCCTATTTATCATCACCTAAATCAATGGATACCTCATTTTCCATTTCTTTCACGGAAAATGATTGATTCGAAAAATATTTTCTTAAAAATAATCGCTTGTACTCCTTACAAAAGTGAATGAACGAAAAAAAAATTTCATCGTCCACGAAAATATTTAGACATAAAGTACTGTGATAATGATAGCATTTTTCATTTATTAATTATTTAAGCGATACAAGCGATCATATTTAAAAAAATGTTCTCCAAATCAGTCAATTTTTGCGAAACAAATGAACCCTTAGTAAAGTCATGTATTTAATTGATTGGCAAGGATGGGAGGGTGGAGCGGAAGTACACGAAAGCATTAATGTTTTCCTATCAGAAAGGAATCTAATCTTAGAAAAGCAAAAGATTATGGGCCACAAAATATGGAGAGGATGAGATACAAGGAAAATATAGGTAGATTTCAATTCTTCCGATTATTAGGCAGAGTTATCGTCGCTTTCATTAGCCAAGAAATTCGAAAATAAAGTTGGACAAAAAAAAAAGTCGAAAACAAAGGAGGAAAGAATGCTCGACTTCGGAGTACCAATGGTACTCGTTAAAAAAAAACGTACATTTTTCTTTTTAGCAGCAATAAGCATTTTGAGGAAACAATTCATTTATTGGGTTTCGGGGGTTGTTGGTCTATGTGAAATGAGTACGTGTCCTTGTATATTTATGAGACATGTACTTAGATCCTGACAGGTTTTTCCTATCCTAAAGAAAGATGGCATTCGATGTTGTGGACCGCAACCACGAGAGACTTTCGTTACTCTTTTTTTCCTTGTGATTGTTGACCGGTGCTGTTCGATTTGTTGTAGTGTGACCTCGTGCGAGAAAGTTTCGTCAACTCAATTCACCAATCCCTCTAGAATGTTCAAGGAATTTGTCCAATGACATATTGAAGTAGACAACCACTGTTTGGTTACTGTTATTTTGACCCAGGACAGTAGGCTCGGATGTCAAGGCCCTTTGTTGTCGTCCATGTAAAAATAATATGGCCCACGTGATATTTTGAATTAATGATTTAATAAATATTTAAGTGTCAAAACGTATTAGCTATGAAAAAATATAATTCTATTGAGAAGTTAAAGTTCCTCCGAAAAGGTGCAACTCTTATGAAGCGGGATATGCTTTGATGAAACACACCACTTGAAGAGGTATATATAAAAAAATATGGTCCTCTCTCCATCCACGATAACGCATGAAAAAGAATGTTATATTTTTTATCCTCCATCGATAAGATACGTTAAGAGAAAAGTGGGTAAGAGAGAGAAATTAGATTTCTTCGCTTATTCCGTTTTCTAAAACAATTATCTTCGAGGAAAATGCTATGGATAAATGTATGTTTTCATCCCTCTTATTGTGAAAATCATGAAGATCTAAGATCCAATATCATAAATTTTACGCATAAAAGAATTATGTTATAACTTACAGTTGGTATCAGAGTAAAGTTTAAGATCTTATGATTTTTTTATTATGGTTTTTGGGTTTGGATTTGTTAAACGATTTTGGTCTTTTTGTTATTTGCCAAAGTTGTTGAAATGATTTCTTGTTCCTATTTATTTCGCCAAATCTTGGATCTGTATGGTTGTGGCGAAGTGGTCTCCAAAACCCACTCATTAATTTGATTGGAGATTGGTTGTTGGAGGAGACTTGAGCGGTAGAATGCCCAAAAAAAAAAAAAGGGCAAAAGGGTGTGATGAAGAAGGCACGTGGCCTCCACGCGCACATGCGGTTGCAATAGTGTGGGTCCACGCGGCAGTTGAGTTGCGTGCGGTGCCTTCTCTGCCGGTTATTTACGTTTTTGCCCCTTATGTGTTTATTTACGATTCTGCCCTTGACCATTTTATATATTGTTTTACCATTCACCGAATTATTTACCATTTTGCCACTGGCTGCTGAATTTACGGTTTTGCCCCTATCAATTCTGATTTTACGGTTTTGCTCTTACGCATTAATTTATGGTTTTACCCTCAACATGCAATTTGGTAAATGTTTGTGAATGAAACAATTATAGTGTTTTACAATTTCAAGAATTCAATTATGAGTGTTAGTCACCAAAGTGGCCGAACCATAATGTCTTGAATTTTTGAAATTGTATAATATTTCTTTCATTACCCATGATTAATTGATGCTTTGGTTGGAATTGATATATTACATATCCTTATTGGTGTCATAAGTATATATTGAAGTTCATTTATTATAAGGACTTAGGGACTAATCCAAAGGTTAATCAATTTCTTATAATTCATAAACATAATAGTTGGTAATTAATATGTCTTGTTAAATTTGTTTGTATATCCAAATATATCAAATAAATTTTAATAGGGTGTATTTATAATCACCAAATAAAAGTTATTAGCATCATTATGGTTAATTGTATGTTTGTATATTATAGAATCACCCAATGGAGAATTACGATATACATGTAATGTTTAATTTGAATATGATAATGTGATATTCTCAAAGCATTAATGTATGAGTATATTCTTGTATATTTGCAGTATTTGTACCTATTTCTCTTCATTCGCATGCTTCGTCTGTTCCTTTATTTAACGGAATGAATTTCCCTGATTGGAGTGAACAAGTCCAATTTCACCTAGATGTCCTGAATCTTGATTTAGCACTTCAAATTGAGAAATCGGCTGCTATTACTGATAAGAGTAGCGATAATGAAAAGTCTTTCCATAAAACTTGGGAAAGATCGAACAAATTAAGCTTAATGTTTATGCGAATGACAGTTGCAAACAACTTAAAGATAACTTTTCCCAAAACTGGCAATGTTAAGGACTTCATAAAATTTATGGACCAGCTTTCTCAAACTGCTGATAAGTCACTAGCTGGTACATTAATAAGTACTTTGACCATCATGAAATATGACGATTCATGTACCATGCATGAACATGTACTAGAGATGACAAACTTAGTGGCAAAATTAAGGACTTTGGGAATGAACGTGGATGAGTACCTTTTAGTACAGTTCATACTTAATTCATTGCCCCATGTACAATATGGGCTATTTCAAATAAATTACAGCACTATAAAGGACAAGTGGAATGTAAATGAATTGGTCAGTATGCTTGTTAAAGAGGAAACAGGGATAAAGAATCAAAAGGCTCATTCTATTCATCTCTTAAGTCATCAAGAAGCTGAGAAGAATTTCAAGAGGAAATGTGGAAGAAGCAAGAAGAAATGTTTACACAACTTGAATAACTCTTCTAAGGCTTCTCAAATCCACAAGAAGGAATACAATCTTGTTAAGTGTCATTTTTGTAATAAAATTGGACACTTAAAGAAAGATTATCTGAAGCGTAAAACTTGGTTCGAAAAGAAAGGTAAGCCTTGTGCTTTAGTCTATTTTGAATCAAACTTTATCGAAGTTCCTCATAATACTTGGTGAATTGATTTTGGTGCCACCACTCATGTTTCAAATACGATGCAGGGATTTCTTTTGATCCAAACCATAAAGTTAAATGAGAACGCTCACGGGGAATAGAGACAAAGCCCCAGTTGAAGACATTGGCACTTATCAATTAATCTTAGATACTGGGCATTATTTAGATTTGTTTCGAACCCTTTATGTACCTACTTTTCCCGCAATTTAGTTTCTTTGCCAAAACTTAATGTAGCGGGATTCTCTTTTAAGTTTGGTTGTGGATTTTTCAGTTTGTATAAGAATAATAATCTTATTGGAACTGGAATTTTATGTGATGGTCTCTACAAGTTTCAACTTGATAATACTTTTGTTGAGACCTAATGACCTTGCATCATAATGTTGGCACTAAACGCAGTTTAGTGGATGAGAATTCTGCTTACTTGTGGCATAAACGTTTGGGTTATATATCCAAAGAAAGAATGCAAAAATTAGTGAAGAATGAAATTTTTCTAAATTTGGATTTTACTGATTTTGGAGTGTGTATTGATTGTATTAAGGGTAAACAAACAAAACACTCTAAGAAAGGTGCCACAACAAGCACGGAGCTTCTTGAAATCATACACACCGATATATGTGGTCCTTTTAATGTTCCAAATTTTGGTAAAAAAAGTTATTTTATTACTTTTATTGATGATTTTTCACGTTATGGTTTGTCACGCCTCAAACCCCACGGCACACAACATCCCTACTTTGGTTGTTTTATGTGCAACGTCCTAGGAAGCGTTACCGACCCAATGTCCAAATAGAGAACAAGACACAAGCGGAAGTAATATATATAAACAAACCCTGACAATAATAATATGAGATAATAGATAGCAAAACAACACTCAACACGACTGAAAATATATACACTTTATATTACTATCAAAAGCCTTTTTACAAGATTCGAATAATACATATCACATAACAACCAACTAACAGAAAACAGCCACTACAGGTCAAAAAAAGTATGTGGCTATGGTGAGTTCACTAAACCTACAAGGAGGTCCACAGTAAAAAAGGAACGACATCCAGTGCTAAAACTCTGGCCTGCCCTAGGGCTCTCAATCCGAGTCTGAAGACTCCGTAGGATCAGTGGACGGCTCTGATTCCTCCTCATCTTCGCCTTCGGACTCTAACTCCTCGTCTGAGTCCACGTGCACTACCTCGCCGTCCTACTCAGGGTCTAACTCCATGGCTTCCGGTTCATCCTCATCCTCAGGGTCTACAGGCTCTGAATCGACATAAAACACCTCAGGCTCTTCGGAATCCTCATCCATAGCAGCAGGTCCATTAACCGTCTTATCGGAAATAGACCAATCAGGAGTGGCTGGGGGATCTAGAATCTCACCATCGGCTCTCTGAGGTATCATCAAATCATTCCCATATAGCGGGATATCAAAAGTCCTAAGAGGTGGTCTTGTCTCCCCGTTCGCATTTCTAAAACACCAGGCTATATATTCCTGGGTCTGGTAGTAATGCTCACCCACATATACAAACAGTACCGAATAGTATCTCACGTAGGTTGCTCCATCCCCGCAGAGGTGTACACTCGACGTCCGCCGGATCTGATGTGAAATTCCAAAAAGAGGCGGCGGCCTCGGCATGCTTAGGGCTGGGGGTCTGAAAAGTTGGGTTATTACAACCGTGAGACGAATCTTAACGAGTAAAAACTCCTAAACCTTGGCTAGGCTAACATGCATCATCCTGACAGGCAACACATAACAATCATAATGTTCATAAACAATCACCGACGTAGGCCCTAGGGCCCAAATCACTCACCTGGCTGACCTTGCAGGTTAGTCATTTCATATAATACCCAAGTCAAATACGCGAATACGATTTTCCTACATACGTCATGTACATGCTCAGACTCATCAATGCTCATAACACACGCCTTTCACCAAGTCGCACACTGGCCCATGCATTATTATGCATGCAAATGCTATAAATATGCCGTATTTTCACTCTGGCTCAACTGCACATTGGCAAATGCTCAATTTATTACTCAGAGCTCGATCCACGTAAAACGCATCAGGTCCGACCCGTGCCAATGCAACAAGTCCACACAATCACAACACTCCGTGACCAGCGTAAAAACGCCTCAGGCCCAGTATCTTTAGCCAACGTCAAAACGCATCGGGCGCAACACCAATTTCCACAGACCACAAACCCGTGTAAAACGCATCAAGCTGGCCGTCTTCCGGCCGTACCGGACATCATTCCACGTAAACGCATCAAGATGGGTTCAACCTCGCGTAAATGCATCAAGGTAATATGTGATCACACGTACATACAGTCAGTTTTATTTGAACCCCGCGTAAACACATCAGGGTATTTTAGGTGATCACATGCTCATGTCAGGCACGCATTACCGCATAATTCTCGTCACATGTCTCATTCGCGGCATATACAATACATGGCCATGCAATGTCATACAATGCAACATGAGCATCAACATAATACTGGTACTCAATCAAACCATTGTCACAGCACAGTGCTAAATTCACAAATAGCGTGCTTGCTTGGCCAATTAATACCATGTGGCCCAATTCACAACTCACAATTCAATCATCAATACAAGCTATCGGTTGACCAATCACACTTCGCACAATCCGGCCACACGAGCACGCGTCATGGCATGTCACAATTTATTGCATTTAAGCACAAACAACCACCAATCAATCAATCCGGGCAAATCCTGGCAATTCAGCCTAATGATCCTCGATCAACCGATACTAGCCCAATAATTTCTCAAATGTGAACAATCACTATTCATACACTCTGAGGCCAATAATTATCTCCAATTTAATCAAATTGATCCTCCAAATTTGCCTCACAATTAAACTCCATCAATCAGTCCACAATATATTCTTAACGTACACTAAAACATCCGGACCCAACTAGAAAATGCACAATTAGTCCTAATCTAGGTTTAGGAATTATACTCACATAATCCTATGTCACGACGACGAGGAACAACGGCCAATTGCCGGTGAACGGCAAAATCAGCGACGGCGTTCCAACGGCGGCGGCTCACGAAGGTCGGCGGTACGGACGGTGGCCCTTGGCGTCCGTACGACGGCTGAAGTGGTGTAAGGGAGAGTGGGTCGGTGAGGCGAGGCAGAATGACGATGGCGGTGGATGAGCGGCGAACAGCGACTAGCACGGCGCGGCGGCTTGCTCCAACGTCCGGCGGTCTTACGACCGAGAGAGAGAAATCGACGAGAGAGAGAGAGAGGAAAGAGAGAGAGAGGATGGGGACAAGAGGGTGGTGCTGATGGTGGCGACGGCACGGCGGCTTGATGACGGCGGCTGCTCCGGCGTCCAGCGGCGTGGCGGTGGCGATCCGGCTAGCTTGGCCGAGAGAGAGGGAGAGTGATCGTGGGAGGAGAGAGAGGAGAGAGAATGGCCTACCAAGGGGGAAAAATGAGGGAGAGAGAGAGTCAAAGTGGTCAAATATGGGGGCTAGTGGGTGCCACGTGTCGCCGATCCAAGCGCATTGACCATTTTGCCCTTAATCCAACGGTCTTGATTCAATCCTATCCAATAATTGAGGGGTATAATGGTCTTTGGCCACGATAATTGAGCTAAAATTCTTATTTTAATTATCCAAAAATATCTCAAAATTCAGAGCTCAAAATAGGCCAGGGCAAAACAGTCATTTTCCTGTCCCAAGTCAAAATTCCATTTTTCGACCGTACTAACCCTAAATATGTGTGGCCAACATATTATAGCGTCGGATTTGTAAAATTAGTCGCACAAGCCATCGAAAATTAACATTGAAGTCCGGTCCAATTTTGTGATCAAAACTCGCTCAATTTCTGATTTTAGATTCTCTCACTAACGAGCGACTGTTTAGGGGTTACGCGTATTGACCTAGGGTTATTCTAGTCATGACAGTCTCGATCATAAAGAGAGAGAGGAATTATCACTAGTTCCAGATATCGCGATTGTTCAGTTTAAGCTCGGGACTAGTTGACCACGTGCACTTCCAGTCGTGCAGAATCACTTGCGATCCAATTGTACATTGTTGGCCTTGGCTAAACCACATACGCCACTTTTCCTAAGATCGGCCTACGTTGGCCCAAAATATTTCCTCATCGTTTCTCGAGATTGATGCCCGATTCGCGATTGGGTCCCTGGTTCACGTACCGTTTTCCTAGTTAGTCATACCCCATTGGTTAGTATCCCGAGAGTGATCAGCTCTGAATGAGACTCACTAAAATGAAATTAGAAATAATGTTAATTTTATTGATCCCGAAATTGAGTCGAAATTCAGGATGTTACAATATTTATTTATTGCATGATAAATCTCAATCAGTGAATGCACTTGAGGTATATATTAAAGAGATTGAAAGGCAATTAGATAAAAATGTGAAAATAGTAAGGTCGGATAGAGGTGGTGAATATTATGGAAAGTATGATGAATCAGGACAATGTCCAGGTTATTTGCTAAATTCCTTGAAAGACATGGTATTTGTGCTCAATATATAATGCCAAGTACACCACAACAAAATGGTGTAGCAGAAATGCGTAATCGTACTTTAATAGAAATGGTTAGGAGTATGATGAGTTATTCATCTCTATCGTTATCATTGTGGATGCATGCATGCATTAAAGACTTCTATGTATTTGTTAAGCAGGGTTCCTAGTAAGACGATTCCAAAGACTCCCTTTGAACTGTGGATAAGAAGGAAACCTAGTTTACGACATCTACATATTTGGGGTTGTCCAGTAGAAGTAAGAATTTACAATCCACATGAAAAAAAAATTGGATTTAAGAATAACCAGTGGTTACTTCATTGGTTATGTAGAGAAATCCAAAGGATTTAGATTTTTTATTGTCCTAATTATAGTACAAGAATTGTTGAATCTGGAAATGCTAGACTTATGGAAAATGTTGATATTAGTGGAGTGAAAGAATGCGTGATGTTTGCATTCGAGAAGTAAGGGTGGAAGTTCCGTTACCCAAAACTTCAAAAGTTGTTGTTCCTGATATTATAGTTCAATCCAATAATAATCAAGAACAACAAATTAATGATCAAACACTCCATAATGAAAATGTTAATATTGAACCTATAGTAATTTAGCCACAAGAAATAGCATTAAGAAAATCTCAAAGAGAAAAGAGGTTAGCTATTTCTATTGACTACGTGATTTATCTACAAGGGTCAAAATTGACTTAGGAATTGGTAATGATCCAAGTTCATTTCACAAGCCATGGAATGTGATGATTCTACTAAATGGTTCAATGCCATGGAAGAAGAGTTAAAATCTATGGATCAAAATCAAGTTTGGAATCTCGTTGAATTGCTTGAAGGATGCAAAAAGGTCGAGTGTAAATGGGTCTTTAAGACCAAGCGCGACTCAAAAGGTAATATCGAATGACATAAAGCTAGACTTGTTGCTAAAGGGTTTACTAAAAAAGAAGGCATTAACTATAAGGAAACATTTCACCAGTCTCCAAGAAAGACTCACTTAGAACCATTATAGCTTTAGTGGCTCATTACGATTTAGAGTTGCAAAAAATGGATGTTAAAACTGCCTTTCTTAATGGAAATTTAGAGGAAGAAGTTTTATATGGACCAACCCGAGGGCTTTTCAATTAAAGGAAAGGGACACATGGTATGTAAGTTAAAAAAATCAATATAT
Organism: Syzygium aromaticum; assembly: GCA_024500025.1. Lineage (NCBI taxonomy): Eukaryota > Viridiplantae > Streptophyta > Magnoliopsida > Myrtales > Myrtaceae > Syzygium > Syzygium aromaticum. Next base: position 28,052,462 of record CM044891.1, read on the forward strand.
GGACTTAAACAAGCTTCCTGACAATGGTATCTTAAGTTTAATAATATCATAACTTCTTCTGAATTTAAGGAAAACATTGTTGATCGGTGTATATACATGAAGGTTAGTAGGAGCAAGTTTATTTTTCTAGTTTTGTATGTTGATGACCTTTTACTTGCTACTAATGATCTTGGTTTGTTACATGAAACCAAATAATTTCTCTTTAAAAATTTTGAAATGAAAGATATGGGAAAGGCAACATACGTGATAGAAATAGAAATATTCCGTGATAGATCACAAGGATTGTTAGGGTTGTTTCATAAAGCCTATGTTGATAAAATTTTAGAGAGATTTAATATGAATAAATGTTCAGTAAAAGCAGTTCCAATTCAAAAATGTGACAAATTTAGTCTTATGCAGTGTTCGAAAAGTGAATTGGAACAAGAACGAATGAAAAGTATTCCTTATGCATATGTTGTCGGAAGCTTAATGTATGCTCAAACTTGTACCAGACCAGACATTAGTTTTTCTGTCGAAATATTGGGCAGATATCAAAGTAACCCAGGATTAGATCATTGAAAAGCTGCAAAGAAAGTTTTCAGATACTTGCAATGAACGAATAATCACGTGCTCACTTATAAAAGTTCTGATCATCTTGAGGTGATTGGATATTCAGATTCAGACTTAGCCGGATATACCGATACAAGAAAATCAACTTTTGGTTACTTGTATCTTTTGGCTGGAAGCGCAATTTTATGGAAAAGTGCAAAGCAGTCAGTTATTGCTACATCTACTATCGAGGTTGAGTTTGTGGCATGCTTTGAGGCCATTATTCATGAGACATGGCTGCGGAACTTTATTTCAAGGCTTATGATTGTCGACAGTATTGCCAGGCCGGTAAAAATTTATTGTGATATATAACTCTGTAGCAGTTTTCTTCTCTAAAAACGACAAGTACTCCAAGAGTGCTAAACATATGGAGATTAAATACTTGTATGTTAAAGAAGAAGTTTAGAAACAAAGAGTGTCAATTGAGCACATTAGTACCAACCTTATGATTGCAGATCCCTTAACAAAAGGACTGCCGCCCAAAATATTTAAAGAACATGTTGAAATGATGGGTATTATTGGATGTCATTAATGATTGTATTATGAGTGCATTAAGTTTATTTATTTGACACTATGAGCTCAATTATGTGTTTCTAATATTTCCTATTTTCTATTTGGTATGCATGATGGAAATAGATGAATGTGCAATTGGACAGTCTCTAACAGAGACATTATAGTTGGACCATTACTATACTTCTCATTTATGGATCATGTTAAGTATGGAGCTATAGTTGTAGTACATGGAAGGGACTATGTCGATTAATGGCATATAACAGCTATGACTTGCATTAGTTTCTTTATTTAACTATGATCATTATGTGATGGGCAATTTAAGAAAGGTTTTAGCATAATATTATTGTGCACATTATGGTCTTTATTAAACCATGAAAGGAAAGTCATATGGGCCAAGTGGGAGAATGTAAGAATAATGTGGCCCACATGATATTATGAATTAATGGTTTAATAAATATTTAAGTGCTAAAACGTATTGGCTATGAAAAAATAAATAAAAAGATATAATTCTATTGAGAAGTTAAAATTTCTCCGAAAAGGTGCAACTCTTATGAAGTGGGATATGCTTTGATGGAAGGCACCACTTAAAGGGGTATATATAAAAGAATTCGGTCCTCTCTCCACCCACGATAACGTACGAAAAAGAACGTTGTATTTTTTATCCTCCATCGATAAAATACGTTAAAGAAAAGTGGGTAAGGGAGAAAAATCATATTTCTTCGCTTTTTCCGTTTTCTGCAACAATTATCTTCAAGGAAAATGTTATGGATAAAAGTATGTCTTCATCCCTCTTATTGTGAAAATCATAAAGATCTAAGATCCTATATCATAAATTTTCCGCATAAAAGAATTACGTTTTAACTTACAGTCCAGTCCTCGGAAATTTTTTATTCCGGGTACGAATCCGCAATTCATACTTCGTGCATCGATTGATCGGCATTACCGTCTATCTTTGGAAAGCCAAATGAGTCATAAATCACTATCGACACTGCCAACCGCAGGCATCTTGCAGGCATTTTAACACAACTTCGAAAACCAATATTTATTTCATAACTAGGTTCACATTACAGAGTTTATGTATCAGTTATCAATTGGGTTCACAACAAAATCTTTCACCATGAGGACTATTTCTTCTTGTCGTCGTCGTCGTTGCTGTTGTTGGGCTGGTTCACGGTGGAAGATGATGAGCCATGCTCAGGGTCAGTGTGCTTGGATTTGGAGAGGTTCTGCGTCAACTCCTGAAGCAATACCTGGTTCTCTTGAGTCAGCTCTTCTGCTCTCTTCCTAAGCCTCTCATTCTCTTGGATGATGGCACAGTTCTTCAAGAACAGCTTATAGTTTTCTTCATCCATTATTCCACACCGTACCCTGTAATCACATACAAACGCACACAATTAATATGAGACAGAGTCCTCATCCACTTATGTGATCGTACCAGACAAATATCTCTACCTAAAAAGAAATGTTTCTTAGACTTAAGAAAACCCGGGTTAAAACATAAAACTAAAAAGCCGATTTGATCGACATCGTTTATCGTTTTGAAATTGGAAAAAAGGCGAAGCACATTATTGCCAAAACTAGGGGAGATGAAGCTTTAAGTAGAAAGAAAGTAAAGATTTGGCTGGACTCGGAGTATGCATCCGTGCAGGTAACGTAAATCACTACCAATAATGCTGACCTTTCCGATCAAAAGGCGCGAGACGGAAACGAGTTTTGCCAATTCACAAAGTAGAAGAAACAAAGTAAACGAGTTTCACAACAGAAATGCAAACAAATCTATAGCAGGCCTGTGTGGAGTCCCTAGCAGTAGATAGAGGACTTGGGTAGGATAAAAATTGTCGACGGAGGCTGAGTTGCTTGAAGTTCACCCGGGTATTGGTCATATATAGGAGGCGAGTCGAAGGGGAAAAGAAAGGCCAACGAGTATGGTGTGCAAGGCCCCATTTGTCTGCCCTTTTTTCTTGTAGAAGAGCATCGATTGCACTCCATACTTTTAACCGTTTTGCACATTTGCACTTGAGAGAGAGAGAGAGAGAGAGAGAGAAATCATGTGTGAAGAACTGGCAAATTTTCGTCAGCGTCACACGTGAAAGAAGCTTATGGCACATAGGAAAAGCAAAGCCCCTGAGGGTGAGCATGAGGGGCTTTGCCCCTAATTGATGACAGTGGGAGGGATTGCCCATGTGACCAGGGCATACACAGTTGGGTGTTTCACATTTCACCATTCCAGGATATGTGCCAAAGCGATTCGATGTGCAAGTATTTTCTCGCCAGGAAGGAGATAAACAAAGGGAAACTGAAAGGAATCCAAGAAAAAGACCTAAAGAAACCGAAGTTGCCGAAAATAAGTCCGGCCATTTCGATGAGAAAATGAAGGCTGTACCGGCAAAAACTTGGAATTACAGCCTACGCATTGTGGTGGCCGCGAAAACCTCTCTAGGCACATCTTCATCCTGATCTGGCATGTACATGCTCTATCAACGGAAAGGACTCCGGCAAAAATTGTTACTCACAGTAAATTGAATGACCTTATGATGGGAACAACACTTAGATCACACAGCTTGATGTTACCCGGTCACTAATTAATTATTGATGGTGCAGGCACGAGCATCATGCATGAACATATGAAAATTCAAGGAGAACTCAGCAAGAACAGATCTTGAACCTGACCTAGACATATCATTTCACGGAAAATTGAAAATGCACGTGGAACTGCCAACTTAACAGCAGATGCGCAGAAAATATGAAGAACAAGAAGCATCAATAGCATAGTTCGAGAAATCATCTCATGCAAGAATGATTTCATGTGTCAGTGACAAGGTTAACAATCCCATGAGTCGGACAACTTCGTCGAGCCAATGCCAACTCACTATTGCCTTTCTTAAAGGGGAAATGTATTGAGACATAGATTGACGCATCATGTTTTCATTGAGACATTGGCAATGGTAAAATATCTATCTTGGTTCACATGGGACCTCCGAGGAAGGTCTCACGAAGGTGATTAAGAGAATGCAAGGAGGGTGGTATTAAACCATTAGACTGGCCCCGCCTCTCTACAAGGGCTTTGTCGCTTGTATAGGCTGGGAACCAGGGAGACGATGTGTACACAAGTATCAGTGGTGCACAAGCCAACGAGATTCACCTATTACAAGAGAATGGACTAAACAAATACCGGTACGAAGTAACTTTTGAGGTGGAATAAGAAACTTTACATGCACATAAGCAGTCTCTAGGCACTAACATAAAACTGTCGTAAAACATCAAAGTTTCTGAGTATCGCAAAGCTCACTGCAATTACCTAGATACTGAGTAAATATGGTATCCATCAATTTTTGTACAGAACACAAGGTACACTGCATGACCTGCATTCAGATAAAATGCGATGCTCTCTGCGACAATTCCACAAACAAGGGGTAAATGAGGGCACCGAGAGATGACAGTGAACCAGCCATTCCAAGACCAATCTGGCCAACTACTTCCAGCTCCGGTGAGACACAACCCTGTGACGGCCCAGCAACCCTGTGGCTCTTCTTGGCACAGTGATGTCAGCTGAAGAAAAATAGTTGCAATGAATTTCCATAGGAACATCCAATAACAGTAGCCAAAGTGAGCGTCACAAGATCAAGAGAGAAATTACTTTGACTGAATCTAGAGCTTAGATTTGCAGGTCATACACTCCATATCATTAATCTCTTCGTCGTCATCATCGTCACCATCAACATCAATGGACAACACAAAGATCCAAGGTGACACCTCCATACCTCGATGACCAAAAGAAATGCCAAGCTTCCAGCCATTAAAGACGCTGGAAGCTCTATTACAACCAAGGCTGGAGAAGCAGATGAATGTCTGATGCCTGTATGATTGTCCTCTCCATTCCACCTTGGTTCCCTATGCCTGCAATCCTGCACTTGAATGTACGTAGGGCCCTGATGCCCTGCCCAGTTTCAAGCTCGAGTTCCAGCCAGCAGGATTGCAGGCATGGCCCGAGCCCCTCATCGGGGCCGGGCTAATCCAAAACTTGCATCAGGTTGCTGGTGGTGAGACTGCAGCAATGATTAGCATCATCAAAATTAAAATGCATGTGAAATGACCATAGCCAGCAATCATAACAAGACATCCAGGCGTTTATTTTTTGAAAATTCTTAGAAATCGCATCTTCAAATTTTTGCTTGATGTTGCTTCATTGATTTTTGGTTATGATAATTACAAGTTTATGCTAAATTGCTACAAAGAGAAGATGGAAATAGGGTTGCTTTAGTTGTTCCAACATTTTCAAACTATTTTTCTATTAGACCAAATTTTAGGAACTCAAGTTTTGTAAGAGAATAGTCACTGCAGCCCTACATCCTTTCATTGGAACACATCCACTTTAACGGAAAATAACTAATAATTCTTTAGTTAAGCAAGTTTTAGCTATCGCCGCCTTCCTACCAAAGAAGTGCAACAACGAATATCAAATTCTAAAGCACAAAGAACTATCATCCTTTGCAACTTGGGTTTCGTATTTCCACAGACCAGACAGGTCAATCTCAAAAGTAAGAGGGTAAAAGGCCAGAGTTGCATCCGCTATTTTCCTATAAGTGGTAAACCCATAAGACCAAAATCAATCCCAAAATCTCAACATATATTTTCAGAGGGAAGACAGCTACATGGGAATGAATTGTCTGGCATGGCTGCATGCATAACTGAATATTATGAGACATTAAGAACCATTCTTCCACTCTTAACATTATCCTGATCCATCAAGAATAACCTCTTATTGACCCTGAAAAACAAAAATATCATCTTAATTGACAAAAAGCGGACGCAGAGACACCGTCACTTCTATCCTCACTCACACTGGCAGCAACACACAACCCCTCACCCAAATAAAAAAATCACCATGGTTCAGCTGGAGCAAACTAGGGCCTATCAGTCACCAAAATTATACCTGTGTAAAGGGTTGATGAACATGTTCATTGGGATGGACAAAAGGTATGCCAGGTTGCTGACAAGCATACTGCGACGAATGCAGATAAGCAGACGATGAGTGTGCACTAACATGGTTTGGACTGAATGGAGCAATCATGTCTGGATGCCCATACCCTATCCCCACAGTGCTCGAAGATCCAGACCATGGCCCAGGTATATGCTGAGGTAGGGGCCGAGGCTGGTGTTCTGCGGGAACCTGAGGGCGATGACTAGATCCAAGCTGTGGAAATTCTGTGTTATAATTTATTGCTGGAGTATACATAGGTTGCACAGTGTAAGGCCCTCCAGGGAACCCGAATCCAGGATCAAATCTTTGCATGTACCTGGGGGAACAAGCCATTTTGACATAACTTGTTAGCAAGGTCCAAGACAAAGTAAAATGACCATTGAAGAATCTAATCATACCAAAGCTCAAAAACTGCTCCTAAATGAATGGCTCAACCCATGAAAAGAATGGCAAACAACATGCAGAGAGAGGAGCAATCTATGAAAAGAACAGTTGCATTAGTGAGGAGACATTGTAACGTCCTTATGCTTGCATCTTAAAGAGATAACTTGCCAATTCAAGTTAAGCCATTGTCTACGTCCAACCAAAACAATATGGCGGGAATTACTTAAAAAATTGATTAATTTCCTCACCGAAGAAGTCCCAAGTCTGCCACAAACTTCCATAACATACTAAATCAGACATCCTCGTAGAAACTTGAGACTAGAACCAGCATACCTGTCATAGCTCCTGTCATAATCAGGATCCTTGCGGTCCACCTCACGATCCCGAAATATAGCCACCCGATTGTTGGATTTCTGCCTACCGATAGGTTCCTTTTCTCTGCTTCTAGCTGATCCGCTGCTAGATGTAGATGAGTCGGTCAATCCCCTAACAATGTTTGCTTCATTGACGCCTGGCAGAGCCTTCTCTTCCATCTTGGACAAAGCCAAGGAGCTATGCTGGGAATTATCTTGAAACCTTGGTCCGCTTTCTCGTGGTCCAGTTTCTCTTGGTCCGCTTTCTGGTTTCCCAGCCAATCCAGCATTGAAGTTGTTAGAGTTAAAAATCCTTGCACGAGCCCTATTATACTCCTCTTTTCTTTCCTCCACACTCTTGGAACTGTTTGACTTCATAGAACTTGAGTTACCCGAATTTGCATTTAGAAACCGCTTTTGGGGTCTCTGTTTAATTGCAACCTTCATGACACCAGTGTCCTGAGAAGGTAAATTTACTGGGATGTCTGCCAATCGTATTGGGGAAATCCTACACTCGGATGTCTTGCTAACAATGATGCGGGAGTTCGAGGCATCAGGCAAATTAGTGTCTAGCAGAACCATGGACTGCAAACCGTAATGCTGCGCAACACGGTGCGCAGCCAGCCGTAGATAAGATGTGGGTAGCTGCTGAAATTCCATCTGCTTTTGCATTGGATCTCGAATAAATTTCTCCACATCTTGCTCCATACGTAGTACTGCAAAGGACAAAGAAGACAGACTCTGTTACTATTGAGATGAAGGACCTAAAATCAATATGAATAAAGACGGAAAGACCCCACACTATCCTTGTTCAATATTCCAACAAGATCTTGGTTAAGAATAACAAAGTAATAATACCACTTTGTCTATCAATTATCTCCAAAAACTCCAAACATCATATCGATTGAAAAACTCAGAGATAACATCCTTGAAGGTTCAAAGCCCACGATTATGAATAATTGCTGGAGCACATAACTAAGCGTTTAAAACACTGCATTGATGGGAAACCTGTGTGCACAATATGCAAACTCAACCCGGGCATCTGGGCTTCCGCCAAAGTTTCAAAGCCATGTCCCCACTATAGGAAATAAGCACAATTTAGTTGAGCCACACAACAAGTGCCACAATTACGCACGCACGCACGCACATACCAAAACGAAAAGGTCTAATATAACAAGCCGTAATCAAGGATGCATTACTTTCAACAAGCAAACCCCACACAAACACGCTTTCATCCCTACACCGAAGCTTAAAAACCCAAAAAAAGAAAGGAATTAAAAAAAGGGAGGGGGGCGGGGGAGGCAACGACTCACTGGAAAGCCTCTCCCGAGGATTTTGAAGAGCCTCCCGGAGGAACTGATCAACCTGGCCCAGAGCATCCTCCGCGACCTTCTCCTGATGCGGCGGGGCCGAGGCGGCCGACCCAGCGCCGCCGCCGCCGCCGCCGTCGCCGCCGAGGTCGTGGACATTGGGCTCCTTGGAGGAGAGCAACAACCGCCTCATGGACTCGTCCAAATCGGCCACCTCCCACGACTCGGGAGCTCCGGCGTCCTCCGCGGGGCCCTCCATCGGCGACGGAAATCCGGGGGCGAGCGGAGGGGAATAAACCAACGGCAAATCGCTAAGGGTTTACAGCAGAGCGCCGAGGGGGAGGCATCAGGGCACCGAAGGGGCGGAGGGGATCGGACGGTCCATGGAAGCTCGAATCGGGAGGCGAATTGCGGGGTTAGGGTTTGTGGAGCTCGTCCTGTTGACGACGACGACGATTCTTGGGGTGTGCGAGAGCGCGTCGATCGGAGAGAGAGAGAGAGAGAAGAAGAAGAAGAAGAAGGGGAAACTTGTGTAGCTGGGCTGGGAGGTGAAAGCGTGCGCAGATGTTCCGTCACACGTGCCGGGAATATTATCTTTCTGCCCTTGCTTCGCGAGTCGGGTCAAATCATCATCTCCCCTCAATTCTCAATCTCATCCTACGGCTATCATCGCCCCCATGCTCTAAATTGGGCTAAATCAAAAAAATTTGTTAATACCACAAAATCTTCCGAACTAATTTATCCCAAACTAAATTTTTTATCAATAAAAACTTCAAACTGGTACATCTATCACAAATTTACTCCAAATTAATTTTTTAATCTCCAAAAACCTCAAACGGGTACATTTGTGACAAATATACCGTCCATTAATTTTCCTTAAATTGGATTAATACCGCGAAAAACCATAAATCTGTACACCTGTAATAAATATATAATAAAACCCCAAACTGGTAGACTTGTCAACTGCCATGTGCCATTTAATTCAGTAATTTAATGGTAAAATTTAATGAAAACTAACAGAGGTTAAATTTATCGCTGGTGTACCGGTTTGGGATTTTTGGTAGTCAAAAAATTAATTTGGGGTAATTTTGTCACTGGTGTACTGGTTTGGGGCTTTTTGTAATATTTACCAAAAAAATATATATCTTAAACTATCGAAATAAGCGTTGCATTTATCTCAAACTAATTTTCTTATAAAAAAAATCTCTAATAAATATGCACGCGTCATGCTTATCCCCAGACTAATTTTTTATGGTGCACCCCTACCACATGTACCCAAATTATAATTTTCTTGTCAACAAAAGATTAGCAATTTTAACAAACTTTCAAAACCCTATGGAGCTCAAGCGCATAACATCATAGTGTATGACACTAGTGTATGAATTTGGGATTTTCCAATGACAAGAAACTGCGAAAGTTAGTTTTAATAAATATATATATACCGATTTGAGATTTTTAACGATATTAACTCTCAATAAAAATATATATGAATGTTACCTTGTTTTCTATTATGTTGTTAAGAATCACGATAATATATAATAGCTAGTTATCGATTACCGTTTACTATAGACAATATATATAACTACGATATATATAAGAAACAACACATCAAAATGCTATCTTATTTTTCTATAATTATTAACTATGATAACATCTACCTGCTAGATACCTTTCTTTTTATTTAGGAAATGGAGTTCGTGTGTTCTAAGTAATTGCATCTTTCTGGAACTCATATGATAAATTTATTCTCTATTAGTTTTCATTAAATTTTACCGTTAAAATGTCGAGTTGGATGACACGTGACAGTTGACGGTTATAACAGTTTAGAATTTTACCTATTGCTTGTCACGGATGTACCGATTTATGATTTTTCATAGTATTAATCTAATTTAACGGAAACTATCGAAGGATATAAGTTACCAATTTAGTTTGGGATAATTTATCACAATTATACCAGTTTGAGGTTTTTTGTGATAAAAAACTTAGTTTGTGGTAAATTTGAGTGGCGGTTTGCGGTTTTCCGTGGTATCAACTTAATTTCAAATATAATTGTCTTAACTTTCTTTTTCCAAAAATCAGAAAAATAGGAAGGAAGAAAAAAAGCCAAAATCGAAAAGAAAAAACGAAGAGAAAATTGGTTGTTCTGCAAACAAGAGCTTGAAGAACGAAGCAGAGAAGCGTATATATACGGCAGACGAACCTCATCCCTCCTCCTCCTCCTCCGTCTTCCCCCAATTTCTCAGGCAGGTCGTTGCAGAGAGAGAGGGAGAGATGCGAGGATTCGGCAGTTTGATAGGGCAATCTCTGTCCCGCCGACGACGGAGCTCCTTCCGCTCCGCATCTCGCCGCCTCATCTCCTCCTCGTCTGCGGCGCCGCCCCCGACCTCCTCCTCGGCGAGCTCCTCCCCTCTGCGGCGATCGACGCTGCTCTCCGGTCCGGCCGCGTCGGGCCCTTCCCTCTTCTCCGAGAAATGGAGCCGCTTCGCAGGTTCGTCTGCTCCGATCCCCGTAATATAACCGCCTCGTTCGGTCTCGCCGCCGTGAAATGGGGGCGGCGTTGAGTCGTGCTCCGTGGCGATAGGTTTTCGGTTTGTTCGGGCATCTTGTTGAAACGCGCGGCTTATTCAGCTTTTGGGCTTGAGCTCGCGAAATCACTTCGCTCGGATAGTCTATTTTTCTGTGCCTGAATCTCTATCTGGTGGGATCGTTTTGAGATGGTTTAATACGCGTAGTTCCTATAATCCCTAGCAGTTATATGTCACACTAGTCAATACGTGCTCAGCTTTGTCGTGAATATCGTCTAATACACGACAGACAGACGATGCATATCGGTGCCTCATGAGTTGAGAGACGTAGTTAATGTTTGAAGATCATTTTGGCGAATACTGTGCTTCAAATTTTACGCCTCGCAAAGATGATGAGGTATGATGTTGAGCTTTTCCATTCTGCCTGCTACTTTGTTACAGGGCAGAGAAGGAGCATGTTTATCCAAACTCAGTCCACTCCCAATCCGATGTCTCTGATGTTCTACCCTGGAAAGCCGGTTATGGAAGCTGGCAGCGCAGATTTTCCAAATGCTCGCATTTCCATGAATTCGCCATTAGCAAAAGCCCTCTTTGGCATTGATGGTTAGCTCCTCTTGCTTCATGTGATTTTGGAAACATTTTTCGGTCGTGATGGTCCAAGTAAGGCTGATTAATTTGCCTTTTCATCTATTTAATACAGGAGTTACTCGAGTATTTTATGGATCAGATTTTGTGACTGTAACTAAGTCCGATGATGCCTCCTGGGATCTTCTCAAACCTGAAATCTTTGCTGCTGTCATGGATTTCTACTCTTCTGGGCAGCCATTATTTCTAGACTCGCAAACTGCATCTGCCATGGACACAGCTATACATGAAGTATGTGGTTTGTTTATAATGTTTGGACCTTCTTCCGCATCCTTTTAGAGTCTCTCTTGAACTGTTTTTTTATTGGAATTCTTCTCTGTTTTTTGGGATCTTTTTGCTGTTTCTGATATCAACTATTGATCTTTTTATCCCTTTAGCATGATGTCTGCTAATGATGCTCCTTTCCACCGTGGTTGTCTGGGCAGTGATGGTGTTGACGTGGATTTAAATCTGCCTATCATTAGCTGCCTTTTGATCATAAGTTGAGATTTTCACTTTTTACATGCTTCCTCTTGTTAGATAGATTGATTTCTGTTTATTTTTGCCAAATATCACGAAACTTAGATGGGAGGATATGGAGTTTTCAAAGGCGCAGACAAGTACCATTGGAATTGGAGTTAGTCAGAGTTGAGCCAGACATGGTTTAGAAAGGCCAATCCGGTATATAAGACTGGTAATTTGGTAATCCTTGAGCATGTGGAATTCTTCCAAACTATGTTCATAGCTTGTCTTAGTATTCAGAATCATATTTCAGTTGTTATGGTAAAACCAAATATATGGTGTCTGCAGAAAGTGTTTCATGATACATGGCAGCCCTTTGTGTCTGTTTATGAATACCAATTTTGTTTTCTTGACAATATCTGGAGAAAGAATGCTTTCTTACTTGTCATTGGTTGCTTCTTTTATTTCTTTTCTACTTGTCATTGGTTGCTTCTTCTATTTTACTTAGGCTTTTTGTTTTCTTAAACTTCTGCGTGGTTATGAATGCAATGTCCGAACACTTGAGACTCTCAGATAGCAATTTCTATCAGAGCAGAGATATGATTATGTTTTGAAGGTATCATGAATCTAGGTTTATTGCAAAAACAGTTTAGATGTTCTTGTGTTTTGCAAAGTTGTTCTACAATTGTCTAGGTTAGCATGAGCTTTTTCGAGGTAATTGCCTATCAAATTATATAGTATACGGAAAAAAGAATATGGTGCATTTGGAAGGAACACAACACTTATAAATTTATATCCTGCTTTGGACATCTTGCTCTGACTTCTCATAGTCTTCTGATGTTTTCCTTTGTTTTTGGCTTTTCTTTCCTTCTTTCTCTCCTCGTACATTTCTGATGTACTTGGATTTTTTGTTTAATAGAATGCTTTACTAAACTTATCGTCACTTATAATATTCTTTTTCTCGTATTCTATATAAATTTTCCTTGTGTCCTTTTGCAGGATGACTCAGAAACTGTTGCAATGATCAAAGAATTGTTGGAGACTCGCATTCGACCTGCAGTGCAAGATGATGGTGGAGACATTGAGTATCGGGGATTTGATCTGTATATCTCTCTTCTCTTCCTCTTCTTTTCTCTTTTCTACAAAAAAAATCAGACTGCTTTCATAAGTTTGTAAGGTTCTATCAGCAAAAGGAGATAATGCGATCTGTGTTTTACAGGGATACTGGTATAGTCAAATTGAGGATGCAAGGGGCATGCAGTGGCTGTCCTAGCTCTTCGGTCACCCTTAAATCTGGGATTGAAAATATGTTGATGCATTATGTGCCAGAAGTAAGAAATGCTTCTCTGCATATGTTTAAGTTTGTGAAGTGTGTACTTGTGGGTGAATTCAGGGCCTAGAATGCTTACCATGATTATGAGATTATTTGAAAATCCATGCACGTAAGGATCCTCTATCTGATAAAACATCTAGGACGGGGAGCTTCCTCACCCATAGTAAAGGGCAAAACAGGAAACTGGAAGTATCTTAAATTTACGAAGTAGAGAAACTGAATTTTGCTTTAAGAATCTTCTTTCACCGGTTAATGCAAGGAATGGTTTATGTAATTTCCCTTAATTCTCTATATTGGCTTACTGCATACACCGGAATTCAGAATTTCTAGGAGCATGCTTTCTGTCCAAGCCTATGGCATCACTTAATTGTCAGAAGTTGAGTAGAAAATGTATTAGAATGGATTGTGTCGTACATTTCATCCTTTGGGTTTTCTGTTTGCATGACAAATTAGATATTGTGACTAAAGTAATCGGAAGTTTGTGACAGATTAAAAGAGGTAATAGGAGATGGTATCTTGTTCATAGAAAAATGGCATTTGCAAGCTGAATTATGATAGTAGCAATGTTAATCCTCATTGAAGACTCCTCTTGCTTTTTCTGGAGTTAGATTACTGAGTATTAATGGGGCTAAGTGTTTCTTACGATTGGGTCTGATGAACAATGAATGGCTGATGAAATCTTTCTTTGCATCATGCTGATGCTTTAGGGCCACAGACCCGTTTGTTTGATAGAAGCAGTAATTCTGTCTGAAGCATTAAAATCAGTGTCAAAATGTTTCTGACCACTTTCTATATGTGTGATGACCATTGCACATGTTTTGGATGTTATTTCATGTTAATTACAGTTAATCCTGTGGGCATAATGCGGTCTGCTTTATTTCTTGTAGGACATGACTACTTCACGTCTTAATTTATGAATCTGCATAACTGGATAAAAATGATTGGACTTCACGAATGGTGTTTTCTTGCTTGGTTTAGAGTAGTTTCCTGTTGCATTCTGGTTTTGCTTTGCTTGCTCATGTAGTTGCATTGCATTCACAGGTCAAAGGTGTGGAGCAAGATGTGGATGCCGAAGATGAAGAGTTAATGGGGCAAATGGAGTAAGTTCGATACATCTTTTCTGGTCCTGATTATAAAACTGGGGATGAGAGCAGAGAGTATTTGGTGCTCGATGTAAAGTAAAGGTAGCTGATTTAATCATCCTAATCTCATGGCTGTAAGATTATTGAGAGCATAGTGAGGCGAGGCTCGTGCCTGTATACTCCTGACATGGAACTGGATGCTTGTTTTGTTGTGCACGAGTTGGAAGCGGTTGTACTAATTTTCAGTTCCAGCGCTTGTTTCCATTAGCTTCCGATAACGAATTGATTGAAACTATCGAATCGTTGCCAAGAATTGGTCTCTTTGGCCCCCTTTGATTATCTCTCCTTTCTTATTAATCTTATTTGTCTTCCCTTTTGACGGTTCCTCCATCCTACGTCACTCGACTCTGCGGTTGTGGCGGCAGATCCCGCGTGCTAATTATTTCTTTTTGGTCCCTCACGAGTGGTCTCGTTCCGATGTGATGCCTTGGATAAAATTCAATTGAAAAATGGAGACGATAGGTTAAAACTAGGCATATGATAACAGTGATCCTTATGGTGGGTCATGTTGAAGGCGCTCCACCAAGTCCATTTCGCTTTGTAGTTTACGGCATGGTGCGGCGAAGCACGTAGGATTTCGAATGGAGGGGCCCATTAAGAAGGATAAGGTTTGGGAAGAAATAATAATAATAATAGGAGCGATCGAATATAGACATGTTTCTTGGAGTGCTAACCAAGCTCTTGCTTCACCTAAGGAACTATGGGGGGGCCCTTCCAATTTTTTTTTTTTTAATGTTATCCAGTCGCTAAATGCTTTCATTTTTCAATTGCGTGAATTGGTCTCTCTCTTTTTTAAGAGAAATTAGATAGTAATAATATAGGCCGATTTAGGCCGACAAACTCGAACCCATAACATAAGTCGGGATGTAAAAGACAAATTCCAAGTAGATCGAATATCGAACCCATTCGTATTGTTCGATCTAATTTTCGTAAGCGAGTCATTTGTTGCGTTCTGATTTACATTGTAGTAACTTTTAACAACGCCGTTCTTTCCAATTGAAAAACGCACAGAAAAACAAAAGAGAAAAAGAGATAACTTCCAATGCATAAAAAAGTCTTGTTGGCCGAGCCTCAACAAGACTTTTTGTAAGGCTACGAATGATAACCATTATGTTTCTCTATTTCTGTTCTAAAAATAGGTTTGGAACAGAAATTCGTTTAGTAACCCAATTTCATTTTCTATTTTTAGAATAAATTTTTGTTTCAGAAATACATTTGAAACAGAAATCAAAAATTAAAATTTTTTGCTTTTCTATTTCTAGAATAAAAATGAGAAATTAAAATTTATCTCATCGCTTGTCCTTGCTATTAGCCAGTCGCCCACCCGCCACCCATTGCCGCCTACTTGCCGACTGCGGCCACTCGCCGCCACCGCCTGCCTCCTACCGCCAGCCGCCATCCATTGGCCACCGTCTCCTGTTGTCGCCCTCCACTGTCTCCTGCTACCGGCCTCCCTCCTCCTGTAGCCACCCGTCTTCGACCGTCGTTTGTCGTCCACCAGCCGCCGCTCCCACCTCTCGCTGTTGACCACCATCTCCCACTGCTAGCCGCACTTCTCCTACTGCCCCCCGCCTCCACCATTGGCTACCATCTCCTGCCACTGGCCTCCCTCTTCCTGTCGTCGCCCATCTTCAACCGCCACCCACCTCCCATTGCTGACCGTTGTGAGCCGCCACTCGCCATCCACCAATCACCGCTCGCACCTTTGACCACCCTTCTCCTGCCACCGCTCACCTCCCGCCGTTGTAGGCCACCACCCGTTGTCCACTAACCATCGTCTCTCGCTACCAATCGCCCTCCTCCCATCGTTGTCCTCCTCCCATCGCCGGCCGCCTCTAGCTGCCATCCTTCGCATTGGCCGCATCGCTGTCTGCTGTCGCCTCCCCCCACCATATGCCATCGCCATTCGCTGCCACTGTCTGCCGCTTGCCGTCCGCTACTCGCCGGCCATTCAAGAGGGAGAAATTTTACGTCGTTATCAAATATATTTCTATTTTTGGAAGAAAGATTTTGTGTCGTTATCAAACATGTTTTTTTCCTTAGAAACTCCTCTAGGAACATAATTAAAAAAATCAATTTCTGGCCAAAAATTGATTTCTAAAACAGAATGGTTGTCATTCGCAGCCTTATTTTTGTTAGCATTCGTTTTCTCCCTATATGAGTTTTGTTTTATCAAACATCACAACTATGATAGACCTTACAAAAACCTTGTTTTTTGGGGTTCCTAGTAATTTTAATACATTAGTCCACTAAAATCTTAACGTGTGTTTGTTTCGGGAAAAACTATACGATAAGGAAAAATGCTTCCGTGAAAATCGTTTTTCAAGAAAAATATTTTCCTCTTTTCAGATTACGGAATTCATTTTCAAAACTTTAATTATGCCAATTTGCTTTGATCATATATGATTTTCCGTCAACTACATTTTCAGCAAATCAAACGAATGAAAATCCAGAAAACTAATTCGCAAAAAATTCAATTACTCAAACATACCCTAGTATATTTTCCTTTTCCGAATCCTTCATAAAACATGAGAATGTTATGGGAGAGGATTTAGGAGTGACGTTATTCATAAGCAAAGCCCTACTCCTTAATGGTGCATCATAGCACTCGTTTTAGGGGCTTGGTCCCCGCAAAATAAGTGGGGGACAATTGTCCAAAAAGTCCTAAACGTATTGTACGGTGGCCAATGCAATCCCAAAATTTTCAAATTGTCCAATTAAATACTACATTTTTTGATAATTTGCCAACGTAGTTATTCTGGCCAATTTTGATTGGAAATAACTTATGTGGACACCAACCTTCCTATACTGGCATGGATGATTTATGCAATTGGCCAGCGTTGGGAGATAGGGAAAAAGGAAAAAAGAAATTGGAAAATAAAACAAAAAATTCAAAAATTTTTAAGAAAACTGAAAAAATCCTCCACTTCAATGCTGATCGTCCTTAGCCGTGCCACGTAGGAAGTTAGGAATTGCTAACCTTGATCGAATCGCCACATTAACAATTTCCGTCTTCCAAAAGAACTACTATAAATTGTCAAAAATTTCAAGACTAAATCGGCTAATTTAAAAAATTTAGAACTAAATTGGATCGTCATATAATAAATTTAGAATTTTTGGAACAATTTTCCCTAACAAGTTGAATCGTGTTCGTTCGGCGATCCCACGAGGGGGTTGCCATAGCGAGGAAGCTCAAGCAAGGTGCGGCTCTCAAAAAAAAGGCTCCTTGATTGGATGTCCATAGAGCCCCCTTAGAGCACAAGGCAAAAGGCCACCAACCCTTGCAGCTAATCATTGCTCTCTAAACTTTCACGCGAAGAAATATCTCGATACCCTTCACCTTTTTCGATTTGTCAAAAGAAAGGTACTTAATATTCATTCGCCTTGATAAGCAAACGAAGGAAAGCCTAGTTTAGTAAGACTAAAATTTGAAATTTCGTGGTGGGAATCTTCACAAAGGTCCAAAGAATGTCAATATCAAAACGACAGATCGCAATTCATCCACATGTATTCAATTTACCACTCATGCATCGCTATCTTATCAGGAGTTTCCTTATTTTTTTTATCAATTGAATAAAGTGTAATTTATTAGCACCGATAATGACCGGAATAATTTAAAAATGAAATTAGCAAAGATATGCCATTTCAATGCTTAGGCAGCTTGACACTTGCACGTCGAACGAACAAGTGGAAATGACAATTACGCATTCCTTGAACTCATTCCACTATCATGGACCAATTCATTCCATTCACGACTTGCCGATGCGGACCCTTCCCTTTTTTCTTTCTTTTTCCCTTTGCTTTTTGGCCTTTTGAGGCTTTGCCTCTACTCTTCTGCGGCACAGCGGTTTTCGTGTCGCGATTTATTCGAACGGTAGATGCGGATAGATCGATCCGCTGTGCGCAAGAAGGCGGGGTGTGCTCGGAGGGCATAAATTCGAAGAGGATCGTCTCGTCGCTATGCCATCAATAAGAAGGATGAGCAGCCTACGAATAAATTGCGTGAATTAATCTTCCGTTTAACATAAATTAAATGGTAACCACATAGGTCGCTGTAGGCCGGCAAATCAAAGCCTTTGTCTCGTCGGATGACTATTGACGACCCCCCTTTTTTCTAATAGAAAAACCCAAAAAAAGAAGGAAAAAAATTACTTTCAGCACTTGGAAAAGTCTTGTCTAGTCTATCGGCCTAAGGATTCCCGTGAGAGTCGTCACATTCATTCCATTGCTTCTTCCTTTCTTTTATTCATATTCGTTCCATCACCCCATCAATTCCCGATGAGTTCTGTAGTATCCATCATCACGGTTGTGTCAGACCTTGCGAAAACCTTTTTTGAAAGGTTCCTAGTGATTTTCTTATCTTATCCTACTAAAATATTGGCAAATTTCTCTCTCTCTCTCTCTCTCAAGACGTCATGACACGAGTTTTGCTCGTCCCGCTTCACATCTTATCATCACATACGCCGTACACACACAGATATATATATATATATATATATATATATATATATATTTGTATGATGTATATAGAGAGAGACAGGTAGGACTTCTTCCATTCGTTGATCCCAAAAGGGCAATCTGGCAATCGCTTTAGCGAGGAAGCTGAAGCAAGGTGTGGCCCTCAAGAAAAACTTGTGGACTGGATTTCCATCCATAAGCCTCTGTAGAGCTCAAGGCAAAAGGCCAACCAACCCGTGCATCTCATCATTGCTCACCATATTCATCTTTCTCAATCAATTTAAAAAAGAAGAAGATGCTATTCACCTCTCAAGCAAATAAGCAAATGAAGACAAATTTCAGGGTCGGTTTGTTTCACAAAATAATTGAATGATGTGAAAAAATATTTTTCGAGATATGATTGTCCGTATACTTTACGTGAATGAATGAACAACGACGAAAATATTTTGACATAACTTATTATCGAAAATATGGAAATTCTTTGCCGACCGATTATTTTCAGCGATTCAAACGATTATTTAAAAAATATTTTATTTTATTTTTCGAAACAGACCCACGTTTTAGTTTTCGTTTAGTTAGTAAGATTGTTATTATTCAAATGAAGCAGGCGGCAGGTGCAAGTCTACGAGACCAGACACGAAGTGTTGGGAATCTACAGAAAGGTACACAAAGCCTTCGCTTTGTTCCAAAAGTTGAAATGGATCTCAAAATTTTGGTAATGTTTAATTTTGCAGTCTGATTGGTTAGACTTTGCAGAACCTATCCACATATATTTCCAATTGTCGCCCATGAATCGTTATCCTATCGGGAAAATCTTTTTTTTTTAAACAATGGTAATTTATTTTCACTGATAAAGTGATAATGACCCTAATAATTAAAAAAAAAATGGATCTTTCAATTCATATAGGCAACTATTTTCATTTTTAAAACAAGCCTTTTCTTTTACCTCCTTCCCTTACTTTTTTTTTTTTTTTTTTTTTTATCTATTTCCATTTTCGTTGTCATGGCTCCGACCGGATGGAAACCAACCATAGACATGAACAAATCGGTCCGCTACGCGGTGACTAATTATTGCTCACCGCCGTGTTCACTTCTTTCGATCTATTGAACAGAAATGCTATTCACCTTATAAGCAAATGAAGGCACACTTACTTTAGTAAGATTGCAAGTCAAAAAGGATAATAATGCAAACAGTCCTTAAACTTTTAATCCGATGTATAATATATTTGTGACATCCCGAATTTCGATCAATTTTTTGGATTTATAAAACGTGTAATTCGTCGGTGTGCTTATAGTATAATCTCGCCTGGGAATTGATCACTCCCGGTTATTGTTTTTAAAAATTAAGATTTCGCTAGAATTGCGCTCGATCGAATTTTGCCGTTATTTAGAGCCCAAACTTTAGTGTCGAATTTCTCGAAGTTCCGGGACGAATTTAATCGGACAGTGTCGATATTATTGTGGCCAGGGTCAATATGACCTAGGACATGCGAAAAGTGAAATTTTGATCGGGTGCGGTTTGGACTAGTAAACCTTTCTTATAGTGTGTTTTAGTTATTTTCTTTTGGCCATTTTTCCTAATTATTAATTAGGACTGTCGTAGACCATTAGATCGTTTTTGGGTTCAAATGTGGACTGTTGGATCGCACTCGAGGATAAAAATGGACTTTTGTTCTCTCTCTCTCTCTCTCTCTCTCTCCCCTTTGCATCACGCACGTCCCCCCTATGTAGACGTCCCCTCCCCCACCAACCCCCTCTCTCTCTCTCTCTCTCTCTCTCTCTCTCTCTCTCCTTCTTTTCCTCTTTCCTTTCTTTCTTCTTTTCTTCTTTTCTCTGCTTCCTCTTGGTCGCGACTTTTGCTTCCGCTTTTGTTTTGCTCACCAACTGCCACTCGCCGCTCGACCGCTGCGCACCGCCACCGTTGCTAGCCAGCTCGACTGCCACGCCGCATTGTTCGCCAGCCGCCACCCTCGACCAACTGCTACCTCTCTCCTCCCCTTTGCGTGCGAGCGGGCGAGCAGCTCGCCGTCGTGGCCCAGCTCCGCTAAGTCACTAGCCAGCTCGTCTGGCCTTGCCCAGCCGCCTAGCTCACCCAGCTCGCCTGGTCAAGCCCGTTGCCGCCGTCCACCTTGCCCAACCGCACCGTCCGCCGCCGTGCTTCCCCCTCGGCTGACTACCTTCCTCCTATCCTCTCCGCGCACGAGCTCGTCGTCACCGTCGCGCGCCAAGACCAACCGTCGCCGCCGTGCCACCTCGCCGCTGCACCACCGCCATCCCAGCTCTCTCGACCAAGCTCCGTCGGCCATCGCGTGTCGCCCATTGTAGCCGCGCCCAACTGTCGCCGTCGTGTTTAGCCGTTGCCACCATCGTCCCAGCTGTCACCGCCGTCGCCCAGCCGGCGCTGTAGTCGCCCTCGGGCCACTTGTGACATCCTCGATTTCGGGCTTAGGATGCCGAGGGCTGGTAATAAGTAAATGAGTGGGTAAGTCGAGTCAAGGATCGGTATTTGAATGGACAGCATGATCGAAATAAGTATACTGAGAGTTGGTCGTGGTTTAATCGAAAGATTGTTCACGAATTGGTCTAGGGATCGACAATGGAATGACCCCCTGACTACGCAACTGATTAGAGTGATATGACCGTGGAGTGACCCTTTGATCATAAGGGCCGTTAATGGAGCGGTCCGGAATAACTATGGATTAGTCCGGTGTCGGCATGTATTGGTCGCGCGTGATAGAGTACGGCCATGCATTAGTCCCGGGTTACCAAGAGTTAATTCCGGGGTGTCGGATTTTCACGGGGCTACATGACAACCGAGAGTCGACCATGGACCATTGATACTCGAACGTGGCTCGGTTATGAATCGGCCACGGATTGTTATGCCGAGTCGGGAAGGCCATGGACGAGATATATGCCAGGCCATGTGCCTAGTGGCTTAGTCGCGGCTTGGGCAAAATTTCAGGTCTCGACGGCCAAGGCCATGTACCTGGTTATGACCGGCCATCGTGCCCGTCAGCTAGGCCACAAATCGGCTATGTGTCCGGTCATACATCAGTCATTATGCTCAACCCCCGTGCCACAAGTCGTGCCCGTAAGATCTAGTTTCGATCTCGTCCCGTGCCCAAGAATTATAGTCATGAGTCGTGCGTCGTACCACCCCCGAGCCGATATGCATGTTTGGTCTTGAATTGACCCTTCGCCCGTACGACCTGACATGGTACTCGGCACGGTGCCCATACAGTCGGCCAGGCACTAGACACGTCGCCCGTGCGGCCAAGCAAGCCGCTCGGCACGTCGCTAGTGCGGCTCGGCCCGGCCCCTTCAGCCCGGCCATGCGCCCGTGCAGCTCGGCCACTCGCCCGGCCAATTGCCCGGTCAAGCCGGCCAAATTGCTCAGTGACCATGCCGTGTGCCCAGGTCACTTGAGAAGGCCAAATTAGTTTAGTTTGGTTTAGATTTTTGTAGGGCCAAGTTTGGACAATTGTGAGGGCTTTTCCACATTAAATCTCATTTTTAATAGTATTGTTAGAATTATTTTTATGAAAAAATCCTCGGAAAAGATTATGGGACTTAGTATGATGCAGGATTCATTTTAGGCGTCGCGTGCATATTTTTACGAGAGCCACTTGATCCGAGTAATTTGGGACGGAAATCAATTCTTGAAGGTTCTGATTATAAGCTCAATGAAGGGTTTAGAAACTTTGACCAAGTCAAAGTTTATTCTCTTCATCATTACATGTATTTAATACTAGGCCTAGGTGTTCCTTTATAATTATGAGGCCATTTATGAAGTCTTAGGCCACCAATTATTTGCCCAAGAGAGAGAGAGTCACGGCCATGAGGGGGGAAAGAGAGTCTCGGCCATGAGGAGAGAGAGAGAGAGAGAGAGAGAGAGAGAGAGAGAGAGAGAGAGAGAGAGAGAATTATTGGCCATATCATGACACTTTGGCTTATACAATTAATGACCCAATGATATATGTGCATACCTCACATCCTCGATGACACGTGCGCTTACCTTATTAAATTCCAAGCCAATTCCTCTATAAATAGAGGACATTATGAGAGAAATGGCCACACTTTTTCACCTACATAGCCTGTCAAGAGAGAAAGAGAGACAAAACCGAGAGGGAGAGAGAGGAAATCGAGAGTCGAGAGAGAGAGAAAACCGAGAAAGAGAGAAAGCCAAGGGAGAGAAAAGAAAGAGCCGACAACCTTAAACCCGAGACCCCAAAGCCATCGTCTTTCCCATTCATTTTCTACTCTCTAGTTCTTGTTTCATTTAGAGTAAGTAAATTCTCTATTACCGGGAAATGATGTTGTATCATGAGTGTTCCCCCGTTCTCGGTTCTTGGTGTTTCGATATTGTGTTTTTGGTAAAAAGACATTATAAATGCTATAACTTGTGTACGGAGATCACTTTGGTGCCATAACTTTTTTTCGAATTACTTTGGTGCCAAGTCGGTGGAAAAACGATAACTTAAGTGTCAAAAGTGTTTTTTGGATCACTTCAGTGCTAAAATTTTTGAAAAACGATAACTTAAGTGCTAAAATTTTTTAAAAACGATCATTGAACTGTTAAAATTTTTGAAAAACGATCACTTAAGTGTCAATCTCTAGCGAGCCACGTCAGCTTCAGAAATTAATAAAAAAAATGCCACGTTGGATTTCCTGCCAAAAATTGTGTACGGCACCGGAGTTGGCACTTAAATGATCGTTTTTCAAAAATTTTAGCACTTAAGTGATCGTTTTTCAAAAATTTTAGCACTAAAGTGATAAAAAAAACTTATGGCATCAAAGTGAGTGCCGTACACTAGTTATAGCACTTGTAGTGTTCTTTTGCCTTGTGTTTTCTATAACAAGTTTGCCTTATTTTGTGTTTTTGCATGTTACTTAACACGAATTAGAAACTGAGGCGTGACAAATGAGGTAAACTGTGAATTAGCCATGCCTGGAGTTCTTGTATTATGCTTGCTATGCACGTCATTATTTGATCGGCTACTAAGGCCGGTACGGTAAGAATGATTTGTGTAATGATGATTGATATGTCTTCGCTTATTAGTAGAGTTTTTACTTACGGAGTTCCCCGACTTACTCCCATTGTTTTTCCTCTTTTCAGGTCCGTGAGATAGCGTCCCCTCCAACCCGCTTTGGAAACCCCTGTTGAGATGTGAGCCGAACTCCTTACTGTGATCGATGCCCGGGAGAACTACGCTTATCGTCAAATCACAACCTACGTGATGGTCGACGAAGGCCGTGACGAGCTGGTCGCTCACCCGTACGAGGCGTGGTATCGCCTGGCGAACGGGGATTGGGTTGGACCCCTTTGGTGAGTTCAACGGGCCATTTGGAGGACTGGGCGGGTCATTTCCTGGGCAAGCCGGGGGTGGAGCGTGACGGCCAGTTGGATAAGGAGCGAGAGGAGCAGGAGGAGCGAGAGGATGGTAAAATATAGAGACGTTAGGAACCCAAGCCCAATTTTGTTATTTATATGGCTTGTGTCGGAAGTGCCTTTGAAATGGGCATCTAGCGTAAGGCTTGCTTGCCCGAGGTAGGGCATGTATAATAAGCACAAGTCCAGCATGTAAATACAACGTGCGTTGTTTGCTTTAATTGCTTGGTTTAATCTTGTTGAATTGCTTCCGTTTGCATTTCGTTTTAAAAATCAACAGGACGTTTTCACAATTGTTTATGCTTCACGGGCTCGTTCCGGTCATGATCGGTCAACAAGTATCAGCCGTGAGTGGTTCGGGACATGACAGCGGAGTTGTTTTGGGATTAGAGCAGGTTTTCCTTCAGTAGGTGCAGTTCGTGACGACTTGCAATTGGACGATTCGATGAGGGCGGGGAGTGACACTGGGGCCATAAGATCTGAACATTGAGTGGCCTCTTAGGAGATGGCACTGGGGTCATGAATGTCTGAACATTGAATGGCCTTTACGGAGGTGGTGCTGGGGCAATAATACCTGATCATTGTGCGGCTTCTAATCGAGGTGGCACCAGGGCGGGTAGCCTAATCATTATGCAGCCTCTAGAAAGAAGTAGTGCCGGGGTACATATATATATATATATACCACTTGATCATTGAGCGGCTTTTGAAAGGAAGTGGTGCTAGGGTGAAGGGCCTAATCATTAAGCACCTCTTGGCAGGCTTCTAGGACGGCTAAAGAACGAGAATTTCCGAACTGTGCACCGAAAAGTAGAAAACAGTTTTGAAAACCAAGCGGGAATAAATGCCTAAAATGATAAGGTGCGCTGAAGTTGGGGTAGTTAGCCAGGAAACACCTTGTGCATGTGATTGTGTGACTGTACACCTGATTGATTGGTAAGTAGGCCTTTGATTGTTAAGTTTTGATTGCTGACATGTTCTTACGTTGTAGAAAGCCTTAGTAGATTACCAAAGGCAGTATGAGTGCTTAGGACATGGCCTCGACCTCAAAAAGAAAGTCAAAGCAAGATCCTCGAATAGACGGAATTTTGCAAACTCTTGTGACCGTAGGAGAATTGCTGAAGCAACAAGTACATCAACAAGCACAACAATGATTGCCTATTGCTGAGAATGCAACCGCGGCAAATGGAAATGGGAATGGTGACCGTACAATGCATGGACTAATCGAGCAGTTCCTGAAGCTGTGACCCCTAAAATTTGCTAGAATCGGAGATCCTGAAGAGGCGGAATCCTGGATCGATGAGTTATAGAAAGAGTTTGAACTTCTATGATGTTCTGAGTAAGATAAAGTCGCCTTAGCAGCCTATCAACTGCAAGGGAATGCTAGCTATTGGTGGAAAGCAACTAAGGAAACCGTATTCCCAGAAAATGCTGCGGTGAATTGGAATGCTTTTGTTAAGGCATTTATTGGGAAATATTTCTCCGAGTGTGCTCGTGATCGTAAAATGAAAGAATTTCTGCAACTTCAGCAGGGAAATATGATGGTAGACCCGTATGAAGCAAGATTTGCTCAGTTGTCAAGGTACGCCCCTAGACTTATTGAAAATCCTGTCGACAGGGCAAAATGGTTTCATGATGGTCTCAAACCTGACACCTGGAGTCAGTTAATGCCTATGAATTTAAAGGATTATAATGAATTATATGAGCGAGCTCAAATGATCGAGAAAGATTTGCTAGAGAGAGTGACTTCAACAAGACCTTATTATTTTACTCCCCGAATGGATCAACGTTCGGGCAAGAGGCCAATCACAAGGGGAAAACGTCCCTTTGTTTCCAATAAGAAGCGGAATTTTCAATAGCCAGCTAATATTCCGGGTAATACTTGTTCGATTTGTGGAAGACAGCATGGCGATGCCCGTGCCCTATTCGTACGGGAGCGTGCTTTGGGTGTGGCCAACAAGGTCACATGGTTAAGGATTGTCCACAACAGTGACAGAATACACCTTTATAGCAAAGACAGACAACATCATCAACTGGAGTTCAACCTCGTGCTAACAACGATAATCATCCTCTAGCTCAAGGACAAATATATGCACTTACTCAAGAGGATGCCGAGAACTTCGACGCAATGATCACAGTATGGTTTTCCTCAATAACTGTGCTGCATATGCGTTAACTGATATTGGAGCTACACATTCATTCGTATCTAGCCAATTTGTACGTTTGGCCAAACTTGAGATGAAACCGTTAGAAAATACACTTAGTGTTTCTACTCCGATAAAAAATGAAGTACAGGTTACCCTAGGGTGTAAAATGATTATAGGCGGACTTGTGGATGTTATAAATCTAGCGGTATTGGCCATGTATGATTTTGATGTTATCGTTGGTATGGATTGACTTGGTCAACAGCGAGCTAAGATAGACTGTTATAGCAAGATAATTCAGTTTTATCCCCCTAATCGCCCTTGCTATACATTTGTGGGAAATGGAGGAGGACCTTCTACTTCTCTGATTTTTGCTTTAGAAGTAACTCGACTATTGTAGAAAGGTTGTCAAGGATTTCTGGCAACGGTAGAAAATACAGTAAAGGAAGACGAACTAAAGTTGGAAGATATCCTAGTGGTATAAGAATTTCTGGATGTTTTTCCAAAAGAATTACCAAGTTTATCTCCAAAACGTGAGATTGAATTTACTATTGAAGTAGTCCCTAGAACAGAGCCTATTTCAAAAGCTCCATACAGGATGTCCTTAACCGAGCTGAAGGAATTGAAGGTGCAAATACAAGAATTATTGGACAAAGGATTTATCCGTCCAAGTGCATCACCTTAGGGTGTGCCAATATTGTTCGTGAAGAAGAAAAACAGTTCGTTACGGCTATGCATTGACTATCGGCAACTGAACAAGGTTACTGTAAAAAATAAGTACCCATTGCCGAGAATCGATGATTTATTTGATCAACTCCAAGGAGCATAAGTGTTTTCCAAGATTGATATAAGGTTGGGATATCATCAGCTAAGAATCAAGAAAGAGGATGTTCTAAAGACGGCATTCCGAACCCGATATGGCCATTATGATTTCACCATTATGCCATGCAGTTTGACGAATGCTCCAGTAGCCTTTTATGGACCTGATGAATCGAGTGTTCAAGCCATACTTGGACCACTTCCTCATAGTCTTTATTTACGACATCCTGGTATACTCAAAAAATTCGGCTGAACATGAATAACATCTGAGATTCGTGCTTCAGACGCTCAGGGAACACCCACTTTATGCTAAATTCAGCAAATGTGAGTTCTGGCTATCTTGAGTGGTATTTCTCGGCCACATGATTTCGGGAGACGGCATATCAGTAGATCCATAAAAAATTGAAGCGGTAGTTAATTGGCCAAGGCCAACGACTGTCACCGAAGTTTGAAGTTTCTTGGGTTTGGCAGGATATTACAGAAGCTTCATGGAACAATTTTCTAGCATCGCTATCCCCTTAACCCAATTGCTAAAGAAGGAGACGAAGTTCGAATGAACTGACAAATGTAAGCGAAGCTTCCAAGAATTGAAGCAAAGATTGACAATTGCTCATGTTCTAACTATACCTAAAGGACCAGGAGGATTTGAAATATACAACAACACCTCTCACAAGGGGCTAGGCTGTGTATTGATGCAGGATGGCAAAGTGGTAGCTTATGTCTCGAGACAATTAAGGCCGTATGAATTGAATTATCCAACTCATGATCTGGAACTTGCTGCAATCGTGTTTGCCTTGAAAATTTGATGACACTACTTATATGGAGAGCAATTTGTCATTTATATGGACCATTAGAGTTTGAAATATTTATTTTCTTAAAGGGAGCTGAATATAAGGCAACGACGTTGGATGAAACTTTTCAAAGACTATGACTGCGAGATATTATACCATCCTAGCAAAGCAAATAAAGTTGCCGACGCTCTTAGGCGAAAATCGGCCATCGCTCATTTGATGGTCAATGAATGGACCTTACTTGAGGAAGCTCGAGACTTAGACTTCAAACTGGAAGTTGGACGTCATCAGAATTTACTAGCTACTCTTAGAATCGAGCTGGACATCATTATGAGAATCAAGGTGCTACAACAGACCGACCTAGAAATTCAGAAAGTCCGGAAGGAAGTAGCAGAAAAGAAGAAATCCAATTTCCAAGTGACGGACAACGGAATCTTGAAGTTTAACGGACGTTTATGCGTGCCAAAGGATGAACAACTCAAGGTAGAAATCTTGACCGAAGCTCACAAGAGCAATTACAGTATTCATCCAGGCAGTATCAAAATATACTGGAATTTACGACAGCATTTCTAGTGGAACGGCATGAAGACGGACATAGCCAAACATGTGGCTAAATGCTTGACGTGTCAACAAATCAAGGCTCAACATTGCAAGCTTAACGGATTATTGCATCTATTGAAAATTCCTAAATGGAAATAGGAGCACATTACGATGGACTTCGTAATGACATTACCAAGAAGTCAGCGAGGAAATGATTCGATATGGGTGATCGTTAATCGACTGACAAAATTAGCTCATTTTCTCCCAGTGAGAAAGGACCTTCCATTGGAAGACCATGTTGAGTTATATGTTCGACATATTGTACGATTGCATGGAGTCCCAGTAATGATCACATCGGATCGAGATCCTAAGTTTACTGCAAGTTTTTGGTGAAATCTCCAAACTGCTATGGGAACCAAGCTACAATACAGTACAGCATATCATCCGCAAACGGATAGCCAAACAAAAAGAATGATTCAGACCCTTGAGGATACGTTGAGAGCATGCGTCGTGGATTTCAAGGGGAGTTGGGATGAACATTTACATCTCATTGAATTTGCATACAACAACAGTTATTAGCAAAGTATCGGGATGGCACCATTCGAGGCATTATACAGTCGAGCTTGCAGAACTCCAGTCTGTTGGGATGAGGTCGGGGAAAATAAGGTCACGGGTCCAGAGCTAGTATAACTCACCAATGAGGTCGTACAAGTGGTTAGATATAAGTCGAGAACTACCCAAAGTCGACAGAAAAGTTATGCTGACAGACGTAGGAAGTCCCTAGAGTTTCAGGTGAGCGACTATGTATTCCTCAAAGTGTTACCCATGAGGGGTGTGCCGCGTTTTGGGAAGAAAGGTAAATTAAGCCCCAGGTACGTAGGACCTTTTGAAATTCTAGAAAGAATAGGGAATTTGGCTTATCGATTGACGTTACCATCGAAACTTGCTCAGGTGCATGACGTGTTCCATGTATCTATGTTGAGAAAGTATGAACTCGATTCGGCACATGTGCTAAATTTTGACGATGTCGAATTGGACAACAGAGTGTCCCATGCTGAGGAGCTGGTGCGAATTGTGGATCGTAAAGAGTAAGTGTTAAGGAATAAAACTGATCCTGTGGTAAAGGTCCTATGGTGACACCAGGGCGTAGAGGAAGCTACCTGAGAATGTGAGGAAATCATGAAGCGGCAATATCCGCGTTTATTCGAGGAACCAAGTATGTGTTTAAATTTCGAGGACGAAATTTTATTAGAGGGGAATGATTGTGACATCCCCAATTTCGGGCCTAGAAAGCTGAGGACTGGTAATAAGTGAATGAGTGGGTAAGTCGAGTCGAGGGTCGGTATTGGAATGGACAGCATGATCGGAATAAGTGTACTAAGGGTTGGTCGTGGTTCGATCGAAAGATTGCTCACGAATTGGCCTAGGGATCGACAATGGAATGACCCTCTGACTACTCAACTGATTAGAGTGATATGACCGTTGAGTGACTTTCGACCATAAGGGCCGTTAGTGGAGCGGTCCGGAATAACTGCGGATCAATCTGGTGTCGGCATGTGTCGGTCGCGGGTGATACCGCACGACCATGCATTAGTCCCGGGTGACTAGAAGTTAATTCCGGGGTACCGGATTTCCAGGACACTACATGACAACCGAAGGTCGGCCATGGCCAATTGATACTCGAACGTGGCTCGGTCATGAATCAGCCACAGATCGTTGTGCCGAGTCAGGAAGGCCATGGACGAGACAAGTGCCAAGCCATATGCCTAGTGGCTTAGTCGCGGTCCGGGCAAAATTTCAGATCGTGACGGCCAGGGTCATGTGCCCGGTCATGACCGGCCATCGTGCCCGTCAGCTAGGCCATGAACCGGTTATGTACTTAGTCGTGCGCCGACCATTGTACCCGACCCTCATGCCACAAGTCGTGCCCATAAGATCCAGTTTTGATCTTGTCCCGTTCCCAAAAAATATGGCAATGAGTCGTACGTTGTGCCATCCCTGAGCCAATGTGCGTGTTTGGTTTTGAACTGACCCCTCGCCCGTACGACCCGGAATGATGCATGGCACAGTGCCCATACGGCCAACTAGGCACTAGGTATGTTGCCTGTGCGGCCAAGCAAGCTGCTCGGCATGTCGCCCGTGCGGCCTGGCGCGACGCCCGTTCAACTCGGCTACGTGCACAGCCAAGCGCCTGTGCAGCCCAGCCAATTGCCCGGTTAGGCAGGCCAAATTGCCCAGCGACCAGGCCGTGTGCTCAGGCCACCTGAGAAGGCCAAATTGGTTTAGTTTGATTTAGATTTTTGTAGGGTCAAGTTTGGGCAATTGTGAAGGCTTTTCCACATTAAATCTCATTTTAAATAATATTATTAGAATTATTTTTGTGAGAAAACTCTCGAAAAAGATTATGGAACTTAGTATGTTGCGGGGTTTGTTTTAGGCGTTACGTGCATATTTTTACGAGAGCCACTTGATTCGAGTAATTTGGGACAGAAATTAATTCTTAGAAGTTCTGATTATAAGCTTAAGGAAGGGTCTAGAAACTTTGATCAAGTCAAAGCTTATCCTCTTTATCATTACATGTATTTAATACTAGGCTTATGTGTCCTTTTGTAATTATGAGGCCATTTATGAAGCCTTACCAAGTCAAAACTTATCATCTTTATCGTTACATGTATTTAATACTAGGCCTAGGTGGCCCTTTGTAATTATGAGGCCATTTGTGAAGTCTTAGGCCATCAATTATTTGACCCAAGAGAGAGAGTCATGGCCATGAAGGGGGAGAGAGAGTCTTCGCCATGAAGAGAGACAGAGAGAATTATTGGCCATCATCATGACACTTTGGCTTATATAATTAATGACTCAATGACATATGCGCATACCTCACATCCACGATGACATGCGCGCTTATCTTATTGAACTCCAAGCCAATTCCTCTATAAATAGAGGACATTAGGAGAGAAATGGCCACACTTTTTCACACATCTAGCTGGCCAAGAGAGAAAGAGAGAGAGAACCAAGAGGGAGAGAGAAAATCGAGAACCGGGAGAGAGAAAACCGAGAAAGAGAGAAAGCTGAGGGAAAGAAAAGAAAGAGTCGGCCACCTTAAACCTGAAACCCCAAGGTCGTCGTTTTTCCCGTCCATTTTCTACTCTCTAGCTCTTATTTCATTTAGAGTAAGTAAATTCTCTACTACCGGGAAATAACGTTGTATCATGAGCGTTCCCTTGTTCTCGATTATTGGTGTTTCGATGTTGTGTTTTCTATAACAAGTTTGCCTTATTTCGTGTTTTTGCATGTTACTTAACACGAATTAGAAACCGAGGCGCAACAAATGAGGTAAACCGTGAATTAGCCATACCTAGAGTTTTTGTATTATGTTTGCTATGCACGTCATTGTTTGATCGGCTACCAAGGCCAGTACAGTAAGAATGATTTGTGTAACGACAATTGATATATCCTTACTTTTTAGTAGAGTTTTTATTTATGAAGTTCTCCGACTCACTCTCGTTGTTTTTTCTTTTCAGGTTTGTGAGATGGCATCCTCTCCAACTCGCTTCGGAAACCTCGTCGAGATGCGAGCCGAACTCCTTACCGTGATCGACGCCCGAGAGAACCGCGTCTATCGTCGAATCACAACCTACGTGATGGTCGACGAAGGCCACGACAAGTTGGTCGCTCACTCATACGCGGTGTGGTACCACCTAGCGAACGGGGATTGGACCCCTTGGCGGGTTCAACGGGCCATTTGGAGGACTGGGCGGGTCGTTTCCGGGGCATGCCGGGGGTGGAGCATGACGGCTAGCCGGACGAGGAGCGAGAGAAGCGAGAGGATAATAAAATATAGCGACGTCAAAAACCCAAGCCCAATTTTGTTGTTTATATGGCTTGTGTCGGAAGTGCCTTTGAAATGGGCATCTAGTGTAAGGCTTGCTTGCCCGAGGTAAGGCATGTATAATAAGCACGAGTCCAGCATGTAAATACAACGTGCGCCGTTTGCTTTAATTGCTTGGTTTTATCTTGTTGAGTTGCTTCCGTTTGCATTTCGTTTTAAAAATCAATGGGACATTTTAACAATTGTTTATGCTTCACGAGCTCGTTCTGGTCATGATCGGTTAACAAGTATCGACTATGAGTGGTTTGGGACGTGACACCACTCGCCGCCTGGCTGCTTCCCTACCGTGGCCCAGCCACCCTGGCCGTTGCCTATGTTGCCCGTCTAGCCGGTCTGTCGCCTAAACGTGTCGCCCATCCAGCTGGCCCGTCACCTAGGCGCGTCGCCCGTCCCCCTCACCCGTGCGGGCCAGGCACACCGCTCGGCCATCGCACCCGTGTGCCAGGCACCTCGTTCGGCCACCGTGCCCGTGTTGGCCGGTCAGCGTGCCTGTTTGGCCCGCGCTCGCGTCGAGTCACCGCCGCTCCGATCGGGCCATTTCGGGCCATAGCCAATTTTTTCCGGACCAAAACCTAGCAAATGACTTTCTAATCCCTACCTAGTACATTGGGTATTATTAGACTTATTTAGGGTATGACTAATACCGGTTTAGTGGCTAAGTTTGGACTAGGGTCAATATGCGAATATGGTCAATTGGTAGATCAAATTGTAATGATTATGTGGCATAATTAGTGACTGATTTAGGTAAGTATGAGGACCGGATCACCATGGCATGTGTGGGTGAAATTGATTTTGATTGGTTGATTTGAGTGTCAGGTTTGTGGGCTAGTGTGATAGATTGTGATGTGATTCGGATTTGTATGACGTGTTGAATGGCAAGTTTTGATGTGATGAGTATGCTTTGAATTTGAATTATACAACGTGTTGAATGGCGAATTGTGTTGTAGTGCATGTGCATGAGAAAAGCCCGTATTGATCGGAGGGCTGCCAACCTGAGGTATGGTTACGTGAGTGTGGCGAGAAAGGCATAACTAGACCCGAGAAGTGGTTACACGGGTAATTGGAAGGGGAAAAATGTCTTGAGGCGTGGTTATGCGGGACAGAGCCCGGATTGATCGGAGAGCTGAGCCTAAGACGCAGTAGCCCTGGCTGTGAGATTGGGCCTGAGGTGCAGTGGCGCGGGTAGTGTGAAAGGACCTGAGAGGTCATGGAAAAGTTGTTCGGCCACGCATGCGAATTGAGTGTGATTGAATTGATGGAATATGTGTGGTTATGGCGATTGAGTGGTGGTATATGTTTCTGGTTATTATTGTATTATGGAATTTAATTAATATGCAGAATGGGCGTATGGATTGAGATGAGGTAAGTGCGTGTATGTGAATTTTTATACGTACTGGTTTTATTGTATGTTAGACTTGTCTGAGTACGCATTGGCCTATGTAAGATTTAGGGTGTTGCTTATTGAGACTCGTTCTCACGGTTATTATATAACTATTTCAAACCCCTGACCTTAAAGATGACAGGAGTACCAATACGTTTTGGGATCCTGTATTGCATAGAGCGTTCGGTGATTGAGTACCTCGCTGGGAACATGGAGACTTATGTTAGGTATTTTACCACCGTTTGGGTTGACGTGGGCAAGCCACAGTTCCAAGCTCATTAGTATCTTGGTTGGTGTTTTCGGGACTAGTTTGGCGTTTATGGACCCTTTAGAATTTTCGATGTCCCAATAAACAGGTTAAGTCATTGGGATCCGCAGGCAGTAGATAGGGAGGTGGCTAGCCCCAAAGCAGTGTCCGAGGAGGATTCTGACTCTTGACCCATCATCTTCGAGATGGATCCCGAGAAGGAGCTAATGGAGTGGGAGTCTGATTCCAATCCGGAGTCGATGGAGCTGGAGCCAGAGCCAAAGCAGGATCTCGAGGCGGTACCGGAGCACGAGGATGACCCTGAGGAAGAGCCGCGAGAGGATGAGTCCGAGCTCGAGTCGATGGATTCCGAGTTTGAGTCTTTTGGATCAGATTCGGATTGGATTCCACCTAGAGATTAGCTTAGGGTCAGTTAGCGGTAGGGCTGGCATCTTTTGAATTGAGTCCTATAGGTTGTTAGGTCTAACCCAATCGAGCCACGAATCCCTTTTTAATGATGGCGACCTGTTGATCTTTTTGGTTTTTGTTCGTCCCTATAACTGGTGATTGTTGTAAATCTTCCATTGTTAGTATTTTATTGATTTGCGTTATTATTACCCTTCTATCTATTTTATTTGTCTGGGTTGTTTCATTTTGTTTTCGCGCGTGCCTAATCTCTAATGTTTGGGTTGGGTCGGCGACTTATCTGGGATGTCACATTCAATGATCGACCATCGAGGGATGTCGCGAGCCCGTCAACGTTCGGGGCGTGACAGTATTGATAAATGTTTAATATAATCATAAATTATATGAGAATGTTTAATATTGTTCCTTTAGATTTTGATTCTGGTGCTCAATTTGGTTTAAATAAAATCTGCTGACGTGGCTTCCAATATGTTTAGTTTGAACGGTGGACAGAAAAAAAGGTGGAGTATCCACGTAAGATACTCGTCGCAGTTTAAGATCTAATAATTCATATCACAAAATAAATATTGACATGTTAAAATCTTAATTTAATTTCCTTCTCTAAAATAAATGGATAAAAAGATGGACATGTTAACTCATCATTTTTAAAAAATCCAACTCAACAAATAATAATTCACATTATCAATTGATGTCTGATTGGTTGTTTAAACAAACGATAGGATTATATCGAATATGGGATAATAGTACTAATGGTTTTTGAACTTTGGTCTAATATGCAAAATTTTGTGCAATTTAACCCTTAAATATTGGCATAATATGCAATGTCATTCCTAGACTTTTAATTTCTTCAATAAATTTTTTTAAGTGTCGAATTAAAAACATTTCACAGAATGGTTTAGAATACTTTCTATAAGCCATTCTATGAAGTTTTGAAATTTCTAAATTTTTTAATCTTTTTGGAAATCTCATAAATATTTAATGTAGTTCTTAGACTACAAGAAAATATTTAAAAAGTCAAGAATTATATTGAATATTAGATTAAAGTTCGGAGAAAGTTTACGGATGATATTGTATATTAGATTAAAGTTCAAGAATCATTTTTGTCATCTTCTCTATGGAACATTTATCAAATAATTCATGGACCGCATTTAAGCAAATCAAAAATTCAGAGACCGCATAACCCGTCAAATCAAATTCAAGATCCCTTCGCGTCATCTTCCCTCGTTCGAACCGGTAGGTGATGGCGGGTTCACAGTCTACGAGACCGCACCTCAGTTGGAAACTCTTAAAAAGGTTCCAGCGACACATATCACCATCGAAAGTCATCTCGATTTCGTATAGTACTCAACATGTGCTTTGAAGTTTGCTTTGCTCTGTTCTGGCCCACGAAACCTCCACTGAAACAGCGAGCCGCCTCGACTGTTCGCTATTTTGGCTCCAAACATTTGGTAATAATCTTTGTGCAATCTGCTTGCTCAGACGTCTTAGTATCTTATCCACATGAGTCTAATGCAGGGTTATCTCATCAGATATTTTCTTTTTTCTCAAAAAAAAATAATTTATATACACTGACAATGACCCGAATTTATAATAATAATAATATTTTTATTTCCGCAGGACGTGCATTTTTGACGGATAGGCTACGCAACACTTGCACCTCAACATGAATAGAGTCAAATGACCGGTCTTTCCCGAAGTCATTCTAACTTTCTTGGACCTGCTCTTGTGGAGGTAGATTTATCAAAATGGGTTGTAAAATCATTTCTCAACTCTTATATAATGAGTTGAGTTGTTATATGAATTAGTTATTTTTAGAAAATGGATTATCGATGGGTCTAGAGTAATAAAACAAAAAATAATATGTGTATCAAATCGATCTATAACTTACTTGTATCAAACCTACCTCTCTATCTCCTTTCCACTCGATCTCGTGCTCTTTCACTCTATTATGTAACCTCAATTTGGATACAAGTTTTCATAGATTGGGTTAATAAGAAAGTACTTAGTAATGTAAGTCGGATCGGATATATATTGGGTCGGGTATGAATCTCTAAATTTGTGTTATATGAAAATGGATCAAAACAATCTAATTTTGATTGGACCATTTTTGACCAAATTCTCCCATTTGACGGGTTTATGCATGGGCAACATGGTCGGACTCGGAGAAGATTTCCAGTAACTTATATCACTAATCTAAAAGGATAGGCTCGACTACGAAAAGAGAGAGTTCAAGGGGAATGCTCGCGCGCTCGCCCGGGCCGCGGCCGTTCGGTTTTACGGCGTGCCAGCCGTGGCTACACATATAAAAGACCGTCGCGATCAAAATATACAAAAAGAGCGTTGGTAGTTGGGATCGCGACCGTCCCATGTACAATGAAAGTTGCAACGTTGAAACTTTCCACGGAAGAGTCGTAGGAAATGCGAAATGAAACAAATTTCCAAGGGCTACCATTTTCAGCTGCCGAGCATAAAAGGAGAAGAAAAAGGCAACCTCATCATCACTCCCGCTGAGCAGGAGAGAGAGAGAGAGAGAGAGTTGCAGAGCAGCCACAGCAGAGGGAGAGAGGGAGAAGGACGTGGAGAGAGCACACGCCGGCGAGTAGGCGGCACACGAACGGCAGCCGCCCGCACGCGACCTCCCATGCCCTCCTCGCTCACTCCCTTTTCCCCTCCTTTATTTAATACTCCCCCGCTCCCCCTCCGCCTCTCACCCCCATCCTCCTCATCGTCGTCGCCGTCTTCATCATCTTCTCTCGCTCTCTCTCTCTGGAACTTTCTCGGGAGTCCATCGGAAGAATTCGATCGCGAAGAAGCGTTTCGGAAGGGGCGGCGGCTGCCGAGAAATGGCGGTGCAGAAGAGGAGGGGCTGCGGCGGCGGAGGCGGCGGAGGAGGAGGAGGAGGAGGAGGAGGAGGGTGGAGGGAGCTGAGGCCGCTGGTGCATCTGCTGCTGCCGCTGTGCGTGCACTGGATCGCGGAGGAGATGACGGTGTCCGTCCTCGTCGACGTCACCACCTCCGCCCTCTGTCCCGGCCAGACCACCTGCTCCCAGGCCATCTACATCAACGGCATCCAGCAGACGGTACGATCATACCCCCATCAACTCTCTCTCTCTGTGCGCGCGTGATGATTTGGTGTGGTTGCGGTGGTCGTTCTCGAGACAGCGCGTGACCCAGGTCGGGAAATCCCGACGCAGTCTTTCGATCCGGTCATGGCCGACCAGAAGGACTGCGTTAGGATTTCAAGCGCGAACATCCGAGACCAATTCCATAAAATCGAAAAGTTTAGAACTAAATCGGATAATCTTCCAAATGATCGATGCAGCTGTACATGTGATAATCTCATTCGAACGAGATGGCTTTGATTTGATTAGCAGAAGGACGACGGGATCACTCCTGAAACGAGCCAACGCGATGTTTCGTCTATCCAACTAAACAAAAGAGATTATATTAATTTTTTTTTTGGGTTGAAAAAAACAATTGCATCATTTCGTAGTTTACGTAACGTGCTACGCATATCTTTAATCTCATCCTATCGAAATCACTGGTTGCGCGACCGGTCGAGATTTGTTCTCGAGGAGGCCGCTTTGCTCGCGGGCTGTCCGATCGGCCGACGCACCGGACAAAACGTTGCGATTTGATTTGGGACCGGACCTCTTCCGACGTAAGACGACGACGACGACGACGTCGTGTTTGTCGAGATTGATCGAATGCTGCGGCGGCGTTGATGGGTGGTTTTCATCAAGAAGACGACAAAGACGAGCGGATTACGTGGTGGCGGAAAAAAGGAAAAAAATTTATCCGAATTAGTGAAGATATTATTCGCAGGACGCCATAATTTTTCAAGAATATATTCGTTTGACGGAATAATAAAAAAAAAATTTGTTTCCCCATAAAGGAAAAGTCGTCGTTCCTATAGTAAGGATCTTTGAGAATATGGGCCGTCGTCCCTGGATGAAAAGTGGTTTCGAAGATAACCCACTAAAAATTCTTAAATTTTCATCGGTGAAAATATTTTAATTCGAATTTTGTTTTCGTCTCACCACACCTAAAATTTGTACAAATGACTCGAAGACACCTCTCGTCGCAATCCTGACGTTAGAAGTGCGACGTGGCGTTGTTGGCTTCGGAAAAAATTTAGGATTTTTTTTCTATGGAATTTTTCTTTTTTTCTCTATGAGCCAAATTCATGGGATTTTTTTTTTCTATTTGAGTCATTACATATGGGGAAGGTCATATAGAGTTTGATCAGAGATCGAATCGGAGTGCATGTGTCGTGCCTATGCACGACATCGGTCAAAACTAAGTTAAGATAAAAATCGATAGAAAAGAAGGAAAAAAAATATCTCTTGGACAGCTCAGGAGACCTTGTTTTTCTGTAGTCAACGAAAGATCGGTGATCATCTTGTTTGCATTCTTTTGATTTTTGATGGCATCGAGTACACTTTTACAGACATTTTCTTGTTTGTGTTAGGATTTTGTGGACTAGTATTCCGCGCACTCGTTTAAGTAAACACACACTAAAATACCGCGGTTCCTATTAGGACACGAAGTTTACTTAGCAGAGTCCGCTCGATAAGTGTCGGGTGCCCGATGACATTCGTTAACATGAACCTTTTAAATGCGATTTTTCTTCTGGTGGTTTCATTGGTTCGGCAGCAATGGACCACTTGAATGTACTAGCGTTCTATTCTCTCCGTAAGAACTGTAGGCTCTCTTTATACTGTAAAGTAAGTAAAGAAAACGTGAATGGGCTGCGATGGACGATTTGATATCTTCGTCCACGCGCTCAGGGGTGGGGGGCCGGGTCGGAACTTTTCTTAAAGAGTGGGACTGTAAAGCTCGTGAATGTGGCTAAAAATTTGTCCTGAAAGCTCAAAAGTTGAGACAGAAAAGAAAGTGGTCAAATTGTCCCACTTGCATTTCCTTCCACGAGGAGTTTAAAGGGGACATTCTTTTGGATGAAATGCCATACATCAGCTTTAGTTAGTTCCTTGTACAGACAGAGCTTATGTTTATCAAGTGGGCCTTTACAGAGAGTTTTTGTTTACATCAGCATTTCCATCTTTCGTTCATCTGGGTACTAGCGGTGTTCGAAATCTCATTAAGAATGTTTAAATGTTGGAACTACGAAAATTTGGCTTTTGATGGTCTTGGAAAGATAGCCTTGGGATCGGATGATGTTCACTGTACAGTGGACATGGTCGTTAATTCGAAGGACTGGTGAGGATGAGAGTGACTCGGGATGATCACAAAAAGATCCCTCAGAAGCTGGTTTACTCATAGTTTGCTTGCTTTCCTCTTCCTGTTTTTTCAGGTCGTTGGAGTATTCAAGATGGTGGTACTTCCACTCTTGGGTCAGCTTGCAGACGAATGTGGGCGTAAACCAATGCTCCTTCTAACCCTATCGACTACCATCTTCCCTTTCGGTAAGAATTAAAAGTACATTCTATGCTGCAAGTTTCCACATCATTTTGCTGCGAGGTAGACCAAGGTAGTGGTCTTGCAAGTTATTCCCAAGAAAATACAAAATGCCCCGATCGCATCATATCTGATGTCGTTTCCACTTCAATTGAATTTTGATCTTCCTTTTTTCCTATGATTAATTGGCATTAAGGGATAGCGAAACACTGAAAACTAGAACCCGCATTCCATCCTGATAGCCAAAAACCAATTAAAAATGATTCTTTTGTTGTACTTAATGTCATTTTTATCTAGATTTCAGAATACTGAAAAGAGAAATCTTCTCACAAATTAATGACTTAAATCTACACTCATGTTTCAGCTCTTCTTGCCATGAATCAGTCGAAGGAATTTGTGTATGCTTACTATGCGATCCGCACGATTTCTTACATCATAAGTCAAGGCAGTATATTCTGCATTTCCGTGGCATATGCGGTAAGCGTATTGTTGAGATTCTGCCGTTCTGCAGATTTTGTATGAGGGTGTTACTATTTACGTGGATTTTCCTAGTAGGCTGACGTCATCGAGGACAGCAAGAGAGCTGCGGCATTTAGTTGGATAACGGGTCTTTTTTCTGCTTCTCATGTCCTCGGAAATGTGCTGGCTCGTTTTCTTCCGGAGAAGTACATATTTGATGTATGATGATGTAACCTGGTTTTTCACTTCATGAACGCGCTTTATATACTGCTTGTTCTTATTATGTTGGTGCCTTTCTTCTTTCAGGTTTCCATAGTGCTGCTGATATTTTGCCCAGTTTACATGCAACTGTTTCTGAGCGAGACAGTGAAATCTACTCCGAAGCAGGACCCGGATTCATCGAGTTTGGGTAAGATAGCGAAGATTTTGCATAAGAGATACACGTCAATGAGAAATGCAGCAACAATAGTAGTAAGCAGGTACATCGAGCTGATCAGCCACGTATTTATTACCAATGCCTTGTGGCCCTGAATATTTCAATCTATCCATACTTTTGTATCTGCAGAAATCATGGTTATGTTATGTCTGAGCCTAAAAGTTCTCATTTTTCTCTGCAGCCCTGCGCTTGGAGGCATATCTCTCGTTTCTTTCTTCTATGAGTTGGGAATGTCGGGTATCAGCAGTGTATTACTGGTAAGATTTATGTAGATTTTCTCTAACGAATTTTTGTCTTATCTTGATAATTATACACATGATTTGATTTGAAACCAACGTATCAAGAAGAGAATAGAGGATAGGGTAATTTAGGGAGCTAAGATTTTCTTTGGTCCATACATCTCTTGCCAAGTCTAAGTACTGGATATGTTACGTCTTATTCACACAGTACTATCTCAAGGCAGCTTTTGGCTACAACAAGAACCAATTCTCGGAAATCCTTATGATGGTGGGGATAGGTTCAATAGTTTCTCAGGTTTGTCGTCCTTTTCGCATTTTGTTTATTTACTTGTTTATTGCTAAGTTAGCTAGATTTGTATTCATAACAATCAACGTGGGAGACAAATTTTGACAGCCTTTAGACTTGGAAGTAACTAGACTCGGTATACTTGCATCTCGTGCAGATGGTGGTGCTTCCTCTACTCGTACCTCTGGTCGGGGAGAAAGTGATACTATGTACAGCCTTACTCTCATCAATTGCATATGTAAGTCATCTTGGATCTGAACAGTTGCGCCCCATATGTAAAGGCGATAAAATAACAGTCTTGTTGAATGGCTTCCTCTTCAGGCACTGCTGTATGGATTTGCATGGGCACCATGGGTATGTGACTTTTCTGAAATTGATAAATTTGTAGTTTTAGCTCTCCCAGGAAGTAAAAGTTCTAAGACCGGAAAATGGGGAGGACATTCATCACTTAATGAAGATTACTTCCATGATGCAGGTACCTTACCTGAGTGCCTCATTTGGAGTGATCTACATACTTGTCAAACCCTCGGTAAGTGCTTTTTCTAATCTGAATTTCCTCTTATGTTATTAACAGAACATCTTTCTTATTGTCTAATTGTTGTGGCTGTCAACCTGTCATGTGCAGACGTATGCTATTATTTCGAAAGCATCAACTTCGGCTGATCAGGTGAGAAACACTTCTCAATCTAATTGTGGGTTAGACTACTGTTTGATCTCTGAGAAAACTTATGCAACTTTCGATTCTTCGTCCAGCAGCGTATGGAACTTAATAAATCTTAATTGACAAGTGAATCTATTTGCTAGGGAAAACACTCATGACTTAGTCATGGGGTCACTTATCTATTTCAGTAAAATTATGAAGTAACAGAACAGAGATACCATAAGTTGCTTATGAACAAAAAACTTAGTACAATCCAATCGAATGTGCGCCACGAGTTTAAACTGTTGTACTGGTGATAAATTATGCACAACTTTGACAGGTGAATGACCGAAGGTCTTACGAGAGATATCTGTGTGCTTGCAGGGAAAGGCACAGGGATTCATTGCTGGTGTGCAGTCCATAGCAAGCTTGCTGTCACCTGTTGCCATGAGTCCATTAACTTGTAAGATGCTTTTTCTCCGACCCTGAATTTCCCGAGTAATGCAGGAACGATTGCATTTTCCTTCAGTGGCTAACTGGATATTAAACTGATGACCAGCATGGTTCCTCTCCGGGAATGCTCCCTTCGACTGCAAGGGCTTCAGCATCGTTTGTGCATCAATTTGCATGGTCAACTCTCTCTCTCTCTCACGCACACTCACACACTCCCAAACGTCTGTTGTCAAGTCGCACACAAACATTCATGCTAACAAGTGGAGCTGGTTTGGTGATTGCAAATTGCATCAGGTAATAGCTCTGTGCCATGCTTGCCTGCTCAAACCGGAAGAGAGCCCGTGCCGGGACATGCCCAACCCAGAGGACCTGGAAGCTCCGCTCTTGCGCGACGCTCGGTGCTCGAGCTGAGATCGAGAACTCGAGACCACCCCAACTGTACAGATAATTAGAGCCTTCTTGTCTGTAGAGGCAGGTGTGCAACTATAAACATGTCCCTTGAGTACAGCAACCACCTCTCTTGTCAATTTTGCTGTAACTTCCGTCTTCTTTTTGGTTCTTCTTTCTCTCTTTGTGGAGGATGGAACTATCAAATTCATTGAGTCTTCCTGGTTTTAGTTACTCCTGATTCAACTTCAGTCTTCCAGAAGTGTTCTGTCCAAACTTCAAGGGCCTGCATTTCTAAAAATATTATTTTTCGCTGACGTGAAATAAAAATATACCTACAAAAAAAGAGTTAATATCTTGAAAAATTTTAAATTGATATAATTGTGATAAAATTTATTTCAAATTAATTTTTTGTTCATAAAAAATTCAAATTTGTATATCTACGATAAATTTATCCTAAACTAATTTTTTGACTACAAAAAACTCTCAATTGGTACATCTGTGACAAATTTATGTTTTGTTAGTTTCCGTAAATTAGATTAATACCACATAAAACGCCAAATTGATATACCCATCAATTAGGGGCAAGCATGATTCCGGGGTAAAATTTAGAACCTGAGGAGTGGACCAGCCAGTGGGAACCTATCCGGTTCTAGGTGCGAATGTATGTAGGGTAAGTTCCAGATTCAAAAAATTGAAGAACCTATTTCGACGGGTAGGTAGGAGGAATCAGGAATCGATTTTTGTCTTTTTCTTTATCTATGTCTTCGCGCGATTTTGCGTTACTCCATGGTGTTTTATGATGAGTGTATAATCTGAAACCATTAGTCTGAATTTCCATTTTACGACTGAGACTTTTACTTTGCTAATGTTTCTTATTTTTCATATGTCTAAATATAAGTTGTGATCAGTGAATTAAAATAACAAGTGGTTATCATAAAATATGATGATTCACTGCAATCGTTCATTTAATAATACAATTGGAACCTGTGTAGACTTGGAACGGACCATGGAACTTGCGATAGGGTT
This sequence comes from Syzygium aromaticum, assembly GCA_024500025.1. Classification (NCBI taxonomy): domain Eukaryota; kingdom Viridiplantae; phylum Streptophyta; class Magnoliopsida; order Myrtales; family Myrtaceae; genus Syzygium; species Syzygium aromaticum. The sequence goes on from CM044891.1 coordinate 28,096,108, forward strand.
GGGTTTCGGGTTTCAAGATAGGCAAGGTAAATTTCAACTTGTTTCAACATGTAAGTTCCAGGAATATAACCTGAAAGTACTCATCTTTACTGTCAACTGCGATCAGTTTGGATTTTCAGTGATAAAAAAATGAGTTTGAAATAAATTTGCGATAAATATTTTTGAAGTTTTTCGTGGTATTAAAAAAAAAAGGAACATATTGCGCACAATATAATATTCTGGAAAGAGAGACAGAAGCTTTTTATTCGTTCATGTACCGTCGCCACCGTCAGCAGCCATGGACGCTGCTCCCTCCGCCGCCGCCGCTGCCGTCGTCATCGCCGCCTCGCTCCAACTCGAACGGCCTCACCGCAAGACTCTGTTTCTTCCCCGGCACACCCTCTCGGCCACTTCGTTCAGCTTCAATCTCGCTCCCTCCCCTGGCCGCCGCCATCTCCTCCCTTCTTCCTCCGCCTCTGCGACTTCCGCTTCCTGCTCCTCCTCGCCTCCCCTCCCTTCTCTCTCTTCCGATTCCGTTTCACGGGAGCTCCGCCACTGGCTGGTCTCCACCGACGTTCCTCCGCCAGGGCTGTACTCGAAGCCCGAGGTCATCAACTTCTACGTCGGCATGCTCCAGAGAGTTCTCGGCAGGTACGTCTATTCTCTGTGCCTCTTAGCTTCGTCGGGGTGCGGCTCGCTTTCTAATGTGGGTTTTGGCTTGATGATGCGTGCGCGTGGATTTTTTCTGGAACAGCGAGAGAGATGCTCAGATGTGCATGTACGACGCTTCCTGTGAAACCCCCTTCGGATTTCGTTGCCAGGTCGATGAAGATGCGGCTTGCCGGCTCGCCCGTACGCTACTTTCACTCTTTTTTGCCTCCTTTCTGTTTGTGCCGATTCTCCTCCCTCGGAAAGAATAGAAATGCGCCCCAAACTTGCATAGGAGTGCGTCACTGCTGCCTTCAAGTGTTTTTTGTGTTGAACTGTGCTCGTGTTGTTGCCTATCCCAACCCCAGTTATCTATGAAGTACCCACCAGATTATATGATTAGTACTAGTTCCTGATAGGTAGGAGTGTCTGATCGATACTCGTATTTACGGTGTAGGAGTACCTGGAGTTTTAGCGGTTAGGCCTGACCCGGATTATAAATCGGCAAAGAAGGATTACTCAGACAGGCAACCTGGTTACTTATCCGACCCAAACATTGGAAGCCCATGGCTGTTTCCATTGGGGACTGCTAAACGATGGCTTGTTCGGGTGGACAAACCAGGAGTTGGAGTGATTACTAAGGCGCAGATGGTCGATTATTATGCTCAAATACTAGCCAAGGTTCTTGGGAAGTAAGTAGTTTCCGTTGAGCGCTAGCCCGCTTTCAGCAGTCTTGTTTGCTGTTATACCCTGACCGAATCCCATGTTTCTCAGTGAAGAGGATGCGCAGATGTGTATTTATCACGTTTCCTGGCTATCCAACTATGGTTTCTGTTGTGAAATAGATGAAGAATGTGCAAGAGAGCTAGCTGGTGAGTACAACCTCCTGACTTCTTACATTGTTAAATACTGTTTTTGTGGCTCTTTGCTGTCTTTCTAACTTCCGAGCAGTTGCTCCATTGTGATTCAGATATCCCTGGTGTTTTATCTGTTCAACCAGATGAGAATTATAAATCTGAGATAAAGGATTATGGAGGTTAGACCTTTTCTTCTTCTTTAATTCAACTTGGTGCTGCAAGTGTTCTTAGAAGTGAAGCTACGTGTGTTACGCGCTTTTCCTTTTTAGTACCTTCACTTTCCTTAGGCATTTTGGTTCTAAGGAGCTGACATTTTTCTCTTCAGTTCTATAGTGGGAACCTGGATGAACTCTGAAGTGAGAACTCCTATTCTTTTTGAGTATTTGGTTCTCACAATCACAGAACTCTTTTGGAAACCAAAGTCGTTTTAGAGAGATCTATTGGCTTAGAGAAGACCCCATTGTGCCCAAAAATAGCCTTTCTATAACTCTGTTGTATGGAATTGTTGGTCATATGCCAAAAAATCTAGCAGCGGACTTTAAGCCAAACTACTGTTCCTAAAGTTCTTTCAACAATTTTTTTGTTAAAGCTGTTCTTTTGACAACTGCTCCATTAAGTGTAAGAAAATCCTATAAAGACTAGGGGATCTTTTAGAGCTTTTCTATTGGAGAATATGCACAAGTTAATGTGATCCAAGAAAAACTCAGAACCAGATTTGGTTTGGCTTCTGGTCTGGTGGGGTAGAGTTACCAAATTTGTTGTCACACCAGATGTTTTTTCGAAGTCGAGTACTTGATTTCGTCTAAGTTAATCTTCCAAGTGGGATTTGTTTGTGCCAAATACTGATTGACAGTACGATCACGGAATATCAGAGTGGGTTTTGTTAAACTTTGCTTGAAATGTATGTTGGAAATGACTTGAAGTCCCAAAACTAAAGATGTGGCTTACTCAGACATTTTTTTTTTGGGTTTGTTTTTTAAATGTATGAATTTGTCTTATGAAAGTCAATTTCTAGGATTTTTTAAAGATGAATTCCAAAACAAGTTCATTGATAAGCTCAGATTTTATAGGAGAGGAGCAGAACGATGCCATTTAGGTTGGTTCAGCTTAGGCTGGTAGGGATGAGGCTATGATGACCACATTGGCACCCATTTGAATAGGAATTCATTTGAAAGTGAACTCCGGACTCAACCAACCAATTCTAGGTTCAAAATGATGTGTGTAGAAGAACTCGATCATCATGTTCAAAGTTTCTCCACATTTTCTGATTCCAAGCGCACTACTAGCCCACCAATCTCAGATTTACGATGATAATGTGTAGATTAACTTGACAGTTACAAACGTAGTTTTGTCATGTTTTCTGATTCACAATCCAAAATGTTGCAGCAGAACAACATTACATTTAGCTGATGCACCAATTTCTTTGTCCTTCTTAGGTAGCAATTTGCGGAATGGTACAGGTTCAGCAGCATCCTCTGGAGCAGATCATACATCCCCCATAAGAACAAAGAAACTTTTTGTAACTGGTAAGCTGTAAATCTTCCAATAACTATGTGTTTCATTGTCATTCAATTTTTATGAATCATCTGTGTCTTTTATGTAGAATGTAGATATATCAATTCTTCATGATGTATATAGATCATATCTAGTTTCCTACTATTTAATCAGAAAGTCATATGGAGCCTCCTCTTTAAATGAAAGAACTTAAACTTTCAACGAGAGCCTTTTGGATCATGCAAGTGTTGGGCCTGACTATCATTAGTCTTTACCATTGCCTCAAATACCTTCTGCAACAACAAAACCTCTGTTTTATCAGAGCATTATCAGTTTTTATGCAAGGGTTCTGTTCACTAGTCATTTTACCACTGTGAAAAGTTCTCTTTGGCCCTTATGACTTCACGAATGTGGTTCTTTGCTATTTCTTGCTTAACAGGCCTTTCATTTTACACATCCGAGAAAACATTACGTGCTGCATTTGAAGGCTTTGGGGAGCTTGTTGAAGGTACTCTTTTATACTTCCGCCGATTCGACTTGTTGGTGATTAGGCGGAATGTTTGTGCTGATTCATCTCTCTCCTGTAGTGAAAGTCATAATGGACAAGATATCGAAAAGGTCAAAAGGATTTGCCTTTGTTGAGTATACTACGGAGGAAGCTGCAAGTGTAGCACTGAGAGAAATGAATGGCGAGGTAGATTTTATGCAGCATCCTCATGTTTAGTTATTATGCCCATTGTGCTTGTGCATACATTTTCTATGTATGATTTAGTCATCCTTGTTGATGGTTGCAGATCATCAATGGTTGGATGATAGTCGTTGACGTTGCAAAGAGTAACCCACCACGCCACAGCAGAGGCCGCCCCAGATAATCTACTAGAGAGAGAGAGAGAGCAGAGAGAGAGAGACGAGGGCTTTCATTTATTTATTGTTTAAGCTCTTATGGTCTATGATAACAGTTTTGCTCCATCCAGTCCGTTCTCCATTTATTCACATTCTTGTTGCCTCATACCTCCAAAGTGAAAGTTAAGATCTTGAGTCTGCAATTGGGTCGCGCTCTCATCTTGTGCTAGACATTTTGAGACATGACATTCTCGGCCGGGAGTTTGTGTATACTTCACTTACAAATTTTCGTTATTTCTCATTGAATTTCGTTCATGTTCGATTTGTCGTTTTTCTTGATGCCCGATCTTTGGATTTAATGAAGATGAGTTCAACATTAGTGTCATAGAATAGTCTCTAATGTGACCCTTGACAATGGTGGATGTATTGTTAAATGTTGAAGGGGGGCATGTTCCAGCTTCCAGATTGGACAATTCAATTATTCAAGAAACTGGTTACTAATCTCTTCATTTTTGTCCAACATAGATGGAAAAACCGGTAGATAGAAGGTAGACGGAAATGAATCGCCACCTCCTAGGCGCCGAGTACTTACTACACCTCGCTGGCGATAAACCCTTGCGAACGTGTTCATTTTAACGTAATTCACGAACGCTTGACTACAAAAAATCGCTTGGCCAAAAAAAAGTTCAAATGAAAAAGACAATTCGGTCAGGAGTGTGTACTAAACTTGGAACATCGCGGACATATTCCGGAACCAATTTGGGCAAGTAGTGGGGAATTCTGGGAGTTGCATGCCTGACCACGAAACATGGTTTCCCTGATTTTGCAAGTCTGAACACCGCTCAACCACATTTTGTTGGGAGGCCCAGTACGTGGCATCTGCTTGTATACAGTGATGTGGCAGAATTGTTATTGGCTGTTGCATAGGGTCACTTGTTTAATTGACTCTTGTAGTAATCTACCACATCGGTAATATACAGTCGTAAACCGATCGGCATACCTGGTATCGCTCGACCAACCAACATGCTATTAGTAGTAGCTTCCCAATTAGAGGGAAGTCCTTGTCTTTAATGTCCCTATTGAAGCCAAGAGGAGATTGCTTATATAAATGCGTGGCTAAGAGATTATTTTGCTCTCTCCAGCTCCTTTGATGGAGAAGCAAAGAGTTTTGCTTTTCTTCTGTCTCCTTCTCCCCTGCTCTTCTTCTTTCCTTCCTTGGGTCTCTTCTTCAGGTCATTTAATACAAAAGGAGAAAAAACAAAAGAGAAGTTTATTTCAGTTTAGCTGTTTCCATTTCGTTGCTTCTCTCCAATTCTAAACTTCTAATTCTGGTGGTCTCCGTCTTTCTCTCCTATTGTATGTATGCTGCAGAATGTGGCCTAGAGAATGTGTCTCCGAAACGGCTGTTCGTTTTTGGGGACTCCTACACCGACACCGGAAACACCGAGAAATCAAGTGGTGCGTGGCATCTGCCTTACGGTGCCACTTTCCCTGGGGAACCGTCCGGCCGCTTTTCGGACGGCCTTGTATTGACTGATTACATCGGTCAGACATCTCTCTCTCTCTCTCTCTCTCTCTCTCTCTGAGACTCTGATCTTACAAATTTGCGTCTGGTTGGACCATACAGTGTCCCTTGTCTAAATGCTCGTTATCCTTATTGTCTATTATTTTATTTTGGCAGCATCATATTTGGGAATAAAGTCTCCTCAGCCTTACAGTCGGAGAAACGACGCAAACGAAACTCTGCTGCAACATGGAATGAACTTTGCATATGGAGGGACAGGCGTGTTCGACACCATGGCCAGAGAGCCAAACATGACCACCCAAATCGACTATTTCCAAAGCTTGCTTGAACAGAATGTCTACACCAAACATGACCTCAGTTCCTCTGTCGCTCTGGTCTCGCTTGCCGGGAACGATTATGCTGCTTTTTCTATGAAGAATGCCAACCAAGAGGTGACTTCTTTTCCGTGTCCATCTGTTGGGAGAAAACTTTTATGCCATTGCTGAATCAGGGTGAGTTGGTGAGCTACTTAAATTGCGGTGTTGATTGGTAAACGTATGGCGGTGGGTCATCTGTGTATGCACTTTTGAGTTTAGGTTTGCCATTGTGGAATTTGGACTCGCAAGGTAATCGAGCTGCCAATAACCATACGAAGCATAATTCTATTATTCCGTGAAAAAGCAAACATGAATTTTTTTTTTTTTTTGTGTTCGTAAGTTGTAGTAAGTGTTGGTAACACTTTATGAAATTACCCGCATTTTTGTAATTTGCAAATTACAAATTTTTCTAGTAATTTATCAACTTTTATTTGCGTAACCTATTAAGTTTTGAATTTACTCTTATACGTGGCGGCGTGTGCTGTCCCTGTCGGTAATTCAACCCATGCCAGATCCACGTATGAGATGTCCGGTTTAAGCGATATTTACTGACCCTGAGGTCTAGACCCTGGAAAAGCTATAGATATGAAAACTTTCGGCCTCACAATCGAAATGGATGGCTTATGAACATTGTCGCCGTTCGGATGATACAGGAGGAGCTACCGTCTTTCATTACATCGGTCATCGACCAGCTGGTCCACGACCTGAAGCGCATCAAAGGCTTAGGAGTCGGCAAGATAGCGGTCACAGCATTGGAGCCACTGGGGTGTTTGCCTCAGCTCACTGCTGTCTCTTCGTTCAAGAATTGCAGCTCAAATTGGAACTCCATATCTCGGCTTCACAACCACAAGTTGCACCGATCTCTGCAAGAGCTGAAGAAGAACGAGAGCGTGACGGGGTCATCGTCGTCGTGGTCGTCTGCCCTTGTGGTCTTGGACCTCCACAGTGCTTTTTTCTCTGCTCTCAGTATGCTACGACACCAATCGGGTAATTAACTTTCATCACTTTTCATAATTGCATATTTTTTAATGTTCTTTTTGGGCTAACTCTCTTAAGATCATCTCTACATGGGTTTTGACAAGGCCCTCAAGTTTCTTGTAATTCATGGATTCTAACTTCTAATCGAGCCGATCTAGCATGATTTGGTTAGATGCTCTAAAGTAACTTGAAATCAACTCAGATTCGGAAAAGGATATAGGCGATTAGCTCTGCTCATTTGCATCTTCTAAGCTTCGATTCTAAAGGTCTGTTCAGTACAATGTTCTTGTCATAGCTACAATCTCGAAAGAGCGCTTCAGCTGTTGCGAGGTGCCACAACACATCACAGCACAAGACTGTTCCAAGAGGGACACTTAGGATAAGATTCTTAACTTATTAAAGAGTGACAGATGAGGATCATCATCTAAGTGGAACCTAACGATTAACTCAACCAACTAAAACTCCCCAAAAATGGGGAAAAAAACATGCTGTGTTGGTGAGATTATACTCGCTAGGATTAAATGTACCAAAATAACAGATGATTTTTTTGGTCGAACCAAAATGACAGATGATAGCTAGCTAACATTCCACATTCATTTCTCTTCCCCTTCATTGAAATCAGTCAACTCAAGTGAGAATCCATTGAAGCCATGCTGTGTTGGTGTGACAGAGGGTTACTCATGTGGCAACGTAGGCGACAAAGGGGTGAAGAACTACGTGTTATGCAATCATCCAGAGACGTCGTTTTTCTGGGACAACATCCACCCCTCTCAGAATGGTTGGCGCACCGTTTATTCTTTCCTGCGTTCTTCTCTCTGCCATCTTTTGTAACGGTACAAGACATTATATATGCATATATATGAGTAATCATCTATCAATTAACCCACACCAAAAAATTAGCCAATTTCTGGATTGAACGGCCAGTATGATTGATGTATGAAATCAAGTACCAAGTGTTTCAAGCTTTTGTGCTGCTTATTAGACCTTTGGATCAACTACTTTTGGCCAGAAACCCATGCATACTATTGAAAGGCTTTGAACTCCCATTGCATGAGTCTAGTGAACAAAGGATCATTTGTTCAATTATATAATTGCTTTCCCTTGGATGCAATTGGAAAGCATTATTATTTGGGGACATTGATGTAAGAATATACTTAATTTCTTGTTTGTTTGATGCGAAATAATCACGATCTTTGTATGTATGGGTTCGTTTTGGATTTTGGTTTTGTTGCATGAAGAACTTGATTAAATCAATCTAATATATTTGTGATTCAAAAAAATTGATTTGTCTGTGATTATTTGGAATTCAAGATCCGCAGTTATAGCATAGGCAATTGATCCCAGGACCCGAACCTTGAAAAACACTACAGGAGAATCAGAGGCCCAAAAAATTTCGCACTTTTTGGGACGGTTCTATTGTCCCCAATTCAGAGATCTAGGAATTGAACTGGCCGCCACTGTCGAAGAGTCTAGAGACAGGCAAGCTGTCCCTGGGGCGATCGGTAGCCACCGTCTTTAATGCCGTAATCAGATTCAGCAACGGGCTGTACAAAACCGTCCCTAGTTGTCTGTAGAGGCACGCGCTTCGGCGACGGGCAAGATTCTGTCACTGATGATGATTAGGGACAGTTTTTCTGCCTTTAGGGACTGCTTTCCTGTCGCCTGGTCTCAGTTCAGTAGTTGAAAACTTGTACTTCCCATTTCTAGGTTCCATGACTAATAATAGTGAACAGGGACTATATTGTTCAAGCATGTAATTGTATTCATAACTAGGAAAATTACGGATAGCAACAAGAAGAGATCGAGACCACCAACAGAAAATTCAACAGTCTTCCCATCAATTAGCCACAGCAAAATTGGAGGAGCTCTGCTTTTTATTAGGAGGGAAATCAGCCTTGGAAAAAGGGCCAAAACCAGCAGTAGATGGCTTCGAGTTGTTGCAGCTGATCTGATGATGATGATGATGAATCTGACCAGCGTCGCCCTCCTCTTGAATGGTCTCCAACCTCCTCGTCCCGAAGCTCGGCCTCCTCTCCATGCGGAGGAGGTGGGGTGGCGCTGCCTCGGTTACGACTTGACAATTGGCACTTGACGGCCCTGACATATATGGTTGCTTCTCTTCTGTTTTTTTTTGGTTAGGGAGTGATTACTGATGAGCTTGGACCAGCCTGAACTGAAATATATAATGAAGCAGAGAGAGCCACTTGGACGTGCACATATGCCTGATTAAATTGTCACAGTTCAGGTTTCTTCTTTCGTTTCCGGCCCGAATCTATCTCCTGTAGAGGGAATTCATGCAGTATTTGAATAATGTTCATTTTGCGGTGTGCGAATAACATCTGCTTTTTCGTGCTTATCAATTATCGTGTTCCTTTTCCAGACATTATCCAGAATTATTCCATGACTCTGATCCCGGTCTTCTTGACTTTTTACTATTTTTTTTTTTTTTGGTGACCAAGGTGTCCGCGCGGCCGGCGAACTTGCGCTCAAACCAGTGGTGAAGCCCGATTAGTCCTCGGGAGGGCTAGCGTAGTATCCTACCGCCACGACCCTCCACTTAAATTACCGGCATTTACGAGTTTTGAATCCAAGACCTTTTATGAAAGGAATTAAGCGCAAATCATCACGGTCACCGATGGGTGGGTGACTTTTCACTATTCATCTCTTTCTGTACTTAAAAGAGTAGGGTACTACTTTCGTCTTCGACTTTTTCGGAAGAAAGTTCTTCTGGTGCACTGACAAGAGCATTTTCTAGCCCAACTAGCAAAGCGAAGTGAATACATCTTCATGACTCTGAGAATTTGAGAACCCACCGTGATGAACGAATGATTCACTATCTTTTCCCTTTCCTTTCAACGCAGGAAAAACTTGGTCAACTAGAGGTAATGAATCTACAGTTAAAGTTAGGATGCGCAACTTTGGGCAAAGAAAATTGCGCGGAATGTTTCAAACCGATACTCGAAGTCGCTGATGAAATTTGGACATCGATGCCTCTCGTGTTTTTTTCCCCTTCCTGTCGACATTGGGTGTATTCTGTCATTTTAAAAAGTATCCGATTACTCTCGTGAGAAAGCAGTAGTCCCTAATTGGATAGTTCTTGAGGCTCGAGGTCCCTAAGTAGAGGTAGAATCGGTAAGACTCGAATCCACGACCATAGTTTTCGAAGTGGAGTGTGGCGTTGATACTTAATGGTAGAATCGTCCCTTCGCTCGACGCCGTTAATCCCTCTTGCCAAATGCCAAAATATCATGACCATGAACGAGGATCTTGTGCATTCTCGATGAATCGGCGGCATGCACAACAATAATCCGATAAAAAAAGCAAATTGATGGGAACAATCTCGGGGATTGGTTAGACTTTGGGATGTGATTAGTGAGCATACCTCCTATTTGATGTGAATTGAGGCATTGAACAACAAGTCTTGTTCAGTCCAAAAGACTATAGAAAGATTAAAATAACTAACAGCCACGGTAACTTCTCCATAAGATCTTAGCCATTATGTACATTCACCATTTTCTTTGTAAAACAAGCCGGGGAGGGTCATGTTTTTGAAGAGGGAGCTCACGAGATCTTCACCTAAGCTAATGACCAAATCTCATGCATCCGTCTATAGAGTAAAACACAAGCCATCGGGCCGATTAATAACTATAAATACGGCTCAATAAACGTCGAAATCAACATCAACAACATTTCCATTTCCTCCGCATAAACTTCTCCCAGCATGGCTAATCTGCAGATGCTCATGAGATCCAAGAGCTCGATCTTCTGGGTCATGATCGTTCTGATTTGCTTCCCATGGCAAGCATTGTCATCGTCGGCCTCACCGGGCCCCGAAATCAAAGCCGACGGCAAGCTGCATCCATGGAAGGTCCAGTGTCGCCCGCCTAGCAAGTGTTTCTTGGTCGTGCCCGAGTAGATGTTTCATGGATTGCACCATATGCAAACCCGTCTGTAGCAAGTGACCCGTGATCTCGGCATGTATTCTCTGAAATTATTAACATTCTATGCTATAGAACATGGTGTGTCTCATTCTTTGACTATACTGATGTTCACTTCACGGATGAAATTTCACTAATTAATTTTTTGTTAATGAATCCTTGCAACTATGGTAGGTTGCAACTATCCTGGTGCTGTGTGTCAAGACCCGCGGTTTGCGGGTGGAGATGGCAACACATTCTTCTTCCATGGCCAGAAAGATAGGGACTTTTGCTTGGTCTCGGACACCAACTTCCATATCAACGCCCACTTCATCGGCAAGCGAAACCCTAGCCTCAAGAGGGACTTCATTTGGGTCCAATCCATTGGTATCGTCCTCGGCTCGCACAAGCTCCTTGTTGGCGCGAAGAGGGCCTCAACATGGGACGACAAGGTCGATCACCTCAACATAGTTCTCGACGGCACACCCATCTCACTCCCGGCCAAGGAAGGCTACACATGGCAGTCCCCTGGCGCTGGCGTCCTTGCCAGCCGTTTCCTTTTCCCGGACCAGTGAGACCAACGGCCTCGCGCTCGAGGTGGAGAGAAACTTCAGGATCAAGATGATGGACGTCCCGATAACGGAGGAGGAATCGAGGGTCCACGGGTACAGCATCACGGACGAAGACTGCTTCGCCCACCTGGTGCTAGGGTTCAAGTTCTACAACCTCACCGACTTCGTGGACGGAGTGCTCGGCCAGACTTATGGGAAGAACTACGTGAGCAAGGCCAAGGCTGGGGCGGTGATGCTGGTGATGGGCGGCGCGAACAAGTACGTGACCTCGACCATATTCACGACCGATTGCCAGGTGTCGCGGTTCAGGCAACCTCTTCCAGCTACCAGCGACGTCCGCGAACACGAGAGCTTGATTTGCAAGAGCGGGATCGAGGGGTCGGGGATGGTTTGCAGGAAGTGAAAGTGAAACGATCACTGAGAGGTTGCAATGACTATGGATCTCCTATGAATAAAACAATCATTAATAAAGTTTCAACGTACATCACAGCTTGTTCCGCTTAATTTTCTCGTGCTAGGGTTAACAAAAAACACGGGAGAGTCTTCTAAAGAATATAAAATTGAAAAATGAACTGCATTTCGATTTATAACATATTATTAAATTTCTACGAGGGAAACATATATTCAATACATGACTTATCATTCGGCTAGGCGCATTTTGGGCCATAAGAAAATGTCGGCGATCACAATTTTTATTTGAGCAGTAAGGATAACTTTTTCTAATCGAAACCAGAATATTGTAAGTGCGAGATGATAATGGTAGGGTCAATTTACTCTTTAAATGGACGAACATCGCTCGGAAAAGCTTTAATGGTCGACATTAGAAAACAACACGACGCGATATGTATCCTTATGATTACTTGGCGTCGATTGTTAATTATCTCAATATGTCCACCACATCCGCTGGTAAATCAATTTCATAAATCAATTGTCGTCTTGACATGCATTACCGGAACGATTGCGGCGACTCGTATTTCGCCCACCAATTCATATCAGGATGTTGGTGAGGAAAATGATTCCCAGATCTTCATCTGTGCAGTTTATTAACGCAGAGAGAAAACGTAAATTTGGAACAACTCCAAAGAACTCGAAATTTTTTATTTAATGATACTGTGTTCTTGATTACAAGACAAACATCTTATATATATAAATAAGACTCCTAATATTAATGGAAATTTAATAATTAAAGATAACATCTAATAAACTAATGTAGGAAACTGCCGGAATGATAATATAGGAAACTGCCTGATTGGTAATATAGAAAACTGTTTGACTGGTAATATAGAAAACTGCATGACTAATAATATAGGAAACTGTATGAATGATTGTTTTCCCCAAAATCAAAAAAAACTACCGAGATTTCTGGTAATTACAACGATCACATTGTTCAAGATAATCACAGGCTAACTGTTCTACATCATTCCCTCCCTCTTCGGAAAAACTCGCCCTCGAGTTATGATTAGGATAAAAAGATGTATCGGAAGCATGATACTCAAATAAGTCCGCCACATTAAATGTAGGGGAAATGTTGAGATCACCACGAAGGTCAAGTACATAGGTATTGTCGTTGATCTTCTTCAGGATGCGGCAATGACCAATTTTCTTGTGCTTCAGTTTATTATAGGTATCTACAGGAAAACATTCATTTTGCAGGAAAACCATTACCTCAATTACCTATCTCAAAAATTTTCGAACGTCACCGTTTGTCAGCATCCTCCTTATACTTTGAATTAGAAGCGGCCAATTGACTAGCCATAGCAGCTTGGACTTTATTAATTCTGGTTGCCAAATTCTCCGTCGCGACACTATAGCTTGGAATCTTGGGCAAGGGAACCAAATCCAAAGTATGCTGCGGTGTCGGTAGAGCGGTTAACTAAGTTGTTGAAGGCGAATTCAGCAGGAGCAAGATACCAGTCCCATTGCTTAGGCATATCATTGCAGAGGCAGCAAATGATATTCGCCATAGTACGATTCACAACTTTCGTCTGACCATCCGTTTGGGGATGGAAAGAACTACTATACTGTAAATCAGTCCTAAACAAACGCCATAAAGTACTTGATGCGTTAGTGAGTCCAAATGGCATAACAAGCCATTCATACAAACCCACACTTGTCTTGAAGGCGGTTTTCCATTCGTCGCTGGGACGGATGCAAATTTGGTGGTATTCGCTTCGAAGGTCGATCTTTGTAAAAACCCATGATCCAGCAAGTTTGTCTAGCATATTATCAAGTCGTGGAATCGGAAACCTATACTTGACAGTAATCCGGTTAATGGCATGACTGTCCACACACATACACATGGTGTTGTCTTTCTTTGGCGTGAGAAGCGCAAGAACTGCACATGGACTTTTGCTTTCACGCAAGAAACCCTTTTGAATGAGCTCTCTCACCTGCTCTTGTAAAATTTGATTCTCCTTTGGATTCATCCGATAATGTGGCAAATTAGGAAGACTAGCATATGGAAGAAAATCAATCTCATGCTGGATATTCCTCAAAAGAGGTAATCCGTCAAGTAAATCCTTAGGCATAACATCATTGAATATCTTTAATAAGGGCTTAAGAATATCGGGAACACGAACCACAACTTGCTGGTTGCTCTTGTCCACAATCATATACATCCCTTCACGCTTTCAGATGTTCATCATAACCCCTACATTATGCTTCTTCACAATCTGAGGGGAATTACTTTTTGGTCTCAAAGTACTTTTAGTCCTTTTCCACACAAAAGAATACGTATTCTTTCTAGCTCGGTGTGTAGCATCAACATCATATTGCCATGGTCAACCCAATAAAACATGACACGCATCCATTTCCACAACATCACAAACAACAGTATCTTGATATAATTTTCCGATCGAAATATGTAAATGACATAATTGATTTACCTTAAGTTCTGCTTTCTTGCGTATCCACCCGATCGTGTAGGGCACAGGATGCAACTCCGTCTTTAGTTGCAAGTGATCCACCAAGGCCTTTGACATTATATTCTCGCAACTTCCGCTGTCAATAATAATATCACATACTTTGCCGTTGACAGTACAACGAACGCGGAAAAGCTGATTCCGCTGGGTATCTTTTATCCGCGGAGCAAACAATAGATGACGCACAACACAATTAACTTGCTCGCCCACTTCATCTTCCACTCCCACTTCTTCCTCCTTTTCCCAATCTTCCTTATACACATCTTTGTCATGTTCAATGATATTGGTCATTCTACTACGAGGACAATCGCTGGAATGATGGCCCAACTCGTTACACTTGTAGCACTTGATCGGTTGGGATTTGGCATATGGATTTTGGATATTCTGATTGGGAGTGCGATTGCTTATTGTGACTGCTTCCTTAGGCGTCCCCGTAGTACTCCCCGGAACTCGGCTCAAATTAGGGGTTTGTTGACTAAAAGAACTTGTAACATCAAGCTGTCTTCCTTTCCCGAATGACCCATGATCCAAATAATTTCTACCACGAGTACTAGGGCTAGTCCTCTCTAATTGCATCTCAATTTTTCGCGCCATATCCTGAGCGTCTTCGACAAAGAATAGTCGATGCAAAGAAACCTGATCTTGGATATTAAGTCGCAAACCATTAATGTACCTAGCAGTTTGTTGTGCCTCGAACTCATCTAGGTTATTATGGGCGGAGAGTCGAAGAAACTCTTCCGTATAAGCTTGGACCGATCTATTCGATTGTTGGCAATTCTGGAATTGTTGAAATAATAGTTGCTCATAGTCCATTGGGAGGAACCTCTTCTTCAACTTCTGTTTCATCTGACCCCATGATCGAATAGGAGCCTTGCCTTGTCGACGTCGCGTCAATTGAGTTTGTTCCCACCAAGCTGAAGCGCCACCTTTCAACTTGTACGCCACAAGTTTCACTTGGCGATCCTCGTCAATATCCATAGCGTCGAAGAATTTCTTGACCTCCCAAAGTCAGTCTAGGAAATCTTTAATATCCAAATTCCTATTGAAAGTAGAGAGATCTACCTTTTTTTTTTTTGGTCGAATGGGAGATCTACCTTTAGTTGATACTGCTCAGAATCTCGTCGATAGCCCCTCTGCCGTCGATCCCCACGAACATGCTCTTTCTGGAATCCCCTGTATTGACGACCACCACGAATTTGCATCTCCTGGAAATTTTCGTCTTCGTCTTTCGTATCCTCGACATAGTCTTGATGCCTACGTCGGGGAATTCCTCCACGCCCCATAGCATCTTTGGGATCACGAGCGACAGGATTTCGCTCGGCTGGAAGAGCACCAGGTGCATGGTTTTTGGACAAACGCTGGATGGACTCAAGAATCTCTTGAAACCTCCGATCGGTTTGAGCCACTAACTGATTGAACTCAGCCCGCATAATAGGCTCGTTCTCATAACCCTCAGCAGCGAGGAGATTGACATTCACGTTATTCACCATCGTCATAGGAGAAACCTGCTCTGATACCAAATAACGCAGGGAGAAAGCGTAAATTTGGAACAACTCCAAAGAACTCAAAATTTTTTATTCAATGAAAGTATGTTCTTGATTACAAAACGGACATCTTATATATATATAGATATGACTCTTAATATTAATAGAAATTGAATAATTAAAAATAATATCTAATAAACTAATATAGGAAACTGCCTGACTGGTAATATATAAAATTGCTTGACTGGTAATATAGGAAACTGCTTGACTAATAATATAAGAAACTACATGAATGATTATTTTTCCCAAAATCAAAAAAACTGCCGAGATTTCAGGTGATTACGGCGATCGCATTGTTCAAGATAATCATAAACTAACTGTTCTACATCATTTATTAAATCTTGTAACATTTGATATGCCATCAATTATTTTAGGGGGAATTCAACTAGATAGGCCCTGACCTTTGGATTCTGGAGGAAGTCAAAAGCAGGCAAAATTTATGGCGAAAAATTAGGATTTTGGTCATATTCTTGAGGAGCTGAAAAAAATTTTAGAATGTCTTCACTGGGTAACAACACTGAGAGGTTAGCATGGTTTGGGTGAGCAGTTCTCACCTTGGAATTGGAAATCATCCACTAAGGATTGGTTCCAAAAAATTGGAACTAGGAACTGGATTGCCGGTTCCGCCGGGTTCTCAGGTGAGTCCATGGAACTGGTTTTCAATCCCTACGAAATTGCATTCATCAATGAATACCATGATGAACCTAGTCTCTATGTGGGTACTTCTTTGCAAGGGAAAGATAAGAATAATAAAGAAATCTGCATGAGAGTCTTGCTTATCGAACACGAAATGATATTGTGATTTTAGGATGAATGAGCCCATTTGGACATTTGGTTCCATCTCTTGCTTATCATTTGACAGAAAACCAAATAGACTTTGAAGAACCATTTGTTTCAGCTTAAATCTATCATCACAATCTCTAGTGTTGTGAATATTCTTGCTTCAAATATCATATTGAGTCAACAAAAATAGAATATATGCATCAATGCTCAGTAGCTATGATGGATGTTTGAGAAAGATTGTAGGGTAAATGGTAGCATCTTGATTTGTGTTCTATTTTGAGGATCGAGAAACACGAGTAAAATTGTAGGATAAATGGCAAAAGGCAAACGAAAAGAATCACTTCATTGAAAGTGAGATGGAATTTATTTTTAAAAAAATATGTATATATATATATATATCGGTTCGGTTCGGTGAGCGGGTCTACACCTGAAATCGTGAACTAGATCAGTACTCAATAGTTCCAATGGGAATTGGATCGGCCTCCATAAAAACCATCGGATCTGGGCCGGTTCGGTCCTATTCTAGGCGGTTTTGGCGGTTTCCGATTCTTTTGCACATCCTTAATAATAGTAACATATATATATTTTTGATTGAAAAAAAAGTATATATACAAAAAACATATATCAAAATGAAAATGAATGGAAAAATAAGACAATGGTACCACGAAACCTTTATACAATTTGGTTATTGGAAAATCCCAACCCGTAAAAAAAGTTTCACCATCACAATAACAAATCTTATTTTCTTTAAGAGTTAGAATTGTGTATATATATAGAGTGTGTGTGTTTGGATTTCAATATCACTCTTCATAACATGTCTCGCTTGGATTAGCATACACGGTGGCATGCAAAGAATTGGAAAAATTGAAGGAAAAATAGAGCTTTTTTTTTTCTTGGCCCCGCTCATAATTATTGGAAATTAATTGCGAAACGTCCATTTCGTTGGAGCAATTATCATTTGTGTACTACGAATGAAACAAATTATTGGGACAACAAATGCGTGGGGATGGCACGTAGGTGGTGACGATGACGCAACCGTGACGTAATTAATGAAGATATTACGTACGCAACTATGCATCATAAAAAAATTAGAAATTAAATACGACCAACCTCACCTTCGATTCAGCAAAAATCAGCGGCTCATTTTATTTTATCTATCTTCTCTGTTCTTAATATTATCTTTTAATTTAATTTGATAAGTTAGCAGTTCCTATGTGATCGAATTTGAATGACAAATTCTTGATGCATCGATTTTATTAAACAATTTATATAATTTATATATTTTAATGAAGTTTGACCACGTTTCCCTGTACAAGCTTCGTGCCGCCACATGGTCCAAAATGCAACCCAATTATGATTTTCACATGCAAATTTGTGGTTCTTTAATATGTAGATTCGATTTAGTTTTTTTAGTTCTCTTTTTTAATGAATTCGATTTTTCTGGTCCCTCTTTCAGACACTTTTGAAACACCCGACTCTTATCGAGATTCCAAGATAAATCTACATCACTTCGGATGAAAATAAACTAATTGGTACACTCGTACTATCACCATTTCGCCTAATCATCGAAATTAATTTAACGCACGTGTGTTAATTAGAGAACCATGAAGTCTTTTCATGAATCATTTGGAGGGTCGATCACGACTTTATCTAATTGTCTATATTGTACGTGCTAATTCTCCTTTGCCATGATGATGACTCGCGAGCTTCCCATGCATGGTAGAATATCGATTTGTCAGACATCCTACATCAAGCGAGATAGGGACGACGGTTTGTTGGTAAAAGGTCGCGCCGATGGCGACTCATCATCTAACCTCTCGAGTGCACATATAGTGGGAGGCTCCAAGAAAATCCCGACATCAAATGCCAAATGCATGCGTTCGGTGTCCATATGAACCGTTGAATCTGATCCAATGAGTGGCTCGTGAGATGTCGACACGGGCATGTTCGTGGGTCATATGTTGCTAAACAGGAGCAATCACATAACTTGGAATCAAAATGCTTAGCGCATTTATATTTGGTAATTTGATTAAGGCGGGTCTTAATTACGTGTTTAATATCATTTTTCCCTGAGCCAGCACTAATTAATTGACCGCACTTTACCAACCCATAATACGTTAAAAAATAGTTAATAGGAGTGCAATTTCCACGAAGATGCTTCCTTGGTGGTTAGCACAAAACATCCCCACATTTATTGAGAATATTCCGATCGATGAATTACGAAATATTAATTGAAAATAACTTTAAAAAAATCATTGAGAATGGAATCAATTTATCTTCAACAATCTGGTTAATCACGAAATGAATTAAGGGTGTGTTCGTTTTTTGAAAAATGAGTGATTTGATAAACATTTTCCGAAAAATAATTATTGATATTGCTTATAGAAATAAATAAATGGAAAATTTTTTTCATTGCCCGCGAGAATAATTAAGTATGGATTTTTATTGATGATGAAAATATTTTCTGTTGACTAATTTTTCAAAACGATATAAACAATCATTTTTCAGAAAATATTCCAAATCACTCATTTTTCGAGAAACGAATTAGCATCCTGAATCCTAAACATTTCTCGCTTCTCCTATAGCTGACACGCGCATGTCAGCTCTTCACTTAATAAATTTTTTTTTTGCCCATCACTTAATTAACCCTTAATTATGAAACAAATAGATTACTTAATTTTTTTTATAAAACTTCTCCTCTACATGACACGTGCATGTCGGCTCTTTACTTAATAAAGAATTTTATATATCTAAATGTCCTATCAGCGAATTGAATCCACCGGCGGAATTAATTAATTTCACTAATATGCTCAATTTGCGAAATAAATGACCCCAAAACTTTGATTTCGACTTCTTCCTACAGCTGGACACGTGCATGTCCGCTCTTCTATAGCTACCGCTAGTCGCATTCCCACCAAAAGCAAAGTGATGTTCCCTCAATTAAAGATTTTACATTTATGATGCTAATGATACCTAGGGTTATAATTTAATTTTAATGTTCAGTTTGGTGCACCTTTCCGAACCTAAAGAATATTTAATCCCCAGCTTATCTCCCTTTAGCCCATGTGCCAAAATCTTTTGGGGCTACTATTACAACTGGACCAAATCCCACAAAAAACTGATATTCTATATAAATTATTTCCCTCTCTTTTCTCCATGACTTTAGGTTTCTCCTATAAATGAGAGATCTTCCACTCCAATTTGCAGCCAATGTGAGTCTTCCCTTAAGAAATATCTTCAATGGAGTCCATAGGATTCTTATTGTTTCGTAGGCTTCAAGCTTCTTCTTGCTGCTTCTTCTTCCTCCTCTTTCTTTTGCTGTTCGCCATCTCTATATCATTGATCTTCTGTGTGTTTCTCTGGTTTTCGAGACGTAAACTCTTGTGCCAATGCCACATTTGCAATAGTTACCGCACGTCCAGTTGGGCAAATGAATTCAACAACCTCTGTGACTGGTTCACTCACCTCCTCAAGAAGTCTCCGTCCCAAACCATTCACATCCATGTTCTGGGCAACGTCATTACCGCGAATCCAGAGGTGGTCGAGTACATGCTCAAGACGAGGTTCGACAATTACCCGAAAGGGAAGCCTTTCTCTATGATCCTTGGCGATCTTCTCGGCAAGGGCATTTTCAATGTCGACGGAGATTGGTGGATGTTCCAAAGGAAGATGGCGAGCCTCGAGCTGGGGAGCATCTCTATCCGGTCTTACGCATATGAGACCATCACCAAAGAGATAGAGACCCGGCTCCTCCCGCTTTTGTCGTCGGCGGCTGAGGACGAGAAGAGGATCTTGGATCTACAGGACGTTTTCCAAAGATTCTCCTTCGACATCATTTGTAATTTTTCTTTCGGGGTAGACCCAGGATGCCTCGATTCTTCCATGCCCATTTCTAGCTTTGCCGAGTCGTTCAACCTCGCAACAAAGTTATCGGCGGAGCGAGCGCTTGCGATCACTCCATTTGTGTGGAAGATGAAGAGGCTACTCAATGTCGGTACGGAGAAGAAACTCAATGACGCTATCAAAGTAGTCAAAGTCCTCGCAAAGGATGTCATATCGCAGAAGAGGAAGTTAGGGTTTTCCAGCCACCAAGATCTTCTTTCGAGATTCATGGCTTGCGTCAACGACGACAAGGATCTAATAGACGTTGTCATTAGCTTCATCCTAGCCGGTCAGGACACGATGGCCTCGGCATTGTCTGCAGTCTTTTGGCTGCTCGGGACACATCCCGAGACTGTGTCGAGGATTCGGAGCGAAGCGAAGGAAGTCATCAACGGGGATCAAGAATTTGTGAGTTTTGAGCAAATAAGGGGACTGCATTATCTGCATTCGGTGGTATATGAAAGCTTGAGATTATTCCCACCCATTCAATTCGACTCCAAATTTGCCCTAAAGGATGATGTACTTCCAGACGGAACGTTTGTTAAGCAAGGCACAAGAGTTACTTACCACCCTTATGCAATGGCCAGGATGGACCAAATTTGGGGGTCCGATTGCATGAAATTCGAACCTGAGAGGTGGATCGAAAATGGCAAATTTTGCCCCCCGAACCCGTATAAGTACCCGGTTTTTCAAGCTGGATCGAGGGTTTGCCTGGGGAAGGAAATGGCTATAGTCGAGATGAAAATTGTGGCACTATCAGTTTTACGAAAGTTCGATATCTCGGTTATCTCACCAGCGGACGAACCCCAATTTAGTCCGGGCCTCACGGCGATAATGAAGGGTGGTGTTAGGGTTCAGGTCAAGAAGAAAAGGGACACTCCACCCTGGGAGGAAAATTGATTTCACAACCTAAAATTGGTTATGTGATGGATGAGTTTCAGTGAGGAACAGTCCTGCAAAGGAATGCAAGAAACGTCAATGTTGTGAAAGGGGATGTCTTTAGGTGCAAAGGTCGTCCAAAAACAAAGGTAAAAGAAAAGAAAGAAATGATGCGCGGTACAGAAATTGTCCCAATATAAGGTGGTAGTATAGTTTATTCCGGAAAAGGGAATTGCTTTATTATTAGTAATCACTAGTTCCAGATAATTTTTCGTGCTTTTTTATCTACTTATTGAAAGTTTGACACCATGAGGTTGGTGGGACTAGCTGGTTGAATATCACAAAAGTCCTAAACTACTACTTTAATGTATTTTGGTGTAATTTTTCAAATTTGCCTTCCTCTCTCCTTTGAGAGAGAGAGAGAGAGAGAGAGAGAGAGAGAGAGAGAGAGAGAGAGAGATTTCACATATTTAATGGCAATTGATCCAAGATGCAACTATTGAATAGAAATTAACTATTGGCACATAGGATCATTGACTTCGAAATCCTATCTGAGCAGGTGTCATTGTATGAAACCTAAGCTAGCCCCTACGGCTTTAAAAAACACCCTATAGTATCTAGCATGGTGTAGAGGGTTTTTTTTTTTTTTTGATAATTTATCCATTCTACCGTAGCAAACAGGGCTGTTAAATCTCGAAATTTTGTTAGTCAACAAGAGATTTATCTGCAGATAACGCTTCGGCATTCTCAATTCTCTTGCCTCTAAAAAATGATACCACTACCACTATCCTTACGAAAAAAAAAAATGATACCACTACTATGACGCCTACCTTTGATAAATAGACTCGATACATACTGTGTATGCTTAACACGAATTCTAGACGACGGGTGCTACGAAAAGCATACAGTTCATCTAGATCCATGATGCATTCACACCGACATCATGAAGAGGGCCAAACATAGTACAGAAACTTAAAGAACCTAGCGTTCCATTTCCTTTCACGTGACCTAAAACGTGTCGATAATAGAAAAAGAGACACAGCTACCTTTCTAGAAAATTAGCAGCATTTCAGTTGATGTCTCCTAGGATTGCAAGATGGACCTGTTTCTCCAACCACCTCAGGCTCTGTATTCCGAGTCTGCTACCTGTCTAGATTCCCATGTCGCAGTTCACCTAGCGAGGACTTTACCAACTTGACATCAAACAGTACATGAAAGTCGAAACAATGTGTGCCGTTATTATCGTTCGATCTTGTATATCTTCCATTTACTTATGATGCTAGGCTCGCACTCAATTCCTCTGAAAACAAGTTCTTGTAAAGTATCTTTGTGATCAATTTTTTGCCCGAGGGCTATCTTTTCCTCCATCCAACGTTGTTCATGGAGTACAAATCGTGGATGTCATCAACGTACAAAATTAACTAGACATAATCACGAGTGATGCCCATTGGTGTTACCCACCATTCTAGAAAAGTGATTGGAGGCCATGGCCTCTATTAATACATTGCCGATATGGGTACCCTCCATTTTTTACTTATCATCCCGTGACGGCCTATGTGTTCGAGTTTAGTGAAAATAATAATGCAGCAACATATCTTTTCATCTACTTTAAATGATTCGTTTTGCTGAAACAACGAGATTCGCCCTATGGAATAATTTTATATTTTCTTTTCAATTTCTTTCTCGTTTATGTTTTCTAATGAAGTTTCTAGAACGATGTTGAAAACAGCAACTTTAAATGAGAGAATCAAACTCAATGGGGACCCTCGAAATGAATCCTTCCTTTCCCCCCCATGTGAGTGTACATGTGCTGAGTCAATTCCCTATGCATTCGTCATTTTCGTCCCACACCCCCCCCCCTCCCCCCCTTTTTTCTTTTCTTGAGTACATGTGCGTATTAAATTTATTAAATTTCATTGACTATATGAGCAATGGATAATTAATCTCGACCTTCACAAAGGCAGGAGGACCACCTCCACAAACTCCACCCGTTTGAGTTGGTGTCTAACTTGCCCCCGCTTCCCTAATGCATGTCCTCTCTATTGTCCCTCTCAAGAGTTGAATTTGCTTCTTTCGCTTTATAGTTTAGACTTTAGACATTGATGCATCCTTGTGAAGCTTATATCGATGATATGACCGAATTAGGGTTTTTGAGATACTCGCCGAATGAACACCACCTGGTTTATTCGAATCCCCGTATAATTTTCTCAATAGGACTTCAAACCCATCTATCGTCATTCGCGATTTTATCCTATTAGAACTGAGGTGGGCCTGCAATCCTAATTTAGCTCGATCGACTATCGCTTCTATATACGCATGTGCCTTGAATGTTCTGTAGGTGTAAATTTTTTGATCCCGAAATGAGACATCAATATTTGTACTATGATAAAGCTCTAGTCTATTTGATACAGCTCAAAGGAAAAAGGTTACGGCCCAGCAATTTCTATGGAAGAGTCGTCGGTCAGATCATGGATTCTAACAGGAAAGGTTGAAAATAGGTGGGTGTGCCAATTTTTTTGTTTGTTTGTTTGACAATTCTCTGAGGATTTATTAGCTAATCCGATGCTGAATTTGATACGCAGGAAAGGCTCGATGGTGTAAGTTACCTCTCTACATTTCTTTATTCATTCCCAGGAAATAAAAAACATTACGTGGATATAAATATGCTTGTATATATTTATGTGATTGTTAATTTTCATGCGGGTGTCGTTGGATGGCAAGGTCAGTTCATCACCCCTTTCCCACATTGGAATTTGGATCACCTGGAAGCCATTTTTCTATAGTAATCTCTTTTTTTATCTTTTTCTTTTTGTTGACATGTGGTAATTTCTTTTCCTCTTAAGTCAACGGTACATAATCATCTATAGAGGTGGCAGTATAGGTCACGAACCCATTTATTAACTCAAATTTAGTGGGCCCAGGTTGAATATAGGTCACTTAAAATTTTAAATGGGTCAAAATAAGTTTGAAACATTAAAACCTAAGTTTATATCGGTCTATATGGGTTTGCAACAAATTCATATTCAACTCATATAAATAGGAGTGAGCATGATCCGGGTGAGTGGTTCCCACCCTAGAATCATGAACTGCCCATGAAGGACTGATTCCGAAAAATTGGAACCGGAAACCATTCGTTGGTTCCATAGACCCACTCAGGAACCAGACCACTAGTTCGGTCTAGTTCCTGGGTGGATTCATGGAACTGGTCCCACCAAGTTTCCCTAGACAAATCAAAAAATGTGTCGGTCTAATTCCCGCTCGTGGGTTGGTTGTGTTCAGTACATGCTACTTCCACTCCTTGAAGAAAAAGATGATCACCATCCTAATAATTAATTTAAAAGACTAAACGGCACTTAAAAATTGCAACTGATACAAACTTTGAGCTTCGATTTTGTTGGATCATCGGCAAGGAATATGAAATAGTAGCCAATTCTGATACCTTCTCAATTATAGGATAAATCAAGTCTGTCTCTTCGTCAAAGACAAAGACGGAGATGGAGATCGTGAGTCAAGGCCGAGATGGAGCATCAAAGATGGAGACGACGAGAGTGAGACGGTGAGAGTCTGAGACAAGAGATTATTGAACAAGAAGAGTGAGAGAGTGAGAATATTGAGTGAGTTGCGCACATTTAGGGTTTTAGGATTTTTCTTTTCTGTAATTAAAATTTAAATAAATATATTATTATATTACTGGTCCAGTTTGGTCTGGACGGGTGGTTGGACGGTTCCACACCTGGAACCGGGAGCTGAACCAATTCCCTTAGGAGCCATCGATTCTAGGCTGGTCCGATCCGATTCCGGGCGGTTCCCAGTTCCTTTGCACACTTCTACATATAACAAACCCATAGAGAGCCATTTTACTTATTAACTTTTTTTTTTGGGAGAAATATAATTCATTAACTTGAACCGCCAGTCGCCGGTCTTTGCCGTCGCCGCTGTTGTTGTTGCTAGTCGCCGTTGCTACCATTGTTGTCAATCTCAGCCTTTGGATGTGCTAGTCATCGATCTCTTGTCTCCGCCATCGGTCATCCTGGTTGCCGATCTTTGCTGTTGTCGGTTGTTGCCATCGTCAGTTTCCACGGCCCTCACTGGATTTAGAAGAAAAAAAAAGAAAGAAAAAAGAAAAATATAAAAAAATTCAAAAACTCAAAAAAAAAAAAAATTGCCAATTAGCATGCAACTGCTTTAGTAATACAATTTTTTAAAAAATCATAAGAAACAAGTTTTTCTATATTTGGTTAAATATGAAAGTGTTTTAGCAATATGAGTCAGGTCGGATATGAGTCAAGAAATTTGCATTGCCCTAAATGGGTCATAAACATGTTACATGGGTTAATTTATGTCAGACCATTTATGACCCAACTCAAACCTGATCCGATTTATCTGCTTAACAGGTTTATTCTTGTGATATAAATAATGGACACAATTATTTATATATATTGATATGTAGTGGGATTAGTTTTAACTACGCAAATTGTTCGACTTTCGTTCGCACCATAGATACGAATAGTTAGTTCCTTGCTAAAAATTATGAACTACAGTTATTTATATATCGTTATCTAAGCAAGACTAATTTTTGTTACGCAGATCGAGTAACTTTTGTTTATGCATGTCATCACATTCTCCACGTTTATGAGTATTTAGCTACTTGGTAAAAGTAAAACAATCTGTATAAACATAGATAGATGCGTGATCTATAGAATTTTGGTTACACGGGCTTATTTGATAAAACTAAAACATAAGCATTGAAAATTTAAGCACTGAATATCAGGTGCTGAAGTATATAATTACTGAAAATTAAAATAAAGCATTGAAAGATTTTGACGATACAATTGGCAATTTTTTTAAAAAATTTCAATCTAATGTCTTATAAACTTAATCCTTCTCTGCTTACCGCATCAAGTGATTTATTACTTGAAAAAAAACATCGATTAAGTTGTGTATAATTAGAGGTTATCGAAGCACATACCGTCGGCTGTTTAGATCCATCACTGACAAGATGAGAGTCAAAACTTGAGGTATTAAAACATTCAATGAAGCCATTCCAGTGAGTACATGCCGGTGCCTGTTTGTGACCAGATTGTTTATTGAAGCTTCACAGAGACCAAACAGCATCATCTTCTGATGCAACAACCTCTTCCTGTTCAATGCAGGAAAAGTAAAAAAAAAGTCTCAAACCTATTATATTGATACCAATTCAAGCTTAAACTTTTCAATTGGATAAATTTGGTTTTAAACCCTTTTCACATTAGTATCAATTCAGTCCATGCGGCCAATTTAGGCTGGAAATTGCTGACGTGGACACCGGCCATCCTACGTGGTATAGTCGGCGCTGACATGGACATTTATATATATTTTAATACTTTTTCTTCTTCTTTTTTTTTTTTTTCCTTTCCCTTTTGTTTTTGCCGGTGGCCTCTCACCGGCCACCGACCACAGATGAGGGTTAGCCTTGTCGAGCCGCACCTAGGCGAGGGTGAGCGATGGCGAGGCCTCCCTTGCTATGCCTCCTTGTGCCTCGCTTGAGCAAGGGCGAGGCTCCCCTCTCCAGATTTGGCATTGGGTGAGCTTCGCTCTGCTTTGCTGCTTGGGACAGCAAAATGTTGCTTCTCTCTATTCGTGTGTGAGAATTGATCAAAAAGCTTTGAAGTTTCGAAGCAGATTTTTGCACAGAGTAGAGACCTTGACGAGCAATGTCACTTGTGCCTTTGCTTCCTTGTCTTCGAACTCCATTCCTCCATTCTCCACTCAAGCACTTTGCCTTTCTGTTCCTAGCCAAGTGTGGCAAGGCTGCCCTGGCTTGGGCGAGGGTTGGCCTCACTAGCAGTCGCTATAGCCTAGGTGTAGCCCAGCAAGGCCGACCCTCGCCTATGGGGGGCAAGGGTGACCCTTGCCAGGGGTGAGCATGGTCCGAGTTGGAACGGTCCAACATCTAATCCAAGGACCAACTCGCACAATGTTGATCCCCAATTTTTAGGACCAGAGACCAACTCTGTTGAGCTTGGAACCAAGGACCGGACATACCTTATGGGTCCGGTCCAGTCCGGTTCTAAGATCAACCCAACACCAATCAATTCTTTTTTTATTTCATTTTTTTTTTTGGGTAAGGTAAGAGTTTGTATTACTTTTCTAAATCACCAAGTACAAGAAAACACAGAAGAGTCAACCCTAACCCCCACCTGTACAAGAAGACCGATAGAGGGGGAGAAGAGTCACTCGACAAGACTTACAAAAACCAACAAACAACAAAGGTTGAAATAAGACGGAGAACAATACACAACCAAATTAAGAGAAGATGGAAGGTGAGAGCTCCCAGTTTCTTTGCAGTCTCCTATTTATAGGTGTGTCGGCAATTTTTCCGGAGGATAAAGCTTTATCCTTCACCAGTTTGATAAAGTGCTTGCGTATTCCCAGTATGGAGGTACTCTTGTTCCTGAATAGAGAGTTGTTTCGCTCAATCCAAATGATATAGCAAAGAGCACCGAAGGAAAATCTTGCCAGTCGATGACGAAAGGAAGAGCCTCCACAAACATTGCTGGCCCACAAAATAAGCTCTGGCCACAAAATAAGAGAGTTCTTCCTGAATAGAGAGTTATTTCATTTTTTGTATTCCTTGAAAGGACAAACATTCTCTATAAAATTTCAGAGCCATTGAAATTGGAATAAAAATGTGATTGTTCTTTACTTAACGATCAATAATACGTGACATTGCCAAATTCGTCTGTATGAGTTGAATTAAGATCCCATAATACCACACGATTATGTCCACAAATTTATCATCTTTGTTTCAAGCATGAAAAGGGAGATTATGATATTACAAATTTTGTTATTGCTTTTTCAAATATTAAGGTATATGTTGGTATATATGTTGAAGCAACAAACATTAACAAAAAGAAATTGTTACTATGATTGTCAACGAAGATGCAAAATGAATGTGGCCATTCAAGCTAAGATTCTTGGCCTATATTTTTCTTAGAATCGAGTATAGAGGTACTTGCCTTTGATATGCAAATGTTGATTGTGAACGAAGATCAAACTAAATTCCTGAGATCTTAGAGTCTTTGTTGTTGATGATTGGCATCAGTGAAGATTAATGAGAGAGAGAGAGAGAGAGAGAGAGAGAGAGAGAGAGAGAGAGAGAGCCACTAAGAGGTTGAGAAGAATTTGAAATTGAAGGAGAGAGTGAGAATGAGACTCAAGGAGAGGGAAAGGAAAAGGGTGAAAGAAGAGGAGGGGTTGGACACTTTACATTATATACCTAGGGTTTGGAAAATTTTTTTATAGCATTGGTTCGAGTTGGACCAACCCTAACTAAGGACCAACTTGTACAATGTAAGTTCCAGCGGTCTCAAGACTAAGGATCGGCCCAATCCCCCTGGGAATTGGCCAAGGTGGGCGGATTGGGCCGGTCGAGGGTCAACCCTGGATCAATGCTCTCCCCTAACCCTCACCTAGGCGAGACCAGCCCATCTTGGCCATGGCCTATGGGTAGCGAGAGGCCAGCGGCAAAAACAAATGGGAAAGGAAAACAAAATAAAAAAAATAAAAAATATAAAAGATGTCCACACTAGTAGCGGCCATGCCGCATAGAATGGCCGGTAACCACGTTAACGATTTTCTGCCTGAATTGGTACCAATGTAATAAATTGATGACTTTTTTTATACTTTTCCTTATTGAATGCAAGAACTTGCTCCCAAGGCTGCAGGCTTACAAGATCGAGCATGTTTCTAGAGAAGCAAATGGATGTGCGAATGCATTGGCGAGGCTTGGAGGAGCTCAAGAAATCGGGAGGAAATTACCAATTATTTCTAAACCTGTTATCATGCGGCCAATTCAGTCCTAAACTTTTTAATTTTGTCAATTTGGTCCTAAATCTTTAATGATTTGCCAATGTCGGCCAATTTTGGCTAGAAATCGCTGATGTAAACTTTAGCTATTTTACGTGGCATGGTTGGCGTTGCCGTGAACAATTTTTACAAAATTTTTAAAAAAATTTGTAAATTTTTATTATTTTTCTTTATTTTTTTTCCAACTCAAGTAAGGGTGCCACGGCTGCGAGGGCCTCCGTGCCCTTACTAAGATCCAAGCGAGGGTGTTGGGCCCTTGCCTAGATCCTAGCAAGGGTTGTGAGCCCCTCACTTATGGCCGAGGAGGGTTGATAGGTGACCTCACTAGCTCACAGTTGGAAAAAAAAGAGAGAAAAGAAAAAAAAGGTTTGTAAAAGTTGTCCATGTCAATTTCAGCCATGAAATATAGGACAATCATGTTAGCGATTTTCAACTAAAATTGATTAGAACTATTACATTGTCAAATCGTTAAATGGTTTAAAATTAAATTAGTAAAATTGAAAGATTTATAATTGAATTGGCTACTGTACAATAAATTTAGGACTTTTTTGGGTAATTTTGCTCAGGAAATTGTGTAACCAATATATATATTCAAGTGAAAAATTGAATGTAAAGGAGAGTGAGCCCAAATGACTTGAGCTGGGCCACATCAACGTTTGGGCAGGCCAAACTTGAAGGCCGTATCATTCTAATTAGACTTAAAAATCTTATAAGTGAATGCCAAAAGAAAAGAAAACTTTGGCATGGTGATACGATTTACTTCTTGTGCCTGAGGAAGCATATGATTAGAGATAATTTAGGGGCCGGTACGTAATTAGATTTTCTGTTCTTTTGATGAAACCGTTCGCACAATTATGGATAAGTTCGTTTATCTCGAGAACAAAAAATTGTTGTAATTATTTTTTTTAAAGCAGGAATTTTGCTCTCTAATGAAAAATGGGATGTAAGCTCCATTATTATTTTGTTATAATCTCTCCATTACTTAATTCATTTGTCAAGAAAGTTAAATTTTTTCTTGAGTGTAATAATTTTTAACGCTTCTAAAATTTAATTATCTAGGAATGGAATCGTCGATTTTTCACGCCGAGATTTTGAAAAGAGAAAAATTTAAACTTTAAAAAAATTACGAAAATGCTTTAAATGAGTCTAGAAATTTATTTTTCACCAAAGACTAGTGTGAAGGTGAATGTGAATCATATTTCGTAAGACAAAATCGAGGAGGAATTCTCTATTTCTTTTGCACTAAATGAAGAAGGAAAAGTTCGAAAGAACAAAAGGAAAAAAAGAAAAAAAGAAAAACAAATGCTTCCTTAACTTTTACGCTACGACAACGGAACATAAATAAAACACGAAAGGAAAATTTTTATTTTATTTATTTTTAAACCCCCAAAAAATTTGAAAAGCAAAATACGAACTTCCTCCCCTGTATATAAGCACGCACGATCAAAGAATTCAAGATCACCTCGCGCTGACCACCTGGCAATTGCCCTTCTCCGGCTTTCTTCCGTCGCTTACTCCTCGGCTATTCTTAGAAACCCGATTCGCCATGTCTCAGGTAAAGAAGCTTTGCTCCGTTGTTGCTCTTAAGCCCTTTTCGTCATTCGTTCATGGGTCAAAGTGGTTCTCGATCTTTGTTGGGTTCGAGATTGTTCTGCTCATATCCCCTGTTTTTTTTTTTTTTTCTTTTACGGGGGGGCCTGTGTTGGATTCTTGATTGGGGCTTCTGTTTGAGCAATTCTCGTTCTTTCTTCACTGAGATTTGTTGTGATTTTGGTTGTGGGTGAGAGTTGAATGTTTGGTGCGCTTGGGCTTGTGTACGAATTGGTCAATTGGGTTTTCCTCCTTCGGGAGTAATGATGGTGCCTTGGATCTCGATTCTGGGAAAGTTTGGCGAAAGCTGAGTTCGCGGACCGTTTATGGTAACATTTGGTATGATCTGTCTGTTTTGGTTGGAGAAGCAAATGGAGGGTCGGTGAGGAATTCGGTTAATGCAATTATCGAAATCCGTCGATGCAGAACTGGTTAATTGCTTCATGTTACTTGCCTCGGTCGTGT
Source organism: Syzygium aromaticum (assembly GCA_024500025.1). Lineage (NCBI taxonomy): Eukaryota > Viridiplantae > Streptophyta > Magnoliopsida > Myrtales > Myrtaceae > Syzygium > Syzygium aromaticum. The sequence continues at coordinate 28,127,189 of CM044891.1, forward strand.
TGAGTTACTTTCAAGTGGAAATGCGAGATTAGCTATGTAATGTCGTGCCGGTTGTAATGATTTTCTTATTAATGTGATGTATCATGTCCATTTTCAAGATATCCGAGGTTGAAGTTTAATTTGTGACTTTTGTGCCATTGTATCATTGGTTGATGTTTGGGGAGGCAGCGATGTGTCTGGTTTAGTAGTGAATCGGCTTTGGGTAGAAATGTTTCCTCGTTTATGGTTCCGAGGTTGCTGATGGAAGGCATTTGGCATGGCTGCTTCTGTGATACGTAAGAAATAAAAGAGACTTTTGTAAGCTACAAAGAGCGGTAACCCTTTTTATGTTATGTCACAATGGTGCAGTACTAGTCATAGAAGCAAGGTCTTGCTTTTCCTTTTTCTAGTTGACAAGTGATTGCAGTCATTTTAGTTTTAGTTGGTGATTCAACTTATCTTAATATAGAACTTCGAGTCAAATGTTGTTGAGATGGTTTCTGAAAGCATGTGGAGTACATGCAGTTATATAAAGTAAATTGTAGCTGCTTCAACCTGGGCTAGAACATAGTAAGTCCTTTATAGCTAATTAGTTTTTTTTTTTGGTAAGGTTTTATAGCTAATTAGTTGCTTGATATAGAAATCAATAATAAAAAAAATACTCAGCCAAGGTGGTATCTCTCTCGAGCCCTCTCATGCAATGACCTAAGGAGCTCTATAAGTGGTTTGCCCAGCTATATGTGAGTAGCTTCGACTTTACTTATTGTTTTTTATTTTTTGGTTGAAAGACTTTACTTATTGCATTAAGACGCGCATAATTGCATATTTTGTGGGCGTTTTATCTCAGTATTAGATCCTTGCTCATTTGCTGAATGTTGAACTCACGATATTAACTTGATTTTGGCATAGCTAGGAGACAATTGTCATGTGACTTCATTTCTTCAATCTAGTAAAAATCTGTATGCTTTTTCTGCAGACTGTTGTCCTCAAAGTTGGTATGTCTTGTGAGGGCTGCTCTGGTGCAGTGAAGAGGGTTCTCGGGAAAATGGAAGGTCTGCTGCTGTTCTACAGCGTTCTTATTTGAAATTATATCTTTTGATAGCGGTATTTAAACTTGTATATGTCCTGATGTTGAGGCTTCGAATTCTTTTATCACGATAGGTGGATTTATTTTGCCTTTTGATTGGTCTACTTCATTCTCTATGAATTACCTCAGAAGAGATATCATCCTTTTAGGCTCTGGGCATTTGAAATTGTTTCATCAAATGTATAGAGATAAATACATATACTCATTCTCCTAAAGAGATTCAGTGCTGCAATTTTGATTTTACCTTTATCACCCCTAATATATTTTTCTTTCCTTAGAAGTGAATAGAAAAGGAAAAAACAGGGGGGCATCCTCGGAAGACAAGTTCCAACGGTGGAAGATTAACTGGTGTCTTTTTTTTTTTTTTCCCTTTTCTGTTCGCCTCTGAACCAATTTCAGGTGTGGAGTCCTTCGACATTGATATGAAGGAGCAGAAGGTGACGGTGAAAGGCAATGTCCAACCCGATGCAGTTCTAAAGACTGTGTCAAAGACTGGGAAGAAGACCACATTTTGGCACGCCGAAGCACCGGCAGAACCTGAAGCAAAGCCTGCTGAAGCTACTGCTGCTGTCTAATCAGTGAAGGCAAGAGAAAGAAGACAGAGCGGTTTCTGCAGGGCACTTCTTCGATAATGGATTCTATATCAAATGTGGTGTATGTGTTGTGCTTTTAAACATGTTAAGACGGCAATAATAAATTTGTATGGACACCTTGTTATGGATTTAGAAGATGGATTCCACAGAAATAGTCCTTGGTCCCCACTTTGTTGCCCCGATTCGGTGTGATTGCATAATGATCTATTGTCATTGTAATTCCAGGTCAAGACCAGGCCAAGTACAGAAATAATGTCTGAAGAGGCAAGTGATGTCAATAAATGCTGCAGTTCAACCAATTTGTATTGGTGCTTATTTTTGCAATAATTTCTAAGTATAGTCTATTGATTCCCCATGAAAATATCTATTTCGAGGCGTTTTAGATATTCTATTGAAGACTTTTGTTATTCATGCCTGCTATCCTAAGTTCTCTAGCAGCTTGGTCAAGATACATGTACATTTAAATTAGAGAGATGTCTGTTTGTTGCACAGATTGAAGAGTATATTTTTTGGTCTCTTGAAAAATCAATTGAAATATTCATCTTTCAAAAATTCAGTTAATTTATACAAAATCCAAGATTTTAGAAAATTACATTTTATTCTGAATATATTTGCTCTCATCAATGTCGAATTTGTTGAGACTTATTTCTAGTTAGCATTTAGTTATATTTTCCAGCCATTAAGTATATGGTTCGTGTTTATTAAACCTATGAATAAAATCTTACGTTTGATATTTTGTTAAGTATCTATACTGCGTTGTTGATGCTACAATCGTGATAAAATTTCCAGATAATTGTGCACGAAGTAATATAAATTCATATTAGGTCCACTGCTGGTTTAACATAAATTTACACATTCACAGCTTGATATGTCGACTTATTTATTACAAAATCAACTTTAAATGCATATGTCAATCATCCAACAGTTAAGGTGTAAGTACCTTTCGAAACCGATGGTGGACTGAACAACAATTTTATAAAGCTACAATCATGTATTTTCAACATTAAATTTTAAAAAAAATTCTACTATAAATGCATCATCCAACTTATTGTAGAAAATTTATATCTTTCAAAGTTAATTATCACAAAAGATCTACTGCATATATCACTATCTACTACATAAGCAATTGCATATACATATTTATATTTGAAATATGCGTTGTCATGTAACACAAATTTCTAAACCTTATTTGTTTATTTAATAAGCTTCTTGGAATGATTAAAAATTCTCACTTAGAAACTTATCGATCATTTTTTATTTCGTGGACAATGCTTGGAGATTTGTTATTAAAATATACATATGAGGTACAGATTTGCTAGGATTATAGATTTTCTAAAGTGACAATGAAAATTAAATTGCTAGGATTTTATTACCAAAATATACATCAAGATTAGGAGAAATGCTTGTGTGATTGTTCTTAATTCACAGTAAGGTTAACAGCTTGTTTTGAACCACAAAAAATTAAATAACAAAAAATTATAAATTATTATGGGATCTACTCTTTTAAGAATTTGTGGCTCATAATATGTTTTTACCCTTATGGTGGCTCAGAGACTACCCCGAAATTAGTAAGATATGTGTAAAAATTAGAGATGTGATATGATTTCAATTATTATCAAAATGTGCACAACTCCGTTGTTTCTTGTACATCAATTAGAGATTTAATATCAAAATATGCACGATGAAATGTGCATGTTGATTGTGTGGAGACTCAATTGAAGTGATAGTTGATTCTTTCTGAAGCATTTACATTTGATTACTAATGAGTTCTTCGATTACTGTGGTAGGATGAGACTAGGACTGTCAAGCTCGTTTTGAAAACAAAGTTTATAGTTTCTCGTTTTCGTTTGAAGTGAAAACAAAAGCTGCTTCTGAAAAATGTTCGCTAGTCAATTAGAGATACTTCATAAAAAGATTTCCTAAATTTGAAGAACGTTTGCCTATTTGAAACACTCGAAAAATCATCGAGACAAAAATTTTACGAAGAATTTGGAACTTTAGATAGTGAAACTCGGTATGCCACGCGATTCAATTAATGCAAAGAGAAGTTTCTTAGAAAATTCTCGGCAGAAACGAAAACTAGAAAGCTTGTCCAGAGGGAACATAGCGTTGGCATCAATACTTTGAACATTACAATCTAGCTAACGCAATAGATTACCTTCCGAAATGCAACATCAACTTGTCAAACCATAGGATTTTATTCATTATTGGACGAACCTTGGATGTAAGTAGTCATACCAACAAAGAGCAGTTTAGACTCTCATGACACGAAACGACATGACTAACATATCAAGACAAGTTTAGATACCCAGACACAACACGAGAAAATACCAATTTTAATTTATTTAGACTCAAACAGTCAACAATGGAGTTTACTTCATGACATATAAGGTTGGCAGGCTTTGATCCAACACTGGTCGCCCAATTTCAGTTGTTCCCAAGTCCTAGCTGGTTATCCTAGAGGTGGATAATCCTGCGCTCGAGCTGCATATGAGAATTCTCCAAACATAAGATATACATGGCAAAGTTTAAGCCAAAACGACTTATATTAAGTCGAGCTCTATATTTTTTTTCTCTTTGTGCCCCATGACCTCAGAACTTTAAACCTATCCGAGTTGAAGTTGTGGAATATTCAACAATGCTCTTACTAGCAAAAGAAAAAGATGAAGGAATCGAAAAGAACAGCAATTATGGTAAGCTTTTTTCACAACTCGCTAGAGAGCAGATTTCTGTTAATCACAAAGGGTCACACAGTTGAAGCTCAATCAAATTTCCAAGTTTTCGACGTGAATAGGCGAAGTCCGTTTTAGGATTTAAATACATGTGAACCGAGAGAATAGACCTGAAATGCTTCGGAGTCTTAATGACTACCAAGGTCTCGATTCAATCCTGTCAGACTCTGTACCTAACATTATTACGTGGTTAAGGCAGTTTCTCGCATATACATGGTGGACATCCATAAATTCATCACACCTGTGATGTTTTCTCAAAAAAATTTCGCTTTAAGTTACCTCAACGATGGTGTTCATGTGCGGACGCAGAAGTTGGTACTCCTGACGCATGCGAAGCACTGCCATGTTACAACTGCATAATGTGCATCTGGGGAAGTCATTCAACACCATTATTGAGATATCCGACGTAATTGAGCATGCCAATATTTCCCTCATTGGTCACTAACAGAGATGTTTTCGCAGGTACTAGTCACTCAGCAAAGGCATTTCCCTTTCCTAATTCCCACTGTCACCCGACTGTCAAATCTCCTAAATATTCCTACCGGAGATTCTAATTTCTCGCCCGTTAAAGTAAAAGAAGCAGCTGTTGAGTGTCTCAACAGTTTTAAGATATCAATGGAATTTGGTTGTCCTTTGCATGTAGAAAGGGAGTATCTACTTACCTGTCCTTAGAGGCAGTGCGAATGGCATCACGCAAATCTTCAACGGCTAGCCCCAGTGCACAAGCACCAATTCTGGAACACCCGTTTAACAAGCATTAGTGGACCTAAGATTAATGTCATTGCTATGATTGGGTATTGCTATGAGATAATCGAGCAGGATAGTATGAGAAGATTAACCGATATGACATGACATTAATCAGATTGTTCCGACAACTCAAGCGGAAAAACACAATTGACAACACTAAACTGGTGACAAGGTAATACAGCAAAGCAATCACTTCCTCTCTTGATCCTGACATGTGAGATGTTAGCGGTAATGCAGCTAAATAAGTTTTAGATTTGAACTTTTGAGGTGAAGGCCGACATCATATAAGACATTAAATCCTTACAGAGATTGCTTTATGACAAACAAAATGTTATCTAATTTAACTTTAACACGAAAGGTCTTTTATTGGGGATGCAAGGGTAATATTCTTCATCTTCCTTGAACTCTAGTAATTCCTATCAGTATGTTCAAGAGAAAAATGTTGCATTGGACGTGCTAACAAAGAACCTTCCAATGTCACAAATAGGCAAAAAGACATAAGAAGTGCCACAACTTGTGTACGGAGATTACTTTGGTGCCATAACTTTTTTTCGGAACACTTTGGTGCCAACCTTTTTGAAAAATGATCATTTTAGTGCTAATACTGACGTTGCTCACCGGAAATCCGATGTGGCGTTGACATGGCTCGCCGGAGAGGTCCATGGCTTGCCGGAGAGGCCCAGTCAGCATTAAAAACAAAAAACGACGTTGTTTAGCCCGCTGACGTGTGCTTTTTTAGAATTTTTTTAAAATTATATAGAAAAAAAAAACGTTGCAGCAGCGGCGAGGGAGCCCTTGCCGCCGCTGCTGCCAACCCACCACTGCTGGGAAGGGCCGGCGGTGATGGGTGGAGTGGTTGGCAAGGGTTGCCGGGCCCCGCAACGGCGAGGTTTGGCCTCGCCCAGCAAAGGAGAGGCCGACCTCGCTGTTGCCTGAGTCGTGACGGTGAGGTCTCGCCTCACCCAACAAAGGCGAGGCCAGACCTCGCCGTCGTCTAGGTCGCGATGCCGAGGTCTTGCCTCGTTGGATCCGGCCCTCATTGGGTTTTGGCGAGGGTCGCCAGGCCTCGCAACAGCGAGGTCTCGCCTTGCCGGATCCGGCCCTCGCTGGGTCTCAGCGAGGGTCACTGGGCCCTGCGATGGAGAGGCCAACCTTGCCGTCGCCTGGGTCACGATGGCGAGGTTTTGCCTTGCCCAGCAAAGGCGAGGCTGACCTCATCGTCACCTAGGTCGTGACGGCGAGGTCTCGCCTTGCCCATCAAAGGCGAGGCTAGATCTCGCCGTCGCCTAGGTCGCGATGGCGAGGTCTCCCCTCGTCTGATCCGGCTCTAGTTGGGTCTCGACGAGGGTCACCGAGCCCTGCGACGGTAAGGCCGACCTTGCCGTTGCCTGGGTCGTGACGGCGAGGTCTTGCCTCGCCGATCACTCCGCTCACCACCGTCAGCCCTTCCTGGCGATGATGGGTTGGTGGTAGCAGCGGCAAGGGCTCCCTCACCACTGTTGCAACATTTTTTTTTTTAATCAAAAAATTAAATATTCGAAAAAAGCCACCTAATTTTCACGTGTACAAGTCAAATCTTTTTTTTTAAATATAAATGTCAAGTCAGCTTTTTGGCTGGAGTCACAAAAGTGATCTATTTTCCTCCGACTTGGCACCAAAGTGATCCGAAAAAAAGTTATGGCACCAAAATAATCTCCGTACACAAGTTATGGCACTTATGGTGTCTTTTTATCAAAGTTAATATATAACACCAGACAGCGAAATCAGCCACCTAAAGTGAGCAGCCTGCAATTTTCTAGCAAATATGCCATGTAGTGCCTAACAGCAATGACCGGCAAGATTTGAAGAGGTAATGTAACTTGCATTCTAATTTGAGACCAAATAAATACAAGATGCGCAAAACTTGATCTGAGAATTAATTGGATGTTTAAAACACAAAATAACGCGCTCCCAACATTTTCGGAAGGTAAACATTTGGCAAACAAAACTATAAAGAAGACAATATAAGTAATTGGGCACCAAAATTTCACGGAAACACCATGGGAATCTTATGTACATTACCACAGCAAAAGACCTTGCGTTTAATTAAAAGTCATTAATCATTCATATTCTCTGCTATGACCAGATACAAGTAATCAAGCTCCTTTTTTTTTTTTTTCCCAAGAAACACCACAGTTAACCTATATACGTTGCAGCTGCGAAGGTATCTTACATCAAAAAGCCATTAAGAGCTCATATTCACCTTCATAACAGGTGAAAGAACAATTTTAAGATTGTTGCATAGCCACATGAACCGGAACGTTGTCTTTCCTTGCTGCACTTCCTTTGATCTTTGTATAGTGCTCAAACATTGATTCATAGTCTACATCCGGGAGTTCCCTTTTACAAATCAACAAATAAACAACATGAGTAAAAATTGAGCACAAGAGAACAAGTGAGATAGAAGCACACTGCCTTGGGTTATGTAGCAGAGAAGTACAAAGTAAGAGCCAGCTCTGTTAGGGCTGCTTCCACGTGGTTTCAGAACATCAGGACCAACTCCAGGAAATACATGGATCCCTTAGCCTGTTTCATTTCATAAGCACGCACCAAATTGCTGTTCAACAGGCCCTAGGAAAGATTAAAGCAAGACCGGTCTATCAGAATTCAGTGAACCCAGTATTTAACAAATTCGGAGGGATTATGCTATCATTTATCCCCCTATTCACAGTAACAAGTCCATCCAATCGTATTTCAGCAAAAGCCAAAAGCTTGCTTCAAAGAAGACCACCTTTGTCTTAAATTGGAGCTAGGAAAACGATATCAAACCTCACCAGACTCAAAAAGTTCCGCCTTTGTCCTACAAATTTATGCAAATCAAGGAAAGGGTGGTTCCATTCAATCTCGAACTGATAAACAAACAACCACATTTTATTTTTCAGGTTTAAAACTCAAAAGAAAGGTGGATAAGTGTGACATTCCGAATTTTGATCAATTTTTGGGATTTATAAAACGTGTATTTCGTCAGTGTGCTTGTAATAAAATCTCGCCCGAGAACTGATCACTCCTGGTTATTATTTTAAAAATTGAGATTTCACTAGAATCGCACTCGATCGAACTTGACCATTATTTAGGGCCCAAATTTTAGTATCGAATTTATCGGAGTTTCGGAATGAATTTAATTGGATGGTATCGATATTATTGTGGCTAGTCTCGATATTTTCTGGGATATGCGAAAAGTGAAATTTTGACCGGGTGCAGATTTAGACTAATAGACCTTTCTTGTGGTGTATTTTAGTTACTTTCTTTTAGCCCTTTTTCCTAATTACTAATTATGATTTTTGCGAGCCATTAGATCGTTTTCGGATTCGAATGTAGAACGTTGGATCGCGATCATTACCGTAGGCTCTCTCTCTCTCTCTCTCTCTCTCTCTCCTCTGAGCACCCTACCTGCTTACACGTCTCCTTGGCATGTGTCCCATCCGCCCATACCCCCCCATGCAGTCTTCTCTCTCTCTTCCCTTCTCTTTCTTTTTCTTTTGCTTTTTCTTCTTCCTTTTTCTTCCCTCCGTCTCTGCTTTTGCTTCCTCCTCCTTGTTGCCTGACGCCGACAGCTGCTCGTCGAGATCGGCCCAACCATCGTCGCTGTCTGCCTTGCGCCGCCACTCGCCCAACCGCCGCACTATTCGTCCGGCCACCTTCCCTGACTCGGCTGCTCTTCTCCTTCGTGTTGCGCATAGCAGCAGGTTGTCGCTGTGTCCGCTGTGGTTCAACGCTGCCCAGCTGCCGCCGGCCCACCCTCTGTCGCCCAACCACCTGCGATGCCGTCGTGTCACCTCTGACCACCGTGCAACCTCTTTTTTCCCTCTGTTTTTCTTTCCCCTGTGCCTTCTCCTATTTTGATCCCCCCAGCTTTGCCGTTGCCGCGTGTCGCCGTTCCGACTGCCACCGCTCTGCCTCCGCCACCCAGCTTCTCCCCTCAGCCCCCTCCACCGCCCAGCTACTCCCTTGGCTGCCACAACCTCCCTTTCTCCCTGCCTTTTCCTTCCTTCCCGACGCCTCCCCTGTTTTGAATTCTCCTCGGCGTTGCCTTGTCTAGCCGCCGTTGCTGCTACGTCTGCCACCACCCAACCCCTAGTGACCTTGCCCAGCCACTTGCAGTTGCCAGCTCGCTGCCGCTGTCGCTGTCACCGCTTGCCCGCCCCAGCCGGCCAGCCAACCCAGGTCGTGGCCGAGCAGCCCAGGTTGTGGTCGAGTTGCCCCTGGACGTGCCAAGTGTGCCATTGCCTGTGGCCGAGTCGCCGGGCCGTGTGCTCCATTGTGGCCGAGCGCCGCGTCGAGTTGCTAGTCTGTGTGCTAAGCCGTGGCCGAGCCTCGCGCCCTCGCCCGTGCCAAGCCCAGCACTGTTCACCCGAGCCATTTTGAGCCTGTGTGAATTTTTTTGGGGCCAAACTTAGGTAAGTGACTTCCTAATCCTTACCTAGTACATTGGGTATTATTAGACTTGTTTAAGGTGTGATTAGTATCGGTTTAGGGGTGGCCAATTTATGAATGCGGGTAATTATTAGATTAAATTGTGGTGATTGCGTGACTAATTAGGGTGGGTTAAAGGACCGGATTACAGTGGCGTATGTGAGTGAAATTGGTGTTTGATTGGGCTGACTTGAGTGTCGGGTTTGTGAGCCAGTGTGACGGGATTGTGATGTGATGAGCATGCCTTGAGTTTGAATGGTGCGACTTGTGAAAATGGCGAATTGTGTTGTGGTGCATGTGCATGAGAAAAGCCCGAATTGATCGGAAGGTTGCCATCCTGAGGCGTGGTTACGTGGGTGTGACGAGAAAGGCATGAACAGACTTGAGGCGTGTTTAGGCGGGTCATTGGAAGGGGAAAAATGTCTTGAGGCGTGGTTATGCGGGACGGAGCCTGGCTTGATTTGAGGGCTAACCTGAAACGTGTTGACGCGGGTCGTGTGAATGTGTGAAATGTTCAATGAGGGACGGAGCCTGGCTTGATCTGAGGGCTGACTTGAGGCGTGTTGATGCGGGTTGTATGAATATGTGAAATGTCCAGTGAGAGATGGAGCCCGGCTTGATCTGAGGGCTGGTGTCGCGACCTACAAAAAGTTTCATTTTTCGGGCTAATGGATTATTAAGACTAATCTTAACTCGGGCCCTCCCAAGCCCTACCAATTCGCAACTTAGAGTTTAAGTTCTTAACATGCAAATGTCTTCATGCTTGGAGTCGCCACTAATCGTTTTGTGGTAGGTCGATTAGAAACCTAAATAAAACATAGGGAGATATGTTTTATTCCTACGAACCAGAAATTCTAAACTCGGGGACTTGGTTACGCTAGATCTAGTCTAACGCCCTTTCGGTACCTTTTCTTTTCAAAAATATTTTGGCAGGCAGTTTGGATCCATTTTAACTTAATTACTAACATGTGAGGTGTTCATGCGGGTGCGCATGAATATTAAATTGAATATTAAATTGCAAGATTGAAAGAATTACTTACTTGGAAGCAACGCAAGCATCTGCATTGTTAGCTAGAAAATCACATCAATCAACCCTAATATGATTTCTAATTAACAAGCAATTCACTCAATATTTTTGGATTTTCTCTTATTTAAATGAGGGCTAGTCTACATGCAATGACATACAAAATTGACATGCGAATTAATGCAACCTAACATGCAAATTATATGTCATGCGACGACGTGACCTAATTCTGATGACGGGTAAATGATTTATTTTTGATATTTTCTAATGAAATTCGGAATAAAAATATGCCTAAAATAACATGCAACCTATGATGACTTAACATATCCTAACATGACTTATTTTTGGGATTTTTGTTAAAATTCGAAATAATAAATTACTTAAATTAAGAATGCAATCTATCCTAATCTACTATAAAGCAATTCATTCTTTTTTTGGGGTTTTCATGAAAATTCGGAATTAAAAAATAACCTAAATAATCTAATAAGATTAGAATATTGCTTAATTTAAACTAGGAAACAGATTATCTCAAGTCCTAATTTAAATTAAATAATTACTCTATCTTCTAGATACATTTAGGGTTCCCTAAACATGCAAAACTCAAATTCAAATCCTAACTGATATTTTTTGAATTTTCTGTTTAAAGGAAAGCAAATAATAAAAAAAAAACAAGGATAGCAACCACATTCAAATCGTCCACGCGATCCGCCAAATTTGTTTCAAACTCGGATTAGGCACAAAAATCGAACTATCGGTCATATCTATAGGGTTATAGATATTGACGGAAAGTTGATCGTTTAAATTTGGAAAGCAGATAAAGATCATTATCGTATCCAAGTGATTATGGATAGGATAATAATTTTCCGTATCGCCGCGTATCGTACCTTAGGAATAAGGTCAGATAGTCGTCCAAATACGTTGCTAAATTAGGAACGATTCCTAATTTTGAATATTTTCAAATATTGCGGATATATCGAACATTATCCTAAGATATCTAAATATCCACATGATATTCATGAAATATTCAAAACATGCAAATTAGGAAATTAAATATTCTGAAAAATATAGGATAATGTTCAATCACCTAATTTGCAGATAATCTCCAACTTTATCAATTTCGGAGAAACATCTTCTGAATTCTAAAGGAATGAAAATCAGATCTGGACACAGATACTGATCAGATTGTGAAAATTCCTTTTGAAAATCCAAATGACCTCCGATTTTGATGAAATTAATATCAATGGAAAGATCTCGATCTCAGTATGAACTTTCATGAAGAAAACTTTTTCAGATTTCGAACACACAAATTTATGAAAATTGAAGAACACACGAAGGTTAATCTGGAACTGATCTGTTATCAGATTCATGCATATATGACGTTGCAGATCGTATCATGCTAACACGCTTGGAATTTATGAAAATTTCATGGTGAACAGACAAAGATGTGATCTACAATTTTCGTGAAGAAAGTTTTTTCAAAAAATGATCATAGAAAATCATAAAAATCACGGAACAGCACAACATCAGTCATAACATTATCAGAACAGACTTCAACATCATATTTCAGATTCTGATCCTAACTTCCGAAATAGTTTTGACATAGCAAATCAGGTCCGATTGAGGCATATGATATATCAAATCAAAGCTTAAGACGTGCTTTACGATTCTCTAGTTCATCACTTCACAAGATTTTGACATTAACGAGCTGAAATCGGCATCTCAAGCATACTGGTTTCTATGTACACGATTTTACAGAACAAAGTCCAAGTGCACTTACCTTGTTTAACGATGCTCCGGCACGAAATCGAGCGCTCCGGCACGAAATCGAGCAATCCGGCCTCCGTATTCAGATCAAAAACAACACGGAGAAGTCTCGGAAAGCTCAGCCGACCTATGATAATAGATTGCACAAAATATAGTGAGAATCGATTCGATCTAGCACTAGTGGACTAGTAATGAAGAATCAAATCAAGATATGTGATCTGGCGGTCGTTTAACGAGAAATCGGCCACCACAGTGATGTGAAGACGCCAAGGAGTGTTGCCGCAAGTTCTGGATCGCCGGAGGAAGTCGCCGATCAGCCGGTTCAGCCGCTTGAACCAGCTGATCACATCATCGGCAGCAGCGTTAGCGGAAGGCAGCGACGTCGGCTGGCGGTTGAGGCGTGACGACGGCGGTGCGGTAACGTGCGGCGTGCCCCCGGTTGTGGTGCGCGACGTCACTTTCTCTCTCACACTTGCCTTTTTCTAAAAATCAGCTTTGAATTATGTGTTGTCCCCCCAAAATTCTGACCTAAACATGCTTATATAATACTAACCTAGGTCAATTAGATGGGCTCTCTAGTCTTAATGGGCTTAGGCTTGGGCTTAGGCCTTAATCTAATTTAAATGGGCTGAATCAAGCTCAAATTAAAACAACTGAGCCCGTTTGACTTGTAATTCCCGGCCCTTGCATTCCAAGCGAACCGAGTCCCATTCGATGAAATTTAAGCTCGTTCGCCATCACCTGTCCGATGCAAAAATGCGATTAAATTAAAATGAACATAAACTATATGTTATGCAATTTAAATATTTTTGTTTAAGGGTTAAAAATTAATCCCTAATTTTCTATGCAAATTACGACTAAATGATTAGTAAAATTTAGGTGTCAACAGCTGGCCTGAGGCGTGTTGACGCGGGCAGTGTGAAAGGATCTGGGAGGTCATGGAAAGTTGTTTAGCCATGCATGCGAACTGAGTGTAATTGAATTGATTGAATATGTGTGGTTATGGCGTTTGAGTGGTGGTGTTAGATTTTTCTGGATTATTATTGTATTATGATGTTTTAATTAATATGCAGAGTGGGGGTGTGGTTCGAGTGAGGTAAGTGCGATTTCGTGAATTATGTATGTTATTAGTTATATTGCATATTAGACTTGTCTAGGTACATATTGGCCTACGTGGGGTTTAGAATGTTGCTTATTGAGATTCGTTCTCACGGTTATTATATAACCATTTCAGACCCCCGACCCTAAAGATGACCAATGTATCAGTACGTTTTGGGATCCCGAGCCATATAGAGCGTTCGATGATCGAGTACCCCCTTGGGTTTGGGGAAGCTTATATTAGGCATCGTACCATAGTCCGGGTTGACGAGGGCAGGCCACAGCTTAAGGCTCACCTTTACCTTGGTTGATGTTTCCGAGACCAAACCGGCTATCATGAGCCCCTTAGGACGTTTGATATCCCAATCAACGGATTAGGGCAGTGGGACCTGGAGACAGTCGATGGAGAGGTAGCGAGCCTCGACTTGGTGTCTAAGACGGATTCTGATCCGCGACCCATTATTATCGAGTCAGACGAGGAGGCCATGGAGTAGGAGTCCGATTCCGATTCGGAGTCGATGGAACTGGAGCCAGAGCCAGAGGAGGATCTCGAGGCGGTATCGGAGCCCAAGGATGTCCCATAAGAGGAGCAGCTAGAGGTTGAGTCCGAGCCCGAGTCAATGGATTCCGAGTTCGAGTCTTAGGGATCAGATTCAAACTGGGTTCTATCTAGGGATTAGCTTAGGGTTTAGTTAGAGTTGGGGCCGGCATTTTTTGGGATGAGCCCTAACGACTACTAGGTCTAACCCAACCGAGCCACAAGTCCCTTTTTGATGATAGTGGCTTCTTGATCCTTTTTGGCCTATGTATATCCCTGCTGTCTATGGATGTTGTAAGTTCCCTTTTTATTTATATATTATGATGTGTTTCTGTAGTACGTTGCCGTGTTGTTATGTTTGTATTTTGTTGCCACCTTGGTCATGATTATCTATGTACGAGAGTGTATTAGTTTCCGCATGTGCATTTTCTCTGATTCGTGTTTTGGGGTCAGCGACGCATCCTGGGGCGTTGCGTTAATATGACCAAAGAGAGGTGTTGCGAGTTTGATGGAGTTCGGGGCATGACATCCCCGGTTGATTTGGTATCATAGCAAGGTCAGCTCGATCCAAGTTGGTCGAAACCTGGAGTGATAAGGAGTGATGACATTGGGGTAGCCAATTAGGGAGACTCGTGTGCCATGCGTACCCCAGACTGTGTGATGGTATTTTGCTAAGTGATTTTTTTATGCAATAATAATTGAGGTGCAGGTGCGTCAGGACTTGAGGTAAGTGCACGAACTCAGTTGGTTGTGATTGGGTATTGTTGTGATTGGCTGCCTGTTTAGTGAATTATTATTATGATTCACTGCGTAGGGTTTTAGATTGGTATAGTTGACATAGGTTTCTAATTCCTGCGTGGAATTTAACAGGTGAGCATTTGTGAGAATCGGTAAGATGAGTGGCCGAGGTCGAGGTAGAGGTGGAGGTTGCGTAGCCTCGCTAGTTGGAATTATAGGGGAACCTAGGGTGGATGAAATCTGGAAGGCATTAAAGGAAGCGGGACTATTATAGGGTAGACAAACGGGAGAAAGAAGCACTACTATCACCACTGCAGCTACTAGCGAGATTGTTGGGAATAATGGAGATAAGGGGAATAATGAGATTGGAGGAAATCGTGGTCCAATGCGAGTAAATGCGATCAGGCTAATATCCAAGCTAGTAGAACAGTTTCTAAGGTTGAAGCCCCCGAAGTTTGATGGGAGAGGCGATTCTAAGGCTGCACCAAAATGGGTATAAGAGCTAAAGAAAGCTTTTGAGGTGCTGGGATGCACTAAAGAGGAGAAAGTAACCTTAGCAGTCTATCGGCTTTAGGAAAATGCAAGCATTTGGTGGAGAGCCACAAGAGGTCAAGTGTTCCCGCTGGTATTACCTCGAATTGGACTGTTTTTACGGAGACCTTCAATGGCAAGTATTTCTCGGAAAGTACCCGAGAGCGGAAATTGATTGAATTTATGAGACTTCACCAAGTCAGATGTCGGTGGATCAATATGAAGCTGAGTTTGCGAGGTTGTCCAAATTTGCCCCCAGAATGGTGGATGACTCAATGGACAAAGCTAGGAGGTTCCGAGATAGACTGAAGCCGGACCTTCGCAGTCAGATGATCTCGTTGAACTTAAGGGGCTATAATGAGATTTATGAAAGGGCTCAAGCAATTGAGCGAGATCAGATGGATCGGGCAATCGCTTTTGGATCGCGATATGCCCCAGCTAGCTACAACCGTCAACTTGGGAAAAGACCTATAGCGGGAAATAATTGTTTTGTCCCTTCAATTCGAAGGAATATCGGAAAGCCAAACCGTTATCAGAATGCCTTGTGTAGGCTATATGGAGGAAGACACGGGAATGGACATTGCCCAAATAGGGGCGGAGCATGTTTTACGTGTGGTGGAAGGGGCCATCAGATGAAGGACTGTACTAACAACAGGCAGGCTAGGTCGCTTGCACTACTGCTACTGCCCCCCCGGAATGGAAATCAAATTGGAGCTACCCAGCCGGCCAATCAGAATAGGTCGCCGGCCCAAGGATGGGTGTATACAATGGCGAGGAGGAAAGCTGAGGACGTGTCTGGCGTGGTCACAGGTGTTGAGGAAAACTCCTAATGGATTTTGAAATTGACAAAACTCTCCATGTATAACTTGTGAATCTGATATACATTTCTTTCTAGGTTAATTTATTCTGGAAGATCAGAATGAATTATCAAACTTTACAAGTTTTCAGAACTAAAAGTTCAGATGCAAACACTGAAATTTTTTAGATGTTGAAGTTTTGCATACGCAGACACTAAAATTCTTCAGACGCAGAAGTTATTTAGATATATAAGTAATTAAGACGTAGAAGTTATGCAGACACAAACGCAGAAGTTTTTCAAACGCAGAAGCAAAACTTATTTAGAACGAAACATAACGGCTAGTGATCTGGTATGGATTTCACAGAAGGAAAGTTTTGATTGACTCAATCTCAGTCAAATTGATTGACAATCAAATATTATGATAAGAATTCATTACAACGGATAAAACTCTATTTATGGAAACAAAGATTCTTATTGTATGGGCGATCAAAATCAGCGGGATTCAGAATCTGTCATCCAACATATACTCAATCATTTCTGTACAAATCTGTCCAAGGTGAAGATTGGAAGATCATCCTCTGAAAGCTGTCCAACGGCTAGTTTGGAAGTGGATGAGTATTTAAGGAGATCAATGAGTAGCAGAAGAAAAAGATAGAATCAAGAATCAACAAGTCCAAAGTATGAGCATACTCCAATCCTTTCTCTTGTCTTTCTTGTGTTGAACATTTAGATCTTGAGGGATAATTTGCAAGAGTGAGTGTGTGAGATAGAGAGTCCTATCAAACACAAGAGTGTTGTTACTCAGAAGTTGTAATTCGTTTTGATTACATAATGAAATCCAGCCGGTAGGCTGTCAGCGTGGGAGAGTGGACGTAGGCTTGCTATAAGCCGAACCACTATAAACTTGTGTGCAGTTTTTCTAACCCTTATCTCTTACTTTACATACTGCACATCAAAAGCACAGTCTATATAAACTGCTTTGAATATGAATTTTATTCAGACTCAACTGTGATCTTTCATTTCCACTTCAATTTGATAAAAATTATTTAAGATTACCTATTTACCCCCTCTAGGTGATCCCTGCTAGCCACATCAATTGGTATCAGAACAGGTTGCTCGTGCATTGAAGTGTTTTACTTTTGAGCTAACGATCTATATGGCTAGTTTTGGTGCTCCAGGTCTCATTGAAGGTCAAAGTAACAACAGACCACCATATTTCGATGACAAGAAATACAGTATCTGGAAGAATAAGATGAGGGCATTCATAAAATCAATAGATCACATGCAATGAGATGTCATCATCGGAGGAGTTAGACAAAAAATTTCTGACTCAAAAGAAAAGACAGAAGGAAGCTTGCCAGCATATCTTCCTTTATCTCAAATTGAGATCTCAAAAAGAGAAACCTTATATTCCAAAGCAATTTATTCTCTTTATTGTGCTTTAACACCTGTTGAATATAAAAAAATTGCTTCTCGTGAATCAGCTAAGGAGATCTAGGATACTCTCTACATCACCTATGAAGGACAGATTGAGCCAAAGAAACTCAAATCAATCTACTGCTTGCCCAATATGAATCCTTCAAAATAAAGCCTGAAGAATTAGTTGCTGATATGTATGACAGATTTATTGATATAGTAAATCGTCTTGCATATCCAGGACAACCTGTTCCATATGCAAAGAAAGACAACAAACTTCTCAGAGGACTGACGCAACCATGGGAAAATATCAAAACATCTATTCAAGAGACTCAAAGGATTATGCCTTTGTCAATGAATGAGCTAATCGGAACTCTTCAGTTATATGAGACTGAAAAACTGAATGAGGCAAATGAATCCAAAGGTAAGAAGTCAATTGCATTAAAATCTAATATTGATTCTGATGATGCAGATTCTGAAGATGAAAATGTTGACGATGAAGAACTGGCTCTCTTCATAAAAAAAGTACAAGAAGATGAAAATCAGAGGAAGAAATCTCAAAGGAAAGAAGCCTTTTGAGAAGAAGCCTTTTGATGAAATAGAAAAGTCAAAGGAAGTAATCTGCTTTCACTATAGGAAACGTGGACATATCAAGCCAAATTATTCACTTCTGAAAAAAAAAGACCAAATTTGAGAAAGCAAAAAAAGCTTTGAAAGCAGAAACCTGGAGTGATACAGAATGTGAAGACAGTGATGAAAATATCTCAAACTTCTGTCTAATGGCTAAGTCAGACTTAGATTCAGATTCAGATTCAGACGACAAAGTCGAGATTGAGGTAAAGCATCCTGAAATGCCTATTGAAGTGGCAAATTACATTGATAAATTATGTTTAGACTTCAAGGCTGCTCTTAAAAGAATCTCTTCCTTGATAAAGGAAAATTCATCGCTGAGACAATAGGATGTTTCACAAAAAGAAAAAATCGAATTCCTTCAAAAAGAATTTCATCAAGTCAAGGAAAGTTGAGATTTTCTTTCCAAAGAAAATGATGTTTTGAAAAATGAAGTTTCAGAAATTACTTCCAAGTTTTCAAAAGATTCAGAAACTTTAAAGCATATTCTCTCTGTACAAATTCCTTATTACAACAAATCTGGTCTCGAATTTGAAAAGGAAAGTGACAATTTAATTGATTTTTCGAAAGTCAAGGAGAGATTGAAGCAAAGACCTCATCGACAAGTTTATAAAAATCATTTTAAAAAGAATTTTGTCAAACTTGTTGGTCGAAGTGCTCTCAAATGCTCAAAATGTGGAGATCCACAGCATTTTGAGAATGAATGTCCTAAGATCTGGAGACCTGTATGAAGAGATTTTGTTAAGACAGCCTATACTAACTCTTAAGGACCCAAATAAATATGGGTACCATAGAAAGTTTGAGAAGTTGTGATTTATGCAGGTTACCACAAAGAGAAAAAGGAAGTGGTACATGGACAGTGGATGATCTAGACACATGATAGGAGATTCAAGCATATTCGTTGAACTGCAAAGTCTGAATGGTGGAAAAGCTTTCTTTGGAGGAAATAACAAAGGAAAAATAGTTGGAAAAGGAACTGTTAAAATTGGAGGACTCAAGATCAATGATGTGTCATTGGTAAAAGGACTCAACTACAACTTGATAAGTATAAGCCAACTATGTGATTCAGGTTTCAGAATCAACTTTCAAGAAGATACATGCTCATGAACATGCAAGGATCTTTCTCAAACATTCACTGGAAGAAGACATGGGAATATTTATCTTCTAGATATGAATCCAGACTCTATTCATTGCTTAATTTCAATCAAAGAGGATGAAGATCTATGACACAGAAGATTGGGGTATGTCAGTATGAAACAAATCTAAAAAATCTCTAACAAGAAATTGGTTAGAGGTTTGCCAGATTTGAAATACAAAAAAACAAAATTATGCAATGCCTGTAGCTTGGGAAAACAAGTAAGAAGCTCTTTTAAGTCTATACATCATGTTTCTACTAACCGTGTTTTGCAGCTTCTTCATATGGATTTATTTGGACCAACCAGAACATAAAGTATTTGTGGTAAGAAATTTTGTTTAGTCATTGTTGATGACTTTACCAGATTTACATGGGTATTCTTTCTTGCTCATAAAAATGAAGCATTTTCATATTTCTCAAAATTTGCGAGAAAAGTTTAGAATGAGAAGGGCTATACCATTTCTTGCATTAAAACTGATCATGGGGGAGAATTTGATAATCAAAGTTTTTCAGATTTCTATGAGGAAAATGGCTTTCAACACAATTTTTCTATTCCCTATACACCAGAACAAAATGGTATTGTGGAAAGAAAAAATAGTTCTCTACAAGAAATGGCAAGAACTCTGTTCATTGAAAGTAAGATTCCCTATCAGTTTTGGGCAGATGCAGTTTTTACAGCTTGTTATATTATTAACAGAGCTTTTCTTAGACCCATTTTTGAGAAAACCCCCCATGAGCTTTACAAAGGTAGAAAGTCCAACATTTCATACTTTCGTGTGTTTGGTTGTAAATGTTTTATTCTTAAAAATCCCAATGATCACTCTGGAAAGTTTGATGAGAAAGCAGATGAAGGATTTCTCCTTGGATATTCTACTACAAGTAAAGCATATAAGATCTTCAACAAGAATTCTCAGACTGTGGAAGAAACAATGAATGTAAGGTTTGATGAAAATATTCAGACTCATAAAGATGAATCTGAATTATTTGAAGTTCAACAAGAATATCCAAAGATCGTTGAACCTGTAGAAGAAGGGAAAGAAAAAACTATCCATACTCAATCAGAACCTTCAGAGCCTGATGATATTCAGAAGGAAAGATTTGAAAGAAACTTGAAACATAAATCCAGTCATCCCAAAAACTTCATTATTGGAGAAATAGAAGATGGTATCAAGATTAGATCTAAACACAAAGAGAACATTAGCAACTTGGCATTGATATCAGAAATAGAACTAAAAGAAGTTGGTGAAGCATTATCAGATGAAAGTTGGATCGAAGCTATGCAGGAGGAACTTTAGCAGTTCAAAATCAGTAAAGTATGGGAACTTGTACCAAGACCCAAAAATCATCCAGTAATTGGAACAAAATGCGTATTTAGAAACAAACTGGATGACAAAGGGAAAGTTACAAGAAACAAAATAAGATTGGTTGCAAAAGGCTATTCTCAAGAAGAAGGCATTGACTATGATGAAACCTATGCACCGGTTGCCAGGTTAGAAGCCATTAGGCTACTATTAGCTTATACTTGTTTCCATAACTATAAACTGTTTTAGATGGATGTGAAAAGTGCTTTCCTGAATGGATATATAAAAAAAGAAGTATATGTCGAACAACCATCTGGTTTTGAAGAACCAATGAAGACTGATTATGTCTACAGACTCAAAAAGGCCCATTTATGGTCTCAAACAAACACCTCGTGTTTCGTATGAGAGGTTGCGCAATTTCCTTATGCAAAATGACTTTATAAAAGGTAAGGTTGATATAACCCGGTTTATTAAGAGACAAGGTAAGGATTTTTTACTTGTTCAAATTTATGTTGATGATATCATTTTTGGATCATCTAACGAACTTCTTTGCAAAGAATTCTCAAAGAATATGCAGAATGAGTTCGAGATGAGTATGATGGGCGAATTGACATTCTTTCTTGGCCTATAAGTGAAACAAACTAAAGATGGTATTTTCATTTGTAAAGAGAAGTACACAAAGGAGATTGTCAAGAAATTTGGATTGCAGAATTGCAAGAAGACAGACATTCCAATGTCTCACACATCTAAACTGGATAAAGATGAAAATGGTAAAAAGGTTGATCAGAAGGTATATAGAAACATGATAAGATCATTGTTATATCTTACTGCATTTAGACCTGATATATTGTTTAGTATTTGTATGTGTGCAAGATTTCAATCTGACCTAAAAGAATCACATCTTGCTGCAGTTAGGAGAATAATCAAATACATTGGAACTTATCCAATGTTAGGTCTTTGGTATTCCAAAGATTCAAATTTTACTCTTAATGGTTATTCTGATGCTAATTTAGCTGGTAGTAAAGTGGACAGGAAAAGTACTATAGGTACATGTCAACTACTTAGAAATATGTTAGTGTCCTAGTACTCAAATAAGCAAAACACAGTTGCACTTTCTACAACAAAAGCAGAATATGTGGCTTTGGGAAGTTGCTGTGCACAGATTTTATGGATGAAGCAACAGTTACGAGACTTTGTTATTGAAGGTTCAAGTGTTGCAATCAAATGTGACAACACAAGTGCTATCAATTTGACAAAGAATCAAATTCTTCATCCACGAGTTAAGCACATTGAAATTAAGCATCACTTTATTAGAGATCATGTTCATAATGGTGATGTGAATATTCAATTCATTGATTCTAAGAATTAATTAGTTGACATATTCACAAAACCTCTTGATAAATCTTTATTTGAGTATATTAGAAATAAACTGTGCATTACTTATCCATTTTCTTGAAGTATTTATTAGACAGGAGTTATTCAGACTCAAATATTCTCCATCTGAATATTGAATTCAGACTCAAAAGACAGGTACGTCCTTACTTAAAATCTTGGCGGGAATATTTTTAATATTTCTCGCAAAATTTTTTTTTTGGAAAGCAAATTAGGTAAATATTCCAATCTATCTGTTTAATCTATTGTGCTTAACATATAATTTTTGATCGCATATTATATCTCTTATTAGTATTTATTTCCATAAACCGTCATTCTTTCTTTATAAAACCCTATCGGCACAAACCCTTCACTCTTGACCATCTCGACGCTTCAGAGACTACCTTTTCTCTCTTTCTCCAAGATCAAAACTTTTTGCTCCAGAATAGATCAAAATGCCTTTCAAGATACAATCTACCCATATTCTCAACAGAGAATCAAAGTCTTCAGAGCCACCAGAATACATGGAAATTTCAGATACATAATCCGATCAACAAAACCCTTCGGAAGCAACTCAATAGGAACATTAGCCTTTGTCTACACCAAAACCCACCGGTAAATTAGATTTTCGTTTCAAAAACATCAAACTGGTATGGAAAGCGTACGAACGGTTAAAACGCAGCAATGCTTCAGCATCTGTTCTCCGTGCATGTCTGAAGGACAATGGTTTTCTCACTGAGGCAAGTCTCATCCAAAGCTATTCATCGTCTTGGTCAAGAACTGATCATGAACAGGTTAGTTCTACTCCCAAGGAGACTTCTTCTAGAAAGGGTAAAGAGAAAGTTGGGGAACCATCAACCCCATATGCTAAGAAATCAGTTCATATCAGCCCTAAAACTACTAGTGGATCAAAATTTGTGATTCCTGATGATGATGCTAAATTATTTGAGAATTTTACTATAAGAGTAGGAATTGCATCTGGTATGCCAGGTAGTGGTAGTTTATTCAGAAGCACAGAGCACGTCTTTTATCGATTGCTGCTTACGCGAGGGATTATGAATCATCGGACTGTTGATTTTGCATATCTTGACAAAGCTGGCATCTCTGTGCAACATTTGTTTGAAAGATTAGGGATTTTTGAATATTGTTTGCAGTCTGCCAATGTATATGCTGAATTGACTGTATATTTCTACTCCAACCTTTCTATTTTCTCAGCAAACTGGCTTCAGTTCACTGTTGATGATAAAATATATGACTTGAAAGCTGAGGATCTAACCTTGATTATTGGAGCTAGCAATTCCAAGTTTACTCCATTGGAAGTAAGCCTAGAAGATGCTTCAAAAGTAGCCTCAGAAAATCAGAGTTTTGATCAAGGCTCCAAAAGCCATATTTCATACTCTGATCTGACTAGAAGAACAGTGATCTTGCATAAGATCATCATCAACTGCTTAAAGCCCAAAGCTGCTTCCAAAGCTGACTTGTCCAAATCAGAAATCAAGCTTATTTGGGCTATTCTTAATGGAAAGTTGTTTTCTCTTCCACATATTATCATATTCCAAATGTACAGGGCACTCCAAAAGGATAAGGAACAGCTTCCATATGGTGCACTCATCTCTCGCATCTTTCTGTTTTTAAATATATTAGTTCCTAATGAGTTGCGCAAAACTATTATACCTTGTATGACTGTTGGGGAAAATGTGCTTCAAAAGATGAAGAATTTTGATGATATAAGGGAAAGAGCAAGCAAAGCTAAGGGTAAAGATGCTCAACCCTCAGAAGCTAAATCTGCAGGGAAAAGGAATGACAAAGAAAAAGGGGAAAGGAAAAGAACAGAACCGGAAAGAAAGCAGACTATTTATACCAGCCCACTTAAGGTGTACAGAAAGAAAAGACGAGTTCTTCTTCAAGATGAAGACTATGAACACCTTGCAACATGACAACATGATGATCCAGAACATGTTTCTGAGTCTACTACAAAAATTTTAGTACCATCAACTGGGGACTCACATCTGAATCAGCAGGATAATATCTCACAGAGGACAGATGTAAGTCAATCTCTACTTGAACCTGAAGAAAATTTAAGAGACATTACTGCTGCAAAAAATGCAGATATTCAGGGGGAGATTCCTACAGAAATAGAAGATCGGTTCGAACAGCCTACACCAGAAAATGTCCAGAGACAGACTTCTGAGAACATGACCATTATGACTCTTCTGATGGAAATCAAGCAAAAGCAAGCTGCACTTGAAGACAATGTGAAGAATCTTCACAAAATTATTGAGGAAAACAACCAGTTCAACATCTTCAGGCAGAGAAAGACAAAGCAGAATTAAGGGAGGCCATTGGTCAATGCTCTACAAAGATAAATGAAGTTGTTTCCATTCTGGACAACTTTCAACTTATTCGAACCCCTTCCAAGAAATAACTTGCTTTTCGTTCCCTCCTTCTAAAACCATTCTGGATTTTTATTCATAACATTTGCTTCTGATGCATTGTTTGAATGGTCTATAACACTTCTTTATTCTGATCATTATTCTTTTTGTTGATGACAAAAAGGGGGAGAAATTATGCAGATAATGTTATACTAACACTTTGATTTGCAGGTTATACAAATTATATTCAGACCAAGAGAATTACACAGATCTTATGAGAGTACACATTTATATATCTGTGTTTCATGCACTTAAAATAATTATTCTTTTCATTTTTAATTGATATTAATTGAATCTGCATGGAAGTTTTGTCACAATTAAAAAGGGAGAGATTGTTGAGGAAAACTCATAATGGATTTTGAAGTTGACAAAACTCTCCATGTATAACTTGTGAATCTGACATATATTTCTTTCTAGGTTAATTTATTCTGGAAGATCAGAAGGAACTATCAGACTTTATAAGTTTTCAGAACTAAAAGTTCAGACGCAAACACTGAAATTTTTTAGACACTGAAGTTTTGCAGACGCAGACACTGAAATTCTTCAAACGCAGAAGTTATTTAGATACATAAGTAATGAAGACGTAGAAGTTATGCAGACGCAGAAGTTATGCGGACACAAACACTGAAGTTTTTCAAACGCAGAAGCAAAACTTATTCAAAACGAAACATAACAGCTAGTGATCTGGTATGAATTTCACAAAATGAAAGTTTTGATTGACTCAATCTCAGTCAAATTGATTGACAATCAAATATTATGACAAGAATGCATTATGACGGATAAAACTCTACCTATGGAAACAAAGATTCTGATTGTATGGGCGATCAGAATCAACGGGATTTAGAATCTATCACCCAACGTCTACTCAATCCTTTCTATACAAATCTATCCAAGGTGAAGATTGGAAGATCATCCTCTGAAAGCTGTCTAACGGCTAGTTTGGAAGTGGAAGAGTATTTAAGGAGATCAACGAGTAGCAGAAGAAAAAGATAGAATCAAGAATCAACAAGTCCAAAGTCTGAACATACTCCAATCCTTTCTCTTGTCTTTCTTGTGCTGAACATTTAGATCTTGAGGGACAATTTGCAAGAGTGAGTGCGTGAGATTGAGAGTTCTATCAAGCACAAGAGTGTTGTCACTCAAAAGTTGTAATTCCTTTTGATTACATAGTGAAATCCTGCTGGTAGGCTGTCAGCATGGGAGAGTGGATGTAGGCTTGCTATAAGCCGAACCACTATAAACTTGTGTGCAGTTTTTCTAACCCTTATCTCTTACTTTACATATTGCACATCAAGAGCACAGTCTACATAAATTGCTTTGAATATGAATTTTATTCAAACTCAACTGTGATCTTTCATTTCCGCTTCAATTTGATAAAAATTGTTTAAGATCACCAATTCACCCCCTCTAGGTGATCCCTGCTAGCCACATCAATAGGTACGGTTTCTCTCTGTGATCATGCTGCATATGCATTGTTTGATCCGAGTGCGTCGCATTCGTTTGTATTTGAAAAGTTCATTAAATTATCTAGGATTGAGCCAAAGCCGCTTGAAGTTATGCTATGCGTGACTACACCGTTGAATGATAAAGTGCTTATTACATTTGGATGTCTTGATTGTAAGATAATGATTGGTGATAGAGAAGAGATGATAGATTTGGCGGTTTTAACCATGCATGACTTTGACGTGATTATTGGGATGGATTGACCAGTCAAATAGAGAGCTGTTATGGATTGTAGTAGCAGGGTGATCTAATTTAATCCGGTTGGACACCCTAAATTCGAATTTGTAGGAAACCGAGGAGGAAACTTAATCCCTTGGATTTCGTCACTTGAGGTGACGAAGTTGTTAGATGAAGGGTGCCAAGGATTTCTAGCGACCATGGTTGATTCTACGACTGGAGATCCGATGGTAGAAGATATAGCCGTAGTGCGCAATTTCCCCGATGTCTTTTCTCAGGAATTACCAGGATTGCCACCCGATAGAGAGGTGGAGTTTGTGATTGAGTTGGCCCCAGGAACAAAACCGATCTTGAAAACACCGTATAGGATGTCGTTGTCGGAGTTGAAGAAATTAAAAATCCAAATGCAAGAGTTATTGGATAAATGCTTCATTCGCCTGAGTGCGTCTCCATAGGGAGCGCCAGTGTTATTCGTGAGGAAAAATGATGGATCATTGAGGTTGTGTATTGACTACAGACAATTGAATCAGGTGACCATTAAGAATAAGTATCCACTACCAATAATAGATGATCTGTTTGATCAATTGCAAGGAGTATCGATATTTTCAAAGATCGACTTGAGGACGGGGTATCATCAATTGAGGATCAAGAAGGAGGATATACAAAAAACGACATTCAGGACAAGATATGGGTACTATAAGTTTACGGTAATGCCATTCAGATTGATTAATGCCCCGGCAGCCTTTATGGATTTAATGAATAGAGTATTCAAGGAATTTCTGGATCAGTTTGTAATCGTGTTCATAGACGATATCCTAGTATATTCGAATAGTTCCGCCGAACACGAGTTACATTTGGAAAAAGTTTTATGGACCTTAAGGGAACATGCGCTCTATACTAAGTTTAGCAAGTGCGAATTCTGGCTCCATCGAGTGGCATTCTTAGGACACATGGTATCCGAAGAAGGAATTGCAGTGGACCTGGCAAAGATTGAAGCCGTCACAAATTGGCCGAGACCGACAACAGTAACCAAGGTTCGGAGCTTCATGGGTCTAGCAGGTTATTACAGACGCTTCGTGGAAAGGTTTTCAGCATTAACGACGCCATTGACGCAATTACTAAAAAAAGAAATGAGGTTTGAATGGACGGATGAGTGCGAAAAGAGCTTCCAAGAATTAAAACAGAGGTTGATGACCGCACCAGTATTGACAATATCGTCAGGTCCCGGGGGATATGAAATCTATAGTGATGCGTCACTGAGAGGACTGGGGTACGTGTTAATGTAGCACGGAAAAGTGGTGGCATACGCATCGCAACAATTGAGACCGCATGAGCAGAATTAACCGACGCACGACTTGGAATTGGCTGCGATTATTTTCGCCCTTAAGATTTGGAGACACTACTTGTGTTGGGAGAAATTTCAGTTTTATACGGATCATCAAAGTTTAAGGTATTTACTCTCCCAAAAGGAATTAAACATGTGACAGCGTCGTTGGATGGAACTGTTACGCCCAGAACCCCTCGGTGCGTGAGCATCCCAACCGAGGTCGTAAACGTGTGACGTCCCAAGACGCGTCACCGACCTAACACCCAATACAGAGATCAATGCATATGCGGAAGCAAAATAAATAAACACCCGAACAAATGAATCACAAGATCAAGGATAGCACAAACAACAACAACAGTAAAAACAAATATACATTTGCATTAACAATAGGGAACATATACATTGTCCAATTACACAAAACACAGTACACCAAAAACGGGTTAAAGGCCTCTATGACAAAAAGGGGTAAGTGGCCAGAGCGGTCATGGATACCAAACTAGGACGGGCTCCGATCAAAAAGGTATTGGCTTGACCTAAACGAAGCTAGGGCTAAACCTACAGGGCCCAATTCAGGTCGAATTTCGATAACTCGGAAGAACTGTCAAACAGCTCGACTTTAGAGTCTAGGGAATCCAACTTGGACTCGGCCTTTGCCAACTCCTCCTTTGAATCCATCTCCTCAGGCTCGTCCTCCTGCTCCATGGGCTCTGGCTCATCGTCTGAATCCATCAGCTTCGAGTCTAACTCCTAATCTGCCGGCTCCTCGTCTATTGGATCTGACTTGTCCATCTCCCAGACAATAGGTCCATGACCTAAGTCAGCATTAGGACTCCCCTCAGGCGTATACTCGGGGCATGCCAGATCACCATCGGGGCAGTGGGGATCCACGTCTCCTAGCTCGTTGAACGGGACATCAAAAGTCCTGATGGGCCCATAAGTCCCTGAGTAATCCCTAAAGCACCAGCCTAAATACTCGTGGACCTAGAAGTGCTGCTCGCCTACGTCTACCCATACCGTGGTAAAATGCCTCATATAAGTATCCTTGTTCCCTACGGGGTAATCGATCACATCCCGGTCTATCTGGGATGGAATCCAAAATTAATTGGTACTCTGGACATCTTCAGAGTCGGGGGTCTAAAAAGTTAGGTTTTAACAACCGTGAGACGAATCTCAGCGAGTAAAACCCCATAAACTTAAACTAGGCTAACATGCACCTCCTGACAGGCAAACAGTCACGTAACCAAAACAGTAATCAATTGACATAGGCCCTTGGGCCCAGATTGAATATATAAATGACTCTGCAGGTTAGGCATATAATATCACGATATTAGCACATACGCGAACACGCATAGCTACACATACGCCATGCACATGCTCATGCTCCTTATGTCTGGGTCATATGCTGTTCATCGTTACGCACATGCTTGTACATTGGCCAATGCACTCTTGCATACATATACCATAAACATGTTTATGTCCATACTCATGATCCGGCTTGATAATGCACACTGGCACATTGCTCAGTTCTCATTTAGATTTAACCCGTGTAAAACGCATTAGGTTTGACCTGCATAAAATGCATCAGGTCTATCAATTAATAGCAACACTCCATGGCCCGTGTAAGACGCATCAGGCCTAATGTCTCTAGTCCGCATAAAATGCATCAGACGCAACACTGATCTCCTCATACGAACCAAAACTCACGTAAAACACATCAGGCTGGCCGTCTTTCGGTAGAACCGGGAATCATCCCGCGTAAAATGCATTAGGATAGGTTCAATACCCCGCGTAAAACGCATTAGGGCTTTATGTGATCACACGTGCACACATACCAATTTTTATCTGAATTCTGCGTAAAACGCATCAGGGCGATTAGGTGATCATATGCTCATGTTAGGCATGCATACTCGTACAAATCTTGATTCAAGCCAATGCTCAGCATGTGAAATGCGTGGCCATATAATCCGGCAATCGGGCATCATACCATGCACGATGAGCATCCAATTATCAATCCGGCACATAATCACTCCATGCCATAACATACCCAAATAAATGCCACGACGTGCATAATTCACAATTTGATATGCTCAACTTAGCCAATTTAATTCCACTCAGCATGGCATATAATTGATACTTATAATTCACGCGATTAAGCAATTCAATCACGCACTCTCAAGGCTTGCCATGGTTCTCCATACTCGGTCACACTAGGGACACAACATGGCATCACAAAATTAAACATAGAATCAACACAAATCAGTCAATTCGCAAGCAATCACGGCAATTTCCCGGTTTAATCTCAACTTAGCCAAATTAACCCAAATTGATCCAACAATTTCCAGCCACCAATTAGTCCCATTAAGGCCATTAACGCCCCGAACCCTATTGAGCTCGCGACATCCCCTGTTGCGGTCGAATAGTTGCGACGTCCCAGGAACGTCGCCAACCCAACCCAAACATCAGAGCCACATACGGAAACGAATAACAAAACCCCGGACAAAAAGATGACGACAACGGGGTAGAACAACAGAACAATCGAGCAACCACATATCTATACAACACTAAATATACAAACATCATATTACAGACATAAATACAAACTAACATCCTCAGCCACCGTTTAAACAAATGCTCAGGGGTCTGGTTACCCTAACTTCATTATAGGTCTACCCAATCTACACAGCCTCTAAAATGATCTAGGGAAAAACCTAGGGTCGCCCTTCTCCATTCTGCCCTAATTCATCTGGCTCAATCCTCCGGAAATCTCTTGGGCATCGCTTGTGAATCCACCGGGCACCATGGGTAGCTCTTCGCACTTCAAAAAAAGAAGGCGGTTCCCCGGGTTTACGATTGGAGATCTAAAATTGTGGATTATACAACTATGAGATGAATCTTAATAAGTGTACAACCCCAAACCTCACGTAGGCACTCACGTATCGCCAGACGAAACACGCATAACACGTAATGATCAGCCAAGCTAACAGACACATATGAACCTACCAGGAACTCGTCATGCGCATTCCTGCACGTTAGACAATAACACAGCCAACACATTATAGCAAAGAATCACAGACGCGCACGTGCCTTAATTATAAGACAGAAACCGCTTGGGCACGTCCCATACTGTGCCTAGCAGTTTTTATCCCATAATTAAACATCACATCACGCGATATAAACACACTCGCATACTAACTCACACCATGCATCACTTTCTCATACGTCGCACCTCAAGCCAATTCCCGCTCATTCTCAACTCTTCCACCACTACTGTGCCCGCGTAAAACACATCAGGCCAACGACCTTCTGACCTCGTCAGGCATCGTCACTCCATCGGGCTAGGTATCGTCACCTCGTCAGGGACGGCATCGTCCCACATAAACGAACACGTCTCAAAACGGAATCCTACCTCTTCCTTTCCTTAATTATCGTGCCCATGTAAAACGCATCAGGCCAACGGTCTTCTGACCTCGTCAGGCATTGACACCTCGTCGGGCTGGGAATCGTCATCTTGTCAAGGACGACATTGTCCCCCGTAAACGAATACACCTCAGGGTATCACTTTTCCAACCAATCCTACATTCCCGTACCTTAATTCCACACTCTCCACACATGCCACACGGTCACACATACACATGGCCAAACATACACACTTCACCCACATTTCACATTTACACAATCTCGTCGCATGAACACATCACACGACCATACACATATAACACGCGACCCCAATGCACGATCACACCACCACACCACATTCAGCCCAAGCACAGTTCAGAACACATTCTTAATTAGCCCACAATCACAAACTACACAATCAATCAATTAAGCCCAATTTAGCCATAACAATTCTGATTAATCACACAAATTAACCACGATCGGTTCACACATCACAGCCACACAATCACACATACGAGCTCGTTCAAGCATCAAACTACCCGTCAAAATGCCACGATAACACTGAATAATTCTCGAGAGAGAGAAAAATCGAGAATATACAAAATTGGGTCCAAACTGGGCAGTTTCGCAGTGACATGAATCCATTTGAAATAAATAGTAAACCAACTCCAAAAATTATGAAATTTGGATATGTTGTACAAAATATCTTGATAAACATTTTATGTGGGGACTCAAAACCCAGATCCAACTGTAAACACCTTTTTTTGACACTAAAAGTCGGACAAAATCTGATTCACTCGGACAGCCCATCAAGCCATCAAAATACAACTCATTCAGTATCCAAATCATTTTGGAAAGCCTTGAAATTTTTATATGTTATAGCCACAAATGTCCCCAACAATTTTTGTGAGGGAAGTATTTTGAAAATAGGCCTGGAAAAATTTATAAAAATCCAAACAGACCCGAAGGTCGGATGAATAGTA
Source organism: Syzygium aromaticum (assembly GCA_024500025.1). Lineage (NCBI taxonomy): Eukaryota > Viridiplantae > Streptophyta > Magnoliopsida > Myrtales > Myrtaceae > Syzygium > Syzygium aromaticum. Next base: position 28,158,942 of record CM044891.1, read on the forward strand.
AATTGGGCAATTTTATTTTGGTCCAAAGATGGACTTCCGAATGGCCTCGAATGATTTTCAAAAATTCCCAAATTAAAGTATGTCATACTTCATGTTGGGAACAACTTTCATGAAGAACACTTCCTCAAATTCGGACCACACAAGTCATAGTAAAAATAGTAAAATCTGGCGACGCAGCAGCAGCCTAGCCGAAAATCAGCCAACATACACCACCAAGCAAACCAGCCATTAAATTCACTCTAAACCGAGCCCTAAACAAACCTAACATTACCCGAGATCCTAGGCAACATTTGGGTAGGACACTTACCCAAAAAAGCGAGACAAACCAAGCTAGACAGAGGGTTGGAACAGCCGGACCAGCAGTAGCAGCAGTAGCGTCGCCGGCGACTAGGCGGGCGATCGGCTACTCCACCATGGGCGGGTGGCTGGTAGGCGGTTCACGGGCAGCTGGGGGCGGCAATGGTCACGTATAGAGCAAAAGAGGGCAGCCAGGGGTGACTCGGCTGTTCGAGCTCCATTGTGGCGGCGGCGAGCTCCGGCATTCCTTTGCCGAGAGAGAAAACAAAGGGGAAAGAGAGAGAACGGGCGTGAGGGGAGAGAGTGGTTGGCCAAAATGAGAGAGGAGAGAGAGAGAGAGAGAGAGAGAGAGAGAAAATCTAGTCAAATATTAGGGCTAAAGGGCGCCACGTGTCTCAAATCCGGGCCACTTGACCATTTTACCCTTAATCGAACGGTCTAGGTTTAACCCAATCCAATAATCGAGGGGCAAAAGTGTCCAAGGTCCAATAATGTAGCTGAAAACCCTTAATAATTATCCCAAATAATTTTCCAAAAATTTAGAACTGAAACTGGCCCAAGGGCAAAATGGTCATTTTTCCGGTCCTAGGGAGAAATTCCAATTTTTATCCAAATCAACTCTAAATATGTGTGGCCAACATAATATGGCATCGGAATTGTGAAAATAGCTTCTTAAGCTCTCGAAAATCGACTGCAAAGTCCTGAGAATAAAATAATATTATTTTTCATTTCCGAGCCAAAATTCCAATTTTTAACCGTAACGACTCTAAATGTGTGTGGCCACCCTAAAATGGCATCGGCCTTGAAAAATAATTTCATACGGCCTCAAAATTGACATCGGGGTCAAGAGGGGTAAAATCGTAATTTTTTCCGGTCCCGAACCGAAATCCATTTTTTTGCAGAAATGGGTGGCCCCAAGGTTGGCCAAGCCAAAAATGTCATCGGCCGCTCAAAATTATCACTTTCAAAATTCTCGATTCCCGAGCCCGAATTCCAAGAAATGACTAAAATTGAATAATCGCAACTTTAGCTTATCTTTGGCTAACGGGTGGCTCGTCGGGATTATGCGCTCTCGACCCGTGACCGACACCAAGTCAAATCTCGTTTAAGTTTACTCTACTCGGGACGACCTCGGTTGTCATATAATTGCAAGGGTCTGTCACTAATTCCCTTCGAACACGATCAATCAATTAGATCGGTCTGTGTTTGGCCCAAAACATTCCCTCGTCAATCTTTATGGTCGAAGGTCGAACCCAGGTCGAGTTCTTTGGTCGTGTAAACTCAATCCCATAATAGCCATACCCCTAAGGTTAGCATCCCGTGAATGCGTTGTTCCAGGTGAGATCTCACTATAATGCATTGATCAATTTCATTTCTTAAATCTCGGGAAAAGAATCGAAAATTCAGACTGTTACAATTAAACCATCTTCAAAATACCTCATTAGGCTCTCATAACATCACCAAATCAGCCTCTAATCACCAGCCCACTAAACAAAGCCTAAACACCCTAATTAACCTCTAAAACACCCTAAACCTATCTAGAAATGCTTAATTATCCTAATTATGGTTTAGGGGTAATTACTCACTAAGGCTCCTAAGCTCCGATTAAGGTTGGATAGGCGAAGGAATGGGCGGCTGATCGCCAGCTTGCAACGAAACCAACGGCTACTCAACGGTGATCAGTAGCTCTCGGCTGGACCAAACGGCTGCTAAGGGTTGAGGTGAGGCTGGTGGCGACGGTTGCAAGGAATGGGAGAGGTGAGAGTGGTGGCGTGGCGGCGAGACGGGCGGACGGTAGCCGGTGATGATGAGCGCGTGTTGGTTCTTGGGCGAATAGCGATCCAAGGGGCTGATCCGGCGTCTCTCAAGGCTGGATGGAGAGAGAGAGAGATGACGGCGAGACGAGGTAGTGTTGGTGAGGCAAGGCGGCACACGGACGGCGTAGCTCCGATGTGTGGTGGTGTGCAGCATTGGCGGGCGGCGATGGCTCCGGTGCGGCCGATCTTCACGCGGCCAAGAGAGGGGAAAGTGGAGAGGGAATGGGATGGTCGGATGGTGGTAGGGGCATGGGCTTGATCACGCGAACGGCGGCGCAAGGCGGCGGACGGCGATGCTCCGGCGTGTTCGACAGTTCATGGCCGAGAGGGAGGGAGAGAGGGAATCGGTGAGAGGGGGTGAGGGAGAGAGAGCTTGGCAAGATGAGAATGAGGGAGAGAGAGTGAAAATGAGAGAGTTTTGTGTGCATTATTGGACTTAGTGGGGTTGTTGAACCACTTGCCTAATTGACCATCTTGCCCTCCCAATCAATGGCTAGGATTGATCTTGCTTAATTATTCAAGGGCACTCTTGTCCATTATTTTCGGCCACAAGGGAGGAGCTGAAAATGTCCGTTTTACCCTCCAACAATTCCCAAATTCGGAATACAAGCTTAGGGTCAAGGGCAAAATCATAATTTTTCAATTCCGGGCCAAATTTCCATTTTTCGGCTCCACCAATCCCTAATATAGTTGGCCACACTAAAATGATGTCATCTCTCGCAAAATAGTCGTGTAAGTCCACGAAATTCAACGTCCAAGTCCTGATCCAATTTCACGATCAAAATCGCTCAATTTCAATTTTAGGGTCTCTCTCTAACGGGTTGCTGTTTAGGGGTTACATGTATCGACCTAGGGTTACTCGAGTTGCATCGGTCTCGATTGCCAAGAGAACGCGAGAATTTATTGCTAGTTTTGAAGGTCGTGATCGTTCGGTTCAAGTTTGGGATTTGTTCGCCACGCATACTCTCGGTCATGCGGAATCACCCGTGATCCGATCATACGTCGTTGGCCAAACCAAATCCATCACCTTCTTAGGATGAGCCTATATTGGCTCAAAATATTTCCTCGTCATTTTTCGGAATCGGTTTCCGATTCGCGATCGGGTCTTTGGTCTACGTACCGTTTTTCCTAGTTAGCCATTCCCCATCGGTTAGTATCCCGAGAGTGATTAGTTCCGAGCGAGACTTACTAAAATGAAATGAGAAATAATATCTATTTCATTGATCTTGGAGATGGTTCGAAATTCAGGATATCACAGTATGGAACTTCTTAAGGACTATGACTACTAGATTATGTATCATCCCGGAAAAGCTAACAAAGTAGCGAATGCTCTGAGTCGGAAATCGAACATCGTGCATATGATGATCAAGGAATGGACTCTGTTGGAGGGAGTTCGGGATTCGGAATTTAAGTTTGAAGTGAGTCGGATTTCAAGTCTGCTTGCAGCATTAAGGATTGAGTCGGAGATCTAGACTAAGATTAAGGCCTTACGATCGATGGACCCGGAGATTCAGAAGATCTTGGGAATGGATATCACAAAAAGGAAATCGGATTTTTAGGTATCCGAGGATGGGATTCTAAAGTTCCGCGGATGGCTGTGTGTGCTCGATAATGCAGAATTGAAGGAGGAGATTTTGTCTAAAGCACACCGTAGTAATTATAATATTCACCCAGGCAGTACGAAGATGTATCAGAACTTTCGACAACATTATTGATGGAATGGCATGAAAGTGGATGTAGCCAAGCACATGGCCAAGTGTTTAACATGTCAGTAAATGAAGGTACAACATTGCAAGCCGGTGGAATGTTGTAGCCATTAGAAATCCCCGAGTGGAAGTGGGAACACATAACGATAGATTTTATAATGGGATTACCAAGGGGTCAGAAGGATCGCGATTTGATTTGGGTGGTAGTTGACTGATTGACAAAGTCAACACATTTTCTGCGGGTGCGAAGGAACTTCGCTTTGGAAAGGTATGCCGAGATTTACGTGCGACAAATAGTCCATCTTCACGGAGTGCCAATGACGATTACCTTAGATTGTAATCCTAACTTCACTGCCGCTTTTTGGAAAAGTCTTCATACGGCATTAGGGACGAAGTTACAGTTTAGCACGACCTATCACCCCTAAACAGATGGCCAGTCTGAGAGGACAATTTAGACTTTGTAAGATATGCTGCGAGCATGTGTATTGGAATTTAGGGGTAGTTGGGAAGAGCAGTTGCCATTGGTTGAGTTTACCTATAACAATAGCTATCATAAAAGTATCAAAATGGCACCGTTTGAAGAGTTGTAAGGCAGAGCATGTAGAACACCGATGTGTTGGGATAAAGTTGGTGAGAGGAGCATCATGAATCCAGAGTTAGTGCAACCGTCGATTGAGACCATCGGGGTGATTCGGGATAGACTGAAGACCGCTCAAAGTCGCCAAAAGAATTATGCAAACCGAAGACGCAGACCGGAGACGTAGACCTTCGGAGTTTTAAGTGGGAGACCAAGTTTTCCTCAAGGTATCGTCTATGAGAGGATTGTCACGGTTTGGCAAGGAAGGGAAGTTGAGCCCGAGGTATGTGGGTCAATTCGAAGTCTTGGAGAGAATTTGCACTTTGGCCTATCGTCTCGCACTACCGCCAAATTTGTCCTAAGTTCACAATGTATTCTATATGTCTATGCTAAGGAAATATGAACCAGATTCGACCTACGTGCTAAATTATGAAGAAATAGACGTGGACGACAGAGTGTCGTATGTGGAAAAGCCAGTAAGGATCAAGGACAGAATGGGACGAGTGTTGCGAAGCAAGATAATTCCGATGGTCAAGGTGATTTAGGAGCACCATGAAACCGAATGTACGACGTGAGAAAGCGAAAAGTTGATGCAACACCAATATCCCCATTTGTTTGAGTAACTGGGTTGTATTGTAAATTTCGAGGATGAAATTTTTGTAAGGGGGGAAGAGTTATGTCATTTCAAATTTTGACTCATTTTTAGGATTTATAAAACGTGTAATTCGTCAGTGTTCTTGTAGTAAAACCTTGCTCGGGAACTGATCACTCCCGGTTATTGTTTTAAATATTGAGATTTCACTAGAATTGCATTCGATCGACTTCGGCCGTTATTTAGAGCCCAAACTTTGGTGTCGAATTTCTCGGAGTTCCGGAACGAATTTAATTAGACGGTATCAATATTATTGTGGTCGGCCTTGATATTGCCCGGGATATGTGAAAAGTGAAATTTTGACCGAGTGCAGATATAGACTAGTAGATCTCTCTCGTGGTGTGTTTTAGTTACTTTCTTTTGGCCATTTTTCCTAATTATTAATTAGGATTTTTGTGAGCCGTTAGATCGTTTTCGAATTTGAATGTGGACCGTTGGATCACAATTATTATCGTAGACTCTCTCTCTCTCTCCTCTACGCGCCCTACTTACTCGCACGTCCCCTTTGCATGTGTCCCATCCGCCCATACCCCCCAATGCAGTCTTCTCTCTCTCCTCCCTTCTCTTTCTTTTTCTTTTGCTTTTTTTTCTTCCTTCTTCTTCCTTCCGTCGTTGCTTTTGCTTCCTTCTCCTTGTTGCCCAATGCCGATCGCCGCTTGTCGAGACCAGCCCAGCCACCGTCTACAATCCGCCTTGCGCCGCCGCTCAACCAATTGCCGTGCCGTTCGTCTGGCCACCTTCCCCGACCCAATTGCTCTTTTCCTTTGCATCGCGCACAATAGCAGGTTGCCGCCGCGTCCGCCGTGGTTTGGCGCTACCTAGCCGCCGCCGGCCCACCCTCCGTCGCCCAGCCACCTGTGACGCCGCCGTGTCACCTCCAACCACCGTGTGACCTCCCCTTTCCCCCTGTTTTTCTTTCCTCTGCGCCTTCCCCAGTTTTGGCCCCTTAGCTTCGTCCCCGTCGTTCCGGTCGCCTCCGCCACCCAGCCTCTCCCCTCAGCTCCCTCCGCCGCCCAGCTACTCCTTTGGCTACTACAACCTCTCTTTCTCCCTGCTTTTTCCTTCCTCCCCAACGCCTCCCCTATATTGAACTCTCCCTGGTGCCGCCTTGTCCAACTGCCGTACGCCGTCGTTCCAGCCGCCACTACTACTCCGTCCGCCACCACCCAGCCCCCAGTGACCCTACCTAGCCATTTGCAGTTGCCAGTTCGTCGGGACCAGCTTGCCACCGCTATCGCTGTCGCCGCCATTGCTCACTTGCCCCAGCCGGCCAGCCAGCCAGCCCAAGCCGTGCCCAGGCTATAGCCGAGTAGCCTAGATCGTGGCCGAGTCGCTCCTGGCTGTGTCGAGCATGCCCTTGCCCATGGCTAAGTCGCTCGGCCGTGTGCCCTGTTGTGGCTGTACGCCGCACTAAGTCGCCGAGCCATGTGCCGAGCCATGGCCGAGCCTCGCACCCATCACACCCTCGCCCGTGCCGAGCCTAGCACTATTCACTTGGGGCCATTTTGAGCCCGTGTGGATTTTTCCCGAGTCAAACTTAGGTAAGTGACTTCCTAATCCCTACCTAGTACATTGGGTATTATTAGACTTGTTTAGGGTATGATTAGTACCGATTTAGGGGTTAAATTTGGGTTATGGCCAATTTATGAATGTGGGTAATTATTAGATTAAATTGTAGTGATTGCATGACTAATTAAGGTGAGTTAAATGACTGGATTGCCGTAGCGTTTGTGAGTGAAATTGGTATTTGATTGGGCCGACTTGAGTACTAGGTTTGCGAGCTAGTGTGACGGGATTGTGATGTGATGAGCATGCCTTGAATTTGAATGGTGCGACTTGTGAAAATGGTCAATTGTATTGTGGTGCACGTACATAAGAAAAGTACGGATTGATCGGAGGGCTGCCAACTTGAGACGTGGCTACGCGGGTGTGGCGAGAAAGGCATGAACATACTCGAGGTGTGTTTACGCGGGTCATTAGAAGGGGAAAAATGTCCTGAGGCGTGATTACGCGGGACGGATCCCGGCTTAATATGAGGGCTAACTTGAGACGTGTTGACGTGGGTCGTGTGAATGTGTGAAATGTCCAGTGAGGAACGGAGCCCGGCTTGATTTGAGGGCTTACCTAAGGCGTCTTGACGTGGGTTGTGTGAAATGTCCAGTGAGGGACAGAGCCCGGCTTGACCTGAGGGCTGGCCTGAGGCGTATCGACGTGGACAGTGTGAAAGAACCCGAGAGGTTGTGGAAAGTTGTTTGGTCACGCAGGCGAACTTAGTGTGATTGAATTGATTGAATATGTGAGGTTATGGCGTTTGAATGGTGGTGTTAGATTTTTCTGGATTATTATTGTATTATGATGTTTTAATTAATATGTAGAGTAGGGGTGTGGTTCGAGGGAGGTTAGTGCAATTTCATGAATTATGTACGTTATTGGTTATATTGCATATTAGACTTGTCTGGATACGCATTGGCCAACGTGGGGTTTAAGATGTTGGTAATTGAGACTCGTTCTCACGGTTATTATATAACCATTTTAGACTCCCGACCCTGAATATGACCAATGTACCAGTACGTTTTGGGATCCTGAGTCATATAGAACGTTCGGTGATCGAGTACCCATTTGGGTTTGGGGAAGCTTGTTAGGCCCCGAGCCCCGCCGAGCCCGTGACACCCCACCCGCGGTCATATTGAACGCGACGTCCCAGAACGCGTCGCCGACCCAAACTCAAATCAAAGGATAATATACATGCAGAAGCAATTGACACTCGTACATAATAAAAACAATGACCAATGATAGCAATAACGTCATAAACAGACATTCTTACAATAAAACCATGGAAGATTTACAATATCCAATACAAAAATATACATAAACCAAAAGCGGGTTAAGGAGCCACTAATATAAAAAAGGAGCACGTAGCTCGAGCGGTTGGGTACTAAAACTAATGAGGGCTCCTATCAAAAAGTGTTTATCCCACCAAACTAGGGTTACGGGTGGCTCAACCTTACGGCACCCAGTCTGGATCGGATCCCAAAGACTCGGAAGAGCTGTCTGAGGACTCGTCCTTGAAGTCCATGGAATCCGGCTCGGACTCGGCATCTGCGGGCTCCTCCACGAGCTCGTCCTCCTCTGGCTCCGGATCTTACTCCATAGGCTCTGGCTCACTATCCGACTCCATAAGCTCCAGGTCGGAATCCCAATTAACCGGCTCCTCATCCATCGGATCCGGCTTGTCCATCTCCCAGATGATCGGCCTGCAGCCTGAACTAGAACTCGCCTCGGGTGAGGCTTCGGGGCTCGCCAATTCCTTGTCGGCTTGCTAAGGGTCCCACTGCCCTAGCCCATTGAACGGGATGTCAATGAATCTAAGAGGTTCGTACACGCCGGACGGGTCCCAAAAACACCAACCCAGGTATTGATGGACCTGAAAATGATACTCGCCTACGTCGACCTAGACAGTAGTAAGATACCTATTGTAAGTCTCCCCGTTCTCTATGGGATATTCGATCGCCGAACGCTCTATGCGATATGGGATCCCAAAACGCAGGGGCACTCCTGCCATCCTCACGGTCGGGGGTCTGAAATGGTTATATAATAATCGTGAGAATGAGTCTCAATAAGTACCACTCTAAACCCTACATAGGCCAATGCGTACCTAGACAAATAGTACATGTAATCTAACTCCTAACATAAAGAATTCACCCCATAGTACTTACCTCGTCATCAAACGCATGTCGGCTCTGCACATCAGTCAAACATGATAATGTAATAATAATAATTCAATAACATATCACAATCATTCAAACGCCAACCACAATAGCACTCGATCAATTCAACCAATTCGATCACCTAATCAATAAGTCAATTCAATCACACTCAAATTGCATGCGTGGCCAAACAACTTTCCACGACCTCCTAGGTCCTTTCACACGGCCCGCGCCACTGCGTCTCAGGCCCAATCTCACAGCCCGCGACACTGCGCCTTAGGCTTAGCCCTCAGATCAAGCCGAGCTCGATCCTGTGTAATCATGCCTCAGGACATTTTCCCCTTCCAATGACCTACGTAACTACGCCTCAGGTCTAGTCATGCCTTTTTCGCCACACCCATGTAACCACACCTCAGGTTGGCAGCCCTCCGATCAATCCAAATTTTTTCACATGCACATGCATTACAGCACAATTCGCCATTTTTACAAGTCATGCCAATCAAACTCAAGACATGCTGACCATATCACAATTTGCCAAATCAACGCATCATGCCAATCCCAGTCAATGCCAATTCCGATCATACCACAAGTCCGTCACACTAGTTCATACATCCGACATCCAAATCGATCACATACGATCCTCAAATTCACCCACACACGCCATAACAATCCGATCATTTAGCACGCCATAAATTAGCCACATGATCACCATAAATTAATCTACCACTCACTACATAATCCACGCATTAATTGTATTCTAACCGACTAATCTATTTCCTAGTTTAGTCATTAAATTAATTATAGTTAATTATTAAATGAGTCTAATAATACCTATTGTACTAAATAAGGATTAGGATATCACTTACCAAGTTTTGGCCCGGGAAAAATCGACTCGGGCCTAATATGGCCCAGGTAAACAGTGTTGGACTCGGCACGAGCGAGGGTGCGACGAGCACGGGGCTCGGCCATGGCGGTCGGCCACGGGCACAGTCCTTGGCAGTCCTCGGCCATGGTTTAGCACGATTATGGGCACGGGCACGGGCACGGGCGTAGGCATGTCATAGGCACGGGCACGGACACGGGCACCGCTAGTTGGCTGGCCGGCTGGGGTGGCGAGCGGCGGCGATGGTGATAGCGGCGACGGTGGCGAGCAGCCGCGACGCGGCGCAACGGTGAGCTGCTCCCCGGCGACTGGCTCAGAGGAAAGAGGAGGGACCTGGTCGGTAGTGGCGAGGGGGAGAGAGGCTGGGCTGAAAGGGCGGTGACGGGCAAGTTAGCTGAATTGGCGAGCGGCGAGCTAGTAAGCTACGGCGGTCAGGCGCGGTGAGCTCAAGCAGTGGGCTGGGTTTGTTGGCGGCGACAACGGTGACGTATAGCGTGGCGACGGTCGGGTGCGGCAGGGTAGACTAGGGGGATGGTAGCTGGCTGGCAATGGTGTTGTGGCTGGCAGCGGCGCAACGGCTGATAGGGGCGGCGATGGTCAGAGATGGCGTCGGACGGGGGCTGGGAGGAGCTGCGGAGGAGGAGGAGAGTGAGATGGGGGCTTCTGTGACGGCGGCGGCAGGGCAGAGGTGGCGGCAAGACGGTGCGTGGTGGCGATGAATAGCGGATGTCAGTCCGGTGAGCGGCAGTCGGGTGAGCAGGGGGGAAGCAAAAGCAGATGTAGGGCTCGTCGGGGGAGGGGGAGAAAGAAGCCAACGAAGAAGAAGAAGAGAAGAAGAAAAAAAAGGAGAGAGAGAGGGAGAGTCTACATGGGGCGTGGGGGGAGATGGGACGTGTGCATGGGGGGTTGGTGAGCGTGGTAAAGGCGAAGGATAGAGAGAGAGAAAGAGAGTCAATGCGCACTCGAGCGTGATCTAACGGTCCGATTTCAAATCTAAAAACAATCTTATGGTTCAAATTAATCCTAGAATATAATAAGGGACAATGGCCAAAATAATTAAAACAAACTACCCCGATGGAGGTCTACTAGTCTAAATTCGTATCCGGTCGAAATTTCACTTTTTCACTATTCCTGACAATATCGACGTTGGCCATGATAATATCGACACCGTCCAATTTATTTCGTCCCAGAACCCGAGAAATTTGACATCGAAGTTTGGGCTCTAAATAACGTCCAAATTCGATCGAGTGCGATTCTAGCGAAATCTCTAATTTAAAAACAATAATCGAGAGTGATCAGTTCCCGGGCGAGAATTTACTACAAGCACACTGACGAATTACACGTTTTATAAATCCCAAAAATGGGTCAAAATTCGGGATGTCACAAAGTTTATATTAGGCATCGTACCATAGTTTGGGTTGATGAGGGCAAGCCACAGCTTAAGGCCCATCTTTACCTTGGTTGGTGTTTCCGAGACCAAACCGACTATCATGGGCCCCTTAGGACGTTTGATATCCCAATCAACGGATTAGGGTAATGGGACTCGGAGACAGCCAATAGAGAGGTAGTGAGCCCCAACCTAGTGTCTAAGACAGATTTTGATCCACAGCCCATCATTATCAAGTCAGACGAAGAGGCCATGGAGTGAGAGTTCGATTCCGATCTGGAGCCGATGGAACTGGAGCCAGAGCCGAAGGAGGCTCTCGAGGCGGTACCGGAGCCCGAGGATGTCCTAGAGAAGGAGCAGCTAGAGGTTGAGTCCGAGCCCGAGTCGATGGATTCCGAGTTTGAGTATTCAAAATCAGATTCGGACTGGGTTCCATCTAGCTTAGGGTTTAGTTAGAGTTAGGGCTGGCACTTTTTGGGATGAGCCCTAACAATTATTAGGTCTAACCCAACCGAGCCACGGGTTCCTTTTTTATGATGGTGGCTTCTTGATCCTTTTTGGCCTATGTATATCCCTGCTGTCTTTAGATGTTGTAAGTTCCCTTTTTATTTATATATTATGATGTGTTTCTATAGTACGTTGCCGCGTTGTTATGTCTGTATTCCGTTGCCACCTTGGTCATGATTATCTATGTACGAGAGTGTATTAGTTTCCACATGTGCATTTTCTCTTATTCGTGTTTTGAGGTCGGCGACGCGTCCTGGGGCGCCGCGCTAATACGACCAATGAGGGGTGTTTCGAGTTCGATGGAGTTCGGAGCGTGACAATAAGTAGATATATGTTGCTCCAGGGTGCCGATGAGTGCAAAAAGCTCATGCACAAAAGTAGCCATTGCTCAGACAAAGAGAACCTGAGAAGACTCCCACACAATCAAAAGAAGAGAAATGTTGTAGAGAGAGCAATTGTATGAGGGGTGTTTGGATTGAAAAAAGTGAATCCAAGGCAGGGTTTATATAGAAGGTTGCACTGTCATGCCTCGAACCTCGAGTCGAATGAGTGCAACATCCCAGGAATAAACGTTGTTGACCCAATGATCCCATCAGAGTTAATCGCGGCAGAAACAATCAAATATACCCGGATAATAAAATTGGAGAACACCAGGAAGAAAAAGATCGCCATACCACCAACACTTTACTATGCCTCGAGATGAATATGTACAACATTCATTTACAAACATACTTATACCTTACCGCCAACTTACTAGTCCACAAAACATGCATATACACTCAATACTATCCATTACCACTAACACTTCAAAAAGGGAGATGACCTGGGTCCTCTATTTCTCCAAAAATGATACTCTTCAAAACTTCTGCTCCGAACCTCCCCACTAGCCCTAGCGTCCACGAGACAGCATCCATTCAAAGTCCAGCTCGTTAACACTCGAATCTGATGCATCCCAAATCGTCACTTCCACTGAGGACTCTGACTCAGCTCCGATCTTTATCGGGTGGTCTATGTCACCCGACACTCCTACTGGGACCTCATCCTGCTTCTCCTCTACTGGCTCCTCAATTGGCTCGATCTCTGGCACATGATAGGGATTATACTTGTACATGGGTACGCCTCCTGTTCATCCTCAAACTCTGCTTCTGGAACCTCCTGTGGTTCCGCTTCAGGGTTTTCTTCTTCTCCTTCTTGTCTTTCCTCGGGAATTGCCTCGAGATCCACGTCCATCGGATCATATCCTGCATGGTATTCTTCTGGTTCTAGCTCATGCTCAGCTCCTAAGGATTCAAGTACTGTAAAAGCAGGGTAGAGTCTAGACTGAGTCAGACTAGTCTCCAAGCTAGTCAGCTCGCCATCGGGAGAGGGTATGGCTGATGGATCTTAGTCTCCAACTCCATCAAAGGGGACGTCGAAGCTTCGGACAGGGCCTAACTCATCAACCCGTCTCTAAACATCCATGCAGTGTAGGTGTGGGCCTGCCAGTGGGGTAATCCTATATCTACCCAAGCTACGATTGTATGCTTAACCCAAGTGAAATTATCACCCATCAGATACTCCATCACGTTGTGATCGGTGTGCATGACTATCCCAAAACGCTCCGGCGGCAGCGACAGTAGATTCATGGCTTAGGTGGAGGCTCTGAAATGGTTTGGTTGAAACAACCGTGAGACATTTCTCAATAAGTTGCAACCTAAACCCTATATAGGCTACCACATAATTCCAGACACGCCCAAACACACAACCAAACAAACCACGCAAACAACAACCAAGCATTCACACACACCTGGACTCTCGGCATACGCAGCCTGCACACTAGCCCACAATCCCAACATGCAAATCTCACGCACATGCTACAACACACGTATTTTCCACATATCAATACACACGTCAATCACACCACATTTCCAGCCCATTTGTCGTACCTATTCTTGCTCAATCACTTTCCCGGCCCACGTAAACACGCCTTAGGCCCACTCGATCGCACCCCGAGCATTACACGCCTCGGTCCGATCCCATATTCACTTTCCATACCACACATCTTATTCTTAATCACATTCTCGGCCCACGTAAACACTCCTCAAGCCCACTCGATCGCACCCTGTGCATCATAGGCCTCGGTCTAATCCCATTTTCACTTTCTTTCCTCAGCCCATGCCAAATGCGACAGGCCTACATGATCTCGACCCGAGTTTAGTATACCTCGGTCCAATCCCAATCTCACCCGAGCTGATCGTGCCTCGAGCCAATCTCATTTCCCATTTTCTCATTCCTTAGCCAACGCCAAATGCGACAGACCTACGTGATCGCAACTCGAGTTTAGAATGTCTCGGCCCGATCCCAATCTCACACTTACACACATTCGCATTAAGTTACGTGCACACAATTGCACCCAATACATCACGATAACACAATCACATCACAAACACACTATCAACACACAAATTGGCATTTTTCCACACCAAAATGTTGTCAAATCAATTCCGGCCATTCACGGCACTTTCACGAAATCTCGAGCCGGACCTAACGATACAAATCGGGTACCAAACAGCACCTTACGACACTCCGAACAGCTAATCACAGCATACCATCGACCTCTAATGTAACATCCTGAATTTTCGACTTGATTCCGGGATCAATAAAATAGACATTATTACTCATTTCATTTTATTAAGTCTCGCCTAGAGCTGATCACTCTCGGGATATTAACCAATGGGGTATGACTAACTAGGAAAACAGTACATGGACTAGGGACCTGATCGCGGATCGGACACCGATTTCAAGAAACGATGAGGAAATATTTTGGGCCAATGTGGGCCGATCTTAGGAAAAGTGATGGATTTGGTTTAGCTAAGGCCAACGATGTACGATTGGATCGTAGGTGATTCTGCACGACCAAAAATGCGCGTGGCCAACCAGTCCCGAATTTGAACTGAACAATTGCGACCTCTGGAACTAGCGATAATTCATTTCTTTCTCTCGATGATCGGGACCGTCATGACTCGGATAACCCTAGATCGATACGCGTAACCCTTAAACAGCTGCCCGTTAGTGAGAGACCCTGAAATTGGAAATCGAGCGAGTTTTGATCACGAAATTTGAACCGGACTTCGATGTTGATTTTCGAGGGCTTGTATGATTATTTTTACGGAACTGACATCATATTATGTTGGCCAGTCATATTTTGGGTAGGTACAATTGAAAAATGGAATTTCAACCCGGGACCAGAAAAATGACCGTTTTGTCCCTAGGCCTAATTTCTTAATTCCGAATTTTTGGCCAAATTTTGGGATTATATTTAGTTAATTTAATGGTTGTATTAGCCCAATAATTCAACTCCCGAGAAATGACCAAATCGCCCCTTAATTATTGGATTTGATCCATTGGACGAAAGATATTTTGGTCAATACCCTTAGATCGTCGACACTTGGCATCCACTAAGGTCCTATTTGACTACCTTTGACCCCCATTTTCCCCCTCATTTCCCCGGTTCTCTCTCTCTCTTCCGTCCATCTCTCCATCGCCGTTCTCTCTCTCTCTCGGCTAAGGGACGCCGGAGCAAGCCGCCACTCGCCGGAGCCGCACGCCGCCGGTGCCGCTACCCCGCCTGACCATGCCACCACCACCCATCCATCCCCTTTTCCTCTCCCTAGTTCTCTCTCTTCTTCATTCAACGTGAGGAAACGCCGGAGCCGCCGTTTGCCGCACGCCAATGCCGAGAAGCTGAGGCCGCCGTTCGTTGCTCGTCCACCACCATGCCACTGTCCCTCACCCTCACCAGCTCACCTGCCCCTTGTCGCCACCATCTTCACCTCAGCTGTCACCGGGAACGCCGAGACCGATCACCGCCGAGAGGACCACCGTCCGCCGCCGTGCCACCGTGAAGCCCGCCGGAACGCCGCCGCTGATTTAGCCATTCACTAGCAATTGGCCGCCCGTTCTTCGTCGCCTTAGTTGGATTAAGTGAGTGTACCTCCTAAACCCGGATTAGGACTAATTGTGCGTTTTCTGGACAGGCCCGGGTGTTTTAGTGTGTGTTAAGAAAATATTATGGACCGATTGGTGGAATTTAATTATGAGACAAATTTAGTAGATCAATTTGGATAAGTTGGAGATAAATATTGGTATCGGAGTGGATGAATAGTAGCTGCCCATAATTGAGGATTTATTGGATTAGTATCGATTATTTGGGAATTTAATGGCTGAATTGCTGGGATTGTTCGGATTGGTTGGTTTGTTGGTTGATTGGTGCTCGATTGTGATAAATTGTAATTGCCATCTCGCGTGCTCGTGTGACTGAATTGTGCGGAGTGTGATTGGCCAACAGTGGGCTTGAATTGAATGCAGAGTTGAGAATTGAGTGTTGGGCCACACGGTATTAATTGGCCAAATGAGCACGTTGTTGTGAATTGAGCGATGTGTGTGGCATTGATTTGGCTAGATGCCTGAATTATGTTTAATGCTCATGATGCATTGTATTGCATTGCATGATCACACATTATGTATGCCGAGAGTGAGGCATGAGACGGAATTGTGCGAGTATGCATGCCTGACATGAGCATGTGATCACCTAATTATACCTTGATGCGTTTACGCGGGGTTCACATAAAATTAGCTGTGTGTACGTGTGATCACATATCATCTTGATGCGTTTACGCGGGGTTGAATCCATCCTAATGCGTTTATGCGGGATGATGCACAGTACGTCCGGAAGATGGCCAGCCTGATGCGTTTACGTAAGTTTGTGGTCCGTGGAGATTAGTGTTACCCCTGATGCATTTTGACGTAGAATAGAGACACTAGGCCTGGAGCGTTTTTACACTGGCCACGGAGTGTTGTGATTATGTGAACCTGTTGCAAATGGCACGGGTCGGACCCGATACGTTTTACGCGGGTCGAGCTCTGATTAATAAATGAGCATTGAGCCAGTGTACAGTGTGAGCCAGATTGAGAATATAGCATGTTGATAGCATTTGCATGCATAAAAATGCATGGGCCAGTATGCGAGTATGCGAGACTCGGTGAATGGCATACGATACGAACACTGATGAGCATGAGCATGCATATGACGTACGTATGGATAGTGTGTTCGTGTACATGACTTGATTATTATATAGAAATGCCTAACCTGGATGATCAATGTTGTGATCGATCTGGGCCCGAAGGCTTAGGTCAACTATTATTGTTATGTTGGTTGTGTGTTTTGTTGTTGTCAAGAGGTGTATGTTAGCCTAGTCTAGGTTTATGAGGTTTTACTCGCTGAGATTCGTCTCGCGGTTGTATAAACCTAAACTTTTCAGACCCCCAGCCCTAAGATGCTGAGATCGCCACCTTTTTTTGGGATGCCGTAGGTGATTCAGTGGACCTCGAGCGTACACCCTTGCGGGGATGGAGTAGCCTATGTGAGATATAATTTGGTAGTATTTGTGAATGTGGGAGAGTCATACTATCAGACCCAAGAGTATGTAGTCTAGTGTTATAGGGGTACTGATGGAGTGACTGGACCCCTTCTCAGGACTTTCGATGTTCCGCTAGATAAGGATGATGCGATGATTCCGCAGATAGCGGATGGTGAGATTCTAGACCCTCCACCCACACTTGATTGGAGTATCCATGATGAGACTGTTGATGGTCCCGCTAATATGGACGAGAATGATGAGGAGCTCGAGGTATTATATGCTGATCTAGAGCCAGTAGACCTCGAGGATGAGGATGAGCCGGAGGCCATGGAGTTAAACCCTGAGCAGAACGGCGAGGTAGTGCATGTGGACTCAGATGAGGAGTTAGAGTTCGAAGGTGAGGACGAGGAGGAGTCGGAGCCGTCCAATAGTTCTTCAGAGTCCTCAGATCCAGATTGGTAGCCTTAGGGTAGTCTCGAGTCCATAGTTAGCAGCGAGGGCTGATACCTTTAGACTGTAGCTCTCTCTCCCCGAGTGTAGTCTGACCTCCCTTGCCACTTACCCTTTTTGATCAGTAATGGCTGTTGGATGTTTGTTGGTTGTATATTTTGGTTATATAAACAGATATTGTAAAAAGGTTTGTAATAATAATATAAAGTGTACATATTTTTAGCTGTGTTTGATTGTTGTTCGGCTATCCTTGTCTTATATTGTTTTGTCAGGGTATTGTTTATTTATTGCTTCCGCTTTTACTTTATTCTCTGTTTGGACGTTGGGTCGGCGATACTTCCTGGGATGTCGCACACAAATCAACCAAGGTAAGGATGTTCGCGTGCCGTGGGGTTCGGGGCGTAACATCTAAAATTCCTCCAAAAATTCCCGAATTCAATCATACGGCTCATTCCAGCCCTTAATTTCTACCAACTCGCGTCTAAACGGGTCCAAAAATACCCGATAAACTAGACGGGGTTTAAATCGCAACTTACCCGACTCTAGACTCACGCGGCTAGAGTGAAACAGGCGCCGATTGATGGCGATCTTGTGGTGGCGGCGACATACGGCTCACGGCGGGCGGCAATCGGCTTGGACGAACAGCGGCGGCTCACGGCGGTGGCGGCTTGGCTCATGGCCAAGGAGAGAGAAACCGAGAGGGAGAGGGGGAACGATGGCGTGACGATGGCAAAGCGATGGTGCGGCGTGGCACGGCGGCGGTCTGGACGATGGCACGATGACGGGCGACCAAGGGGCGATCGATGGAGGAGGGAGAGGCTCATGGTGGGGGGGCCGAATGGAGAGAGAGAGAGAGAGGAGAGAGAGAATGGGTCAAGGCTTAATACCCAAGTTTTGACCCATTTTTGGTAAATGACTAAAATGCCCTTCTCTCTACTTTTCAGCCGACGGTCCAGATTCGGTCTTATCTTGAAACCGACGGTCTAGATTGAATCTTTTCTAAAATATCCAAGAGCAATCTTGGAATTTCTCAAAAAGTCCAAGGGCAAAATTGTCTTTTTCAAATTTTAGGACAAAATGACCAAAATGCTCTTACCCATTATAACTAACCCTTTATAAGCCCTTAAGGGTAAAATGGTCACTTTCCCATTTTCTTACCTAAATTGAATTTTTCTGAAGGATTCGGGAACATCCAAAGCTACACGTTCTAACCGCAACATCGTCCTGATATCCTGTTGTGACTTCCAAATTTTCCAATACCCAATTCGGTCTCTAATTAATAATTGATTTTTACGTAACGTAACTTGAGCAATTCTCAGACTAACGAGTGGCTTTTTGGGAAAATTCGTGTATTCGACCCGTGACTGATACTAAATCGAGCACATGCAAGTTTGTTCAAATCGTGACGACTTCGGTTGTCAATAAAATCGCAAGGATCAATCGCTAGTTCTGGTGGGCACGATTGTTCGATATAGGTTTTAGATCGTTCGTCAGTTCATTTCGAGGTCAAACGGAATCACCCGTGATCCACTAGGATGATAGTGACGAATCGACCATTCACTATCCTAAGATCAGCCTACACTGGCTCAAAATGTCACCTCGACGATTTTATAGTCGAAAGTCAGTTCACGATCGAATTTCTCTAGTCATACGAATTTAAATCTCTAATTAGCCTTTCCCTAATGGTTAATATCCTAGGAATGATCAGTTCCGGGTGAGAATCAACTACAAGCTCGTTCATAAAACCATGTATTTCATAAATCCCAAGTGGACAACTTTTAGGATGTCACAATTCTTCTCCCCTTATAAAAATTTCGTCCTCGAAATTTACAATCTCACTAACTATTCACACAAATGGGGATAATGACATTGCATCAATTCCTCGCTTTCCCAAGTTGCGCCTACAGTCCCGTGATGTTCCTATACCACCTTGACCATCGGGATCGTCTTGTTCCTCAAAACTCGTTCTTTACGATCCTCGATCCTGGTTGGTCTTTCAACGTACGACATCCTGTCATCAACTTCTATCTCTTCATAGTTCAGCATAAGTGTTGGGTCCAGTTCGTACTTCCTCAGCATCGATACGTGGAACACGTTATGCACTTACGATAGATTTGGCGGTAACGCAAGGCGATACGCTAAATCCCCAATCCTTTCCAACACTTCAAATGGTCCCACGTACCTCGGACTCAACTTGCATTTCTTGCCGAACCAAGATAATCCTCTTATAAGCGATACCTTAAGGAACATGTGATCTCCCACTTAGAATTTCAAAGGTCTTCGCCTTCTGTCTGCATAACTCTTTTGACGGCTTTGCGCAGTCTTTAGCCTTTCGCGTATAATCTTAACAGTTTCAACCGACTGTTCTACTAACTCTGGCCCGGTTATGGTCATTTCTCCCACTTCGTCCCAACATACGAGTGTCCTACATGCCCTGCCATACAGTGCTTCAAACGACGCCATTCTAATACTTTGCTGAAAGCTATTATTATACGTGAATTCCACTAAGGGCAGCTGTTCTTCCCACTTGCCTTGAAAATCCAGCATGCATGCCCGAAGTATGTCCTCTAGAGTCTGAATCGTCCTCTCAGACTAGCCATCCGTTTGTGGATGATAAGCAGTACTAAACTATAACTTCGATCCCAATGCCATCTGCAAACTTTTCCAAAAATTGGCGATAAATTTGGGATCACGGTCCGATGTGATCGTCACTAGCACCCCGTGCAACCTAACGATCTGTTGCATGTACAATTCAGCATATCGGTCTAGTGCGAAGTCCTTTCGCACAGCTAAGAAATATGCCGATTTAATCAATTTATCAACAATTACCCAGATGGAATCATGACCTCTTTGTCTCCTTGGTAGTCCCATCACAAAGTCTATCATGATATGTTCCCATTTCCATTCTAGGATTTCTAAAAGTTGCAACAATCCTCTAAGCTTGCAGTGTTGCATTTTCACTTGCTGGCACGTCAGACACTTAGCTACATGCCTGGCTATGTCTACCTTCATACCGTTCCACCAATAATACTACCTTAGAATCCGATACATCTTCGTTCTCCCCGGATGGATACTATAACTACTACGATGCGTCTCCGACGAAATCCCTTCCTTAAGCTCCGCATCGTCAGGCACGCATAATCGCCCTCGGAACTTCAAGATCTCATCTTCAGATACTTGGAAATCCGGTTTCCTCTTAGTAGTATCCATCACAAGAATCTTCTGGATCTCTGGGTCCGTAGACTGTAAAGCCTTAACCTTACCTGAATTTCCGGCTCAATCCTGAGCGTGGCTAACAGGCTCGAGACTCAACTTACTTCAAATCTAAACTCTGAGTCTCGCACTTTTTCTAACAAAGTTCATTCCTTAACCATCAAATGCGCGAGGCTTGACTTCCAACTCAACGCATCCGCTACCCGGTTTACCTTTCCGGAGTGATATAAAATATCACAGTCGTAATCCTTTAGCAATTCCATCCAACGATGCTGCCTCATATTTAATATCACAGTCATAATTCTTTTTGAGAGAATAAATACTTGAGGCTCTGATGGTCAGTATAAATCTGAAATTTCTTACCGCATAAATAGTGTCGCCAAATCTTCAGAGCGAACACTATTGCGGCTTCATTCCAAATCGTGCATCGGATAATTCAACTCATGCGACCTCAACTGCCTTGACGCATAAGCCACTACTTGTCCATGTTATATGAGTACACATCCCAATCCTTTCAACGATGCATCACTGTAAATTTCATACCCTCCACATCTTGACGGAATAGTCAACACCGGTGCCTTTGTCAATCTATACTTCAACTCCTGAAAACTCCTCTCACATTTGTCGGTCCATTCAAACCTCGTTTCCTTTTTCCACAAATGTGTCAACGGTGTTGCTATCGCTGAGAATCCTTCTATGAAGCATTTATAATATCCGGCCATACCCAAAATGCTTCGAACCTCGGTTACCGATGTTGGTCTCAACCACTTCATTACTGCCTCGATTTTCACTAGATCTACTGAGATTCCTTCCCCAGAGATCACATGTCCAAGAAATGCAACTCAATTGAACTAGAACTCGCACTTGCTAAACTTAGTATATAGTGCATTCTCTCTCAAAGTCTGCAAAATCCTACTTAAATGGAATTCATGCTCCTCTAAACTCTTCGAGTATACCAATATGTCGTCTATGAAGACTATCACAAACTGATCTAAAAATTTCTTGAACACCCTGTTCATTAGATCCATAAACGCAGCAAGGGCGTTTGTCAATCCAAACGGCATGACTGTAAACTCATAATGCCCGTATCTCGTCCTGAATGCTATTTTCGGCATATCCTCTTTTCTAATCCTCAACTGGTGATATCCAGTCTTTAAATCAATCTTAGAAAATACCGAAACCCCTTGTAATTGATCAAACAGATCATCAATCCTTGGCAGAGGATACTTATTCTTAATGATCACTTGGTTTAACTGCTGATAATCAATACATAACCTCAATGACCTATCATTCTTTCTCACAAACAAGACTGGCGCTCACCATGGAGACACACTTGGACGAATAAATCCTCTGTCCAATAACTCCTACATTTGCACCTTTAATTTCTTCAACTCTGACAACGACATCCTATAAGGCGTTTTCGAAATTGGCTCAATCCTAGGGGCCAATTCTATCACAAACTCCACTTCCTTTTCTGGTGGCAATCCTGGCAATTCTTGAGGAAAGACATCGGGATAATCGCGTACCACAGCTATATTTTCTAGCCTCAGCTCTTCAGCTGTCGAATCACTCATAGCTGCTAGAAATCCTTCACACCCTTCACCTAACAATTTCATCATTTCTAGCGACGAAATCCAAGGAATCGAGGTTCCTTCTCGATTTCCTACAAATTTGAATTCCGGATGTCCAACAGGATTAAATTGGATCACCCTGCTACCACAATCCATCACTGTCCTCTGCTTAACTAGCCAGTCCATACATACTATTACATCAAAATCATACATCGCTAAAACCGCTAAGTCAATTCTCTCTTCCCTATCACCAATAATAATCTTATAATCTGGGCACCCCAACGAAACTAACACCTCATTATTCAATGGGGTGGTAACACACAACATCACATCAAGCAATCGCGGTTTCATACCAGTCAATCTAACAAACTGATCAGACACAAAGGAATGTGACGCCCTCAGATCGAATAAAGCATATGCAGCATGATCACAGAAAGAAACCGTACCTGTGACCACGCTTGGTGCATTCTTCGCTTCCCTTTTGGCCATTGCATACACTCGTCCTTGTACCGACGGCCTGTTCTGGTTCAAGGGTACAGGTGACCTAACTTGGTTTCCAACTCTGGGCGGCGGCGGTAACGTTGGTGGTCTAGCCTGTCTATTATTGGGACAGTTCTTCGCCCGGTGGCCCTCTCCGCCACATCTATAACATACAATGTTTCTACTTTGACATGGTATAGTCCCATGCCTTCCTCCACATACCCGACATGGACCATTTTGAAAACGGGTTGGTTTTCCTATATTCCTTCTAGCAGGAGAGACAAAACGTCGGTTATCCGCCATTAGCCTCTTTCCCAAGTTACGATTATCCCTACCTTGGGCAAACCTCGACCCAGAAGCAGCAGCCCTATCCGTTAAATTCCGCTCAATCGCTTGAGCTCGCTCATATCTCATTATAGTTTCTTAGGTTCAGAGAAATCATCTGACTACGAAGATCCGGTCTCAAATAGTCTCTGAACCTCTAAGCCCTATCTAGTGGATTCTCCACCATTCGCTGGCAAACTTAGCCAACCAAGTGAATTCAATCTCGTACCGATCCACTGTTCTTCGCCCCTGACGAAGTCTCATGAACTCCGCCAACTTCTGTTCCGGGGCACTCTCAGAAAAATACTTACTATTAAAAGTCTCTAGAAACATCGCCCAGTTCGGTGCAATACCAGCTGGGAATACTCATCCCCTGGTGGCCTTCCACCAATCATTTGCATGCCCTTGCAATTGATATGCTGCTAATGTCACTTTCTCCTCATCAGTACACCCTAGTACTTCAAAAGCCTTTTCCAACTCCTCTACCCATAGTGACACAGCCTCTAAATCACCTCTATCATCAAACTTATGGGGCTTTAACTTTAAGAACTGTTTGACTAGTTGATGCATTAGCCGATTCACATTCACCTGCCCCTGTTCTCGATCTCCATTATTACTATTTGTAGCAGCGACTATTGTGGCCTCCACAGCCTGGGCAATAATGGCATCTCGCTTCTGAGTCAGCCTGTCCATCAAAATTCCAACTTCCTCGAGAGCCCTTAAAATCCCATCCACTCGAGGATCTGCTGCAACCCTAACATCCACTCTGGGGTTTTCTGCAGCTCCAACATCAACTCCTGGGTTTTCTACCACTCTAGCACCTATTCCGAAGTCCTCTACAGCTCTAGTTCGAGCACGACTTCGACCTCTGGTTCCTCTTCCTGCGCCCCTCCTTGGGCCTCTTGCTATACCTCTTCCTTCACTGCTCATTATTCTAGCTTTCTACCACTCTCATGCTTGTTATAATTCCATACAGGAATTAGAGACCTAGGCCAACTAATCCAGTCTAGTCCTAGGCAGTGAATTAACATAGTAATCCACTTAATAGGCAATCAATCATACAGCACCAAACCACATCAATTGGGTTCGTACACTTACCTCGAGTCCAGACGCACCTGCACTCCAACCATTAGAGCATTCGATCATTCACAATCACAACAAACAATCTGGAATACGTATAGCACTAGGTATATCCATGGTTCATTAAGGTTTCTCTAACCAACTATCATTATCCTGGGTCTCCACTCCTTATCACTCCAAGCTCTAATCAGCTTAAATCGAGCTAACCTTGCTCTGATACCAATTCGGACGAGGATGTCACGCCTCGAATCTCGAGTCAAATGAGTGCGATGTCCCAGGAATATGTCGCTGACCCAATGATCTCATTAGAGTTAATTGTGGCGGAAACAATCAAATATACCGGGACAATAAAATTGGAAAACACCAGGAAGACAAAGATCGCCATACCACCAACACTTTACTATGCCACGATATAAATATGTACAACATGCATTTACAAACATACTTATACCTTACCGCCAACTTACTAGTCTACAAAACATGCATGCACACCCAATACTATCCACCATCACCAACCTTCAAAAAGGGAGATGACCTGGGTCCTCTATTTCTCCAAAAATGATACTCTTCAAAACTTCTACTCTGAACCTTCCCACTAACCCTGGCGTCCACTTAGAGTCCGACTCATTAACACTCGAATCTAACTCCTCCCGAATCGTTGCTTCCATTGAGAACTCTGACTTGGCTCCGATCTCTATCGGATGGTTTATGTCACCCAACTCCCCTACTGGAACCTCATCCTGCTCCTCCTTGACTGGCTCCTCAACTAGCTCGATCTCTGGCACATAATAGGGATTATACTCGTACACGGGTACGCCCTTCTGTTGATCTTCAGACTCTGCTTCTAAAACTTCCTGTGGTTTCGCTTCAAGGTTTTCTTCTTCTCCTTCTTATCCTTCCTCAAGAATTGCCTCGAGATCCACGTCTATTGGATCATATCCCGCCTGGGATTCTTCTGGTTCTGGCTCATGCTCGGCTCTCGAGGGTTCAGATATTGCAGAAGCAGGGTGAAGTCCAGACTAAGCCAGACTAGTCTCCAAGCTAGTCAGCTCGCCATCGGGATGGGGTATGGCTGATAGATCCCAGTCCCCAACTCCATCAAAAGGGACGTCGAAGTCTCAGACAGGGCCGAACTCATTAATCCCGTCTCTAAACATCCATGTAGTGTAGGTGTGGGCCTGCCAGTGGGGTAATCCTATATCTACCTAAACTACGATCGTATATTTAACCCAAGTGAAATTATCGCCCATCGGATACTCCATCACGTCTTGATCGGTGTGCATGACTATCCCAAAACGCTCCGATGGCGGCGGCGGCAGATTCATGGCTTAAGCGGGGGCTCTGAAATGGTTTGGTTGAAACAATCATGAGACACTTCTCAATAAGTTGTAACCTAAACCCTACATAGGCTACCACGAAATTCCAGACACGTCCAAATACACAACCAAACAAACCATGCAAACAACAACCAAACATTCACACACACCTAGACTCTCGGCATACGCAACCTGCACATTAACCCACAATCCCAACATACAAATCTCACGCACATGCTACAACACACGTACTTTCCACATATCAATACACACGTTAATCACACCACATTCCAGCCCACTTGTCGTACCCACACTTGTTCAATTACTTTCCCGACCCGCGTAAACACGCCTCAGGCCCACTCGATCGCGCCCCGAGCATCACACGCCTCAGTCCGATCCCACATTTACTTTTCATACTACACATCTCATTCTCAATCACATTCCCGGCCCGCGTAAACACGCCTTAAGCCCACTCGATCACGCCCTTAGCATCATACGCCTTGGTCGGATCCCATTTTCACTTTCTTTCCTCAGCCCGCGCCAAATGCGACAGGCCGACATGATTGTGACCCGAGTTTAGAATGCCTCGGTCCGATCCCAATCTCACCTGAGCTGATCGTGCCTCGGGTCAATCTCATTTCCCATTTTCTCATTCCTCAGCCAGTGTCAAATGCGACAGGCCTACGTGATTGCAACCTAAGTTTAGAATGCCTCGGCCCGATCCTAATCTCACACTTACACACATTCGCATTAAGTTACGTGCACACAATTGCACTAAATACATCACGACAATACAGTCACATCACAAACACACGATTAACACATAAATTGGCATTTTTTCACACCCAAATGTTATCAAATCAATTCCAGCCGTTCACGGCACTTTCACAAAATCTTTAGCCGGACTTAACGGTACAAATCGGGTATCAAACAGAACCCCATGGCACTCCGAACAACCATTCACAGCATACCATCGGCCTCTAAAGTTCCTCCAAAAATTCCCGAATTCAATCCTACAACCTGTTAATCAAACCAGCCCTTAATTTCTACCAACTTGAGTTTAAACGGGTCCGAAAATACCCGATAAACTAGGTGAGGCTTAGATCGCGACTTACCCGTGTTGAGGAAAACTCCTAATGGATTTTGAAGCTGACAAAACTCTCAATGTGTAACTTGTGAATCTGACATACATTTCTTTCCAAGTTAATGTATTCTTGAAGTTTAGAAGGAATTATCAGACTTTACAAGTTTTCAAAACTAAAAGTTCATACGCAGACGTTGAAGTTTTGCAAATGCAGACACTAAAATTTTTCAGACGCAGAAGTTATTCAGATACATAAGTAATGAAGACGCAGAAGTTATGCAGACACAGACGCTGAAGTTTTTCAGATGCTGAAGCAAAACTTATTCAGAACGAAACATAACAGCTAGTGATCTGGTATGAATTTCACAGAAGGAAAGTTTTGATTGACTCAATCTCAATCAAATTGATTGACAATCAAATATTATAACAAGAATGCATTACAATGGATAAAACTCTGCTTATGGAAACTAAGATTCTGATTGTATGGGCAATCAGAATAAGCCGGATTCAGAATTTGTCATCCAACGGCTACTCAATCCTTTCTATACAAATCTGTCCAAAGTGAAGATTGGAAGATGATCCTCTGAAAGTTGTTCAACGGCTAGTTTGGAAGTGGATGAGTATTTAAGGAGATCAACGAGTAGCAGAAGAAGATGATAGAATCAAGAATCAACAAGTCCAAAGTCTGAGCATACTCCAATCCTTTCTCTTATCTTTCTTGTGCTGAATATTAAGATCTTGAGGGACATTTTGTAAGAGTAAGTGTGTAAGATAGAGAGTCTTATCAAACACAAGAGTGATATCACTCAGAATCTGTATTTCCTCTTGATTACATAGTGAAATCCAGCTAGTAAGATGTCAGCGTGGGAGAGTGGATGTATGCTTGCTATAAGCCGAACCACTATAAACTTGTGTACAGTTTTTCTATCCCTTATCTCTCACTTTATATATTGCACATCAACAGCACAGTCTATATAAACTGTTTTGATTCTTAATTGTGTTCAGACTCAACTGTGATCTTTCATTTTCTCTTAAATTTGCAAAAAATGTTTAAGATCACCTATTCACCCCCCTCTAGGTGATCCCTGCTAGCCACATCAACCTGACTCTAGACTCACGCGGCTCGAGTGAAATGGGCAGCGATCGACGGCAATCTTGCGGCGGCGGAGACGTGCGGCTCACGGCGAGCGGCAATCAGCTTGGGCGGACGGCAGCGGCTCATAGTGGTGGCGGCTTGGCTCATGGCCAAAGGGAGAGAAACCGAGAGGGAGAGGGGGAACGGCGGCGTGAGGGTGGCAAGGCGGTGGTGCGGCGTGGCACGGCGGCGGTCCGAACGACGGCGCGGTGATGGGAGGCCATGGGGCCATCGGCGGAGGAGGGAGAGGCTCACGGTGGGGGAGGCTGAATGGAGAGAGAGAGGAGAGAGAGAATGGGTCAAAGCTTAATACCCAAGTTTTGACCCATTTTTGGTAAATGACCAAAATGCCCTTCTCTCTACTTTTCATCCGACAGTCCAGATTCGGTCTTATCTTGAAACCGACAGCTTAGATCGAATTTTTTCTAAAATATCCAAGGGCAATTTTGGAATTTCTCAAAAAGTCCAAGGACAAAATTGTCTTTTCCAAATTTTAGGGTAAAATGACCAAAATGCTCTTGCCCATTATAACTAACCCTTTATAAGCCTTTATGGGTAAAATAGTCACTTTCCCATTTTCTTGCCGAAATTGAATTTTTTTAAAGGATTCGGGAACATCCAAAACTATACGTTCCAACCGCAACATCGTCCTGATATCCTGTCGTGACTTCCAAATTTTTCGATGCCCAATTCGGTCTCTAATTAATAATTGAATTTTACATAACGTAACTTGAGCGATTATTAGACTAACGGGTGGCTTTTTGGAAAAATTCATGTATTCGACCCGTGACTAATACTAAATTGAGTCACGTGCAAGTTCGTTCAAATAGTGACGACTTCGGTTGTCAACAAAATCACGAGGATCGATCGCTAGTTCCGATGAGCACGATCGTTCGGTATAGGTTCTGGATCGTTCGTCAGTTCATTTCGTGGTCAAATGAAATTACCCGTGATCCACTAGTATGATAGTGACAAATCAGCCCTTCACTATCCTAACATCGGCCTACACTGACTCAAAATATCACATCGACGATTCTATGGTCGAAAGTCAGTTCACGATTGAATTTCTCTAGTCGTACGAATTTAAATCCCTAATTAGCATTTCCCTAATGATTAGTATTCCAGGAATGATCAGTTTCGGGTGAGAATTAACTACAAGCTCGTTCATAAAATCATATATTTCATAAATCCCAAATGGGCGATTTTTAGGATGTCACATGCACTGGCAAAGGGTCGATAAATGAGCTTGCATGGAGCCGAAAATGAGGAAAAGCGACAAAAGAAAGTAATCGAGAAGAAGGCCCTGCCATGCTTTCCGGCAGTGTGTTGGACTGAAGGTAACGCCTCTCTTTTCTCTGTTTTGAAGCAGGCAACGAGGGAAACACATTGGATGGGTACAGTTTCTGAACCAAAGGGGGCATGGATAGACATTTTTTTATTGGCATCGCTAACATGGAGTGATAAGTCAATTACACGATGCCAACTCTGTGTTTCTTTGATTTTACATGTCATTATCATGTGACACCATCGATACACAGGAAACCTTCTCGTCTTTTTGCCATTTGGAGTACATGCACCCGGGATTGAAACGGAGAATATCTTGTATAATCTCTATTCATGGGGGGCGATCTAAGCCATCGTCAGATATAATGAATGGGTCCTGCGTAATCAGGCTCACAAATCTAATGACCGAGGCGACTCATTTTACCATGGACGACTCGGATCATTATGCCAATGTAGAATGAGGGCATGGAAGAGGTTCCCCTCGGAGTGCACCTTGTATGGTATGCCCATTACTCTCTTTCGCTCTCTTTGATTGTATTTATTACTCTTTTCCTCTATGCATTGCTGGTTTAGCATTCTAGGGTTTATCCAAAAGAACAGGAAATAACCAAATCTTTTCAGTTTAAGATTAAGTGTGTTTCTAGAACTTGAGGAACCGATCGAATCTAAACTTTTTATTCATTGGAAATCATTTTCATTAAAGGAAAGTATTATCGCTTTTCAAAAATCAAGGATTAATACTTTTTTGATAGACAAAAGTTTCTTATTCGATCAACAGATTTATATTAAGATTCGATGATGAGTACTCGTTAAACTTTGGGTAGATTGACTTGATCTTAACAGTTTCTGAGCTTCTAACAATTGGGTTCGAAACCATCTTAATAAGGAATCAAGGGGTCTTTCCAGATATATTACTCCAAAGAAACCACACAATATGCCTGCCTACTCGACTAGAATTGAATAAAATTATATCCCTATTATTACAAGCATATGATTCACGGCGAGATAAAGAAAGAACTTGAATCAAATACCTGTCTGTCACTCTTACAAGGAACACGAAAAGGACATATTCTAAATATATCATATTATTCTCTATATGTTGAACTTGAAATCATTTTGAACCAGATTGAAATATGATTTTTGGGATAAGGAACAAACAAACCATGGAGCAGGAGAGTAAGCCAAAATTTCCAAAATCTGAATTTGTTGCAGTGCAATGCCATTTATCACCTTTAAGTTTCACTTTAATGTCTAAAGAATGGATTATTCAACTGCCAACTGAAACCGATGATATATCTAATTCAATTCACGATGAGCTCGCATATATAACTTACATTCTGGAAAAGAGATTTGAGAACAAAATAGAACTTTTACGTTTGATCATTCATCTAAATAGAATTTACATACACGCACAATTGTTTTAATTCATTAAAAAAATATGCATTTCTCTATCATTTCTTGAACATAGATTGGAGGTTTATTATTGGAATACACGCAAGAGTCAGAGATTTGCCAGGATTTTGATTATTACCAATGCATGTGTAACTCTATTATTTCTTGTCCGTCGATTAAAGATTTATTATCGGAACGTGCATTGGAATTATAAATTTACTAGGATAAAATATTTTCTAAACTGACCATGAAACTTAAACTGCTGGGTGAAGCTCGCATGCGAGCGCGCCGCATGGCTTAACATCAACATCGCGCGAGTTTTGTGGTTTTCGAATAGTGCAGGTTGATCGTGTGGAGACTCCATTGAAGCATGTACTTTCTATCATTCATGAGTTGATGTTTGATGCCATGGAGATTATCCCATTGATAAACCTTATGAAAATTAAATTTGAAGAATGTTTGCCTGTCGGAAACACGCCAAAAATCATCGAGTCAAAAATTTTGTCAGAAATTTGGAAGTGGAACTTTAGATAGCGGTATGTCAAGCGACTCCATAAATGCAATGAGCAGTATTTTTCAAAAATTCTCAGCAGAAAATGAGAACTAGAAAGCTTCTCCAGAGCATATAAAGCTTTGGCTTCAATACTTTGATCTATTTTGTTTAGCTACTGCATATGGATAATATATCGTGTGCAACAGAAGAATGGAAGAAATGCATCAGCGACATGTCGAACCACAAGGTTTTATTTAGGTTGGATGAAAGGGCAGCACTAGATGCAGGCGATGACGCCAACAAAGAGCAGCTTAGACTCTCAAGACACGAAACGACACAAATACATACTAGAGACGAGTTCAGATACTCGTACACAACACAAAACTATGCCAGTTTTTGCTTAGATTCAAACAGTCCACAATGGAGTTTACTTCATGACATATAGGGTTGGCAAGCTTTGATCCAACACTGGTCGCGCAGTTTCGGTTGTTCCCAAGTCCTGGCTGGTTACCTTAGAGGTGGATAATCCTGCGCTCGAGCTGCAAATGAGAATTCGCCAAATAAAAGATATGCATGACAAAGTTTATGCCAAAATGACTTAGATTAAGACAAGCTCGATCTTTTATTTCGACTCGTGCCCCATGACGTCAGAATTATTAAACCTGTCCGACTTTAAGTTGTGGGATATTCGATAATTCTCTTATTAGCGGTAAAAAAAAGATTAAGGAACTGAAAAGAACAGCAATTATGATACGACTTTTCAGACTTCAGCAGCAAAGTATCAGCACAGCTCGCTAGAGAGTAGATTTCACTTAAACACAAAGGTTCCCAAACTAAAAGCTCAATCAATTTCCACATTTTCTATGTGAATAGGGGAAGTCCATTCTAGGATTTGAATACATGTGAGTCGAGAATGTAGACCTGAAATGCTTCGTATTCTTAATGTCTACAATGGTTTTAATTCAATTTTGTCGGATTCTGTACGAGCAATTACCTAACCTTATCACGTGTTAAAGGCAGCTCTCTTCACCGCATACACACGGTGGACATCCATAAATCCATTTCGCCTCTAATGTTTTCTCAAAAAAAATTCGCTTAATGTTACCTCAATGATGGTGCCCAAGTGCGGACGCAGAAGCTGGTACTCCTGTCGCATGCGAATCACTGCCAAATAACACCTGCATAATGTGCATCTAGAGAAGTCATTAAACATCACCGTCGACATATCAAAGATAAGTAAGCATGCCAATGTTTTCCTCAACCATCAGGAAGAGAGATGCGGGGACTAGTCACTCGGCAAAGGCATTTCCCTTACCTGAATCACATGTCATCGGACTGTCAACTTGCCTAAATTGTCCTATTGGAGGAGCTAATTTCACACCAGTAAAGTAAAAGAAGCAGCTGTTGAATGCCACAACAGTTCTAAGATATCAATGGAATGGTGTTGTCCTTTGCATGTAGAAAGGAAGTATCTCCTCACCTCTCCTTAGAGGCAGTGTCAATGCCATTGCGCAGTTCCTCAGTTGCCAGCCCCAATGCATAAGCGCCAATTCTGAAACACCCATTTAAGAAAAGTTAGCAGACCTAAGATATTGATGTTTTTGCTATAAGATGGAATCGCTATGATACAATCAACACGGATAATACGGGAAGATTAACCGATATGCCATGACATAAATCAGATTGTTCGGACAACTCAAGTGGAAAAACACAATTGACAACAGAAACTAATGAGGTGGTGATACAGCAGAGCAAGCACTTCCTTTCATCTCTTGATGCTGAGATGTGAGATATTCACATTAATGCAGACAAATAAGTTCAAGGTTTTAACTTTTGAGGTGAGAGTCGAGATCATTAAAACATTGAATCGTTACCGTGACAGCTTTATGACGAACGACATATGATCTAAGTTACCTTCAATGTGAAGACAGTCTTTTATTGGGTAGGAAAGGGTAATATTATTCATCTACCTTGAATTCCAGTAATCCCTATAAGTATGTTCCAAGTGAAAAATGTTGCACTGGACCTGCTAACAAAGAATCTTCCTATGTCACACAAGTATATATATGATGCCAAAAGGCGAATCAGCCCACTCCAGACAAGTAGCCTCCAATTTTTTCGTGGAGATGCCACGTGGTGCCTAACGGCAACGACCGGCAATATTGAATAGCTAGGTAACATAATATGCACTCTAATTTGGGATCCAAATAAATACAATATGCGCGAATCTTGATCTAAGAGTTCGTTAGATGTTTAATAACGCTAGTCTCACGTGCTCTCGACATCTTAAAAAGGTAAATATTTGGCGAACAAAAGTATAAAGAAGACAATATAAGAAATCAGGCACCAATTTTTACGCAAACACCGCATGTGTCTTATATACGTTACGCAGCAAAAGACCACACATTTAAAAGGGGTCAATCATTCATATCCTTTGCTGTAGACCTGGTAATCAAGCTCCTTCGTTTTCTATTATTTTTCAAGAAACACCACATGTAACTTGTTTACATTACAGCCACAAAGGATCTTACATGTAAAAGCCATCAAACCGCCCACATTCTCCACCATAATAAGTGAAAAAACATTGTCCGATTGATGCACGGCCACATGAACCGGAACATTGTCTTACCTTCTTGCACCTCGTCGGATCTTTATATAGTGCTCCAACATTTTTCCATAGTCCACAACTGGGAGTTCCCTTTTACAAATCAACAAATAAACAAGATGAGTCTAACATCAGCACAAGGGAACGAGTGAGATAGAAGCACACCGCATGAGGAATGAGGGAGAGAAATACAAAGTAAGAACCAGCTCTCTCAGCCCCGCTTCCATGTCGTCGCGGAACCTCAGGACCAAGTCCAGGATATACCTGGAGCCTCTAGCCGGTTTCCTTTCATAAGCACTCGCAAAAGTGCTGTCCAGCACGCCCTAGAAAAAGATTAAAGAAAGAATGACTTATTAGAGCTCAGCGAACCTGGTATTTAACAAATTTAGATGGATCATAACAACATTTTACCTCACTATTCACAATGAAAATTGGTAAATCCTTCACCAAACAAGTTCATCTGTCCTAGTTTCAATAAAAACTAAAAGCTTGTTTCAAAGAAAGCCACCTTTTCTTAAATTGAAGCTAGTAAAATAATATCAAACCTCACCAACAAAAATAGTTTTGCCTTTTCTCTACAAATTTATGCAAATCAAGGAAAGGGTGGTTCCATTCAATCTCGAACTAATAAACAAACAACCCATTTCATTTTTCAGGTCTAGAACTTCAAAGAAAGGGGGATAAAGGTGTACAATTTCTCCAGGATGCTGATGAGTTCGTAAAGCCTGTGCAGGAAAGCTAAAGACATTGCTCAGACAAAGAGAACCTGAGAAGTCTCACAGACAATCAAAAGAAGAGAAATGCTATAGAGAGAGCACTTGTATGAGGGGTGTGTGGATTGCGTGAGAGAACCCAAGAAGGGTTTATATAGACGGATGCACAGGCAGAGGGTGGGTCAAAAATTATAAAAGGGACAAAAGAAGAGTAATCGAGAAGAAGGCCATGCCATGCTTTCTGGGAGTGTGTTGGACTGAAGGTAACGCCTCTCTCTCTCTTTTTTTAAGCTCGCAATGAGAGGGAAACTAATCTCACATCAAAGTGGGCAAATGAAGAGAGATTTTTTTTTAACGTGTCCGTTGGCATCACAGGCTTGGAGTAACGAGTCAATCACACAATCCTGCGTTATACAAACTCTAGTCGTTTGAAGTTGAGAAAACCTTGCTTAATCTCAAATCATCACGGTACACCAGATGATTTGAGCCGTCAGAAATAATGGGTCCGACGTAATTAGGCTCACAAATCTAATTATTGAGTTGACTCGTTTTACCATGGACGGCCCAGATTATTTAGCCAATATGGACTGAGGGCATGGAAAAGTTTCCCCTTAGAGTGTGCCTTCTATGGTAGGCTATATACTCTCTTTCCCTCTTTTTGATTGTATTTGTTACTCTTTTTGTCTATGCATTCCTGGATTACCATTCAAGTGCTTGCCCAAATTGCTGCACTGCTGGAAAAAGATCTAGGAAATTACCAAATCTTTACTAACAAAGTAATATTATTTCTCTGTACGTTCTTCTTCTGCTTCTGTTAAAGATTAAGTGGGTTTCTAGGACTCGGGGAACTGATCAAATTTAAACTATGTTTATCAGAAATCAAGGATTAACTTTTTGATAGATAGATGTTTCTTATTCAAATGATAGTTTTATATTTAATTTCGACAATGAATTCTAGCTAAATCTGAGCTTTCCCCCAGCAATGGACAGAAAAAAATTCGAGAGAAGTTGTTCAGTGAAATTGAGTCAACCATCATATGAGGTATAGATGCAACCTTATAAACAATACTTTCCTTTCTCATTTCTTTACCATAAACCCTTTCCACAATCTGTCATTGACGTGCTTTAAGCAAAAAAGATACATAAGAACAAATAAATGAATGTATATCTTCCCATTGCAGTATGGTATTGTGATGCATAAGAAGCCTGGTTTTGCCCAGTTAAACATGCAGCGAAGGGAATCAGGGAAAAAAAACATGAAACAATAAAATGAAACGTCATTTAACTACATATTGAGCAACCAAGTACATATATCTTCGGGTTGAATAATGGCAGCGGTAACAACAACAACAGCAACAAACCAAGCTTTGTCCCACAGACCATTTGAAAAATGACACTTTCAACTACACTTTCGATGAGCAGCAAACTTAACAGTTTCCATGAAGAAATTTTCCAGTTTGACATTCACCTACTAGCATGAGACACAGATGATAAACATGGAACTTTAGATAGTGAAACGATCCAAACCACACAATTCCTTGAATGTGGGGAAAAAAAAACTAGAAAGCTTGTCCAGATCAGCAACCAAAGATTTGGCTTCAGCATCGTCTTAACATCATAATCAAGTTACTGGATAGGTAGAATATTATACGACAGGAAGCAATTTCAACTAGTTGGACCATGGGGTTCTATTTATATAGGGATAGCAACAGCAACAAAGAGAAGTTCAGATGCTCAAGGCACGAAATGATGACATTAGTTATACTAAGAGCAAGTCTGGATGCTCGGACACGAAACCACACAACAACATAAGTAGAGTAATATGATGTGCAATGGAATACCTTAAGAAATGAAACATCAGCATGTCAAACCATAGGGTTTTATTCATATCGGATGATGGCCTGCCTTAGATGTAAGCAGTAACGCCAACGAAGAGCAGTTTAGACTCTCAAGAAACAAAATGACAACATTATACAAAGAGAAAGTTCAGATATTCAGATACGAAACGACGCGACAACTGGTCAAGTCCGATACTCGGATACGACACAAGACTATACCGGTGTTCATTTAGACTCAAACAGTCAAACTTCTCCAATAATGGAGTTTACTTCACAACATAAAGGGTTGGAAAGCTTTGATGTGACGCTGGTCGCCCAATTTCAGTTGTTCCCAGGTCCTGGTTGATTTCCCTCTAAGCGAATAATCCCGCGCTCGAACTGCATATGAGAATTCTCCATGTATGAGTTATACATGACAAAGCTCAAGCCTTATCCCACAGACCAAAAACGACTTAGATTAAGCCAAGTACAATCTTTTAGTTCTCTTGGATCCCCGTGATCTCAGAATTATTAAACCTATCCATGTTCAAGTTGTGGAATAATCCATAATACAATTGAGCAAAAGAAAATAGATTAAGGAATCGAAAAGAGCAGCAACCACGATAAGATTTTTCAGACTTCAGCAGCAAAGTATCATCACCACTCGCTAGAGAATACATTTCAGTTAATCACAAAGGGCCGCATACTAAGAGCTCCATCACTTTCGATATTTTCATATGAATAGGCAAGTCCATTTCTGGAGTTTAAATACATGTGAACCAAGATAATAGTCCTCAAATGCTTCTTAGTGTCTACAATGGTTTCAATTCAATCATGCCAGACTCTCTGCGAGCGACGCCGGCGAGGGTCGCCCTCGCCAGATCACATGGTTACAGTGGCTGATCTTTCCCAGCATACACATGATGGACATTTGCATACACGTGGTGGTATCCATAAAATTCGTATCACCTCTATTGTTTTCCTCAAAAAATTTCTCGTTCTATTACCTCAATGATGGTGCCCAAGTGTGGACGCAAAACATGGTACTCATGTCGGATGCGAAGGAGTGCCATGTAGCACCTGCATAATGAGCATCTAGGGAAGTAATTAAACTTCATCGTTGAGATATCAAACGTAAGTGAACATGCCAATATTTCCCTCATTGGTCACTAAGAGAGATGCTTCCGAGGGAAAAATCACTCGGCAAAGGCATTTCCCTTTCCTAATTCCCATGTAGTCCGACAGTCAAATTGCCTAAATTTTCATTTTGGAGATGGTAAATTCTTGCCCATTAAAGTAAAAGAAGCAGCTGTCGGATGTCACAACAGTTCTAAGATATCAATGGAATCGGCTTGTGTGACATCTCGGATTTTGACCCAATTTTGAGATTTATAAAACGTGTAATTCGTCAGTGTGCTTATAGTAAAATCTCGCCAGAGAATTAATCACTCCCGGTTATCGTTTTCAAATTTTGAGATTTCGCTAGAATCGCACTCAATCGAATTTGGCCATTATTTAGAGCCCAAACTTCGGTGTCGAATTTCTCGAGTTCCGGGACGAAACAAATCGGACGGTGTCGAAATTATCATGGCCAACATCGAGATTGTCTGGAATAGTGGAAAAGTAAAATGACTACTAACCAACTTTCTCATAGATAGACCATGTAACACGTAACGGCAACGACTTGAAACATACAAAAAGGTAACCTTTGCGATCCCTAAATCGTGACTTGAACAAATCCAAGATGTGTCGACCTTGATTGAAAAGTACGTCTGAAGTATGAAAACGCAAAAATAATGGTTTCCCGACAATCAACATCATAAAATGGTAATCATACGGCGACAAAAGCATAAAGACAGCAATCTAAGTAGTCAGCCTTCTATTTTCTCGTGGAAACACCATGCGTCACTTATATACGTTACAGTCGCAAAAGGTCTAACCTTAAAGTGCAACTCACAATGCATATTCTCTACTATGTACCTAATTATGATGTGTTGATCTTGACTAAAAGTTTGCTGGAAGTTTGAAATTGCAAAAATAACGGTTTCCTGACAATCAACGTGTGACATCCCGAATTTTGACCCAAATTTTGGGATTTAATAAACGTGTAATTCGTCAGTGTGCTTATAGTAAAATCTCACCCGGGAACTGATCACTCCCCGTTATTATTTTAAATTTTGAGATTTTGCTAGAATCGCGCTCGATCGAATTTGGTTATTATTTAGAACCCAAACTTCGGTGTCGAATTTCTCCGATTTCGGGATGCAATAAATCGGATGGTGTCGATGTTGTCGTAGCCAACGTCAAGATTGTCAGGGGTAGTGGGAAGAAAAATGAGTTTTGACCGGGTACGAAATTGGACTAGTAGACCTCCCTCGTGGTAGTTGATCAAATTAATTTGGCCTTTGTCCCTTATTATGTTCTAGGATTAATTTAGACCGTCGGAGTGTTATCGGTTTTAATTATAGGCCTTTATGTTGCATTTAATATTAGATTGAACTTTTAAATTCTCTCTCTCTCTCTCTCTCTCTCTCTCTCTCTCTCTCCCTCCTCCGCATGCACATGTCATGCATGCACACACTCCCCGCTCCCTCTCTCTTCTCTCTTCTCTTTCTCTCTTCTCTTCTTCTCTTCGGGGCGTCTCTTCGTTTTCTCCTCCGATGAGCTGCACCCGATCTTGCTCTGCCCGACGCCGCGCCTCTCGTCGCCAGCCACCGTTTGTCGCCGCCACGTGCTGCCCGGCCGCTGTATCCGCCCTGTCGCCGCCACCCTCAGCCTCTGCCACCCCTCCCTTCCTCCTCCCTCCCTCTTCCTCCCAGCTGCACCCCCTGCTCCGCCCGACGCCGCCATGGCCGCCGTGGTTGCGAACTCCACTGCTTAAGCCCCTGGGAGCTCGCCACCGCCTCCATCACTGTCGCCCGACGCCTCGTCGCCACTGCGAGCCTAAGCCGCAGCTGCGGTTCGCCAGGCCGAAACCCCCCGTCCAACTCCACTCCGGGCGGCCACCCCGCAACCGCCGCCCAACGCCGCCCCACCAGCCGCCAACGCCGTCACGCCGCCGCGTCTACTAACGGCCCCACCCAGCGCCGTGTTCCTCCCCTCTCTCTCGCAACTCCCGGCCGTCCAACGCCACCCCCCAGCCACTCGCCGCCCCACCAGTCGACTCCGGCCGCCCTCCCCTAGTCCGCCTCACTGCCCTAACTATCACCGCCGCCGTTGCAGCTGCACCGGCACCGCCGCGAGCAAACCAGCCACTGCTCGAATACGTCGCCAGCCACGGTGCCGTCGCCGGAGAGCCGCCCAGCCACAGCGTCACCGTTATCGCCATGCCCGACCATTGCTGGTCGCCGTCACCGGACCAATTCACCGCTGCCGCCGCTCGCTCGCCCTAGCCAACCCAACTCGTCGGCCGGCCAGCCGTGCCTCGGGCCGCGCCCGTGCCCCAACGCCCGTGCCCGCGCCCGCGCCCACGCCCATGCTCGTGCGTGTGCCCGTGGCCGAGGGTTGTGCCCGTGGCCAAGCCCCGCGCCCGTCTCGCCCGTACCCGCGCCTAGCCAACACCGTTCACCCGGGCCATTTTAGGCCCGAGTCGATTTTTACCGGGCCAAAACCTTGTAAGTGATATTCTAACCCCTATTTAGTATAATGGGTACCATTAAACTTGTCTAGGGATTTATTTAGATGTAATTTAGTGCTTATCTTAGAAAATAATTAGACGTTTAGAAGGCGGTTAATGCATGGATTATGTGGCGCATGGTAGATTAAATTATGGTGATAGTGTGGCTGATTGTGGTGTTCTGATTGACCGTGTCGTGGTGGCGCATGTGGATGAAAATGGGAAATTGTACGTGCTTGGCTTGAATGTCGGAAGTGTGATCGGATGTGACTGATTGTGGGCCAATGTGATGGGCTGTGATGTAAATTGGATTTGTACGAATTGTTGATTGGTGAATTGTGACATAGTGAATATATCCTGGGTTTTGATTGGTACGACTTGTGAGATTGGCAAATTGTATTGTGGTGCATATGCATGTGAAAAAGCCCGAATCGATCGGAGGGCTGCCAACCTGAGGCGTAGGTTACGCGGGTCATTGGAATGGAAATGTGTCCTAAGGCGTGGTTACGCAGGACTAAGCCCGGCTTGATCTGAGGGCTGAACTTGAGGCGCAGTGGCACGGGCTATGAGTTGGGGCCTGAGGCGTAGTAGCGCGGGCCGTGTGAAGGGACCTGGGAGATCGTGGAAAGTTGTTCAACCACGCATGCGACCTGATTGTGATTAATTGATTGAATTTGACTGAAGGATTGGATGATCTGACTGGGTGTTTCGATTGAATGCTATTGTGGCTGGCTTATGTATGACTGTAAGTTGTTATTCAATTATTGTTATTATTATAACATACTTGACTAACGTGCAGAGCCGGTATGCAGTTGCTGGCAAGGTAAGTACCCAAGATGAATTCATTATGTTGGGAGTTAGATTGCATGTACGACTTGTCTAGGTACGCATTGGCCTACGTAGGGTTTAGAGTATTGCTTATTGAGACTCGTTCTCACGGTTATTATATAACCATTTTCAGATCCTCACCCTCGAGCATAACACCACCTAGGCGTTTTGGAGTCCTCGTGCATATGGTGCACGAGGATAACGAGTACCCGGGTCTGAATCCAGGTGAGGCATACATTAGGCATTATACTTATGTTTGGGTAGATGTAGGGCGAGAAGAGTTGGAACGCCATAACTATTTGGCTTGGTCTCATAAGGTCGGGTTGGTAAACTCTGGGCCAATCCGAGGTTATGAAGGGTTGCGGTTCGATAATGAGAATGCGGTCAATTGGGAACCCTGGGACAAGTTTACTCCCGATGGCGAGGTGTCAAATCCCGATAGTCCTCCTGTGAACCCCGTTCCAACACCAGCACCGGTCCCCGAGCTCGAGAGCGAAGAAGAATCCATGGCGAACGAGCAGGGAGATAAGGAAGAGAACCCGATTGAGATTGACTCGGATTCGGAGACGGACTCTTCAGGGTCCGATCCGGATTGGGTGCCGTAGAGTCGAGCTAGCCGTAGCCCTATTTTGGTGGGACTAACCCTTTTTGGAGATAGGAGTCCCTCTTAATCTTTTACCCGACCGTCGAGCCATGTATCCCTTTTTGTTGCTAATGGCTCCCTAACCTTGTTGCTAATGGCTCCCTGACCCACTTTTGGTGTACGTACTTGCCTGT
This sequence comes from Syzygium aromaticum, assembly GCA_024500025.1. NCBI lineage: Eukaryota > Viridiplantae > Streptophyta > Magnoliopsida > Myrtales > Myrtaceae > Syzygium > Syzygium aromaticum. The sequence goes on from CM044891.1 coordinate 28,200,052, forward strand.
AATGAATGTTGTAAGTCCTTCATGTTGTTAATCTAAAATATTGTTTATGTTGTGATTGCTATCCTTGGTCATGGTTTTATTATGTTCAGGTGTTTTTGTTTCCGCTTGTGTTTTATCCTCTAATTTGGGTTTGGGTCGGCAACGCTTTCTGGGACGTCGTGTTCAATACGATCTAAGGCGAGATGTCGCGAGCCCGGCGGGGTCCAGGGCATGACACAACGTCATAAAATGTTTCTCATACGACGACAAAGTATAAAGACAGCAATCTAAGTAATCAGCCTCCTGTTTTCTCACTGAAACACCATGTGTCACTTATATGTGTTACAGCCGCAAAAGGTCTTACCTTAAAATGCCATTCATCATGCAGATTCTCTACTATAGACCTTATTAAGATGTGTCAATTTTGGCTAAAAGTTTGCTAGAAGTTTGAAAATGCAATTATAACACCTATCAACATCATATAAAGGTTAACAGACCATGAACAAAATTATAAAGACAGTCTAAGTAATCAGCCTCCAATTTTTTTCACGGAAACACCCTCTATGACCAATATGCGTCACAGCTGCAAAAAATCTTAAATCGGTCATGCACAGTCTCTTCTGTAATCATACATAAGCGCAAGAACAATCATGAAATTGAAGCATGGCCACGTGAACAGGTTTACTGTTGTCTTACCACTCTATAATTCCTTGAAGCTTTATATACTGAGCACATATACCCGCATAGCTTACAAAAGCGTCTTCCCTATTAAAGAAATCAGAAAAAAAAAAAAAGGGTTAAAAGAAGCACGAGAGCAAGTGAGATAGAAGTCACATCATTCGAAATGCAACAGAAAATTACAAAGCAGAACCCAGATCGCTAACTGCATCTTGAACTTCTTCGCAGAACGTTTCGACCAACTCCAGGATAAACGTGGAGTCATGAGCCGGTTTCAGAGCATAATTATTCATGAATTGGGTGTCCAGCAGGTCCTAACAAAAGATTATCTTAGAATTCAGCGAACCTATTTGACACAACAAGGTTTAGATGGACTTTGTGGTGAACATTTTAGCAGACTATTTCACAATGAAAATTGCTAAAACTTTCACCAAACAGGTTCAATCCACCCACTTTCAGTGATAACCAAACGCTCGTTTCCATTCAAGGGCCTCCATTGTCTCAGATTGGAACTAGTAAAACGTTATCAAACCTTTGAGGAACGGAAAAATTCTACGCTTTTCCCTACAAATTTATTCAAACCATGAAAACGTAGTCCCTTTCAATCTTGAATTATTAAATAAACAACTTCATTTAGTTTTCAGAAGCAAAATATTAAAGGAAGGATGGGTAATGGGATACTTCTTGTCACACCCCAAACCCCAACGAACGCACGGCATCCCGATCCTTGGTCGAATGTGTGCGACGTCCTCGGAAACGTTACCAACCCAAACGAATGCATCAGAGTTAAATCGCGGCGGAAACCATTAAAAAAACTCGGGCAATAAAATTGGAGACTACCAGGAATAATTAGATCGCCGAACCACCAAACACTTTACTATACCTCAATATAGGCATATATATATAGACACAATATCCATTTACAACAACTTATACCATACCATCATTTATGGAACCATAAAATAAACGGAGGCACACCAAACTATCAACTACGAACCATCGACATACAAAAAGGATTGATAACCTGGGTAAGCCTATACAAAAAATGGGACTCTCCAATAATCTTTCTCAACCTCGCAAACTAACCCCTACGCCCTTTGGAGGGCGTCCACTCGGACTCGCTCTCCTCGTCACCCTCGTCTGAATCCTCGTCCAGCACGCGCTCATCTGACTACTCCGAGTCGACCTCGATCTCTATGGTATTATCCTCATTCCCTGACTCTGGCTGATCCTCAGCCTGCTCCTCCTCATCTGAATCCTCTCTGTCCTCCTCTGGCTCCTTTGCGGGCTCGTCCTTCCACTCATCCTCCTGCTCATCTACTGGCTCGTCCTAAGCTAGCTCCTCTCCAGGATTCTCACCATACTCATCATCCAGCTCTACCTCAGGTATCCCGCCTAGATCTATGTCCATCGGGTCAAATCTTGCCTGGGACTCTTTTGAATCCTGGTCTAGTTCGACCACTGAAAAGTCAGGTGCTACCGGTGCAGGATGATATCCGGACTGAGCTAGACTAGCCTCCACATTAGTTAATTCTTCATCAGGAGGGGGTATAGCTGCCGGATCCCAATCACCATGTCACGCCTCGAACCATCGTCGAGCCCACGACATCCCACTTCGGGTCGAAATAGTACGATATCCCAGGTTATTGCCGACCTCATTTGTAATCATCAGAGATTTAATTGAACAGCGGAAACCACAAAACACCTGGACAATTGAAACTTGGGAGAATAGGGAGAATGTACATATTCTTTTCTCAATCAAACTTATACCATAATATTCACAATCTTACAAACATTAATATACATGCGCACACCGTATTAAAACCATCGAAATCAAAAAGGACCGATAACCTGACATTCTACCCTCAAAAATGGTACTTGCCAAAAGCCTAACTTTTGCACCCTTACACTATCCCCGGCGCCCCTTACTCAGAGTCCACTCTGAATCTGACTCATCGTCATTCAAATCCGAACTCCCTTGAACGATTTGCTCCTCTGAGGACTCCGGCTCTGCCTCGATCTCAATCGAGTAATTAATGTCACCCGACTCCACCGGAACTTCATTCTGATTTTCCTCCCACAATCCATCAAAGAAGTTGTATTCCGACACGTAGTTAGGATCCATATACTGCTCAAACGGGAGTACATACTCCAGTTCCTCCTCAGGCTCCTCAAACTCGTTGGGTTCGTCTTCGGGTTCCACCTCCTCTGGTTCTTCCTTGGGGATCGATTCTAAGTCTATGTCCATTGGATCACCTTCAGCTTGCGACGCTTTGGGCTCAGATTCATGCTCAGCCCCTAAAGATCCCTGGGCTGCAGGTGCTGGGTGCAACCCAAACTGAGCTAAACTAGTCTCTGTACTGGTCAACTCCCCATCTATCGGGAGTATAGCAGAAGGGTCTCAATCCCCAACTAAGTCAAACGGAACATCAAAACCTCTAACATAACCGAACTCGACGACTCCATCAATGAAGAAACAGGCAGTGTATACATGGGGCTCCCACAAGGGTAATCCTACTTCTACAAAAACCGTAGTAGTACGCTTAATCCAAGTCATGTTATCTTCCATAGGAAACTCTGCAACTTCATACTCGGTGTGCACTGGTACCCCAAAATGCTCTGGTGGTGGTGGCGGAAGATTCATGGCTCAGGTCGGGGTTTTGAAAAATGTTGGTTGAAACAACCATGAGACTACATCTCAGTAAGTACACCCCTAAACCCCACCTAGGCTATCACGTACCTCCAGACAATCACGAAACACAATAACACACACACCAAATCGTTACATAGCAGGCACTTTACATGCAATCACAAGCATGCATAAATCTCATGTCATGCACTCATTCCGTTCTCATTATCTCTTTCCACATTCCTCGCCAGTGACCTGTGTAACATCCCTAATTTCGGGCCTAGGAAGCTGAGGGTTGGTAATGAGTACATAGTGGGTAAGTCGAGTCGAGAGTCGGTATTGGAAGGGACAATATGATCGGAACGAGTGTACTGAGGGTTAGTCGTAGTTCGATCGAAAGATCGTTCACGAGTTGGCCTAGGATTCGACAATGGAATGACCCTGACTACGCAAATGATTAAAGTGTTATGACCATGGAATGACCCTTCGACCATAAGGACCATTAGTGGAATAGTCCGGGATAACTGCGGATCAATCCAGTGTCGGCATGTGTCGGTCGCAGGTGATACTGCACGGCCATGCAATAGTCCCGGATGATCACGAGTTAATTCCGGGGTACTGGATTTTCACAAGGTTACATGACAACCGAGGGTCGATCATGGGTCATTAATACTCGAACGTGGCCCGGTCACAAATCGGCCACGGATCGTTGTGCCAAGTCGGGAAGGCCATAGACGAGACATGTACCAAGCCATGTGCCTAATGGCTTAGTCGTGGCCCAGGCAAAATTGCCGGTCACGGTAGCCAAGGCCGTGTGCCCAGTCATGGCCTGCCATTGTGCCCGTCAGCCAGGCCACGGACCGGCCATGTGCACGATCGTGCGCTGGCTATTGTGCTCGACCCTTGTGTCGTGAGTTGTGCCCGTGAAGTCCGGTCCCGATCTTGTCCCGTGTCCAAGAAATAAGACCATGAGTCGTGTGTCGTGCCATTCCCGAGCCGATACGCGTGTTTGGTCATAACCCGACTCCTCGCCCGAATGACCCGGCGCAATGCCCATGCAACCGGCCGAGCACTAGGCACACCGCTCATGCGGCCCGGCAAGTCGCTCGATACATTGCTCATGCAGCTCGGCGCGACGCTCGTTTAGCCCGGCCCTGTGCCCGTACGATCGGCCACGCGCTCGGCCACTAGCTCGACCCCGACCGGCCACTGTGCCTGATGGCCCGTCTGTGCGCCTGCAGCACCCGAGAATGCCATTTTGAGTTCAAATTGATTTAATTGATTGTGAAACCAAGTTTAGGCATTTTTAGGGCTATTTCACATCAAGACCCATATTGAGGGGTATTATGGGAATTAATTTTTGTAAGAAAACCCTCGGGAAAGGCATGAGGATGAGTATGTTGCGGGGTTCGTTTTAGGCGTTAAATGCATATTTTCGCAAGGTCCGTTTGATCCGAATAGCTCAGGATGGAAATCAGCCAAATTGAGAAAGCCCTAGAAGTTTGATCTAGTCAAACCTTATCCATATCATCATTGCAACCATTTATTTCTTGGCAAAATTGTCAAACTAGCCATTATGACCATTTATGAAGCAAATAATGAAGCTTAGTCACCAATTATTGACCAAGGGAGAAGGGAGAAGCCACGGCCAGACTTGGAGGAGAGAGAGAGGTCACGGCCAAGAGGGGTGAGGAGAGAGAGAGAAGAAATTATTGGCCATTTCATCATTTCTTTGACTTTGGACTCAAGCCATTTATGAACCAATGACACTTGCGCCTTCATCATCGACACCATGACACACACGCTTACCTCAACCCCTAGATGACACGTGCGCTTACCTCATCAAAGTTTTAGCTTTTCTTCCTCTATAAATAGAAGCCATTAGATGAGTTTTGGCTCATTTTCCTCACTCACACAACCGGCCAAGCAATAGAGAGAGAGAGTGCCGAATAGAGAGAGAGAGAGAGAGAAACCGTGAAAGGAAGAGAGAGCCAAGAGAGGGAACGAAAGCCTAAGAGAGAGAAAGAAAGCCGACATCGTGAGTTGTTCGAGACACGAGACCGTCGCCTTTCCGCCCGTTCTCTACTCTTTAGTTCTTGTTTTATCAAGAGTAAGTGGGATTTTACTACCGGAAAATGACGTTGAAATACGTTATATCACGAGCCTTCCCCGTTCTCGGTTCTTGGTGTTCCGATATGGTGTTTCTATTTGACGGTTTGCCTTGTTTCGTGTTTGCATGTTGTGTAACATAAATTAGAAACCCGAGGCGCAACTTGTGAGGTAAACTATGACTTAGCCATGCTTGAACTCCATGTTTCATTATGCATGCCATGGTTGATCGGCCACGAGGCTGGTACGGTAAGAATGTTTGTGTAATGACGATTGATATGTCCTCGCCTGTTAGTAAAATTTTACTTGCTAGGTCACCTCGACTCACTCCCCGTTGTTTTCTTTTTCAGGTCCGTGAGATAGCGTCCCCTCCAACCCGCTTCGGAAACCCCGTTGAGATGCGAGCCGAGTTTTTGACCGTGATAAATGCCCAGGAGAATCGAGCCTACCATCAAATCACGACCTATATGATGGTCGACGAGGGCCGTAATGAGCTGGTCGCTCACCCGTACGAGGCAAGGTATCGCCTGGCGGACGGGAAGTGGATCGGGCCCCTTGGCGGTTTCCGCGAGCCGTTCACAGGATGGGACAGATCGTTTCCGGGACAAGCTGAGGGTGGAGCGTGAGGATGGCCATACGGACAAGGACGGGGAGGAGCGAGCGAAGACGGGAAGCTAGTAACCGTAGAATGAGCTAAGGACCCAAGCCAAATTTTGGGGCTTGTTTGTTTGATCATCGAAAGTGCCTTTGAAATAGGTATGTGAAAAATATCGTGAAAAGCTGACTAGCCCGAGTTATGGTGTGTAAGAATAAGCACGAGTCTATCTTGTAAATACAACGTGCGAAGTTGCCTTTATTGCTTGGTTGTTTCATTGAATTGCTTCCGCGTGCTTTTATCTTATAAATCAACGAGACGTTCTCATAATGACTTTTACTTCACATGCTCGTTCCAGTTATGACGATGGACAAGTATCGTTCATGATTGGTTCGGGATGTGACAGTGGAGTGTTACAGTACACGCCTCAAGCTCACTGTGACTACTTATCACAACACTTCAAGGCCCGCATTGTCACGCCCCGCACCCGTCGCGACGCGCCACATCCCTCCTCTTGGTCAATATGAGTGCAACGTCCCAGGAACCGTCGCCGACCCCACACCCAGCACAGAAATTCATTCACAAGCGGAAGCAAAATAAATAATAATAATATCCGAACAGAAAACAATATGAGAACAAGAATAGCATTACAGAAATTATTGAATATAAAATATACACTTTTATATATATGCAAAAGCTTTTACAATATCCATTTACAAACAAAATACACGAACCCAAAATACATACAATAAAAGCGGACCACGACCACCACACTGATCAAAAAGGGAGAGGTGGCTAAGGAGGACTAAATCTCAAAAAGTGTTAGTCCTCGCTCTACTAGGAAGGGGATCTATCCTATGGCTCCCAGTCAGGGTCTAAACTCGACGCCTCCGACGAACTCTTGGATATCTCCTGATCCTTGTCAGAACTGGCTGCCTCGGACTCGGTCTCCATCTCCGGGTCCTCATCAACCTCCATCGGCTCCTTGATCTGCACATCCATCGGCTCCGGGCCGGATCGACGATCTCAGGCTCAAAGTCCACTCCTCCCAGCTCCTCGTCCTCCTCTCCTAACTCTGGTCCCTCATCAATCTCCCAACTCACCTCCATATCGGAATCGGGATCAACTATGTCCCCATTGGGACACCGCGGGTCTAACTGGCCCTCCCCGGTAAACGGAATGTCCATGGAACGAAGGGGTCCGTACTCCTCCTCAAACCGATCTCGGAAGCACCAAGCGACATACTCGTGCGTCTTAAAATGGGTGGTCCCTACATCTACCTAGACTAAGGTATATTGTCTCAAAAACATCTCCCCATTTCCTATGGGGTGAACCGACATGGTGTGCTCGAGATGCTGAGGGATCCCATGTCGCACCGGCGCATCTGGCTCCTGCGGCATCGTCAAGGTCCGGGGTCTGAAAGGTTGGGTTTTTCAACCGTGAGACGAATCTCAGCAAGTAAAAACCCACTAAACCTAAACTAGGCTAACATGCACCTCCCGACAAGAATAAGACGCACCCAAATAAATCACCATAGACCTAGGCCCTCGGGCCAAGATCGTATTTACCATGACCCTGCAGGTTAGACAATTCAATATAATGATCAAACACATCCTCGGGCATACACAGTCACACTTGCGTCATACGCATGCTCAGGCTCATAAATGTTTAGTTCACACACTCATCACCGAGTCTCACAAGCGTTCACAACTGTCCATGCGCTCTTATGCATGTCAATGCAACAATGGGGTACAAGCGCGCGTATTTGGATTATAAGATGGAACCGCTTGGACACGTCCCATACCATGCCCAGCAATTCCACCACATAATCTAATACTCAACAAGTTTACTCATTATCTTATCTTTCCACGGCCCACTGGCCCAATAAACAACACTTCATGGCCAGCGTAAAAATGCCCCCGGTCCAGTGTCTCTAGCCCTCGTTAAACGCATCAGGCGCAACACCGATCTCCTACGAATCAAGCTTGCTACAAAGTGCATGAGACTGGTCGTCTTCCGGACACACCGGGCATCGTCTTGCTACAAAGTGCATGAAGACGGAATCGACCCGAAGGCCACGACCCGAAGGCCTTAAGTGATCACACGGCACACTTGCCCAATTTTTATCTGAACCCGGCGACGAACGCAACGAGCAATTATAAGTGATCACATGCTCATGGCAGACTCGCATTCTCACACAAATTTTCATCACATGCCTCACACTCGGCACACACGTAATGCACAATCATGAATGCTCATGCTCGAGCAATATGTAATACTCATGAGCACAATCATTACAATTCAATAAATTCAAGCTCATCACGTTAAAACATGCTCAATTGCCCAAGTCACACTCCGCACAAAGTCAATCACACGATCACGCGACATGGCGAGGGCCAAATAGGCATCATAACACACGTTTCAATTAATTCGAGCATTAAAACTATCCAATCAATTACCCGGGCCATCCTAACGTCTCAATCGAGATAATCCGACAACAAATCGACACTTGATCCCTTGATTCCTCATATGGACAGCCATCAATTGATTCCATCTCGGCCCCCAATTCACTTCAATTTCTCCTCAATCAACTGATAACGTCTTCCCGACATTTTCCGATCAAGCAATGATTTACAATCAACCTTACACACACTAATTAACTACTAACGACACATAATCCCGATCTAAAGGGCATTATCATCCTAATTAGGGTTTAGAGGGTATTACTCACTTAAACTCGGATCTAGACGACGGGGAACGGCGGCCAACTACCGGTGGACGGCAAGTCGGTGGCGGATTCCCGAGGAACGGTGGCTAACGGACGGTGGCGGTGGCGAAGTGAGGGACGGCAAAGGGAAGTGGATGGCGGGAGAGGGAGTGGCCGGCGAAAATGGAGAGGGAGAGGGAGAAGAGAGAGAGACTTGGCTTGGTGAGGAAGCTAGAATGAAGAGAGAGAGAAGAGATGATGGGCTTAAGTGGAGTTGGTGGGAGTTGGTGACACTTGTCACAATCTAAAGGCTCAAGACAATCTACCCTTAGATCCAATGGTCCACATCACTCTAAGTCCAATAATTGATGGGCAAGGAAGTCAATACTCACTCCACTAACTCTTCTCTCCTTATCCACAAAAACTAATTAATAAACAACCACTAAAAACCCCAAAATTCGGAACACTATGCTAGGCTTAGGGGCAAAGTCGTCTTTTGTCCGATTCCGGGCCGAAATTCCATTTTTCGACCAGACTAACCCCCTATATAAATGGCCAATCTAAATTGACGTCGTCCTTACGAAACTAGACCAGTAAACCCTCGAAAATCAACCTCAAAGTCCAGATCAAATTCCACGATCAAACTAGTTAAATTTCAATTCTCGAATCTCTTACTAACGAGCGGCTGTTTAGGGGCTACACGTATCGACCTAAGGTTATCTGAGTCGTGACGGCCTCGATTACAGGGAGAATGAGAGGAATTATCGCTAGTTCCGGAGATAACAATTGTTCGGGTTAAGTTCGGGACTGGTCGACCACGCACACTTTTGATCTTACAGAATCACTTGCTATCCAATCGTACATTGTTGACCTCGGCCAAATCAAGTCCGTTACCTTTCGAAGATCGATCTACTTGACCCAAAATATCTCATCATCATTTCTCGAAATCGGTGCCCAGTTCACGATTGGGTCCTTGGTCCACGTACCGTTATCCTAGTTAGCCATTCTCATCTGGTCAGTATCCCATGAGTGATCAGCTCCGTGCGAGACTTACGAAAATGAAATAATATAATATACTCGTTTTATTGATTTCCGAAAATTGAGTCGAAATTCGGGATGTTACACGCATTAATGTACACGCCTAAAGCCATGTTTCTTGCCCGCGTTGAACTGCATGCCTCAGGACGGCACAATTCCCACGATCACACATGCCATGCCACATTTTTTTTTTTTACTCATGCACATGCTCCACAAGCATTTACCACACTCAATTGGCCCATCACACATGGCCCGTGCACGCATCAATTCTCAAGCAAGACATGCTCACCCAGCATTTGACATGGCCCATTTGACAATCAAACCAGTCTGGCCCAAACGTGCACACAACAGGCATATTTCAATCATATAATCACACAACCACACACTCAATTTCATCATCCCAACGCAGTCGCAGTTCCAACACACATTAAACACACAATCTGCCATTTTTCTCCAACCAAACGGCGTCAAATCAATTTCGACCCTTCACGGCACTTTCTCACCACTAATTGTCGGTTCTAAAAATCCAACTTGCGTCCCGATCGGCCCATCTTAGCCCACTAAACAGTCACTCACAGCCCACTGTTGACCCCAAATATTCCACCAAAATTTTCCGAATTCAATCCTAAGGCCCGCCACATAATTCCACTCTTAAATCATGCAATTTCACACCCGCATAAACCCGATTTCACCCAAGAATCATCCGTCGATACCCGAAGTCCTAAATTGGGTTTAGAGCGCAACTTACCTAGTTCTAGACTATCATGGCTAGAACGGAAAGCGGCGGCACCAAATCGGGAACGGCAGAAAACAGCGAGGGACGACGGCGTGGCTTGGTACGGCGATCGGCGGCGACAATGGTGGTGCAACTCCCTTGGCCAAAACCCACGGCCACACGGGGGAAGAGGGGGAGAGAGAAAACCGTGAGGGATGGCGTGGGGTAGTGGTGGCACGCGGTGGTGGGCGGCAGCGCCGGAGTATGGGCAGTGGTGATGGCTCGTCGGCGATCGGCAAGGGGAGAGAGAGTGTGATCGAAGGAAGGGGCTCTCGGTGGATGAGGAGGGGACCAAATGAGGGGAGAGAGAAGAGAGAGAGAGAGAGAAGATAAGGCTTGGTCAATCTTGGTGACCAAGTTTTAACCCAAAAGCAAAAATGACCAAAATGCCCCTCCCTAACCTTTTTACTCCAACAGTAGAGATTTGATCTAATCTTAAAATCAACTGTTAGGATTGAATCTTGCTCGAAAAATATCCAAGGGCAATGTGTCTTTTCCAAAAATTGAGTGCAAAATGACCAAAACGCCATTGCCTTATTAAACTAACCATTTTATTAATTTCCAATGGTAAAATGGTCACTTTCTCCGTTTATTGTTGAAATCGAATTTTTCTGAAAGAATCGGAACAATCCAAAATTGCACGTTCCATCCGCAACGTCGTCCTAACGTCCCGTTGTGACTTCCAAATTTTTCCGATGTCCAAAATGGGCTCAATTAAATGATCAAATTTTATTAAACGTAACTCGAGCGTTTCTCAGACTAACGGGTGGCTTGTTGGGAAAATTTGCATATCTGACTCATGACTAATACTAAATCGAGTCACGTGCAATTTATTCAAACTGTAATGACTTCGATTGTCATTTAAAATCACAAAGATCAATTACTAGATCCGAGGGGTACGATCATCTGGTATAGGTTCAGGATCATTCGTCAAGTCATTTCGTGGTCCGGCAGAATCACCTGCGATCCACTATTATGACAGTGGCGAACTGACCCCTGATTATCCTTGGATCGGCCAACAGTGGCTCAAAATATCACCTTAGCGATTTCATGGTCGAAAATCAATTCACAATCGAATTTTCTTTAGTCATGCGAATTTACTTCCCTATTAGCCTTTCTCTATTAGGTAGCATCCCAGGAATGATCAGTTCCGGGCAAAAATTTACTACGAATACATTTCATAAAACTCAATATTTTATAAATCCCAAATGGACTAATTTTCAGGATGTCACACACCAACTCCGTCGAACGGCACATCAAAATCACGGATAGGACCAAACTTATCCATCCCATTCCGAAATATCCAAGTCGTGTACGTATGAGCTTGCCAGAGTGGTAGCCCTATGTCTACTCAGACTACCGACGTATGCTTAATCCAGGTGTGGTTCTCATCTACAGGGTATTCTACGACCTCATGATCGGTGTGCATGGGAATCCCAAAATGATGCGGCGATAACGGCGGGAGGTTCATGGCTCGAGCGATGACTCTGAAATGGTTTGGTTGAAACAACCATGAGACACTTCTCAATAAGTTGCAACCTAAGCCCTACCTAGGCTACCACGTATTCCAGACGAACTCAGATACAATATCAATCATCTCACACAAACAACAACCACACAAATACACTTACCTGGACTCTCAGCATACTCAGCCTGCGCATTAGTTCACAAACACAATATTCAAATCTCACACACATTTCAAACCACACGCACCTCGAACCATACACACTTCCCAAACCGTACACATTTTTATACCAAAACACACATCGATCACACCACATTTCCAGCCCACATTTCACAATCGATCACGCAATAACACGACATTTCCATTTATTTTCCTCATCGTACCAACACATGCTCAATTACTTTCCAGGCCCACATAAACACGCCTCAGGCCCACTCGATCGCGCCCTGAGCATCACAAGCCTTGGTCTGATCCCACTTTCACTTGCCATACCTCACGTCTCATTCTCAATCATTTTCCTCGGCTCACGTAAACACGCCTCAGGCCCACTCGATCACACTCCGAGCTTCACACGCCTCGATCCAATCCCACAATCGTATCACGACCCGCGTCAACACGCCTCAGGCCGATTCAATTCCCCGCGTAAACACGTCTCAGGGATTTAGTGATCACACGAACATACTCACTTGCCATATATTTTATCTATACCTCGCGTAAACACGCTTCAAGGATTTTTAGTGATCACACGTACATTGTATACTTTAATTCTCACACATGCACATATTCAGGCATCAATCAAATGCACGCAATTGCACCCAATTTCACCATCACAATTCAGCCACATTACAAACACACAACCAACATACAAATTGCCAATTTTTCCACATCCAAACTTTGGCAAATCAATTCCGGCCCTTCACGACATTTTCACACAATTACATGCTGAATCCAAATACCCAATTTACATACCGAACAGCACATCACAGCACGCATTTCAGCCACTCACATCCCGCCTTTGGCCTCAAAATTTCCACAAAAACTTCCTAAATTCATTTCTAAGGCCCGTTAATCAATTCTACCCCTAAAACTATACTAATCCGAGTCTAAACGAGTCCGAAATTACCCGATATACTAGGCGAGGGTTTAGATTAAATTTACATGAACTCTAGGCTAGCTCGGCTAGAGTGAAATGAGGCAGCAGGCCGGTGGTCTCACGGCGGCGTATGGCGACGGCAACGATCGGCATACGGCGGCGGCGGCGACGATCGATGCGGCAATGAGCGGCGACAACGGCGACGGCTTGCTCGGCTTGGCTAGATCAACTTACCGACGACCAAGAGAGGGAGTGTGTGTGAATCGAGAGGGAGAGGGGACGGTAGTGGTAGCGTGGGGATGGCTCGGTGCGACGACGGTGGTCGGGCAATGACACAACAGACAAGGGGAGAGAGAGAGCAATCGGGAGGGAGAGGCCGAGAGAGATGAGAGAGAGAATGAGGAGAGAGAGAGTGAGTCTTGGTCTTAAAGTCCAAATTTGACCACTTTTGGCAAATGACCATCTTGCCCCTCTCTCAGAAATCCAATCGACGGCCGAGATTCAATCTTATCTTCAGATCGACGACAGAGATCAAATCTTTTTCCAAAATATCCAAAGGCAATTTGGGAATTTCATAAAATTCCAAAGGCTAAATTGTCCAACTCAAAAAGTAGGGCAAAATGATCAAAATGCTATTCCCCTCTAACACTTGATCTTTACAAATTCCCAAGGGTAAAATGGTCACTTTTCCATTTTATCGCCGAAATTAAATTTTTTCTGAAGGATCCAAGAAAATCCAAAGCTTTACGTTTCGACCACAACGTCGTCCAAATGTCCTATTGTGACTTTCTTAATTTTTCAATGCCCAATTCGGTCTCTAATTAATAATTGAATTTTATATAACGTAACTCAAGCGTTTCTCAAACTAACGGGTGGCTTTTAGGGAAATTCACCTATTCGACCCGTAACTGATATTAAATTAAGTCACGTGCAAATTCATTCAAATCGTGACGACCTCGGTTGTCATATAATAATGAGGATTGATCGCTAGTTCTTACGGGCATCATCGTTCACTATAGGTTCTGGATCGTTCGTCAATTCATTTCGTGGTCAAACGAAATCACCCGTGATCCACTCGTATGACAATGACGAATCAGCCCATCACTATCCTAAAATCGGCCTACATTAGCTCAAAATGTCATCTCGATGATTTTATGGTCGAAAATCAATTCACAATCGAATTTTCTTTAGTCTCACGAATTTAAATCCCTAATTAGCCTTTCTTTCCCTAGTGGTTAGTATCGCAGGAATGATCAGTTCCGAGCGAGAACTCACTATAAGTACGTTCATAAAATCATTCATTTCATAAATCCCAAATGAGCAAATTTCAGGATGTCACAACTCTTCCCCCTTTACAAAAATTTCGTCCTCGAAATTTATAATCCAACTAACTATTCAAACAAATGGGGATAATGATGTTGTATCAATTCTTCGCTTTCCAAGTTGCGCCTTCAGTCTCGTGATGCTCCCATACAACCTTGACCATCGGGATCGTCTTATTCCTCAAAACTCATTCTTTCCGATCCTCGATTCTTATCGGTCTTTCAACATACGACACTCTGTCGTCAACTTCTATCTTTTCATAGTTCAGCACGTGAGTTGAGTCCGGTTAGTATTTCCTCAGCATCGATACATGGAACACATTATACACTTGCGATAAATTTGGTGGCAACGCAAGGCGATAAGCTAGATCTCCAATTCTTTCCAACACTTTAAAAGGCTCCATGTTCCTCGAACTCAACTTTCATTTCTTGTCGAATCGAGACAATCCTCTCATGAGCGATACCTTAAGAAATACGTGATCCCCTACTTGAAATTCCAAAGATCTTCGCCTTCTGTCTACATAACTCTTTTGACGACTCTATATTGTTTTCAGCCTTTCGCATATAATCTTTACTGCCTCAACCGACTATTGGACTAACTATGGCCCGATCATACTCCTTTCTCGTACTTCATCCCAACATACGGGCGTCCTACATGCCTTGCCATACAGCGCTTCAAACGATGTCATTCCAATGCTCTGCTGAAAACTGTTATTATACGCGAATTCCACTAAGGGTGTCATGTCCCGAACTCCGTCGAGCGCGTGACACCCCGAGCTCGATCGAAATAGTGCGACGTCCCAGGAAATATCGCCAACCAAAACGAATTCATCAAAGTTATAAGGCACCAGCGAAAGTCACAAATTCTCGGACAATAGCTAACGAAGGATACTAAGGAGAATAAAATCATCAAACCATCAAACATATTATTATACGTCGATATATGCACAATATCCATATACAATTCAAACTGATGCCACAACCGCCATTTACAATCCACAAAACAAACATGCACACCAAACATCTAAACCGTACACCACCGACAAAGCAAAATATCAGTAGCCTGGGTAATCACTACACCAAAAATGGGACACTTCAATCTCTTCCTTAGCTCCAAAACTAACCCCTACGCCATCTAAATGGCGTCCATTCTGACTCACTCTCCTCGGAATCCTCATCCGAATCCTCATCTGACATATGCTCATTCAACGACTCTGAGTCATGCTCAATCTCGATCGGGTACTCTACGCATCATGCTCGGTATGCATACAATCCCAAAACGTTGCGGTGGCAGCGGAAGATTCATGGCTTAGGCGGGAGCTCTGAAATTGTTTGGTTGAAACAATCATGAGATCACATCTCAATAAGTACACACCCTAAATCCCACCTAGGCTATCACGTATTTCCAGACAATCACAAACATAACCACACTTAGCCATCATATCGCAGGCACTCAATTTATACTTACCTGGGCCTTTCCCGCATGCAACCTACACGTTAGCCACAACAGTACAATTTCCAACCACATGCACGTTCTAATTACATTTCACACACTCGTTCCTGCCTCATCACATTATTTCCATCTGACTCGCGTAATGGTACCGCCTCAAGTTCACCGCGACCATTTCATACTTTCCACTCGACTCGCTAGTGACCCGCGTAGTAGTACCGCCTCAGGTTCACTGCGACCAATTCACATTCACAACACTTCTCAGCCCGCGTAATGGTACCACCTCAGGCTATGTCTCTTGCCCGTGTAATGATACCGCATCAGGTTCAACATCCATCACCTAGTGCACAACCCACATAATAGTTCCCCCTCAGGTTGGCCAAATTCATAACACTTCTCGGCCCACGTAACGATACCGCCTTAGGCCATGTATCTTGTCCGCATAATGATACCGCCTCAGGCTCAACACCCACCACCTACTACACAACTTGCGTGATGGTACCGCCTTAGGTTGGCCGTCCTCCGGTAATACCGAGCATCGTCCCGCGTAGTTGTACCGCCTCAGGACCAATCAATTCCCCGCATAGTGGTACCGCCTCAAGGATTTTCCTAACCTCGTAACCTTCCACACATTTTCTCAATCACTCACTTGTATAGTTCGCACACCAACAAGCCCAATTACCAACCAATCAAACTCTACTCGCGCATGCATCAATCTCAACGCATTTCACATGCTCAAACAAAGCCCAAACATGGCCAGTTAACAATCTACTCAATTTAGCCCATGCGTATACATAACAACTCACATTCCAATCAAATATTTCACACACCAACAAGCATTCAAGGCCACCAACGGGTCCACAATCACAGCCACATGCACAACCACAAATTCAATATTTCCATGCATATTTCAAGCCAAAATGAGTGGCACCACACAGCCGCATCGCAACACACTAAACCGACACAAATCGTCTCCAAATCGGACCATATGCTCGTCATTCCAATCCTCAATTTTTCAGCGTTTCATTCAGCATCAACTCAGCCCCAAATCATCACAACTGCACCCAAAAATCAGCCACAATCAGTTCACAAATCAGTCCGCCTAATTAACTCCTAAATAGCCCCAAATAACCCCTAAACCGACATTATTTAACTCGATTTAACCCCTAATCGCATCTATCGATACTCAACATCCTAAATAGGGTTTAGGGGGCGACTTACCTAAACTCTAGACTAGCTCAGCTAGAGTGGAGTGGGGCGGCAGTCGGCAGCGAGCGGCTCGGCTTTTGGTGGTGCTCGGCGGTCGGTCTCCCACGGCGGCAGCTCCGGTGTGGTCCTCACACCGAACGAAGGAGAGAGAGAGAGTAGAACAGAGGGATGAGGATGATGGTGGTGGCGCGAGGCGAGGTTCGGCGGGGACGACGGGATGGCGATGGCGTGTTCTAGCGTACGGCGCTCACGATCGGAAAAGAGAGCCGGCAAGAGAGAGAGAGAGAAACTTGGAGGGGAAGAAATGAGGAGAGAGAGAGGGTAAGAGAGAATTTATAATTGGGGGGGTAATGATGAGGTTTGGCCAACTTTTTGGAAATGTCCATCTTGCCCTTCTTTTTAAAGATTAGGATTAAACCTTATAAAATTATCCAATGGCATTTTAGTCTTTTGCTTCGCTGAATTATTGGGCTGAAATAATGTCCAATTTAATCCCCAAAATATCTTCCAATAATTCCCAAAATTCGGAATACCAAAAATAGGTCTAGGGGTACAATCGTAATTTTTCGATTTCGGGCTGAAATTTCATTTTTTCGACCGTACCAACCCCAAATATATTTGGCCACACTAAATTGACGTCGTCCTCGCAAAATAGTCGCGTACATCCACGAAATTCGACATCCAAATCCGAATCCAATTCAACGATCAAAATCGCTCAATCTTAATTTTAGGGTCTCTCACTAACGGGCTGCTATTTAGAGGTTACGCGTATCGACCTAGGGTTATTCGAGTCACGATGGTATCGGTTACCAAGAGAACGCGAGAATTTATCGATGGTTCCAGAGGTTACAATTGTTCAGTTTAAGCTCGGGATTTGTTTGCCACGCGTACTCTCGGTCGTGCGGAATCACCTACGATCCGATTGTACGTCATTGGCCGAACTAAATCCGTCACCTTTCTAGGATCGGCCCACATTGACTCAAAATATTTCCTCATCGTTTCTCAGAATCGGTGCTCGTTTCGTGGTCGAGTCCCTAGTCTACGTACCATTTTCCTATTTAGTCATTCCCATTTGGTTAGTATCCCGAGAATAATTAGTTTCGGGCGAGACTTGCTAAAATGAAATGAGAAATAATATCTATTTCATTAATCCCGGAATTAGGTCAAAATTCAGGATGTTACAAAGGGCAATTGCTCCTTCCACTTGCCTTGAAAATCCAGTACACATGCTCGAAGTATGTCCTCTAGAATCTAAATCGTCTTATCAGATTGACTATCCGTTTGTAGATGATAAGCAGTACTAAACTGCAGCTTCGATCCTAATGCCGTCTACAAACTTTTCCAAAAATTGGCGGTAACTCTGGGATTACGGTCCGACATAATCGTCACTGGTACCCCGTGCAAACGAACTATCTGTTGCACATACAAATTAGCATATCGATCTAATGCGAAATCCTTTTGCACTGCCAAGAAATGCGCTGATTTGGTCAATCAGTCGATAATTACCCAGATGGAATTATGGCCTCTTTGGCTCCTTGGCAATCCTATCATAAAATCCATAGTGATGTACTCCTATTTCCATTCTAGGATTTCCAAAGGTCGCAACAATCCTCCAGACTTACAGTGTTGCGCTTTCACTTGCTGGCATGTCAAGCACTTAGCCACGTACTTAGCTATGTCTATCATCATACCATTCCACCAATAGTACTGCCTCAGATTCTGATACATTTTCGTACTCCCCGGATGGATACTATAACTACTACGATGCGTCTCTGGTAAAATCTCTTCTTTAAGCTCCGCATCGTCAGGCAGAACTTCAGGATCCCATCCTCGGATACTTGGAAGTCCGGTTTCCTCTTGGTAGCATCCATCTCTAGAATCTTCTAAGTCTCTTGGTCCGTAGACTGCAAAACTTTAATCTTAGATTGAATTTCTGGTTCAATCCTTAGCGTGGCTAATAGGCTCGAGACTTGACTTACTGCAAATCTAAACTCCAAGTCTCGCACATTTTCCAACAAAGTCCATTCCTTGACCATCAAATGCGCAATGCTCGACTTCCTACTCAATGCATCCGCTACTTGGTTAGCCTTTCCGGGGTGATACAAAATATCACAGTCGTTGTCCTTCAGCAATTCCATCCAACGTCGTTGCCTCATGTTTAACTCCTTTTAAGAAAACAAATATTTGAGGCTCTGATGGTCGATATAAATCTGAAATTTCTCCCCACATAAATAGTGTCACCAAATCTTCAAGGCGAACACTATTGCAGCCAATTCCAAGTCGTGCGTCGGATAATTCAACTCATGCAGTCTTAACTGTCTTGACGCATAGGCCACTACTCTTTCATTTTGCATGAGTACACACCCCAATCCTTTCAATGACGCGTCGCTATAAATTTCATAACCCCCGGGTCCTAATGGAATAGTCAACACCGGTGCCGTTGTCAATCTATGCTTTAATTCCTAAAAGCTCCTTTCACATTTGTCAGTCCATTCAAACCTCATTTCCTTTCTCAACAAATGTGTCAACGGTGTTGCTATTGTCGAAAATCCCTCCTCAAAGCGTCTGTAATATTCAGCCAGACCTAAAAAGTTTCGAACTTCAGTTACTGTCGTTGGCCTCGGCCACTTCATCACAGCCTCAATTTTTATTGGATCTACTGAGTTTCCTTCCCTAGAGATCATGTGTCCAAGAAACGCGACTCGATTAAGCCAAAACTCACACTTGCTAAACATATCATGCAGTGCGTTCTCTCTCAAAGTCTGTAAAACCTTACTCAAATGGAATTCATGCTCATTTGGACTCTTCAAATACACCAATATGTCATTTATGAAGACTATCACAAATTGGTCTAAAAACTCCTTGAATACTCAGTTCATTAAATCCATAAATGCAGCAGGGGCATTCATCAACCCAAACGGAATTACCGTAAACTCGTAATGTCCATATCTCATCCTAAATGCCGTTTTCGGTATATCCTCTTTTCTAATTCTCAACTGGTGATATCCCTTCCTCAGATCAATCTTAGAAATTACCGACACCCCTTGCAATTGATCAAACAAATTATCAATCCTTGGCAGAGGATATTTATTCTTGATGGTCACTTGATTCAACTACCGATAATCAATACACAACCTCAGTGATCTATCCTTCTTTCTCACAAACAAGATCGGCGCTTCCCATGGAGACGCACTTGGACGAATAAATCCTCTGTCCAGTAATTCTTGCATTTGCACATTTAATTCTTTTAATTCCGACAATGACATTCTATAGGGTGCCTTCGAAATTGGCTCAGTCCCAGGGGCCAATTCGATCACAAACTCCAATTCCCTTTTTGGTGGCAATCCCGACAATTCTTAAGGAAAGACATCAGGATAATTGCGCACCACTGCTATGTCCTCTAGCCTCGGCTCCTCAGCCGTTGAATCAATCACAACCGCTAGGAATCCTTCACATCCTTCGTCCAACAGCTTCGTCATTTCTAGAGACGAAACCCATGGAATCGAGGTTCCTCCTCGATTTCTTACAAATTCGAATTTAAGGTGTCCAATAGGATTAAATTGGATCACCCTACTACTACAATCCATTACTGCCCTCTGCTTAATTAGCCAGTCTATACCTACTATCACATCGAAATCATGTATCGCCAATACTACTAAATCAATTCTCTCTTCTCTATCACCAATCACAATCTTACAATTCGGGCACCCCAACGAAATAAAAATCTTAGCATTCAAAGGGGTGGTCACACACAACATCACATCAAGCAATCGCGGCTCCATACCAGTCAATTTAACAAATTGCTCAGACACAAACGAATGCGACCCCCCCGGATCGAATAAAGCATATGCAGCATGATCACAGAGAGAGATCATACTTGTAACCACGCCTGGTACATTCTCAGCTTCTTTTCTGGCCATCGCATACACTCGTCCTTAGGCCGGTAGCCTATTCTGGTTCGTCGGTAAAGGCGGCCCAACTTGATTTCCAATTCTGGGCAGTGGCGGCAACACAAGCGGCCTAGCCTGTCTATTATTGAGACAGTTCCTCACTCGGTGGCCTACTCCACCACATTTATAGCATATGATACTCCTACTCGAACATGGTCCAATCCCATGTCGTCCACTACATGACTGGCGTACAACGCCCTGGTAACAATTTGGCTTTCCAATATTCCTCCTAACGGAAGGGACAAAACGCTGATTTCCCGACATCGGTCTTTTCCCCAAACTCCGATTATCCCTAGCCGAAACATACCTTGACCCAGAAGCAGCGGCTTTATCTGCTAAGTCACGCTCAATCGCTTGAGACCGCTCGTAAATCTCGTTGTAATCTCTTAAATTCAGTGAAATCATCTAACTACGAAGGTCCGGCTTCAATCCATCTTGGAACCTCCGGATCCTATCTAACGGATCCTTCACCATCCTCTAGGCAAACTTAGCTAACCTAGTGAACTCAACCTCATACTAATCCACTGTCCTCTGCCCCTAACAAAACCTCATGAACTCCGTCAATTTCTATTCCCAGGCACTCTCAAAGAAATACTTATTATTAAAGGTCTCCATAAACATCGCCCAAGTCTGGGCGGTACCAGCCAGAAACACTCTTCCTCTAGTGGCTTTCCACCAATCATTTGCGTTACCTTGGAGCTGATACACCGCCAAGGTCACCTTCTCTTCCTCAGTGCACCCCAATACCTCAAAGGCTTTTTCCAATTCCTCTACCCAAAGTGATGCAGCCTCAAGGTCACTTCTACCATCAAACTTAGGTGGCTTTAACTTTAAAAACTGCTCGACTAGTTGATGCATTAGTCGATTCACATTCACCTGCCCCTGTCATTGATCTCCATTATTACTATTTATGGCAGCGGCTATTGCGGCCTCAACAGCTTGGGCAATAGTGGCATCTCGCTCCTGAGTCTGCTTGCCCATCAAAATTCTAACTTCATCGAGGGCCCTTAAAATTCCATCCACTCGAGGATCCACTGCAGCCTTAACATCAACTCTAGGATCTACTGCAGCTCCAGCATCAACTCCAGGGCTTTCTATCGCTCTAGTATCCACTCCGAGGTCCTCTACAGCTCTAGCTCGAGTACGACCTCAATCTCTTGTTCCTCTTCCAACGCCCTTTCTTGGGCCTCGTCCTACACCTCTTCCTTCATTGTTCATTGTCTCAGCTTTCTACCACTATCCTACTTGCTATAATTCCATGCAGGAATTAGAGACCTAAGCCAACTAATTCAGTCTAGTCTTGGGCAGTGAATTACAACAATAATCCACTTAGCAGGCACTCAATCACCACAACACAAGCTCACAATCAAGAAGGTACGTGCATTTACCTCAAATCCAGACGCACCTGCGCTTCAATCGTTAGAGCACTCAATTCAACCAACAATCACAACAAACATTCTGGAAATACGCATAGCACTAGGCACATTTATGGCTCACTAAGGTTTCCCTAACCAACTACAGCTATCCTGGGTCTTCACTCCTTATCACTCCAAGTTTCGACCGAATTAAATCGAGTTGTCCTTGCTCTGATACCAATTCAAACGTGGATGTTACGCCCCGAACCCCAACGAACGCGCAGCATCCCGATCCTTGGTCGAATGTGTGCGACGTCCCAGGAAACGTCGCCGACCCAAACAAATGCATCAAAGTTAAATCACGGCGGAAATCATTAAGAAAACCCGGACAATAAAATTGGAGACTACTAGAAATAATTAGATCACCGAACCACCAAACACTTTACTATACCTCGATATAAGCATACACGCACACACAATATCCATTTACAACAACTTACACCATACCGCCATTTATGGAACCATAAAACAAATGGATGCACACCGAACTACCAACTACGAACCATCGACATAGAAAAAGGATTGATAGCTTGGGTAAGCCTATACCAAAAATAGGACTCTCCAAAAATCTTTCCCAACCTCGCAAACTAACCCCTACGCCCTTTGGAGGATGTCCACTCGGACTTGCTCTCCTCGTCACCCTCATCCGAATTCTCGTCCGGCACGTGCTCATCCGACGACTCCAAGTCGGTCTCGATCTCTATGGGATTATCCTCATCCCCTGACTCTAGCTGATCCTCAACCTACTCCTCCTCATCTGAATCCTCTCTGTCCTCCTCTGCGAGCTCATCCTCCTGCTCATCTACTGGCTCGTCCTCGGCTAGTTCCTCTCCGGGATTCTCACCATACTCATCCTTCGGCTCTACCTCAGGTATCCCGCCTAGATCTATGTCCATCGGATCAAATCCTGCCTGGGACTCTTCCGGATCCGGGTCTGGTTCGGCCACTGAAGAGTTAGGTCTTGCCAGTGCAGGATAATGTCCGGACTGAGCTAGACTAACCTCCACATTAGTCAATTCCCCATCAGGAGGGGGTATGGCTACTGAATCTCAATCACCAACTCCGTCGAACGGCACATCAAAATCACGGATAGGACCAAACTTATCCATCCCATTCCGAAATATCCAAGCCATGTACGTATAAGCTTGCCAGAGTGGTAGCCCTATGTCTACTCAGACTACCGACGTATGCTTAATCCAGGTATGGTTCTCATCTACAGGGTATTCTACGACCTCATGATCGGTGTGCATGGGAATCCCAAAATGATGCGGCGGTAACGGCGGGAGGTTCATGGCTCGAGCGATGACTCTGAAATGGTTTGGTTGAAACAATCATGAGACACTTCTCAATAAGTTGCAACCTAAGCCCTACCTAGGCTACCACGTATTCCAGACGAACTCAGATACAATATCAATCATCTCACACAAACAACAACCACACAAATACACTTACCTGGACTCTCAGCATACTCAGCCTGCGCATTAGTTCACAAACACAACATTCAAATCTCACACATTTCAAACCACACACACCTCGAACCACATGCACTTCCCAAACCATACTCATTTCTATGCCAAAACATACATTGATCACACCATATTTCCAGCCCACATTTCATAATCGATCACGCACTAACATGTCATTTCCATTTATTTTCCTCATCATACCAACACTTGTTCTATCACTTTCCCGGCCTGCGTAAACACGCCTCAGGCCCAGTCGATCACACTCCGAGTATCACACGCCTCAATCCGATCCCACTTTCACTTGCCCTACCACACGTTTCATTCTCAATCATTTTCCTCGGCCCGCATAAACACGTCTCAGGCCCACTTGATCGCGCCCCAAGCTTCACATGCCTTGGTCCGATCCCACAGTCGTATCACGACCCGCGTCAACACGCCTCAAGCCCGTTCAATTCCCCGCGTAAACACGCTTCAGGGATTTAGTGATCACACGAGCATGCTCACTTGCCATATATTTTATATGTACCCCGCTTAAACACGCCTCAGGACTTTTTAGTGATCACGCGCACATCGCATACAATAAATTCTCACACGTGCACACACTCGAGTGTCAATCAAATGCACACAATTGCACCCAATTTCACCATCACAATTCAGCCACATTACACACACACAACCAACATACAAATTGCCAATTTTTCCATATCCAAATTTTGGCAAATCAATTCCGGCCCTTCACAACACTTTTACACAATTACATACCAAATCCAAATACCCAATTTACATACCGAACAGCACATCAGAACACGCATTTTAGCCACTCACAACCCGCTTTTGGCCTCTAAATTTCCACCAAAACTTTCCAAATTCATTCCTAAGGCCCGCTAATCAATTCCGCCCCTAAAACTATACTAATCCGAGTTTAAACGGGTCCAAAATTACCCGATATGCTAGGCGAGGGTTTAGATTGAACTTACACGAACTTTAGGCTAACTCGGCTAGAGTGAAACGGGGCGGCAGGCCGGTGGTCTCGCGGTGGCGTGCGGTGGCGGCAACGATCGACGCGGCGATGAGCGGCGACGACGGCGACGGCTTGCTCGGCTTGGCTGGTTCGGCTTACCCATGGCCGAGAGAGAGAGAGAGAGAGAGAGAGAGAGAGAGAGAGAGTGAACCGAGAGGGAGAGGGGACAGTGGTGGTAGCGTGGGGATGGCTCGGTACGGCGGCGGCGGTCGGGCGGTGGCACGGGGACAAGGGGAGAGAGAGAGCGATCGGGAGGGAGAGGCCAAGAGAGATGAGAGAGAGAATGAGGAGAGAGAGAGTGAGTATTGGTCTTAAAGTCCAAATTTGACCACTTTTGGCAAATGACCATCTTGCCCCTCTCTCACAAATCCAATTGACAGCCGAGATTCGTTCTTATCTTGAGATCAATGGCCGAGATCAATTTTTTTCCAAAATATCCAAAGGCAATTTGGGAATTTCATAAAATTCCAAAGGCTAAATTGTCCAACTCAAAAAGTAGGGCAAAATGCCCTTTCCCTCTAACACTTGCCCTTTACAAATTCCTAAGGGTAAAATGGTCACTTTTCCATTTTCTCGCCAAAATTAAATTTTTTCTTAAGAATCTGAGAAAATCCAAAGCTATACGTTCCAACCACAACGTCGTCCAAATGTCCTATCGTGACTTTCCTAATTTTCCGATGCCCAATTTGGTCTCTAATTAATAATTGAATTTTATATAACGTAACTTGAGCGTTTCTCAAACTAACGGATGGCTTTTGGGGAAATTCGCCTATTCGACCCATGACTGATACTAAATCAAGTCACGTGCAAGTTCATTCGAATCGTGACGACCTCAGTTGTCATATAACCGTAAGAATCGATCGCTAGTTCCAACAGGCACCATCGTTCGGTATAAGTTCTGGATCATTCATCGATTCATTTTGTGGTCAAATGGAATCATCCGTAATCCACTTATATGACAGTGATGAATCGGCCCATCACTATCCTAAGATTGGCCTACATTAGCTCAAAATGTCACATCGACGATTCTATGGTCAAAAATCAATTCACGATTGAATTTTCTTTAGTCGCACGAATTTAAATCCCTAATTAGCATTTTCCTAATGATTAGTATCTCAGGAATGATTAGTTCCGGGCGAGAACTCATTGCACGTACATTCATAAAATTATTCATTTCATAAATCCCAAATTGACAAATTTCAGGATGTCACACTTCTTCCTCCAAGGAGAAGATGAGTTGATAAAGCTCCTCAAGAGGCTCATCCCTCTATGCAGCCATTACTCTTACACATAACCTGAAAAACTTCACAAACAAGCAAAAGTAGAGAGAGTCTATAGGGAGAGAATCTGCATGAAAGGTGTGTGGATACCGTGAGTGAACCCAAAAGGGGTCTATATAGCTGTTGCACCGGCAAAGGTTGGTCATAACTGAGCTTGCATGAAGCTGAAAATGAGAAAAAAAGGACAAAAGAAGAGTAATGGAGAAGTGAAGGCCATGCCATGTCTTGTGTCAGTCCGTTGAGCTGGAAGTAACGGTCCTTCCATGGTTAGGCTCCGTGACGCCTCTCTTCTCTGTTTGGCTAGTTTGTAATGAGACAGAAACACATTGGAAAGGGTATAGGTTATGATGCCCTCGGATGGCGCATATGAATGAGGCTATTGAAAAAAGACAAAAGAAATCGGAACGAATTACCAAGGAACTGGAATGACTACTAATTAATTAAACTTACTGCATTTGTTGGCACATCGGAATGGAAAAATGTCCTTTTCTGGTTTGAATTTTATTGTTTGTATAATAGCAACTTAGGTAATTCTACTTACCATATCAAATTGTTTCTGTAGAAAAGTTATCAAAACCTAAGATTAATTAGAAAGTCGCTCGTGTGCTAGCCTTTTTGGTAACCCAATTCCCAACTCACTCATTCTCACCTCCCCCAATGGTAATGAAAATGCACGAATGCAGCAATTTTGGATCCCAATTTCTATTTCAATTTCACCTCATTTCAATTTGCCAGATTGTATCCGGAAAGGGAATAAGGCTTCCATTCCCATTCTAAATGGTTTCACTCTTGGTATCCAAACGTGTCCTACAGGATGCTTGTATTTTGTATGTGTTGGTTGCGTCACCAATGATGCCTGTATAATTATGTGGCGGTTCCATCACTAATGCGGTGTAACGAGCCAACCATAATGCCCGTATCATTTGAACCTTAGCTGATTTTCTATTTGACTTCTTCACGTGTTGTTGCCACGTGATATATAACCAATTTCACGTAAGAGCTTGCTCATTTACGGTGGTACGGTACATTCTTATGTTTATCTAGTTTTTGCCATTGTTTAGTACATGCACCTGAGTTGAAGCGGTGAAAATCTTGCCTCCTCTCGACTCATGGTGAACAGATGACCTGAGCCGTCAAAAATAGTGGATCCGACGTGAAACTCGCATGTCATTTTTTCCGCCGTGGACTCAGTAGTGACCTGCCAAAGTTAATACTTCAGATCATTATAGCCACCTTGGACTAAAGGGATGGAAGAATTTCCGTTGCAAGTGTGCCTCATTTGAAATGATAATTACTCTCCTTTTCTGGTTCTGCTTAATACTCATCCATGCAATGCTGGATTTACCATTCAAGGACATACCAAAGAAAAGAACTTACCATTCAAGGGGGAAAAGATCTGAGACATTATCGGAATTTTCATCTCTCATCGAATTTATCCTTCAAATTTCTTTCCAGTCATTTTGGTTTTTTAGTAGAAGATTTGAAGGTGCTTCCGGCATGATAAATCCATCGCGCCTTGATTCTCAGCATATCATAACTGTGCAGCAGCTAAAAGCACAACGTGCAGATGAGATCCTTTTTTTTATAACCCGGTGACGAGCGCAAAAGCACGATATCTCCGGTTCTTGAACTGGAAATTCTATGCCACCCCAATCAACTGCGCCAAATCTGAGGCTTGTGAATATGAGGTTGAAGAAATTAAGTTTATTATATTTTCATTGGAGATCAAAGAAACGTCTGAAAAAGTATAAAAAGAAACAGTTGTATATTGTCGATAGACTTCCTGCAGCAAACTACACTTTTGAACCAAAGGCACCTTGTCACGGTGAAGAAAATGAGGACTTCTTCGATCAGAAATCTGGTTGCATGATTCTAGCAAGTGAAAGTATCGTTGTTCTCCAAAAATTCAGGGTTATTTACTCCGTAGACAGCCAGCTTTTATTCTGGTGATAACCTAATACAGTTTTTTAATTGATTATCTTTTTAGCAGTTTTCCAATGTCCTAACCCTGATCTGTAGTAGAAATGTGATTAATTATTGCAAAAGAATTGAACCCAAACATGAGGGTAAAGCCAAAATGTTCACCATCTGAAGAAGCTGCAAATGCATCGCCTCCTTCAATTAGGTCTCATTCTCAAGCCTTTCTGAAAGCTAGACTATTCAAATGTTCACTGATAAACCCTCATCCAACCAACTGCAGGAAACAATTATTGGCAATGGTACACAAGGAGATGTTCTATGATAAGTGACTTCAATGGCAATAAGAAAAGATTGCTGAAGAAATCTGGCCATGTGGACAATACAAGGAGTAATTATTATGTCCTGGGAGATATATGGAGAGAACATTCTCGACATGCCGGATCGAGATCTAGACGCGTGTGCAGTTGAAATCTAATAATTCGAGCAATAGATTTGACTTGTACACATGAATAGATTTTATTAGGGTGCAAGAAGCTGGCTTGTTTGCGACAGTATACGGGGTAAGAATTCAAAAAGAAAATTAACGAGTGAAAATTAGCCAACCATGGAACCCTACTAAATCAAGAAAGCTAAAGAGTATGCTTAATATGCTTAAACTATAATACCTTAGACTAATCTCTTCTTGATAGGTCTTAATATGTTATATCTCATGAAACGAAATTCAAAAGAGAATAATATGAGCTAAAAATTTGAATTTTTCAAGTCATCGAATATTACTTGGGAACATCCTAGACATCTATGCTATTTGATTCGATAGCAACAAGAGTAGTAATAAGAATCATAATTAAGATATAGGCTTAGAGCAATATTAGGGTTTTCAACAGTAGGCCCTAACCATGCCAGACTATTTGTATTCAACTGGTTTGTTCAATTCAATTTTAGACCTTGGAATCTAATGTTAGTTTGCTCGTTTCAAGCCCCCCCAATCGCTTCATGTCTAGATCCATCCCTGGAAGCCGAGTCCATATTTTTCAGAAGCCAAGTACACATCTTTCTGGGTCGAAAAACAGCATTTCGGCAAAATAATACATAAATCACATTTTCAAAGAAAATCAAACTAACGGTATCCATGAAGAAATTTTCCTCGCAAGCAAGAGACCCAAAATAATGACGGATATAGAACCTTAGATAGTTGAACACGGTAAGCCAAACGATTCCATAAACGCGAAAAGAAATATTTTCTAACAGAAAGATAAAACTAGACAGCTTGTCCAGAGAAACCAAAACGTTTGCTTCAGCCTCAACTTAACATCATAATCAAGTTGGCGCATAGGGATAAAGTAGGACATGCAACACAAGGTAACATCAGCATGTTGAAGCATAGGGTTCAATTTATATACGGATAAAGAGAAGCCATAGAAGTAACAAGCAACACGAAGCAAGAGCAGTTCAGATGCTTGACACACAAAACGACAACATTACTTGTACTAAGAGCATATTCAGATGCTCAGATAGGAAACACCAAAAATAACATAAGGAGAGCAAGTTCAGATGCTCAAACAAGACATGACTAGATCGTAAGTTTTTATTAGACACTTTAAAACTTTTCCATGATCACTTCATTACTCGGGACCGGTAACCTTGATGAGACACTGGTCACGCAATTTCAGTTGTTCCCCCGCCTTGCCAGGTGGCGCACAAGGTCAACAATCCTGTGCTCGAGCTGCAAACATCAGAATTCATTAAGTGAGATACAACAACGACAGATCGCAATGGGTGATTAACAACTTCAGGCAGAAACAACATTAATAGAAGTCGACGGCATTTTGTTTCTCTTATGCCTCGTGAGCCCAGAATAATTACATCTTGGCGGGTTCAAGTTGTCGCATGTTTCATGATACTTTTATTAGCAAAGAAAAGAACAAAGAAGGAAATTGACCCTAAGCAATGAAGTAGTCAATAGATTTCTCAGATCTTCAGGAAGCCCCTATCACCGTCCCAGCAGAGTAGTTTTCAATTGCACAAGTGGCTGAAATATCAACCGTTGAAGGTATAAAGCAAGATACGGCAGAATAGGATCTGGATGGGAAAAGGGTTCTGGGTGCAAAAAGGAGTAACCTAGAAAGAGAAATTAACACTTGAGTAAAATCCCTAAGTTGTAAGATGAGAAAGCTCAGTCATTTTCCACAATTTTCTCGTGGAGACACGATTCCGGCAGGTCCATCATCACACACTGCATGTTCTAGATTAATCATTATGGTTTTGATCAAATGAATATGGCATGTAGATAATTACATGCCATATTCATTTGATTACTGCAGTTGACCAACGGCTTTTTTGCTACCTCAGTGATGCTCTCCAAGTGCGGACGCAGTTTATGGTACTCTTGATGTATGCGGAGCAGTGCAAAGTCGCACCTGCATGATAAGCATTCTTAGCAACAAATCCAAGCAAGGCATTAAACTTTATCATTAAGACATCCAGCATAAGCAAACATGCCGATATTTTTATGTGGAATCAAAGTGTTTACTTACTCTTCCTTGGAGGAAGCAGCAACACCAAGGCGCAGCACCTCAAGCGGCAGGTTCAGCACTGAAGCACCAATGCTGGAAAATCATTTAAAATAGTTAGTGGGCCTAAACTTATGATTGTATCACTACGAAAACAATATCATTATGATACGATGGAGCGGGACAGTATGAGTCGATTATTTGATATGCTATGATATTAATAAGATAGTCAGACAACTCAAGCAGAAAATGCAATTGATTGACTATAAACCAGAGATGGAGTAATACAGCAGCACGTTCTTCCTTTGATCTCTTCATGATAAAGCTTGGAGATATTGACGTAAATGTAGACAAACAAGATTCTAGCATGCAAAGCCTAAGTTAAGAGGAGAGATTGAAGCGCTGAATCATTACAATTGTTCCATGAAAACAAATAACAAATGATCTAGCAAAAATATAATATGCAAATAGTCTTTCACAAGGTAAGTAGCAGCAATATTCTTCATCAGCCTTTTAACTCTTCAGCAATTCATCAGTATGTTTTAAGTAAAAGACATTACTTTGGATATGCAAATCGAACACCTTCCGACATCACGAAAGTTAGTATACAATATGGAAAGGCAAATCAGCCAGCCAAAAATAACTATCACCAATTTATAGACAAAGTAACGGTAATTAATGACCCGAAAGATTCGAAAAGGGAACCTATTGTGAGCTCTAATTTAAGATCCAAATAAATCCAAGATGTGTTGATCTTGATAGAAGAGTAAGTTTGAAGTTTATAAAAGCAAATATAACGCTCTCCCGACATCATTTAATGGTAATCATGTGCAAACAAAGGTATAAACGACAATACTCATCCCCGACTATTTCTCGGCTGCAACTCCTACTAGTTACACGTGGTGCTTCCGAGAAATAGTCGGGCTAGATAGATAGTGCACATTCACTACTGTAGGGCTAAATAGATCTGTCAATCTTGATCCAAAAGTTCGTTGGTGGAAAAAACGAAAATAACGCCTACCAACACATAAAATGGCAAACAGGCAGCAAACAAAAGTACAAAGAGGAGAATCTAAGTGATCAACTCAAATTATTTTCACAAAAATCCCCTCCGTGACTTATACACGTTACAGCCACAAACAGTAGAAGCCATCTATCATGCATAATTTCTACAACAGACCTAAATAAGCAAAGGAGCAATCATAATTTGATGTGTGCCACATGAACGTAACGTTATTGTCTTACCTTGTAACTATCCTTTTGATCTTTGCATGATGCTCACGTATATCTGTATAGTCCACAGTAGGAAGTTCCCTGTTGAGGAATCAGGAAATAAAGCAAGATGAATCTGAAATAAGCACAAGAACGAGTGAGATAGAAGCACCATAATAAGGGTTGCCACAGAGAATTACAAAGCAATAGCTAGATCTCTCATCGCTGATCGAATATCTTCATGGAACATTTGGACCAACTCTATGAAATACATGGAGCCATTACCCGGTTTCATCTCATAATTAGTGATGAATTGATTGTCCAGCAAGCCCTTGAAAAAGATCAACACAAGAGAAATCAATTATAATTCAATGAACTTGCTTCATGTAACAGATTTGAATTGACTTTTATGATATCTGTCAATAGTTTGCCACACTATTTCACAATGACAACTGTTAAACCTTCACAAAACATTTTCAATATGTCTCTGCTTCATTCAAAACCAAAAGGCTTGTTTCAATGAAAAGGCTACCATTTTCTCAAATTGGAATTGGTAAAACAAACAGGTTCAATTTGTCGATGTTTCACTCAAAGCTGAAAGATTGTTTTGAAAAAGGCTACCTTTTCTTTAGTTGAACTAGAAAACATTTTCGAGCGCCACTAGTCTTGAAAGATTCTGCCATTTCTTGACATATGCAAACCAAGAAAAGGGTGGTTTCATTCACTCTCGAATTAAATAAACAACTTTGGCCAAAAAAAAATGAATACAACAAACAACACTGTTTCATTTTCAGATGCAAAAATTCAAAGAACAAAGGATAACAGGATACTTGTTCCTCGAGGGAGGTGACCATTGCATAAAGTTCGTCAATAAGAGCTTCTACTTCGTCAGCCATTGCTCAGACACAAAGAACCTAAAAATCTTCACACAAACAGAGGCAGAGAAAGTGTATACGAAGAGAATCTTTATGAGGGTTGTGTAGATTGTGTGAGTGACCAAGTCTGGTTTATATAGGCGATTGCACTAGCAAAGCTGGGTGGTCATAACTGAGCTTACATAGAGGCTGAAAATGAGAAAAAGAGACGAAAGAAGAGTAATGAAGTGAAGGCCGTGCGTGCTTTGTGTGAGTGTGTTGAACAGGAAGTAACCGCCTCTTCAATGGCCAGGCTATGTGCGAAAGCTGGCTTCTTAACGCCTCCCTTCTCTCGTTTTTAAGCTGGTAATGAGAGGGAAACACATGGAAAGGGTTTAGCTTCTGTCACCAAATGGTGCACGTAAGAATTCTTGCCTAGACTCCATTCATAGTGGACCGAGCCTATTGAACCAATAGATCTAGTGATTCCCATGTGAGACTCGTGCGTATGACAATACAAGTCAGATCCACAACGGACTAATCTAGAGAAGAATTCACCGGTAACAATGAGGTATTGCCATATACTATCTTACCTTTTTTCACGTTTTTGCCATATGTAGTACATGCACCTCCGGTTGAGGTGTCTTTTTGGTGGATTCCTAATTACTCTCCTTCCCCTTTTTGGATCGGTTTATTACTCATTCAACATATGTTCATGAGGCTACCAATCAAGGAGAAAAATATCTGGTACATTACCAACATTGAAAAAAGATCTGGGACATTACCACAATCATGTTTTGCAGAAGTACTACTCATTTTCTTTAATTTTCATACTGAATTCTTTTTCAAGTTAAATTTCTCAAAAAAATCCTTTGGAACTTGCCAAAAACTTATATCAGCTGGAGGAGATTGAAGCAAGTTCTCTATTTTTTTTCTCATTGGTGATCATGTTGTAAGAAACATCTGAAAGGTTAAAGAGAAAATTTATCCTGTACAGATACTTTCTACAGCTAAGCACATTTTCATTCAAATGCGTATTATTACCGTGAAATAAAACTTTTTAAATTTGAAATGGCATCAAGCAAGTTTAGCCAAAGAAATTTAGTATGTGGGAAAAATTATAGATAGAATTTTATTGTTATGTTAAGCTAATGCAAGTTACAATTTCGGAAGCTTGAATCTTAGTACAGCTTTCTGAACCATAAAAGGAAACCCGGCTGGATAGTTATCCTATACCCAGGCTTAATCCAGATAATATAAATATGGTAAATTACTGCACAAAAGGAGACCCTAATCATATTCCATCGATGGTGGCATCCTTGACTCCAGATATCTTTATTAGGTCATCATTTGTTGAAAATTATTCTTAAAACCAGATCATTCGTTTTTTGTTGTTGTTAATAGCACAAAAAATCCCAAACCAGTACACCTGTTACAAATTTATCCCAAACTAATTTTTTGACTATCAAAAATTCCAAACCGGTACATCTGTGATAAATTTACCTTTCGTTAAATTAGATTAATACCACAAAAAACAACAAACTTGTACACATGTGGCAAACGGAAGGTAAAACTCCAAACTGGTACGCCCATCAACTGTCACGTATCATCTAACTCAAAATTTGATAGTAAAATTTAACAGAAACTAACGAAAGATAAAATTATCACGGGTGTATCAGTTTGAGTTCTTTCATGATCAAAAAATTGATTTAGGATAAATTTATCACGGGTGTACCAATTTTGAGTTTTTTGTGGTATTAACCCTTTTTTTTTTCCTGGAAACCTAAAAAACTGGATTATTGAACAGATAAGCATTCAACCATCTAAATGCACAAACAATTATTTCTCTGGAAAAATGCAGAAGGCAATATAGTAAGGAAATTCATAATTTTCAATCCAGTCACCCAAAATCAAGAGTAGCTGCAATAAACATAATCAACACCATCATCTTATTTCTCCAACATAAACACTTGGATATACATGAAGCTAAGTTAAGAATGCAATATCTTTGCAAATTTTACTATTGCATCAAGGAAGCCTGTCCTGTGCACCGCCCAGCAATAATAGGGGGAGGAAAAGGAAGGGTGCGTTTAGAACACTAGTTCGCAATTTTCGTTTGAAATGAATTAATCATTATTCGATTAGTAAATAGACCCATATATGAGCGGAAAAAATACTTAACCTATCTATACAAGCAAGCAACCGGCTGTTGGGAATGGCAAGATGTAAGACACAATTCAGACTATATAGCTCTGCTTCGTGTCCTTCCGGCCACGCTTTCTCCTTGGGTTTGCACCAATCATGCAAGAGAATGCATTGACTAGCTCGGGGTCCTCATCGGTTATGAGAATCTTCGCAGCACCCAGATCGGCAAGCAAAAGCTTTGCCACGAGATAGCCCGCAATCGACCAGGTCTGGAATAGGCGGGCCTGTTTGCCGATGAATCTTGATCTTTTTGTGTCATAATATTCGGGCCACCTGTCTCTTGATAAGCGTCTTTCCACGATCTCAATAGCCTTCGCGGCAATGTCTGCTCTATTCATCTTTATGCAAGCCACTGTGAGCTGCAAAACAGTTTCCCTCCATCAAATTCAAAATCTTTTTATTTTTATCTTTAATGAACTGAGCAGGTTTTTAAACGGTTTTGTAAAATAAACACTAACCTGCCAAAGCAGAGTTGGCCAGGAACCCGCATTGTGATAGGACCACGGCCTGCATCAGGGTAAGAATCACATTAGAATACCAAATTTAAGCAAAGAAACCATACTGTCAGAAAGACACACACACATATATGTATCATTGTCAATGAAAACTTTACGTGTTTTTAGGATCACTTCCGGTGATGATTTGCCATTCTTGTCCTTCAAGAGCAGGATAAGAAATCTTAAATGGCATGTCGGCAACTAAATCAGCCCACTTTGCTTCGATGAGATCCAAAATGGCATGGGACTGATCCACGGTTGCAAGCCCGCTAACAATGGACCAGAAGTTCCCAAGAGAAAAGAATCGGAAATCCATGTGGGCAGGTTGCAAGTTCCCAATTAAGTAGCCCCCTCTATTTGGAATCCATTCAACCAACCATGGAGGAATTTGATCGGGATAAATGTTGAACTTGTTGACTGCGTCGTATGAGTACTCTTCCGTCTTGTACCGGTAAATTTCATTTAATTTTCTTAAATCAATCCAATAATACTCCCTGATATGGAAGGAGAGGGCTACCAGACGATTGTTCAGAGCACGAATTAGATCAGCAGATCCATCCTCTGGAGCAAGCATCTCACGCGCGGACATTAAGGCAGAATAAAAGAGTGCCTGCAAAATTTTAACTATATTCATGTTAGAGAATTTAAGAAAATGTTATCTGTAAGAGATGATAATGGTATCTGAGTGACAAATAGATTTATCTGTGTTTGAGATCAGATAAATAACCGACAAATGCGATAGGAACCAAAAGATACATACTCTAAAGGACCAAATTAAATTCACACGGCAGACAAAAGAACCACGATCTTCATCTCATATCCATGTCAAAAAACACTCTGATCTTGGCCTGCTTATGATTTCGCTGGTGGTTAAAATTTAAATAAGTATGCCGCCAAATCTCCAACTAAACACATCTGCAATCCTGATTCGTTCAGGACCTTCTATGACTTGAAGCGGTGTATGCCATTAAATCACCCAATGACTTCAGAGACACGTGCTCCATGCACAAGTACATCTCCAAAACTAAAGAAGTGAGTATTCTCCAAAATCATCCTAACGACGTTGGCAAAACAAAGAAAAATTCAAGCAAAGAATTTTATGTGCACATGTGTCTCTATGTGTGTGTGTGTGTGAGAGAGAGAGAGAGAGAGAGAGACAGACAGACAGACAGACAGACAGACAAACGACTTCCAATATCTTACTTTGAGCAACTGCTATGCATGGTTTGCACCAAAGCCGTTGTCCGAGAACTAAAAGTACCACAGAGCAAATAAAGACACTACTTTAAGATCCACTGACAATGCATCAAAATAAAATCTGTGTCCATTTTGGGTCTAACAGATACTTATTCAGCAGCGGCCGTGATATGTAAAAGTGATACAAATGCAGTCTTCACCTATTATCTTATAAAGAAGAATAGAAACACTAATATACTGATATGCTAAGATATACTTTCCATTTTCTGAGTTGGCACATTCTTAAAATGTGACATATAAATTTCATAAGAATAAGCCACTCATGGCTGAAGTCACAACTAAAGCTTCCTGATGAAGTATTCAAGAGCTTCCCTACATAATTTTAATATTGTGAGGGATGTGGAGCTCATTGCATGAAGTTGGCACAGACTAGATAAGCAACTCGATCAGGTTAAATGCAAGAAGCAACCACCACCAGTTAATATGAGCTTCATTAAGACAGATACAACTCCTTTATTTCTCCATTTTGCCACTATGCCTCCACTTGCATATTAGAAAGAACTCTTAAAAACGATCAGTTAAGATGGCACAGAATATGCTCACCTGAATTTCGAGAGGGTGGCCATGGATTCCCATTCGCCGATCAATCATACAAGAACCATCAGTCACCAATAATGTAGGGAACATATCAAACCCGTCGGCCAGGCACAGCTTTAAAATCATCTTTATTCCTGTTTGAACATCGATCCTCTCTTGAACAGAGAGATCCCCAGATATCTTGCCATACGCACGTAAAAGAATAATCCACCATAAACCTGAAATACAGAGAAAGATGGAAGATCATTTATTGACACGAGAGTTCTAATGCAAAATAAACTATCATCGACCTCTTCTTGAAGCCATAACTTAATTACCAGAATCGACTGGTGCAACGCGACCTATAGCCGCCTCCCCAAAGTCAGGATCTAATACCTCTTCTGTGGCAGAATCATCCCCATCCAAAGGAACCGTGCGAACCTTAAAACTAGCAGGCATTAAACCTTGACCAGGACTATGGCAGTCCATTGTCTTCTCCCAGCTCTGCAATAAGGAATTATAGATTTGCAGTACAGGACATTTGATTGAGCAACAAAAGAATCTTGCTTATTGGGAAAGAAAGAGTAATTCAGTATAGCAGAAAGATGTTGGAAGCTGTAGCATAAGCAGCCATCTTAAAAGCTGAAAGACAAGAAAACCATGTTTCTCATAGATGTGTCCCCCTTCTTAGAAGAAGAAGGATTAGCAGATGAACTCGTGCATGATTTAAAAACTAAATAAAGAATTTCAGAAACGCTTGAAGAACTATCATATATGGGCGCACATGATAATATATTTAATTTGGCTAAGATGCGTTTAGCATGTTCAATCACAACTGAAAGATTGAATTACAAGGTTTCTTCCTTTCCTTCGGGTGAAAGGCATGGTGTACATCCAAACTACAGTAAGAGCCCCAAAATTGATGAAGAGCATCTTTCAGTTACAAAAATTACAAATCACCATAATAACATAACAAAGTTCGGTCACCATGTGAGCATATATCATCAGAACCGCTGAAACTAACAGTGACTAGATTAATTTTAAAAAATCGAGGTGCAGTCGCCAAGATGCATCTGACATCGCGATAAATAAGCTTAGAAACTCAACACGACAAACATATATTGACAACAGTAATCGCACATAGGAACAATAACAAGGATAACCACAGTTGAAACGAGTTACATCAATGGCAATTGGAATAATATATACCTGCAACTGAAGAGTGTGAAGAATGAAGTTCCGCACAATATCATACTCTCCCTTCAAGAGAAAAGCAATACCAGAAGGAATGAAGTCACGAATAAAGACCTGATCATAGTTCAAAACGTTAGAGCTGGTTGGATCATTTGCAGCAATAGTTCCAATAGGATTTCCACAGTAATAAACAACTGAGTCACGCAATAGATCCCATGCTTCTTCCTCAATGGGGTCAACCTTAGCCCTGTGAATGGTACTGCTGGCTCCGGGTGCACCATTTGACATTGAATCTGTTTTCTCCTCTTTCAATTGCTTGACATGGTCAAAATCCAGAACATGTGGCCCATTTACCATAGTATTTAAGGGGTTTAAATCATCGGCACTATCAACAAACCAACTCCCAGTGGTTGTCCCACTAACACTATCAGCTCGTTGGCATCTGCAACTTGAAAACTTCGACCGATCGATACTCCTATCCTTATATGAGCTCTCTCTAAATCCTTGCACCCCAAAGGTTTCAGAATTTCTCAACCGTATGCTTGCATAGACAGGGATTTTTATTTTCTTTGATGCACTTCTTTTGGTACTAATCAGATGAGAGTTAAACGAATACGCCGAGCCCAATGCATTAGAACTCGGGTCAAAACAATGATTGCATGGAGCAACTCCGGAGAAAACTTGGAGAACTCCTTTAGCAGTGCCCATGGCCACAATACTTGACGAGCAGAACAAATCTTATTGATATCGATTACTAGTATACAATATCAACGACAACCGGCAAACCTCCTACAAATCTAATGGAAGGAAATTGGCCTGAAAAAAAGATGCAATTAAAGCAGTCATTACTACTACTTCACGACTTGAAGATCAAGAGAACAAGAAGAAAGAAACCAGAATGCACGGTTGAAGAGCATATTGCAGAAATTGCAGGACCGACATTAACCCGCAAAAGTTAGCCAACCAACAGTCTCTGACTCGCAAGTATAAACCAGCCAACCAGTTCAGAGTAAGCATAAACAGTGCAACCAATTTTGAGGGCACAAAAGGGTAAAGAATTATTTCGCTGAACAAATTCCAAGAAACTCATCTGGCTCGATTCAGGCTAAATTCTGTACATATTTGAAACCAAAAACAACATCAACCTCTCTTTCATACTCCGTGAGCGAAAAACAGAACAAGCCCTTCCGATATTTTTGACATGAAAATCACAAATGGCCAAGAGAGATCTGTCAGAAACAATAATCTATACCCGTATTTGTTTTTTTCCCTCATACGTTCCACGACAACGTCAAGCAGCGCAAGAACTCCGAGAATTCAAGCTAAAAAGGCCAAATCCGAAACGATCAGATGTCACGAGGACGACTATCGAGGACAAATCATGCAAAAATTGAACCCACAATCAGTTCGGGGAGACGTGAAACAGAAGCGAAACAAGCAATCGTCGCAATGCGTGCACGCAATCAGCCAAAAAGACGGCGACTACACGCGGTCGCGTGGCTAATTCAAGAACAAGAAACAGCTGGAAGCAGGAAAAATCCCACGAGGTGGGCGGATGCAAACAAGGGTAATGCTTCAACCAAGTACCCAGATGATTCACCGCAACGCACCCAGATTCCGGGTGCATACAAAGATTCGCACCAGGTCCAAGAATCAGAGCGGACGACGCCCCGGGGGAAATCCTGGCGAGAAACGAATTCTTGGCGCCCCCAAGAGAACGTGCGGGGATTCAAGATGGGCACGGGGCGAGCTGATGATGTCCCTCCTGGTCCGGAACGAAACAAGACCGTCACTTTCGACGCTCGCACGATTCTCTTCGCCTCCGTCTGAACCAGAATCGGTAGTTGTAATAAAGGCCTCGTGCGAAACGAGAAGAAACTCGGACAGACGAACTTTCGTCTCGGTACGACTCTTTGATCTGCTGCGGTCCCCGCATTTTGTTTTTTTTTTTATTTTTTATTTTATTTTTCTCTGAAGTATTTTGCTAAATTTATTATCAATTTTTACCTTCGCACAGACAATTCTACTTTTATCTTCTTTTCTCCAGTCTAGTTTTGAATTTTTTTTTCCCCCAAATTAAAAGGAATTAAAAGAAGAAGGGGTGCTTCGGGATTGCAGGAAAATAATTATTTCCATTTTTTATTGCTAATAAATGGTTTTGGTTTTGGTTTTGGATAATGTTGGCAAGTCCCTCCGCCAGATTAGTACCAATTAGAGGTGGGGATCTGCGAAAGCTTGACATGTAACGATTGTAATTTTCCAAGTGGAACCCCGTGTTTCCGTACTCGACTCTCCACGAAACCTAATCAGGCAAAATAAAATACCGGGACAAAAAATTCGAATTACGGAAGCAGCTCGATTTGTTGATGATCAAGCAAGCTTTCTGAGCAATCGACGAATCGATTATCGATCGGGGCGATCGCCTCTTCACTTACCCATGGAGCAAGCGTCGGAGTCGAGGCGTGTCTCTGCCTCGAAAGCAATCCCGACAGTCGGAACCCTGCCGGGACCTCGAGGGAGTCCGACCGTCGTGCTCGCCGCTTGAAAAATCTTAAAAAATTAGGACTAATTGACCCGTCAACGTATGAAGGATGTTTTTGTGGACTGAGGAGGGGTAAAGGAAGCAAGGATGGGTGGTTGTGTTTGACTCGCATGTAGGGGTGGGGGGGATTGATGAAGAAGTTCTGCTGGAGAGAGGGCGTACACATGGTCGGATGCAGCACCGGTCGTTGCCAACCGAAGTTCAGCTTCCTTGACCCAATTCGAAGGCTCGTGATCTCATTTACTCCCCGACCGATTCTGACCATTGAATTGCGTGATTTGTGCGTTCGTCTTTCCACCTCGTCCCGTGAAAGATTGAGCAGCTCCGACGGCGCCGGGTCGGTCCGGCGGCGAAACGTCTGGTCCGGCTCAAATGATGGCGTGGTCGGATGGAGATGTCCCCTGCTCGATGTTAAGCTCGAAGGTCGGGCCGGCTATCGATGGGTGAAATCCTCAAGTCGTGGAAATGGTCAAGGTGATCCTCGTGTATTTGTGTGGACTAGTTGATGCGGAAGATTTGAAGAATATTTTTGTTTTTTGGATTTCGAGGGAGGAAAGTCGTAGGTAAGATGTTTTGGGAAAAGAATGAAGAAGAAGCGCACTGATGCATTAGCTAGAAGACGTAATTTAGGAGAAAGATCATGAGTTATAGATGGACCATAAATGTAAGTTGGCGATATCTTCCGAGCTGTGTTTGCGGAGTGCTGGACACGGATTCGAATATCTTTATCATTAAATGCAAAAGGCAATTTCGTATTTATTCGTCCAATTTCAACTCGCCGTCTCGCATGGCTAATGAAATTATCGAGGACATTTAGTTGCTTAAAATTCTTCGATTTTAGTGAAACTTCTTTGTAACAAAAGACGTAAGGTTAAAAAGTCGAGTTTAAGAAGTTTTGGAAAGTTCATTTAAGCTTGTAAATTGCTTCTAGCGCGCACAAGTATTCCTTTCCTTTGTTATAAGTAAAAACAGGTGGTGAGGCCAAGACAAAAATTGGTTAGAGATTCGTCCACGACATAGCTCGAAATTGTAATTTTATGGAAGACATTGCCACTTACTTACCACGTTATCGCTTTGATGTCATCGCTTTCGTTGTCAATCCCCGTGGACTAAAGTTTAATTAAGGATTTCATTGGCCCATTGGGCCAGCTCAATTTCGTGATGCAACAGAAAAGTCCTTGTAGTAGCCGAAGCTTCATCGATTGGAGACTACTACCATTTTTTACTTTCTATCTTTACAAGCAGAATGGCTCTTTAACCCTAAAATGCGATTATAAGGCTCCGTTTATTTCACAAAAAATAATTATTTTTAAAAATTATTTTGCTAAAAATACTTGTTTACATCGCTTGAAATAATTAATCGGTGAAAAAAATTTCATTATCAATAGAAATTTATGTCTAAATATTTTCGCGAGCGATGAAAACATTTTAATTTCGTTCATTTTTGTAAGCGATACAAGCTATCATTTTTAGAAAAATATTTTTCAAATTATTCGTTTTCCGCGAAATAAACACACCATTCATTTCCTTTTTTGGGCTACTTTGCTTTTTCCTCGAGAAGCCTTGTTAAGGAATCAAGCCCTCATATCAGCGATTCCTTTAGGAAATGAATAAAAAATTAATACGTGAATTTAGTCGGTGCCTCAAGATATCCAAGCATGTGAAAAAAAACATTCTTTTTCTTTTTTTCTCTTATGGGCCGCATTCTTTGACAAGTTAAGATATTACGATCTACCTTCCGGTATCAAAGGTAACAACTTGCTTGCCTTTATTATCTCTTGTAAGGAGAAGCATGCTTTTCTGAATCAAAATCAATGATCACTTACATCAAAAGAAAAATACATCCTAATCCTAGTACCTAACAAAAGCCTAACATTACAAACTTGCTTGTCTTTATTATCCCTTGCAAGGAGAAGTATGCTTTTCTGAATTAGAATCAATGATCACTTACATCAAAAGAAAAATACATCTTA
Source organism: Syzygium aromaticum (assembly GCA_024500025.1). Lineage (NCBI taxonomy): Eukaryota > Viridiplantae > Streptophyta > Magnoliopsida > Myrtales > Myrtaceae > Syzygium > Syzygium aromaticum. The sequence continues at coordinate 28,242,913 of CM044891.1, forward strand.
ATCCTAGTACCTAACAAAAGACTAACACTATATAAACTAACACAAACTCACAACGTCCCATAGAATCTATATCTAAACAAATCATGACTTAAACTAGATACCATAAGATGTCACATCCCAAATCCTACTAGAATTTAGAAGTGACACAACCGTCCTTTCATCCGAAAGACACATCTCAAATCATACTAAAAAATACAACTGCTAAAAGTGCTTGTCAATATCACTCTCACTCTATTTGCTACTAACGGCCTAAAAAGATTGGGAAGAAATGAGTGAGCACAAATTTAATTAAATTAATTTGGAAATAGAAATCCATTTATTAATTTTTTTTATTTTTGAGCACAAATTTAAAAAAAATTATTCCCAAAATCAGTTTTGAAACAGAATCAAAAAACAAAAAAAAGTAACTTCATGATTCTTGGAACAATTTTTTTTCATTTTGATTTGATTTTCTTCTTCCTTTGGTTTGTTCTTCTTCTTTTCGGCCCGCCGCCAACCATTGGTGACCAGCTAGGGCTACCAAGGGTGTTGCGGCCCTCGCCACCTGGGCGAGGGTGGCCGCAATGGCGAGGCCTCGCCCAGCCATGGCGAGGTTGACCTCGCCGTTATGGCTTAGGCGAGGGAGATGAGTCGCAACGGCAAGCTAGGCCTTGCCGAGCCAAGGCAAGGCCGATGGCGAGGGCCATGACGCCCTCACTAGCCTTGGCCTATGGCCGGTCGCTGGCACCGGTGATCGGCCATGGCCAAAGAAGGGAAGGAAAAGAAAGAAAAAAAAAAAGAAAGAAATATTCAAAATATTATTAAAAAAAGAAATTTATATAGTTATCAAACGCATTTTTATTTTTTTTCTATTCTAAAAATAGAAATTTTGGGCAGTTACCAAACGTCTTTAAATGTTTAAAAATTATTCCCGGGCACGGAATAAAAAAGAATCATTTTTTAGCAGAATCAGTTTCTGGGTACTAAATCGTTGCCATACACATCCCAAGTGACTTATTGTCCTCGTGAAGCAAATCAAGTGGTCGATGGAATAGCTAAGGCTCGTTGTAGGATGGCTCTTCCATCTATTTGGTTGTCTAAGCCCCCGATCTCAATGGGATATTCAACTATGTTCAAAGCATGTGGGTTAACGAAATGAGTAAGACTCTCTTTCGATGAAAAAAAAAAAGGAGTTTTATCTAAGGGTTAATACTATGAAAAACTCCAAATTGATTTACTTGTAATAAATTTATCTTAAACTAATTTTTTGATCACAAAAAACTCCAAAGTAGTATATTTGTGATAAATTTACTTTCCGATAAATGGGATTAATACAACAAAAAATCACAAAATGATAAACCTATGATAAACGGATGGATAAAACCTAAATTAATACATTTGTCAATTGTTACGTGTCATCCAACTTAGCAATTTGACTGTAAAATTTAACGGAAAATAATGAAGGGAAAATTTATCAGATGTGTATAAGTTTGGAGTTTTTCTCAATATTAACCCTTGCTTCATGTTTGTGGATTTGATTTGGTTTTCAATTTTAATTTGGATTTTTCTTTACATCCAATTAAGTCAAACTTCACAAAATTACATGGCTACCAAAAAATACGGTAGGCCTCGAAAGGTAAAAAGGAAAAATGATGGTAGGCCACGCACGAAAAATTTACCAGCCTAATTCCCTAAAAAATTTTAAATTTTAGGTCAAATCGCAAATATGCCCCAAACTTTTTCTTGTCTTAAAAAAAATCTCAAACTTTAGATCAAGTCCCAAATATGCTTTGAACTTTTTTTTGTCTCAGAAAAAACCCTAAACTTTAAATCCAATTCTGAATCTGCCCTGAATTTTGTTTTGTATAAAAAAAATCACCAAAATTCAATTTATTTTCAAAAATATATTTCGGTGATTCGGTTCCAACTTGATGTGGCACTTCTACGTCGATAACAAATCCACATCAAAAAAATAATTGGTTTTTTTTTAGATAAAGAAAAGTTCAGAGCATTTGGACTGAACCTAAAAATTAGGCTTTTTTTAAATTAAAAAAAGCTTTTTTTGGGTAGATTTGTTATCATCCCTAACTTTCATATCCTATGGAGGTTTTATTTTGGAGAATTTCAATAATTTTTATTTAGTTTAATTTGTTATCGAAATGGCAATGCGACTATACCAATCACCCCATTACTTTGCTGATGTGGATTTGTTATGACGTGGAGTGCCACGTCAAGTGAGGACTGGATCAGAGGATATATTTTTGAAAATAAATTAAAATTTGCTGATTTTTTTTACATAAAACAAAGTTCGGGGCAAATTTGGGACTGAATGCAAAGTTTGAAGTTTTTTCTGAGATAAAAAAAAAGTTCATGGCAGATTTAAAACTGAACCTAAAGTTTGAGATTTTTTTTGTAACCAAAAAAATTTAGGATTTTTTTTTTTTGGGAATTCATCCAAAATTTACCTGCTTTTTTTTATTATTATTGGGGCCCACTTTCGCTTGACGGGGAGAGGGGCCCTTTTACCTTTTTAACCCATCCTCCCAACACAAGATCAGGACCGTCGGATATCGACCTCTCTCCCCTCTCCGATTTTCACTGCCGCTTTTACTCCCGTATCCCCGCTCCAACCCCGAGAAATCCCCAATCCGCCCCCGTCGATCCACGCACGCCGCCCGCTTACGCCCCCCGCCCCCCGGCCCCCGCCCCCGCCCCCGCCCCCGCACCTCAGGGGCGGTTTCGTCCTTTCACCGGGGGGAGAGAGAGAGATTCAAAGCAGGGAGGAAAAAATATCCAGTGTCTCCCCTCCCTCCCGAGAGCTGAAGCGTCCTTCCTTCTTTCGTTCCAGTTCCATCGACGCCGAGGCTTTTGGACTCTTCCCCAAGGAAACCCTAATCGACCGGGACCGCCGATCTCCCCAGATCCAACGGCCTGGATCAGTCGGTGATGTAGCCGTGCTGCTTCGATCGCAGTTTCCTCCCCCATAAACCCTAGCCCCGTAGATAGATAGAGACACCTATACACATCTCTCTCTCTCTCTCCCCCTTCTCTCTCTCTCTCTCTCTCTATCCATCTCGATCTCGACGAGATTTACGTGAATCGCTCTGCGTCGCCGATCTCGACCCCCTCCCTCTCTCTCTCTTCTCTGTGTGTGTGTCTCTCGCTCTTCTCTCTCTGTGTCTGGCGTTGTGTAGGTGGGTGGAGGAAGGTGAATAAGGGGGAAAAGGTTGGATCTTGACTTGTCTGTTTCTTGGGCGATCGCCGTGTTTTTTTCGTGGGTCGGGGGGCGGGGGTTCGATCGGCTCGATTTGGGCGGTTCACTGTGCTTGCTCAGTTGATGGGGGTCACGTGCCCTTTTCCTTAAAACCGACCGAGGAGGCGTAGTCTCAGTCTCAGTCTCGTCGTCGCGCGATTGACTGTAGTTTTCTTGGGGTGGGGTCTTCCGGTTTTTTTGGCCCGTGCATGGTGCGGACTGGGTGTTGGTTGGAAGGGGGCACCGAGCGTCTCGTTCCGTTAAGTGGGTCGTCGTCGTCGTCGCGGGAGGGATCTGCTGAGTCGACCGGGCGATCCGGCGAACCGGGCGGGGGTCGGGGGATAGGAGATTGAGCGGTTGGGTGGTGCAGTGTCCGGTTTTTTGGGAGCGCGGCGGCGATGCCATCGGTTGGCATGCGACGGACCACGAGGGTGTTCGGAGTGGTGAAGGGCGTCGACGGGGCGCGGGTGTTGCGCTCCGGCCGGCGCCTGTGGCCGGAATCGGGCGACGGCAAGCTCAGGAAGGGCGGCGAGAGGGATGAGTGGTATAGCTTCATAGACAGCAGAGGTGGTAGTGGGAATGGAGCTGTTGGTGGTCTCAAGTCCAAGCAGGTTGGGTTGGCCAAGATTGTGAGTCCAAAGCGCGAGGTTGCCGTTTTTGAAATGGAGGATGATGAATTCGAGAAGCCTGATGTAAAAATTGAGTCTTTGATCGGTAGGGACAATGTGGATAGGATGTCTGGGATTGTCTATAGCAGGAAAAGGAAGAGAGAGCCGGTGCCAAGCTCGGAGACCGGTGATGGTAAGAAGTATGGGATTCGCTTCTTTAGGAGACAGAAAAGGAAGAGTGGCGTTGCTCTCCAGGGTTTTCGGGCGCTTTCTGTGGTTTTGGAGCTGCCACATGGAGAAAATTCTGCGGTTGTTGGCCTTTTGTGTTCTGTTCTGCAGTACATGAAGAGGGCCTGCATAAGATTGTCTGCACTTTCAAAGTTTATCATGTCAGAGCCGCTTCAAGGTGTCTATGCATTGCATGGAATTCATTTTTCACGGGTAGGCTTGATTTTCTTTAGTCTGCCAAGCTATTTTCTGATTTGTATCTTCCATTATGTATAACAAATTGGGGAGATTGGATGTAAGCAGAGGACTTCTTTTTAGATCGGTGTAGTTCCTATTAGTATCTGGTGGAATATTTCTATATAGATGCCCAGTACACAAGCTTTTGATGAAATTAAGGTGTAGAAGAGTTTACAGTTTTCTTGTCTGTCATGCTGTCGGTGTGTTTTGCCATTAGTGCAAAGGATAGGTTCAGGGGTTTCTGCATAGCTTTCCTTTTTAACAAGTACAATGTCATTTACAATTTAGGTAGCACCTGCATGATATCTATTTTGATTGGTGAGGCTTCTGGATGGATGGTTATTGTGTGAGGGCATCTGTTCGGGTAGTTTCTTCTCTGCAAGTTATGTTATAGCTAGTGTTGTGGGTGTGTTTTCACTGGATCCTTTTTTCAATGGGCTTGCTTCATCCTAGTGTGTTGCTTTCAGTGCTGTATTTGAATGTTCTTTCTTCCTTTTTCCCTTTCAGGAGTGTCCTTCCATTTTCATCTCCGGGACATGCAAGTTCTTTGGATCCAGGCAGTTTACACCTATTTTTTGTGTGGATTTTTCTGCAGTTCCCTTTTGTTTCATGCACATGCATTGTAGTATGCTTCTCCAACATCGGTTTGTGCCATTGGCTCCTGTAAATAATTCAGCGTTGGTGCATACAAACAATGTTTTGTTGACTGCGGAAGAGGAGGAGCTCTCGGACGAAGATTATTCTTTTTTGCTTTCAGAAAGCAAATCAGCAGGTGACGTTGAAGTTCCAGGGAGTGAGTTGCTGCTGCACGTGTCTTCTAGAGGCGCTAAGGTTGATAATCGATCTCCACAACATAGATATGGGTCGAATTCTCGTGGCATAAGGAAAAGGAGGAGTTCGCTGAGGTCAAGGAGGAGAGCTAGAAATCCTTCGCTAGCATGTGTGAGGAAATGTAATGGAGCATTAGCCTCAGACTTAGTCAGTGCTAAGAAGAATGGATTCCCATTTTCCTCAATAATATCTGGCAACAAGAGAAGATCTGTTCGGACTAGGTCTGCTGGAAACATTGATGAGATGAGTGCTACTACGACCAGACTTCAACCGGGTACAGATATATTATCCTGTAATGCGAATGTACTGATTACTGATTCAGACAAGTGTTTCAGGGAAGAAGGTGGAAATGTCACGTTGGAACTTTTAGACTCTGGAGAGTGGTCTCTTGTTGTCAAAAGAGGGGGATTGATAAGATATGCTCACAAGGCACAAGAAGCTATGAAGCCTTGTTTCTCCAACCGTTTCACCCATGCAATGGTTTGGGCGGGGGATGGTGATTGGAAACTGGAATTTCCTGACCGAGATGATTGGTTGAAATTTAAGGATCTTTACAAGGAATGTTTTGACCGAAATAAGCAGGTTGTATCTCCTAAGGCTCCTCCTGTTAAGATAATACCTGTTCCGGGGGTATGTGAAGTATTAGGATATGAAGAAGAAAATTCTGTACCATTTACAAGACCAGAATTTTATATTACCTTGAGTGCTGATGAGGTGTCAAGAGCCATGGCCAGTAAGACTGCAAGTTATGACATGGACTGTGAAGATGAGGAGTGGCTTCATAAATTCAATAATGAGTTCTTTGCTGAAAATGATCCTCCTGAGCGTGTGTCAGAGGACACCTTTGAGCTTATGATTGATGTATTTGAGAAGGCTTTCTATTGCAATCCTCATGATTTCTTGAATGAGAAACCAGACCCTGATCTTAGACTGGACATAGAGAGAAAGGATGTTGCAGAAGCTGTGTACCGTTATTGGATGAAGAAACGGAAGCAGAGACGAATGGCATTGGTCAGAGTATTTCAGGTAAATTAATGCTTATGGACCTTTGTGCTGCCATATTTTCTTTTGAGTGATGACCAACGCACTGTTAACATGCTTGATAGGGTGGATTGGTATTTTGTGTTCCCCTTTCTGGTAAGGATGTGCACTCATTGAAAGTAAAATGTGTATACTTTCTTTGCAGCTTAGCAGTTTTATTAATCCTTTTATTTGAGAGATGGTCTTTCAGAAAATATTTTTGGATTAATGCTTTTCTTGCCATTAGTCTTTTCCTTCTTGAAATCCTCTTTTCAGAAAATGGTTTACTATCATCTAACTTTATAGCATCACTCTCTTGTATCTCTTAAGTGTTCTTTTTAAGATAATCCACTTCCTACTTGTGATTTTTGCTCTCTGGGTTTGGAATTCTTTTGAAGTATCATTTGGGTGTAGGAGGGCTTTGGATCTTACATTAGCACCTTACTTGTTGTCATTTAAGAAAATGGTCTGGTGTGCATTTATGGTTGAATGAAAAAAGCAGAGTCATATTACGTGCTGTGAATGCTAGTGCGAGTTTGATTTTGTGAGGTTCATTTCTTCTGCTTCAAACGGTTCTCCTCAACATAAACAAATGTTTTTACAGGGTCATCAATCGAGAAAAGCTCCCTTGGTTCCCAAGCCTGCCCCGCGTAAACGGAGATCATTTAAAAGGCAGGGAAGCCAGCACGGACGAGGCAAGCAACCGGGTCTCTTGCAAGGTAAACGTCACCCTCTTAACTGGATAATTGGAATGATACATGTACAGCTGTAGGTAGATTATAGGTGTGAATGGATGTTCTGTCTGTGCAATGTTTGGTCAGTTTCTATGTGGCATGAACGAAGTTATTTGAAAAATCGACCCTTGGTTTTGGAGTTTTGGCTTATTATCCATCTCTTTTCAGCATTGGCAGCAGAAAGAGATGCGCTGGAGGAACAGAGCGCCTTGCGGAAAGTCGAGGAAGCTCAAGCATCAGCTAACAGATCCTTGGAACTCGCGATGGCAAAACGTCAGAGGGCTCAGTCGCTCATGGGAAATGCCGACTTGGCCGCCTACAGAGCCACCATGGCTCTCAGAATTGCCGAAGCAGCTCAAGTCGTGGAGTCCCCTGATGTAGCGGCTGCCCATTTTCTCGACTAACAATGACAGAGAGCGGGGTATGGTCGTCGGCGGGCAAATCGGAGCTGCCTGTGTTATTTCTTTTCCTCTCTAAATTCAAGAAGAGTTTTTATCTTCTGGAGCTGTCGGAGGCAATTGTGAGCCACGGTTTTTCCAAGAGCCTTTTGGGGGGATTGTAATTTTTGTACAGTATTGGTTGAATGTGTACATGCTGTATCACTATGACCTCACATCGCAGCAGCAGCTGATGTGTACCCAGGAAATTTCTTTGGAGTTCGTCGGGCGAACCAAAAAAGAAAAAAAAAGGAGGGAAATACAGGAAATATTTAAGTCAATATTCTGTGGACTCTTATATTCTTGTACACTATAGTCATAAACCCCGTGCGTATGATTATTACATACAAACTTTTTCTAAGATTAATAGTGATGATATAAACAATATTTAGTGAGCAATTAGAAAGGATAAAATAATAGAAGTATAATGTATTCCGGTTATTTTGTTTTTGTATGGAAAATTCTCTATATTTTGTGTCGTTTATACGTTCATTTTATGTGTATTAGCCTAGAATTTCGGGATAATTTAGACATTGGCGAAAAGTTAGGGACTACTCATTTAAATTCATAAATTGAATGTCGGACGAAGCTGGTAAGGACTGAAAAAAAGAACACTTTCCTTTGTCTGATGAGTTTAGAATGCGTCAATGAACATAGGATCAATACGTCAGATTTTCATAACATACATATTTTGTTAATTTTACGTCAAGAATGAACAATAAATTGTAATATTAACATGAATCGAAACACGTGTGTCTGGATCAACGTATATTCTCATGTAATGCATTACGTTGTACCATGTTTGCCATGTCAATCATTTCTTTTCAAGCACATATAAAGATTTATTTTTAGGCAACTGCATAAAGTAAGAGAAAAAATTTAACTAAAAGTGATGAAAAAAACCTTGAAAATGGGAATAAAAGAGTAGGTGAACCAATTATTAACCTTCCCATTTTAACGTACGGACTAGATGATCACACACGTTATAGCGGACCACGATCTCATGATTGGAGCAATTCAACCTATAAGTTTTAGCATATTCCAATGAATAAATGACTTAATTGGCAAATGATCAGAAAGTATGTCACTATATTGATAAATAGTCTAAAGGTTTAGGATTAAATTAACCAATTGTTAAAAGGCTTAGGATTGAATTTGCTAAATTAAAGGTTTAAAGTTGAATTGACACAAATGCAACAAGTTTATGATTTTTTTTTAATAATTTTTCTAACTTTGCATCTTTGTCATCATAGACATATACTCTATCCCATCTTGTTTTAATTTAGGGAAAATTGTCCAGAAAGTTTTAATCTTATTATAGTTTTATTAATTTAGTTCTAAACCTTTCAAGTTTGCCAATTAAGTCTATCCGGTCAAAATTGCCCAAAAATTACTAATGTAGGCACTAACCATTGTACGTGACACGGTTAGCGCTGATGTAGATAATTTTAAATAATATTTTAATATTTTTTTCAAAATCTTTTTGATTGTTTCTTCTTCTTCCTTTTATTGCTGGGCGGGCTAACCTCGCCTGGGCGAGGGTCACCGTCGCTCGCCACAGGTGAGACCCGACTGGGTGAGGGCGAGCCCTAGTAAGAGCTCCCCCAACCTGATCAGGAGAGGGGAGGCGATGCCTTGGCCTAGTGCCGGCCTTGCTAGATTTGGCGACGCAAGTCCTCACCTAGCTAATGGTGGGTCTTGCTCAGGCGAGCCCAGCTCTGACCATGCTATATAGGACGGTTGGAATTCACATTAGCAATTCCAACCAAAATCGATCGGATGGACTTAATTAATTGGCAAAAGCTAAAAATGTTTATGACTCAATTGAAAAAAAATTTTGACAAAAAAAATAGCAAAATTGAGAGGTTTAAAACTGAATTAATAAATTTGCAATAAGTTTATGACCTTTTGGATAATTTTCCTCTACAATTTACATCCTTTGCATGCTATATTTTATGTAGGGTTAATACCACCAAAAACTCTAAACTGGTACATGTGTGACAATTTTACCTTGAACTTTTTTTTAACCACAAAAAATCTTAAACTGGTACACCTGTGACAATTTTACCCAAAACTTTTTTTTTACCACAAAAAACCCCAAACTAGTACACTTGTGACAATTTTACTCCAAACTAGTAAACCTGTGATAAATTTACCCTAAACTATTTTTTTAATCAAGAAAAATCTCAAATTGGTACACATGTGATAATTTTACCCCGAACTAATAATTTTTTAATATTATTTTTTATTTTTTATTTTATTTTTTTTTCTTCATCTTCAACTTTTGCGATTGGCCAGAGGTGGAAGCCGGCGAGGTTGGCCTTGCCGGTGCGGGCGAGGGTTGTCCTCACTCGCCCAGGCGAGGTCGGCCCTCGCTGACGTCAGGTGAGGGTCACCCTCACCTGGGCGGGCGAGGACAGCTCTTGCCCGATGCCGGCAAGGGCCACCCTCTCCCGACTTAGGCAAGGGCCGCCCTCGCCCGACTCAGGCGAGGGCCGACCTCATCTGGGCGGGTGAGGTCGGCCCTCGCCCGACTCAAGCGAGGGTCACCTGACGTAGGCAAGGGCGGCCCTCGCCAGCAGCCGGCGGGGCCGACCTCGCCGGCTTCCACCTCTGGCTGGTCGTCGGTCTGGCGACCGGTCAAAAGTTGAAGATGAACAAAAAAAAGAAAAGAAAAAATAAAAATAATAATAATAATTCGAAAAAAATAAAAAAATAAATAATATTAAAGTTTTAGTTCGGGGTAAAATTGGTACACATGTGACAATTTGGGGTTTTTTTATGGTATATTCAGGGTAAAATTGTCACAAGTGTACCAATTTAGGGTTTTTAGGGTATGTTCGGGATAAAATTGTTACATGTGTACCAGTTTGGAATTTTTGGTGGTAAAAAAAAAGTTCGGGGTAAAATTGTCACATGTGTACCGGTTTGGGGTTTTTTGTGGTATTAAACCATTTTATGTAAAGGGCTCATGAAATTTTATTGCACAAAGTGTATATTTAAAATGCTCCAGATGTAAACTATATGATGAGACAAAAAAATTTAGAAGGGCTTATATTATTTTTCAAAATACCCAGATTATTAGTAAATAAAAAAAAGACAAGTTCACAGACAAATGCGTGAATGGCTGATTGGGGGAAGATTAAAAGTCGAAAAAACGGAAGAACAAAGAAGCTTGAAAGTGAGAGTGCGTGTAGACGAGAGAGTAGCATTGAAAGCCACTCTCTCTCGTGTATAATCAACAGATTGTCAATCTACCCAGTTTAATGTATAGAGATTTGCGTGTAAGCAAATGCGTCGAACTCGAGCGAATGGCGTAGATTCAGCTTGCTAAATAACAAGTTTTGAAAAATATGTATGAATTTTGTGGAAACTTTTCTTGACTCCATCTTGGTAGGATGGGGAAATGAAAAGTCTCCTCATTATCAGATTAGAGTTTGCACTTCTGCATCATAAACATTCGCAATCTTTAAAAGAAACCTCTCTGGTTTGTCATCTTGCTGTAGAAGTTTCGCAGAAATCAATGAATACATAATAGGTTAGTATAAAGCTATTCGGTGGTTTCATCTTTCTGTATGAAACTTCCATTTATTTGCATCATGTTGGTGGCATCTTCTGCGCTAGGTTTTCTATCCCATGACTGCAAAATTTTACAGTTTGCAGTTCTTTTGATGAGTTTAACAACTGCAAATTGAAACTGAGAGAAGTCGCGTCAGTTCTCATCTCATGGGCTTAAGCTCATGAGATTATACATTCAATTTGATGGTGTTGGAATTTGATCAGATCAACAAGCCACATGATCTGCGCATCCCCTAAACTCCCCTAGCAACTAGCAGCATTGTGACATGTTGGATTGCGAGCTGATGATGATGATTGACGAGTTGGGTCGATTTTTCGAGTAGCTTCTTGTTCGGTTTTTTTTTTTCTCGGCATAGGTAATCATATATTAAACTTGGTCAGACCTCAAGTTCCACAAGAAGACTCGACTCAATTTGGGATGTAATATTTGGATGAAAAACTCCTCTATACTATCAACAACTTGAATATGCTTTTTGGATTTAATCCGCATAATGAAAAAACGGATGATGTTGGAAGTGTTTACCTGAAGATTTAAAATGAATTTGAGAAATTCACAATCTTTTTTAATCTGGGTTCTTCCTAGCAATAGCTCCGCTTATTACTTTTTAACTGAAGGCTAAGCTTGCATAGTTCAGATTAATATTGGAGTCTGAATTTGATTATTACATCTTTTCAATCTGCGGTGACTACTCGAGTAAGATACAGTCAAGCTCGGTCCTGTTCATAATCAGGCGACGAGTTTCGAATTAATTTAACATCTGCTCATACTCTTTTTTTCTTAAGAAAATTCCTTTTTCCAAATAAACAGATTTCAGTAATGTGGCTGCAGTTTCCTTACAAAGCACTGGCACTCCAATAACGGTGGACTCTGAACTGTTAACTTCTATCGATTCAAAAGTCCATGAATCTGAATAAACATGTAATTGCATTTTACAAGTACAAAGACAAACAGTATTGTGATTGCCGATGGATATCTGATGATGCTGATCTTTGTTTCTTGTCCTGTCTGACCATCCTTTGTTCAATGCCTTGTAAAGAACGATCAGGCATTCTTTGAATACTAATAATCTCCAACATGATCATGTAGTTGACAAAAATCAGAATAATCATCCGTTCAGTCCTTGCTATGACACCACCTCTGCAAATTCTCATTCCTGTCTCTGCTCCCACACTCTTCTTCAATCACAAACCTTATTTATAAACAGCCAATGATGCCACAATACATTCCACAAACATCTCACCATTGAAGAAAATCTCTTCAAATGTCACTTAACTGTATGCAGTAACATTAACCCTTCAAGACCGCCATTTCTTCACCAAAGGAAGCGAAACGAATACGTGTTAAGTAACAGGAGTTCACGTGGCAAATGGCGGCGGCATTTGCTGAGAATGACCTTGCGCGGACGATGAGCCGGAGGTCGCTCAGCAGCAGCCGCTCGATGAGCCGGAGGATGAGCTTCTCAGCAAGCGGCAAGAGCTGGGCCTCGGCAAGCATTCGTGAGGTGTGGAACACACAGGGCGATGTGTTCCAGAAGAGTGGGAGGGAGGATGATGAGGAGGAGCTGAAGTGGGCGGCGATCGAGCGGCTCCCAACGTACGACCGGCTGAGGAAGGGGATGCTGAAGCAGCCGTTGGATGATGGGAGAGTCGGGTACGAAGAGGTCAATGTCACGAACCTCGGGACACATGACAAGCAGCATCTCATGGAGAGCATATTGAAGATCGTTGAAGAGGACAATGAGAGGTTCCTTCTCAGGCTGAGAGAGAGGACTGACAGGTCAGTGAGCACAGCACCTTATAATCTCTCCCTCTAGTATCCTGATGATCTCTATGGAAGCACAAGGCATAACGAAAAAATATTAGTAGACTCATTCAATGACTAACGTCTTGAAATAGAGGTTCGCTTTGAAGGCGTTTTCGGGTATCATGGAATGGTACCGAGCTGAAGATTTCGAGTTGATTTTCTTATTCTTACGTTGATTCTGATGTTTATAACAGGGTTGGGATTGAAATCCCCAAAATCGAAGTCCGCTTTGAGCATTTATCAGTGGAAGGGGATGCCTATGTTGGCACCCGGGCACTTCCTACTCTGTTGAATTCTTCCTTGAATGCTATAGAGGTATGCTCATACCATTTCTTTTTCTCCTACCTTCACTTTTTAACTGATTGGGCAAGGATTAAATTTGTTGTTTCCTAGCGTCACTCGATTCATTATTAACTTCCATGTCTCCATCCTTTTTGCCTCCTTTTTTTTTCTATAGTTCTCTGCAATTTTGGCCCCACATTCTAAATTTATATCAGTTATCGAACATGCAACGGCCACATTTTAGTGGAAACCTTGTGCTGATATGAAGCTGCACCTTGATTTGATGAACAGGGAGTTCTTAGCATGGTTAAGCTACTCCCATCCAACAAGAGAGAAGTAAAGATACTGCACAACGTGAGCGGGATTGTAAAACCATCAAGGTATAGTACTCGCAATTTGCAAAACTTATTTTAGGTTGGATGCATTCTTTACCCAAAGGAGACCGCAGTATGCGTGTTTCTACATTCAATCTCTAGATGCCACATTATGAATTTATTTTCTTAGGCTCATCCAAAGACACTTGACAAAATGGATGATTTTCATTATGTAAGTCGAGGCTTTTCTCTTGGTTTTTAACCTATGAGAGCTTTCCTATTTCAGAATGACATTGCTCCTGGGACCACCTGGATCGGGGAAAACCACCTTGCTACAAGCACTTTCGGCGAAGCCCGACAAGGACCTAAGGGTGTGTTTATATTGGATGATCACTTTGATATTGTTAACTACCTAGCTAAAGAGAAGTATATATTTCAATTCATCTGATATCTGACAAATAACAAGCAGAGTTTACACCACTTTTGCTGTCATTTAACATTCGCATTAGTCTAAGTTCGGTTAAGGGTACAGATATTATGCCCCATCTCAATTAAAGTACAACTGCTTCCCCTCATGGAGCTTGTTCTTGTTTTGGCAACTGTTTACAGTACGTTTCAGAATTCACTGTTGAATATTTTGTTACATAAGTAGTCAAACTCAGAATCTGAAGTTACTTCATCATACTAACGTGTTCAGATATCTGGAAAAGTCACTTACTGCGGTCATGAACTGTCGGAATTCGTTCCCCAAAGAACATGCGCTTACATTAGCCAACATGATCTTCACCATGGAGAGATGACGGTGAGAGAGACACTGGATTTCTCGGGCCGTTGCTTAGGAGTTGGAACGAGATATGAAATGCTTGCCGAGCTGTCGAGAAGAGAGAAGGAATCGGGAATTAAACCGGATCCTGAAATAGATGCCTTCATGAAAGCCACTGCAGTGGCAGGCCAAGAAATGAGTATCGTGACGGATTATGTTCTCAAGGTTTGCGCTCGATCTCGTAGTTGCTATCTGACCTTTTTCATTATTTAAAGAATTCATACTCATGTTTCAATAAAACCAACAGATGCTCGGATTGGATATCTGTGCTGACATTATGGTGGGTGATGACATGAGAAGAGGCATATCAGGGGGCCAGAAGAAGCGCGTTACCACCGGTATGTGAAACAGCAACCTTAGTGACTAAATTTTCTTTTGGGAAAACTTGGCTCTGGTTTATTCTTGCCATTCTTAACTTAGCTGGGAATAACACATGAGCTTGCAATTGGCAGGGGAAATGCTTGTTGGACCAGCCAAAGCTCTCTTCATGGACGAGATATCAACCGGGCTGGACAGTTCTACCACCTTCCAAATTGTTAGGTTCATGAGGCAGATGGTTCACATCATGGATGTCACCATGATAATCTCCCTTCTGCAACCGGCTCCCGAAACATTCGAACTTTTCGATGATATCATCTTACTTTCAGAAGGACAGATTGTTTACCAAGGGCCAAGAGAAAACGTGCTCGAGTTTTTCGAAAGCATTGGCTTCAGATGCCCAGAAAGGAAAGGCATAGCCGATTTCTTGCAAGAAGTGACTTCCAAGAAAGACCAAGGACAGTATTGGTGCAAGAAGAACGAGCCCCACAGATTCGTCAGTGCACCCGATTTTGTCAACCACTTCAGTAACTTCCATATCGGTCAGAAACTCTGTCAGGAGATTGCGGTTCCTTTTGATAGGACTAAAGCCCATCCGGCTGCACTAGTGAAGGAAAAGTATGGACTCTCGAATTGGGAACTCTTTAAGGCATGCTTCGCGAGAGAGTGGCTGCTAATGAAGCGCAGCGCTTTCTTGTATATATTCAAGACGGTCCAAATCACCATCATGTCAATAATTGCCATGACAGTGTTCATAAGATCAGAAATGAAGCCCGGTACAGTCGAGGGTGGCGGGAAATTCTATGGTGCACTATTCTTCAGTCTCATTAATGTCATGTTCAATGGGATGGCAGAGCTCGCAATGACCATCTTTAGGCTTCCGGTATTTTTCAAGCAAAGGGATTTCTTGTTTTATCCTGCTTGGGCTTTCGGCTTACCGATTTGGCTTCTTCGGATTCCGATTTCGTTGATGGAGTCCGCAATATGGATAATTCTGACATACTACCCCATTGGTTTTGCCCCATCTGCTAGTAGGTGAGTTTAGTACCCTCTCCTAGTTTTTATAAGCGACGAGCAATGCTCGAATTCTGAAGTTTCTTGCATGACGTTATCTCAGATGAACCAATCTTTTTACTACTTCAATCTTGATTCAAACTTCTTCACATTTTTTCAGGTTTTTCCGTCAACTACTGGCTTTCTTTGGTGTGCACCAGATGGCTCTTGCGCTCTTCAGGTTTATTGCTGTGCTTGGAAGGACACAAGTGGTAGCAAATACTCTCGGTACCTTCACATTGCTTCTCGTTTTTGTCCTTGGTGGATTCATCGTTGCCAAAGGTATGTTATCCAATTTTACCGAACACTTCAGCGTCCACAATACATCTTTGTCGTCTTATTTTTCTCATTCACAAGGAGCATGTTATGACCTCTAGCTGCTAAAACTGGAATACTATTTCCCTCTTGCCCTGTAGATGACATACAGCCATGGATGATATGGGGCTATTATGTTTCTCCGATGATGTACGGACAGAATGCCATAGTCATAAATGAATTCCTTGACGAGAGATGGAGCATTGTAAGATACTTTTATAATTTATTCATGTTGGTCTTCTCATCTATTGAACAAAAATGCTTCAATTTCCACTTCTCATATCAATTAAATTTGTCCATTTTAGCCCAATACCGACACAAGAATTTCTGAACCAACAATCGGGAGAGTTCTTCTGAAGTACAGAGGAATGTTCGTCGAGGACTACTGGTATTGGATTTGCACTGGGGCACTCCTTGGCTTTTCTCTTCTTTTCAACGTTTGCTTCATCCTGGCTCTCACTTACTTGAATCGTAAGCGTCACTGCATTCCTAACATCAACTCCAATTATGCATACATGATTGTCAAACTCTGAAATTCACTGTCGAACTGCAATCACGCAGCTCTGGGAGATTCCAAATCAATTGCTTTGGATGAAGATGATGAGAACAAGGATAAGAAGCAGTCTACTTCAAAGCGACAGAATAAGATTGTGTCTTCAGATATGACTTCAGCATCTACAGCCACCTTCTTTGAAGGTATGAGAACTCACCACACCATGTCCTTATTAATTAGCTTAGACTTTTCCTCAATTAGCAACTATTTTATGTGAGCATCGAATTGACATGAAGTTATACTAACACCAGTAGGTGTTTTCTTGTGATGCGTTGGCCATATGTGCTCAAACTGTCAGGAAGCAACAAGTGATATAGAGATCACTTTTTCTGCGCTGACCTGTTTAGCAATTTGCAGGCATAGATATGGCCGTGATGAACACTTCGGACAATGCTAAGTCTGGCGTTAGTGCTCCAGCGCAAATGAATGCTAAAAGAGGAATGATTTTGCCATTTCAGCCCTTGTCGCTGGCATTTAGTCATGTGAATTACTATGTGGATATGCCCGCTGTAAGTCTCTTCCTTGTGCAACTGTAAATTTTTTTTTTTGGCTTTTCTTCATGCAGAAAGATTAATTGAAGTTCAATATTTGTTCATAACCATGCAAAGTTGTTAATTATTATTTGGACTAATCAGGAAATGAAGAGCCAAGGAATTGAAGAGAGTCGTCTTCAATTGTTAAGGGATGTAAGTGGGGCATTTAGGCCGGGAGTTTTGACAGCACTAGTTGGTGTTAGCGGTGCTGGGAAGACCACTTTGATGGATGTTTTAGCAGGAAGGAAGACCGGAGGCTATATTGAAGGAAGTATAAGTATTTCTGGCTACCCAAAGAACCAAGAAACTTTTGCTCGAGTCAGTGGTTACTGCGAGCAAAACGACATCCATTCACCGAATGTCACTGTCTACGAATCACTGGTGTACTCAGCATGGTTGCGTCTCCCTAAGGATGTGAAGAAGGAAACCCGGCAGGCATGTTTTTCATTCCTGTCATCTGAATTCGCATTGCCTCCTAAGTTCAGTCTATGCCCACATATTGTGATTTCCGAAGCTCCTGAAAGATTTTTTATATATGTAGCATTCCAAAACCGTAATTTTCTTTTGTTAGAGTTGAATGAATTATTTTTCTTACTCCACAATTAAGTTTCTTTCAACACATACTCTAACATCCTGTAATGCCTTTATTCCCCTTCAGCAATTTGTTGAAGAAATCATGGAATTGGTTGAGCTAAATACTCTTAGGAACTCGCTAGTTGGACTACCAGGAGTAGATGGCCTCTCAACTGAGCAACGAAAGAGACTCACGATTGCCGTGGAACTTGTGGCCAATCCCTCCATCATCTTCATGGATGAGCCAACATCTGGCCTTGATGCTCGAGCCGCTGCCATCGTGATGCGTACCGTAAGAAACACAGTTGATACAGGGAGAACTGTTGTTTGCACAATTCACCAACCAAGCATAGACATTTTTGAGGCTTTTGATGAGGTACCTCATAAATAACTACAATTAGATTAATATCGGATGACCTTTTTCTCCCTTTTCTTAGTGATCTAAGCTTGCTTGGTGTTTTTCCTATTTTCAGTTGTTCTTGATGAAAAGAGGAGGACAAGTTATTTACGCTGGACTCCTTGGTCAACACTCACACAAGCTCGTGGAGTATTTTGAGGTGGGTCTTGATCATACTTCAAGAATTGGGTTGGAAGCTTCTGATCATTTTGAGCTTGATGTACCATTGGTCCCAAAGTTGTACATTGATTGCTCAAATCTGTACATAGCTCTAAGATTTATATGATTTTTACAGGCTATCCCAGGTGTTCCCAGGAACAAAATTGGTTATAATCCAGCAACATGGATGCTCGATGTCTCTTCTACAGCTGCCGAAGCTCAACTTGGAGTAGATTTTGCAGAGATTTTTGCCAACTCTGAACTTTACAGGTATGTCACTTTAAAGCAACTGCATAGTTCTTTCATGTGACCCTTTTTTTTCCATTAATAACTCTAGATTGAAATATTGGGGCTATTCACTAGGAACAATGAGGAACTCATCAAACAGTTGAGCACTGCAGAACCCGGATCCAAAGACCTTTACTTTCCAACTAAATATTCTCAAACCTTCATGATGCAATGCAAGGCTTGCTTCTGGAAGCAGCGCTGGTCCTACTGGAGGAACCCTCAGTATAATGCAATCCGATACTTCATGACAATAGTTATTGGGGTCATGTTCGGACTAATCTTTTGGAATAAGGGCGACCAAACGTAAGCTCGCACCTTTTTACCTCTCCTTTTCCCTGACACGCTGTTCTACGAAATGTTCAATATGCTTCCTAAAGCCAAGGGAATAGATGATTCTTGAGCCAGTTTGAATTTTTCAGATCACGATTCAAAAAGAATTTTCTTTTCCTTTCCTTTCCTTTCCATTTACTTATGTTTTTGCCTTTTGGTTAACAGATATAAAGAGCAAGACTTATTGAATCTTTTGGGAGCTATGTATTCGGCTGTTCTTTTCCTGGGTGCCACCAACACTTCATCAGTTCAGCCAATCGTTGCCATAGAGAGAACAGTTTTTTACCGAGAAAGAGCAGCAGGAATGTACTCAGCTTTGCCTTATGCATTCGCACAGGTAGAAGAACTACACATTTTTAACTCGATGGATTGTTAACAAATAAACTATCGCTTAATTTATTTTCGTTTGCGTAATATTGCTTGTTTTTCCAATGCATTGCAGGTAGCCATAGAGGCAATATACGTGGCTATCCAAACTTTGGTCTACAGTCTCCTCCTTTATTCCATGATCGGATTTCACTGGAGAGTTGACAAGTTCCTGTGGTTCTACTACTACATTCTAATGTGCTTCATCTATTTCACGTTGTATGGTATGATGACTGTTGCCCTCACCCCAAATCACCAAATTGCGGCAATCGTCATGTCCTTCTTCGTTAGCTTCTGGAACCTGTTCTCTGGCTTCCTCATCCCCAGAACGGTATGTATACTCACAGATCGCAAGGGAATTACTCATCATTTATGTATGCTGTATCTGAACACCAACCGAATGCTCCCGTTACTAGCATGAAGAAAACAAGAAAGATTGTGGGTGTATATGCATGACATAATTAGCCGGAATGACTTAGGAATATGAGTCTGAACAAAACTTAGAGCCAACATTTTCATCATTCTTAGATCACTCAATAGGGTACATAATTTGACTTCATGCCAACCAAGTTCTTGCTCACAATACATTGAAGTGTTCGAGTTTGCTCATGACTTTTGATAGCTGATGTCTTCTTCTTACTTGATCATTGCAGCTCATTCCGGTGTGGTGGAGGTGGTACTATTGGGCATCGCCAGTGGCCTGGACAATCTATGGACTCGTGACATCTCAAATAGGCGACAAAGAAAATCTAGTCTTGGTTCCTGAAGAAGGAACCATGTCAGTGAAGGACTACCTCAAACAGACCAAAGGTTTCGACTACGATTTCCTTGGAGTTGTTGCTGTGGCTCACATTGGTTGGGTTCTGCTCTTCTTCTTCGTCTTCGCCTATGGCATCAGATACCTCAACTTCCAAAGGAGATGATGAGGACTATACTGAAAATGAGACTCTGTTCTCTGAAAAGAAGAAACATCACAATAAGTGTGTACTTCTGCATCGAAAGGTTCTTTCATTCTTATTGTGACACTCTACTTTGGAAGTTCACTAGTATGCAAAAGAAGTGAAACATCCCAGCTGTGTAGTACATGCTCGACTTTCTTTTGGCGAACATGTTCATGGCAACTTCTTTAAAGAAAAATCGTCTAAGCACCAAAAATGAGAGACTTGAATTTGGGTCCCTTGCTCGGGATTTTCGCTAAGATATTTTGAGGAGGG
This sequence comes from Syzygium aromaticum, assembly GCA_024500025.1. Taxonomy (NCBI): domain Eukaryota; kingdom Viridiplantae; phylum Streptophyta; class Magnoliopsida; order Myrtales; family Myrtaceae; genus Syzygium; species Syzygium aromaticum. Next base: position 28,263,141 of record CM044891.1, read on the forward strand.
AAAGAAGCAGTGCATGGTTGGAAAAAAAGAAAAAGACATGCTCCGGCCAAAAGGCATCTTCGATTTGCTTTTAGTTTGATGGACGTTATTTGACTCCATGAGAAAAGTTTAGAGACAATCAAAGAGCGACACGGGAAAACGGAAGCACAACTGTACAACGGAGTTCGACAGGAAAACATAACTCCTCTTCCCAATTATCCTTTCCACGCTTGTCTTAAAAAATCGAATACTGATTGCCAACAGATGAAAATTAAACCATGCTCAAAGAAACTTAGTTTTGATCGGTGGCCACAGCTCGTTAATTGTGGATCACATTGCTAATCGTCGAGCATCGCATTGAGCATTGCATTGCAGTTTTCCTTGAGAAGCTCATCATTGAGCATTGAGCATTGAGCATTGCATGGTACTTTTCCTTGAGAAGCTCATCATTGAGCATTGCATTGCACGCATGGTCGGAGAACCAGAGAAGAGGCAAATTCAGGGAAAGGACATCAGAAGCAGCATGTGCACATTGAAGCATAGACCAAAAATCCCTTCTGGTTCATCACCATGTAACAGGCTTTTGCTCTAGCATCTACTGCGTTGACCGCTCTGGAATGATTAGATGATTTCAAGTCTTTATATCACGATATTATTGGCCATTTTGTCACCTTCTATGTGCTTAAGTTGCTTTGCTGGACAATTCTTAGTAAACTCTTATCATTCCCTTCAGTTCTGCATTAACCATCAATACTTACCATTAATAAATGAATTAGCTTTTTATTTCCTGGCCCCAAATCACTCCCTGGTTCAGCTACCCCCTCCTGTCTAAAACTGATAACTAATGTGCTGAACAGTATCCTGGAGTATCTGGAGAGGCATGCTTTAAATTACATTCAGCTGGAGGCATGCCGCGATGCTTTTAACTCGTCTTCAGCATCAGAGGTAACCGAAGCACACTAGAAAAAGCCTCTCAGATAGTGCCAACCGCTTCTGCAAGTTCCAACATCGATTGATGCTGAAGCCATTGCCAAGCACAATTTTGTTTTCGTCATCATCCACATAGTCCATCATTAGTAATTACACAGCAACCAATTCTGGTAGATTCCACCATATCGACCTCCTTTGCTTGACAACATGCAACCACTTGCCTCATCCACCAACCTATCCAAAAACTGCTGCCTCAACTGGCACTGTGACTTGATCAGTGTGTCGGGATAGTGCCTGCAATCAAATTATCTGGAAACACCTAAGCCAGGGCTTCACGTCATCCCAAATCTCTCCATCGCTCGAAGGAGAAGATGATAAGTCTCGAGTTATCTCACGGTCAGTGAAAAAAGAAAGAAGAAATGAAACGGGTATTCCCAAAGCATTATTAAGGAACTGTAAGATAAGAGGATTTACTGAGCCAAATTCTGAGGCACTACAACATGCTCGACATAAAAAGGCGTAGAAGAAGACCGAGACCAAAAAGTTGAATCTTACTTAAGCAGCCATTTTTTTTTTGTTTTTTTGGCCAGAAGTAGCTGGTGTTGGAAAATGTCTTCTGTACACAACTAATGAACCATGTATAGGTATTGTAGAACAGTATCAATCCCTTGTGGCTCACACATATCGACTATGCAAACTTTTTTCTTCACAATATGAAGATGGACACAACTCTTTGATGAGCATGCTTGTGAGTAATTTTTTGTCTCGCAAAATCTGCAGATCACGTTCAGCCAGGTAGGAGTTTCTGGTACTCTGCCAGCAATTTTGGAATATCATCCATACGCAACTGAAGGCAACACAAACCATCAAAAAGAGAGATTTAATATAACAAAGTGGATGCTGAAAAGACTAACACCCATAAATTACGTGACTTCTCAGAAATAAACAGCTCCGCAAGTAAAAGCCCTTTAGTAGACAGCTATGTACACAAACAAAATCAAGAAACTAAGCCATATCTAGCAACTGAATATAGCACGTGAATAAACTAAATAAATTAAAAACTATTTCAAGTACATTTGAGGATACAAGTTCATACATCACCAACAGATGCTGAATGTAATTCCTATATACACCATAAATCAAAAACTATTTCGAGTACATTTGAGGATACAAGTTCATACATCACCAACAGATGCTGAATGTAATAGCTATAGACACCATGATCTTATTCATTGAATCTGAGAATTGGTTTGCTAATGCTGACCTTTCATTTTCTATAAAAATACATGAAAGTTGAAACTAGCATCACTTGCTAACCTCTCAAATAAACCAGACAAACGCTTTATTGAAAGAACATATCAAATCTTTAAAACGTTCATGATTTGATTTGCAGAACAGAAAAAACAGAGCTGGAAGGCAAAGCCATGCATCATTAGTACCTGAGTTGCATTCCTCAAATGGTAAAATCGATATGCCTCCTTCCCCAGCAGACCAGTCTCAATCGATTGTACATCAGATCCACTTTTTTCTCCGCAACAGAGAGCCAATTGCCAACAAGAAGACCATTACAAGGACAAATAAAAAGAAGATGAGAAGATAACAAGAATAATTTGAGAACCCAAATGAAAAACACAATATCTTCACCATTTGGCAAGTAGTGCATTAACCATTATAATCACAATCCAGAAAACAATATGATACGCCAATCAGCAGTGGACAGATAATGGATTCATTATCATTTCTGTGATTGTCTAGATTTCCATGTTACACTTGGGATGATGGTATTGTGAATGATAAAATCTATTACATCGGTGCAAAACCCAGTATACTTCATTGGAAACTTAGTCTGTAATTTTAAGTCACAAAACTGAAAGCATGCAAATCCTCTTGTTGGATACACTCATTCCATTAGGAAAACCATCATTCATTTATTTGTAGAACAACGAGTAAATGAATTTATCTGATATATGGCAAGACTCATATTGTGATATTGAAATTAAATGTGGAGTCAAAGATGTCATGAAGGCAAAACCAAATCTATGGAGCAACAAAAATGCTTCTAAAAGGCTCCATCAGTTCACAAATTTGTTCATCATAGAAGATTCAACTCAATTTTTTATGCATGCAAGGAGTACATGTATTGGTTTTTGCAAACATTAAATTAAACCTCAAGGAACTGTGTACAACATTTCATTATAGATGATAATCGAGATAAAGGGCAAGTCTTACATATGGTGCGTGATCAAGCGCTGGTAATCATGAAGCAAAGGACCAAGCTCCTTGAGTGTCATGGCCTTGGGGTCCACTGTCTTCCAGTGGTCACGAAGAACCCCAATTGCATCCTTAGCAAATAAGAATAATGTCAATTTTCAATTTCTGCTGGTTGACATGGAATTAAAATGCCGAATGAAATGCTGATGAAGTGTATGGTAGGTATTAGATATGGAAGAAGTTAAACCTTTCCACCACTTGAAAATTTATCTCCAGTGATTCTCAAAGCCAGTTCACAAAATTCCTTGTCCTCTAACACATCTATAATTTCACGCCCCACATTAGATAGTGAGACAGAAATCTCTAATCTCTTCTGCAGCTCTGAAATTGAATCTTCTTCCTTCTCCCTTTCCTATTAAAGCAAGGCACAATTCTGAACTACATGCTTACAAGAATAGAATCAAGATACTGAGTGAAAGTAAATGAAGAGATTGAATCTATGCTGCTAATTGCAAAACTACAAAATTTTCATCATGCACCATCACACAAATCATTTTTGGATACATTCATACCAACAGAACACAATCAACAACGTGAAGCAGCAGGCCTCAAGATGGAGATGCAAGCATCAAGAGATAATTTCAGAAGCCATATCAGTCTTGCAGAGGAAGCTATAACAGTTCATGACACCAATACCTCTACTGCTGATAGGTCGCTATCATTTGACACTGTGGAACCCTGATCTTCATGAAAATTTCTAGGAGGAGAGGCCGTCAGTCGCTTTGCAATGGGATCCCCTGCAAGGAGAACAAAAGGCAATTAAACCTTAGCGGTTAGTTCCCATTTACAATTTATGTCTCCACTATGATTCTTCAAGTATTGGCAAAAAAGTAAAAGCAGCTCATGCCAGTTCTACATCACGAGATGCAAGTTTTGCAAAATATAAGATGTACTAAATGGTATATTCTACAATAATAGATCTCCAAAATACATTGAAGTCTCTCCACAAATATGATGTCATGATACTAAGGTTTAAATATCCTAGGCATTCATACGAGATAATAATTACTCAAAAGATCAATGATGCACAAGGCAACAGAAGGGAATTAAAAAAAAGAAAAACTAAAACAGTGCATCAGTTCAAAAGACACATTTTCCATAAAGGTTCCCAAGGCTTTGCTGCTACCAGATACACCACTGCAAGGCTACATCCCTGGGGGATCAATGGAGGACCGACCGTCCAATATGCAAAGCACTAACCCTATCATAGGCAACCTATTTCCATGACATGACCTTGTGACTTCGACGGCACAATGGAACAACCATTTTTCACCAAGGCTCACCCCATTTGATTAATGTAAATAGTTAATAGCAATCATATGGCACATTAGGTGGTATGACAATTAAGATTACTGGGCCTATGGCTCGCTAACATGTGGAATGTCTTATTAAAATATAAAACTGACTTGACAAATCAGCTTATCACCTTCTGGAACTAACCACCAGAAATCGCCAAAAGTCACTTTTCCATCGTAACCACCAAATAACAGATGACGAGAGCCAATAGATGTCATGGAATGGTAAGCACGAGCTGGAGGTGATTCATTAGTAGTGGGCAAGCGCTTCCACTGTGCTGAAACTTCAGTTATGCAAAAGAGAAGTAAAGGAAATTGGTACGCACGAATAACACATGAACAAGATATACAGACCCAGGATCGCAAGAGATAAGATTTGATTTGACAAAAAACTGCAAAAAAAATTACTCAAACTTCTTCCATTATCGTATAAAAAGGTAGAGTTATTAATCTAGCTGTCATGTTAACATTTACAATCTCATCTCAATAGTTGCATCCTGTCTTGAAGATGAAATCTGTTTTCTGCTTGGGCATTGGCAATATCGAGAATAATTTAAAGGAAGAGAAAAAGAGCCCGAAGCCATGAAAGCAACAATCTCTATTTCTTGGAAATAACTGTGATAGGTTCCTATAGTTGAAGCGTATTTATATCCTTTCTTGAAATTGATGATTTAAGTTACAAAAACCCAAGCATTCACTAGAGCCATCTTATTCTCATAATACCAGGTATTTCCATCAACCTGACAATTTAATGTCAAGACAACAACAGAAAGGTCATGTACTTCATTTACACCATAATAACATATTGGATGGACCTCTACTTATAGTCTGCAAAAAAACTTAGAAGCCCAGACCTCTGTCCAAAATAATACAGTCATTGTAGTAAATATCATAGCGACTCAGCCAGCCACCAGTTCCATGCCCTCCAAACAACAAGAGCTGCAGAAACATATACCATCAGAAGGAAAGAAATCCGGTAAATTTAAGATGATCATTTTCTGGACCCTAGCCTGAACAAAACAATGAACTGCATGTGCCTTGGACATATGAAAGTGCACTCATTTGCTTGCGGTATGTGCAGGTGGGAGAGTGGAGAGAGAGAGAGAGAGAGAGAGAGAGAGATGTTCATCTAAACAGCCTGAGCAGCTGACTTTTCTTGCCATTTGGACAAGATTTATATAAGCAAAATCCAATAAGTATGGAAAATGGAGTGTATGAACTTTTTTCCGGTAAAAACTAGTACAAAGAAGCTGATAAATAACAAGCAACATATTTCAAGGGATGTAGTAAAAAGGAATGGGATTCAGAAAGATGTGATTACATAGAGCCCTCCAGATGTAACAGTGTGACCGCAGCGAGGTGAAGGAGCTTGACCGGGAAGCTTTAATTGTGTCCATCCAGGTGTTTCATTCTCTTCCTTCCATCAAAACGTGGTTACAAGTTAGTACACTTTCGCATACAAGCAATCACTTTAAATGAAAAAGATTCAAGGATAAAGTCATTACAAATTACTTTGGGTACCATGTACATAAGGTGAAACTGAACCTTGAAACAAACACCTTCTTTCACATGCAAACTGGACATGTGGAATTGACGAAAACTAGACATGTTGAATTGAAGTATGGGGAAGAAGTGACACAATAACCACTTGCTGAATACAATATTAAACAGCGCACGAAGATCCAACGGTTGGCTCTAGTACCATGTAGAAGAGTCTCAACCGAAAATCCGAGCTGTTAGGTGAAGGAAGATAACAAATATATAAAGCCAGACAAAACCTCCCTAATAAGCGAGGTGGGATTTTTTAACACCATGAGATCTACTTAAACAAACTACTTTTGCTTTCTTACTTCTTACTATCACAAAATTTTGCATAATGGAAGAGTTATACATTAAAACAACCAAATAACTTCTGATGGTTTTTTGGAAAGTACTCCTCCAACTTCTTTGCAAGCCTTTCAAATTATTGTACAGCTTCTTGAAAAATAAGCAAAGCTTGAAAACGACAAATGATTGACTTTCCATTTTAATTTCAAATGGACAGAGACTGTAAGAGTCCAGAGTGAATCTAAGATATAGTTAGTTGATCTTAAGAACTTGTAAGTCTGAGTGGGTCCCACAATATTTCAAGAACACAAAAATAGATGCAGCACTGTACTTTACTTCTGCCAAAATTAGATGTAGGAGCTTCATTGGGGTTAACAGTTCAGATAGCATTCTGAACAATAACAATTGGCCCAACCCTGGCATGAAAAGTAAAAAAAAAAACAGAGATACCTCCCCCTTGCATTTGTAGTTTTTAATTTTTTTTAAAAATATTTTCTTGGGGGGTGGTGGATCTCCTTTTCTACAAGGAACTGTGATATCCACCAGTATACTAAAGATGGGGATGCCAATGATAAACAACTAATGCAGTATATAAGTATGTTACAACTACTACAGAAGTAAAACGAAAAGGATATGTAAACAGTGTTATGTTACAAAACAGTATTTAACAGCATAGCTAGTTCAATTGCAAAAAAATAACTAGCAGTGCATTCATGAAACTGTAAACACAAGGAAAGTAAACTGAACCAACCTCCTTCAATTAGTCCCTTCAGAGCCCACAAGTCACCCATGATTGGCCCACCACCTCCTGTCAAAGCCAAAAAGAACTAAAGTCAGCTAGGATTACCAGAGGACGTACAGAAATTCACAACAACTACAGACTGTGGGACAATCACCCACCATTTTTTAAGGAACTTTCCCAGAGCCATCTCTAGAGACAGAATTCATAACTTTCCCCTTCCCCTGAACCTGAGATGACACTACTAAGACAATGGGCTCCGGGCACTGGGAATTTGGGGGCTGAATTTTGACATGGCATGACTATAGATAACGTCAACATGGTGTCTTTATTGGAAAATTTATTATCCTTTCTGCTGTTAACAATTTTCATCGTATTGTGACGGAAAAAACCACTGACCATAATGTGATGGAAAAGCTACAAACTAAACAGAGATGCTAGTGTGCAGCAGACATCAAATAATTAACTTCCACCTCGACAGGATCCCGGACCTTAATGAAGCTCAAACAACTCTCTTAATTTCTTTTATAGAAGAAGAAAGAGGGAGAAAGCCTCATTGTCTAATAAATAGATATTACAGATTACAGGACCATGATTACTGCCACATAGACTGGTCATGTAAATGAAAACCATATATTATTCACCTCTGCCACCATAGACAAGTAAGCGCTTCTCAACCATGGTAGCTGTATGACCACATCGAGGAGGCGGCGAAGATCCAGAAACTGATAGCTCCATCCACTCAAGTGATACTGTTCAGGAACAACGCCTAATATGAGCATTTAGCTCCATTGAAAATTAGTTGAATACACAATTTAATCATTCAGAAATTCACAGAGCCACTAAGAGATTACTTGTGTCCAATAAATACACATCTGATAACCACTTTTTACTATCCCAGCCACCAAACCTGCAAATAATAGAAGATTAATTTATCCTTAAATGCAATAATGGATGAAATATCTCCAGTTTTGGAGAGATTTTTTTTTTTCCTGACACTCACATAACTATTTTCTGGTTTCCAATAGCCGAAGCTCCAGCAAAATCCCGTGCAGAAGGCAAGTCACCGAAGCCAGTAAGCTCTGACCATTGCCATATATCTGCAGACGGTGGAGGCTCAATTCAATGAATACACCTATAATGTCTAATTATGACCATCAATCATACAAATCAACGCACAATGTACTCCTACATATCATGAGGTACTACTACAAAAGGATGCCTACCGGTATCAAGGACCCAAAAGTCACCCAATCTGAAAATTCAATGCCATCAACAACGACGTTAGCATATAGGATACTGCATTTGGTCAAACTCAAAGCAACTGTATGATAAACAAGTGTCGAAGAACACACACCTCTTGCTACTGGAACGACCGCCGAAGACAAACATATGACAATCAATCGCTGCAGCAACATGAAATGCTCTGGGGCAGGGACCCACCTGCCCATCAGACCCGCTTCCAGTGCACTCCGGCTGAAACCACAATTTGTTCTCTACGCCAAAACAACCCCACCACCACCAACATCAAGAAAACACTATTCAGAGGCATTCTCAACTCGAACGACCGACCGGCACAAAATCATCATCTCCCCAATTCGAATCAAAGGGTGCACGCGGAGACGAAGGCTTTACCGATGTCGTAAACATATGTGTCGCTGAGGAACTTCTTGTCGACGAGACCGCCGAAGAAGATCACCTTTGACTTGCCGATGTTGACCGCAGTGTGCCCGCTGCAAAAACAGAATAAGGGGGAATCACCCACCAACCCGAGAAAGCGTAGGTACACAAGGCCAAAGCAGGAGATCCATGCATTGCATTGCAGGTGACCCCACGTCTTTCGTCTAGAGAGAGAGAGAGAGAAAGAGAGAAACATGCCTGCGAGGTTGAGGAAGAGAACCGGTGAAATCAGCGGAAGAAGCTCGGACCCAGTAATGCATTTTGGGTGATGATGATGGGTATGGCGATTCTTGATCATCCAGCTTGCGAGCGATTCAGTTCGTGCTCGAATCGGAGCTCGAGCACGAGCACAGTAGTTCTCTTCTTGCAAAGTATACCTGCGCTGCCGCTGTGAACAGTCGAGCAAATATATATATGTTTTTTTTTTCTCCTTTTTCTCCTTTTTTGTTTTCAGATTTTTGTTTCAAGAATGTTCAAAGCGCAATTTCTTAAATTGGAGCAATTCTACAGTAGAGTTGACAAACGAGTTTGCAAATATATTAGGGAAAATTCTAAAAAGGGGTTCGAAATGGAGTTATTTTCTTAAATAAGGACCTAAAGTGGATCTTGTTTCAAGTAAGGACCTGAAGTGCCCTCATTTTCTCAAATAAGAGGTAAAAATAATCTTGTCTCAAATAAGAGCATGAAGTTGTTATATTAGTCTCAAATAAGGACCCGACTTCATTGGCTAATGGATGTTTTCGTCTTTTTACTTTTTTTAATTTTTTCTTTCTTTTTTCCTTTTCCTGTTTTTTTATTTTTCTTTTCCTTTTTTTTCCCCTCTCTTTCCTTCGTCGGCCATCGCCAGGGCTAGCGAAGGTTGCCAACCTCGAGTAGAGGCCACCCTCGCCTGGCCTAGTGAGGGTTGCCCTCGCCAGATTCGGTGAGGGCAACCCTCACCCAATGCCGGCGAGGGCAACCCAGGCGATTCAACCCTTGCCTGACACTGGCGAGGGTGACCCTTGTGACATCCTGAAATTTTGTCCATTTGAGATTTATGAAATAAGCGATTTTATTAATGTACTTATAATTGATTCTCACTCAGAACTGATCAATCGTAGGATACTAACCTATAAGGAAAGGCTAATTAGGGATTTAAATTCGTACGACTAGAGAGATTCAATCGTGAATCAACTTTCGATTAAAAAATCGTCGAGGAGACATTTTGGGCCAATATAGGTCGATCTTAGAATAATACGGACCGATTCGCCACTGTCATACTAGTGGATCATGGGTGATTCCATTTGATCACGAAATGAATTGATGAACGATTCATAACCTATATCGAATGATCGTGCCCATCGAAACTAGTGATCGATCCTCGCGATTTTATTGACAATCGAAATCGTCACGATTTGAACAAATTTGCACGTGACTTGACTTAGTATCAGTACGAGTTGATTTTGCAAATTTCCCCAAAAGCTGCCTGTTAGTCTGAGATACGCACAAGTTACATTATATAGAATTCAATTATTTAATTTAGATCAAATTGGGCATCGAAAAATTAGGAAGTCACGACAGAACGTTAGGACGACGTTGCGGTTATAACGTGCAATTTTGGATGTACCCAAATCTTTCAGAAAAATTCAATTTCGGCAAGAAAATGGAAAAGTGACCATTTTACCCTTGGGAATTTCTAAAGGGCTAGTTTTATTGGGCAAGGGCATTTTGGTAATTTTACCCTAAAATTTGGAAAGGACAATTTTGCCCTTGAACTTTTTGAGAAATTCCAAGATTGCCCTTAGATATTTTGGATGAGATTCGATCTGGGCCGTCGATTTCAAGATAAGATCGAATCTGGATCGTCGGATGAAAAGATTAGAGAATGGCATTTTGGTCATTTGGCAAAATTGGTCAAAACTTGGATATTAAGCCAAGACCATTCTCTCTTTCCTCGTACCTCTCTCTCTCACTCTCGGCTCCGTCTCTCTCTCCCCTCCCGATCGCCCTCTCCCCCGTCGAACGCCGCCCGTCGTCGCGTCGTCGTCCGGACCGTTGCCGTGCCGCGCCGCACCACCACCTTGCCACCCAGCCGACGTTCCGTCTCTCTCTCCCTTTCGTTTCTCTCCCCCTTGGCCATGAGCAGCCACGCCATGAGCCGCCACCGTCCGCTCGAGCCGCTGCCATCCGCCTAAGCCGCGTGAGTCTAGAGTCACCGCCGCTTACCGTACGTCGCCACCGCCGCACGCCATTGCCTATCACCGCCCGTTTCGCTTTAGCCGCGTGAGTCTAGAGTCGGGTAAGTCGCGATCTAAACCTCGTCTAGTTTATCAGGTAAATTTGGAGCCGTTTAGACGCGGTTTGATAGAAATTAGGGGTTGAACGGAATAACGAGCCGTAAGATTAATTTCGGGAATTTTTGGAGAAATTTTAGAGGCCGGGAGACGGCTGTGATGGTCTGTTTGAAGGGCTGTAAGGTGCTGTTGGGTACGTAGATGGTACCATTAGGTCCGGCTTGGAATTTCGTGAAAGTGTCGTGAAGAGCCGGAAGTGAGATACGGTGATTTTGAGTAAGAAAAAGACTGATTGATGGCTGTGATGTGTCGTTCTATATGCTATGGGGTGATGTTCGTTGCGTGGTTGGTACCGTTAGGTCCGGCTCGAGATTTCGTGGAAAAGCTGTGAAGGACCGGGATTGATCTGACAATGTTTAGATGTGAAAAAATGCTGATTTGTGTGTTGATCGCATGTTTGTGATGCGACTGTGTTGTCGTGATGTTTTGGGTGCAACTAAGTGCACGTAAGTTAATGTGAATGTGTGTAAGTGTGAGATTGGGATCGGGCCGAGGCATTTTAAGCTCGGGCCACGGTCATGTAGGCCTGTTGTATTTGGTGCTGGCTGAGGATTTAGGAAATGGGAAATGAGTTTGACCCAAGGCATGTTCAGCTCGAGTGAGATTAGGATTGGGCCGAGACATTATAATACTCAGGTCGCGATCATGTTGGCCTGTCGCATTTGGTGCGGGCTAAAGAAAGAGAGTGCGAACGTGAGATCGGACAGAGGCAAGTGATGCTTGGGGCACGATCGAATAGGCTGAGGCGTGTTGACGCGGGCCGGGAAACTGATTAAGTAAATGTGTGTACGATGAGTGGGCTGAAAATGTAGTGCGATTGACGTGTGAATTGATATGTGAAAAGTACGTGTGTTGTGATAGGTGCGTGGGAAGTGGTGGTTGTGATTATGGACTAACGTGCAGGTTGCGTGTGTAGAGAGTCTAGGTATGTGTGATTGTGGTTTGTTGTTTGTGTGGATTGATTGGTTGTGTATTTGGATGTGTTTGGAATTAAGTGGTAACCTAAGTAAGGTTCGGGTTGCAACTTATTGAGAAGTGTTTTATGGTTGTTTTAACCAAATCATTTCAAATCACCCGCCTAAGCAATGAATCTGCCGCCGCCGCCAAAGCATTTTGGTATAGTCATGCATACCGACAATAATTTTGTAAAGTACCCAATAGATGAGTACTACACTGGGATCAAGCATACCTCGACAGTGTGGGTAGATATAGGATTACCCCCTTGGCAGGCACATAATATATACTGCATAGACGTTTAGAGACGGGGCTGATGAGTTTGGCCCTGTTCGAGGCTTTGCCGCCCCCTTTAATGGAGTTAGGGACTGGGATCCATTAGCATAACCCCGCTTGATGGCGAGCTGACTAGCTTGGAAACTAGTCTGGCTCAGTCTGGACTTCACCCTGCTTCTACAGTACCTGATCCCTCAAAAGCCGAGCATGAGCCGGAACAAGAAGAATCCTAAGCAGGATATGATCTAATGGACGTGGATCTTGAGGCAATTCCCGAGGATGGACAAGAAAGGGAAGAAGAAAACCCAGAAGCAGAGCCTGAGAGTGACTAGGAAAGCGTACTTGTGTACGATTGCAACTCCTATTATGTGCCAGAGGATGAGCCAATCGAGGAGCTTATCGAGAAAGAGCAGGATGAGGTCCTAGGGGAGTCGGGTGACATAAATCACCCGATTGAGATTGGAACTGAGTCAAAGTCCTCAGTAGAAGCGACGATCCAAGAGAAGTCAGATCCAAATGCAAGCGAGTCGAATTCAGAATGCACGCTGGGGCTAGTGAGTAGGCTGGGAGTTGATTTTGAGGGGTACTATTTTTGGAGAATAGGGTATCTGAGTGATCTACCCTATTTGAGGTGTTGATATTTGTGATTAGTAGTGGGTGTGCATGTATGTTTATAGGCGAGTAAGCTGGTGACAAAGTTTAAGTATGTTTGTAAATTGATGTTGTACATATTACTATCGAGGCATAGTAAAGTGTGGTTGATATGGCGATCTACTTCCTTCTGGTGTTCTCCAATTTTATTGGCCGGGTTTAATTATTTGTTTCCGCTGCGATTAGCTTTGACAAGAAAGTTAAGTGGGCGACGTATTCCTGAGATGTCGCACCTGATCGACTCGAAATAATGGGATGTCGCGAGCTCAAAAGGAGTTTGAGGCGTGACAACTCTCGCCTGAGGCCATCGCCAACCAGGTGTAGTGACCGCTGAGGAAGAAGAAAAAAGGGAAAAGAAAAAGAAAGTGAAAAAAAAATCAAAAAAATATATTTATAATTTTTTTGACCAAAATACCCCTTTTCTAGTGACGGAATAGTCACCGGCTAGCCAAAAGTCCTTATTTGAGACGATTTGGCCACTTCATACCATTATTTGAAATAATGTCCACTTCAAATTCTTATTTGAGAAATAATTCCACTTCGGGCCCTTTTTTAGAATTTTCCCAATATATTATAGATTAGTCGAATGATAATCTTGGTCCGGGGATACAAAAAATATATATTTAACAAATAAATTACATAATTGAATCGATCTTCAAATCGAGCCAATAAATATTTCCAAATTGTTTCTCGCGAAAACCGAAATGAAAAATTTGGTTCAAATTTTAGGAAGTTTAGAAATCGGGTGATTTTTGGTATTATCGATAATGATCGAGGTACTAAATTGTCGGTAAAAGCATATGATTCAAGAATCAAAGTAGAGAAAAGTCTGTAAAAGCCACCCTTTGCATGATTTTCCCTTTTTTTTTTAAATTTCTGAACACCTTAAATATATCTTATTTTGTCAATATATTTTCTTCAAAAATTTTTAGTCTGTTAGATTCTATTTGTTTCTTAGAAAATGAATAATCTTAAAAATATTTTGAAAAATTAATTACTTATATCACTTAAAATAAAAAAAATATATTTTAATTATCGACAATGATTTATGTTCAAATATTTTTGTGGATGATAAAGCTACTTTTCGTTTGTCCATTCATTTTTTTAAGTAACAAAAGCGATCATTTTTTAGCGCACAAAAATGTTTTTCATGTGCACCCTTAATGATTACGAGTCGAGAACTTAGAATAGAAAAGTACACTTACACATATGAATAACAACTATTTTTTTTGTTTTTGTTTTAGCAAAATAAAACATTTTACTTTTTGTCCTTGGCATTAGAGGTGAGCAAAATAGACTACCTGAATCGAAACCGGACCGAATCGATCGGTTTGGTCCGGTTTTTGAGAAAATCAGTCCAGTTCTCGGTTCTTAAAAATGGAATTGGTTTCCGAGTGGTCTGGTTCTCGGTTCTAGGGTGAAAACCGAACCGACTGAACCGGATTGATAAATATATATTTTTCTAATTTTTTCATATACATATTTATTTACTTTTTAAAAATTTTTGAAAAAAATAGAAAGCATAATCTAATTTCCCTAATTCCCTCTCGCCTTTGTCAATAAATGATTGGTCCCATTGGAACAAGATCGAACCGGACCGATAGTCCAGTCCGGTCCATGATCCGAGGACTAGTCGGTCCGGTTCCCAGTTGTTGGGTTGGCCCGGATCGAATCAGGAACCGATCACCCCTACTTGACATACAATAAGCTGCTAATGATGTTCTTTTGGTTGTCATGACAATATGATTTTTTTTTGGTTTTTGTTTTAGCAAAATAAAACATTTTACTTTTTGTCCCTGCCATACAATAAGCTGCTAATGATGTTCTTTCGGTTGTCATGATAATATGATCATCTATGTCAAAACGGTCCGGATTAAGCTCTTTTTAATCATATCAAGGCCATAGTCATAACTTGCTTAGTAATATTCCTACGTAACATTAGAAAGAAAAATCCTTGAAGGGCCCCCAATCTTTAATCATTTCGGTCGTCCTATAAGAAATCATAGGTTTATCTCGTTGCATTTAGTTATAGACAATGGAAATATGGAAAATGAAATCACATTCTAATGTCATGAAAACTAAATCATAATATTCATGACGAAAAAACATCTAAAATCTTTATAACCTGGTCGATTAGTTTCGAATTTTCAATTCCTTGAATAGGTTACCGTCTTTTATTCATATAATTCATCTATATTTTATGATTATTGACTCTGGCGTGCATTTGCAAATTCTATATTTCAAATCCAAGAAGAAGGAAAAAAAAAGAAACTTCTTAGAAGTAATAATCATCCCTATCAAGAAGGAAAAACCAGAAAGAAGGGAAAAGACAAACGAGAACGTCTAAAGCTCAATGACTTTAGGGGTGATTGATTCCGGATCCGACTTTCAAGTTGGGAACTGGGGATCGGGATCAATTGGTCTTAGGATCAAGAACCGGACCAATTTAATGGAACTTGTCACTTAGGGTTTAATTCCTATTTTACTAATTTTGTTAATGAAATTCACTTAGAGTTTAGTTCACATTTTACTATTTTTTAAAAAAAAAAATAAAAAATATATATATAGTCGATCTAATTCAGTCCAGTTTTCCCTTGAAATCGAGAACCGGACTGTCAGGACATCGATTTTACTTTTAAGAATCAGGAATCGGACTCAACCGGCCGCTTTGGTTCGATCCGGGTGATTCCCAATTCGGGCAACCCGTCTTTTTTTTTTTTTTTTTTGATCGGTGGACAGCCCCGTTTTGCACGCCCCTACACGGGCACCATGATCGTCGCTGCCTTGGTTGGCCCCATCTCCGCTGGCCTCCACCACAAAGAAGCTTCCTGTCGTGTTCTTCCTTCCCATCGCCGACCAATCAATCGATTCCACACGCACGCACACAACCCTTTTGATAAAAACCAAGAAAACAGTGGAGGCAAGTGCAGTGAAAGTCTTCCTCTTCAAGCCCTCCATTGATTTCCGTGAAAGGGCCCCCGCCCCCTCCCCTCCCCTCCGGTTTTCATCGTTCTTGCTTTTCCCCCACCTCTCCCTGCGCCCCCTCCATCGCTTCTCGTGCGGATCGATCTCGGTGATGATAACGAAGTCCACCGTTGCCCCGGAGCCGTTCTTGGGTCGTCGTCGCCGCCGAAGGTAACTGAATTCGTCGCTTGGTGTCGTTCGAGCGGAGGTTCTGTTCATCGTTTCTTGATTGCTAGGACTGACCTTGACGGGTAGTTCCGTCGAAAGCGTGTCTGAGAGCTGAAAGAACTGGGATTTGAGGCGGTTTCGGTTGTCTTGATGGTACAGGAGCTGAGCTCGAGGTCCAAGTGTTTGTGTGGTTGGGGCTTTTTTTTCCAGCTGTCGATGCAGAATCTTGATCGAGATAAGCAAGATCAGAGGTAAAGGACCATTTGGGTCTTGCTGGTTCTTGATGTTCCGGTTGTAGTCTCCGATGTCTCCATGTTTACGGTACTGTCTTTTGCTGGCTCGTGATCACGAGTTCTGCTCAAGCGATCTCGTGGTTTCCTCTTATATATTTAGAAAGTGGATCTCTGTTGATATACAGTGACCCTTTACACATATAGTGTCCTGGTATTCCTCAAGATATCGGTTCTTCACAACAAATCTTGAACAATAGGAGTCTGTCTAGTTGAGCTGAAGTTCTCGTCTTTGTAATCACTCACTCTGCTGCACCCTGAACGATGCGATTGTATCAAGTGAGATGTATTTCCTTCCAATCATGTAAAATTGACTGATGACTAGATCTTGAGTGCCATTTTCTGTCTTAAGAAGAAGTGATAGTTGGGAGTTCTTCGGCTTTTCGTTTTAGACTAGGCTCTCTAGGCAGTGATATCTGGACACTGATGTCATTTTTGGGGCCGAACTGTTTTCTTGATTAGACTGGGAGTATGAAAAATGCATCTGATTGAGTTCATTCACAGTCTAATTGGTGGCAAAAAATGGTTCATTGCTTTGCCTTGCCCTCACAAATTGGGAATGTCCTAATTGCTTTGTGATTCAAACTTAATTCTTTCATCCATAGTGGGGAAAGGGAGAAGGGAAGGAAGACGATGATTCTCAGCAGGAATTATCCATAGCCTGAAATGGGAAGATTTTGGGGTAAATGAGGACATCCATCTAGAGGCATGTGTCTTAGAATTTGAGAGGATGATTGGTACATTTGTAAAGTTTTAATCTTTCAAATTCTATGCTCTCCAGAGGAAAAGGTACTGAGACAACCGAATAAGTGGATCTTGTTCACTTGCAAATTCATTTTTTGTGACATTAAAACGAAGAAAGAAGCTTTCCTTCCTGTATTGGACTATATGACATCTAGCATTAAGTGTGACCATGGTAACTTGATACTTCTTATCTATGATTGAATCTAATTATTAGTTACAATTTCTTTTTAATCAGGGTAAGTTCTGACATGGAAGATTCAAATGCAATGACCATCGAGTTCCTTAGAGCACGATTACTGTCTGAGAGATCAGTCTCTAAAACTGCAAGGCAAAGAGCTAACGAATTGGAAAACAGGGTGTGTTTATTCTCCTCAATGCAGTCTGCCTAGTTTTCCTTTTCCTACAACTTCTCTCTCTCTCTCTCTCTCTCTCTCTCTCTCTCACCTGTATCTCTTCAAATGAAATCAGGTAGCAGAGCTGGAGGAGCAGTTGAGGTTTGTGGCTCTGCAAAGGAAGAAGGCTGAGAAGGCTACAGCTGATGTTCTTGCTATATTGGAGACTCATGGCATTAGTGATGTTTCTGAGTCATATTACTCAAGTTCGGATCAGGAAGTGACACCGCGTAAGCTGAAAGTCTGTAATGATTCAAACAAAGGAGGAGAGAGCTCTGTTAATTCAAAACAACTAGGGAATGAATCAGAGGAATTTTCAGGTTCCGAGTTTGATTCTGCAGCATCTGGTAGAAACTTGTCCTGGAAAGGCCGAAAGGATTCCTCACAATCTCATGGGAAATATAAGGATACTTCTATGAGAAAGCGAACCAGTCTTGCAACGATGTCCTCATCTTCAAAACATCGCCCGGGAAAATCATGCCGTCAAATAAGACATAAGGATCAAAGGTTTGTGAGCTTCCTTTTCCTTTTTAATAATCACTAGTTAGTAGTGAGACCTTGTGTGCGTGTGCGTGTGTTGCGTATCATACTTCATGAGTCATTCATTGACATCCTTGTGTGAGCATAGTATTCTATTGTCTAAGCTGGAGAGTCAGACAGGTCATAGGTTCAGAGCTTTATATCCAAGAAGAAGAATAAGTGTATAGGCCGTCCGTCTATTCCAGCAAAGTTCATTTCATTATACTCAGCACCTGTGAGACTAGAGTGGGCAACCGAGATTATCCCGGCATGTTTTGGCAGATTCTGCTCTAAGTCACTGAGATCGCTTAGTCACTTGAATGCTCTGCAAAATCCAGCACATGCATGACATGATACTTCCTCTGCACTGTTGCTTGGAAGAATATATTCAAAAGGTCTTAATGGAAGATTGATTTCTCAGGTTTCTTTTGTTGCAGACTAGAATCCACTGAGGTGATGAATGGGTCTGCTAAAGTTGATACTCAAGAAAATGAAGATGCCAAATCTTCCAAGACTTGCCAGGGTTTATCTGAAATAGGGTGTGACGTCTTTAGAGAAGATCCTGAATTTCACTTAGAAAAAGTAGTGAGCAACAGTCCAGTTTCGGGACGGGTAGAAAATGAAGGAAATTTAGTCAATGGTATCCTCGAGAGCAATGACGACGGAGGAGAGAGAGACATGGAAAGGGCACTGGAACATCAAGCACAACTCATTGGCCAATATGAAGCAATGGAAAAGGCACAAAGAGATTGGGAGGAGAAGTTCAGAGAAAATAATAGCAGTACGCCGGTATGCTTCCTCTGGAACCTGCTTGTAGAGAACATGCACTTCTCTGCTCTCCAATTTACATGAAGTTTTAAAAATTACAAAAAAAAAAAAAAAAAGATGTCTTCGTTGCTGTGTAGAAAAATGAAAATGAGAAGTAACTATTGCTGTCTGAATTGCTACTTGAAGGTTCTATAGCATGAGGTTGTGCATATAGGTTTTCGTAGGCTCATAAATAATGTCATAGTCTTTATTTTATATTTAGCCCATGCAATTAACATACTTCTCATCGGTCATCATCTTTAGGATTCGTGCGATCCGGGTAACCACTCAGATATTACTGAGGAGAGGGATGAAATAAAGCTGCAAGTTCCGTATCCTCCACTGACAGTTGCAATGCAAACCATCGAATGTAAACTTGGAGCTTTGGATACTTCTACCGATAACAAATTGTCGGGAACTCAATCAGAAAGCTTCCATCAAGGTCCACAGCTCGGAGTGGAATCCGCACAGAGTCAGAAAAACTCTATCCCAGTTGATAAGTCCCCCAATCAAGAACATGTACATTCAATGTCAAGTAGAAAAGGTAAACAAGAGAGCCTGGCAAGCAACTATTCACCGGCACAAAGCCGCCACAATATGGGTTATGGTGATTCTCAAGGGCAGCAGTCAGCACATGGTTCTTCGCCTTCTGCGAGTGACACATCTCATAAAGTTGAAACTTTCGGAAACCAAGCTGAACACTATGCCTTAATTCCACGTGCAACGGCTGGTGCACATGGTGTACTCGATTCGCTCAAACAGGCTAAATTACTGCTGCAAAACAAAATGACGAGAATGCCAGTTTCAAATTGTGGACCTCTTGAAAAAACAATTGGACCGTCTTTCCGCAATATTGATGATGGGGGCAAGATGGATATTCCCGGTCGATGTCCTGGCCTTTTCAGAGTCCCAACAGATTTTTCACTTGATGCTGCAAAAGCCAATTTGCTGGGTTCAGGTTCTCGGTTGGGTTTAGCAGGTACTTACCCAGAAACTGGAGTTGCACTGTCTACCGACCGATCTTTGAGCAGTCGCTGCTTGGAAAGCAGGCCAAGTGTTTTCGGCGACGGCGATGATAGATATATCTCCAGCCCATTCAGGGAGGGTGGGTCAAGAATGATTTTCCCTATACCATCATTCAACCCTTACTTGGACCACCATGTTCCCAGTTCCTACGCAACGTATACTCCTTATAGTTTCCATCCAGAAACGATGTCGGGAATGCCCTCAAGTGAAGGGTTTCCACGAACTCTTTCGGGTACAGCTGGTGCGTCTTCTCACATGGATCCATTTTTGATTCATGGCAGTCCTAGCGGTCCTTATATGTATAGAGCGGAAAAGGAATTCCTCTAGTTGAGCTTGTTAACTGCGGTTCCTGAAAGTCTATAAATTGTATGCTTGTTTCATGGGAGTGCGTGTGGCTGTTGAACGAGAAACAGTCTCCGAGAACAGATATAGGTGCCAGTGCTTTGGAGCATTTGATGATGTTATTTATCTGTCGGGGTTCTTTTGGAACCCCATCTGACGTCATATCGATACTCTGAATGGTTCGTCTTGTGCTTATGAGCCATTGGTAGATAGCACGGGTTGCACATACGGTCGGTTGGGTCGCGGCTTTGGTGTTGGCCAAACATTACATCCGAGGTATCCTTGTGGAACGTTCTTCTTTCATTCTGCTAGTCACGTCGGCAGGTTGCTACAGGCATCGCGTGGGATCCATGATTACGAGGTCAGCCATGAATCACCGTCACGATCCATGTAGGAACCGAGTCAAAAAGAGTTGGGTTTGGATGAGGAGGCGAGGTGTTTGTTTTGATGGAAGGCGTGCCATCCATGATTACGAGGTCAGCCATGAATCACCGCCACGATCCATATAGGAACCGAGTCAAAAAGAGTTGGGTTTGGATGAGGAGGCGAGGTGTTTGTTTTGATGGAAGGCCGGATCGATGACTTGACCACCACAACACCTAGCTCAAAACTACCACAAAACTACCAGTCGTTGATCAAGGAAACGCGCTCGACCATCAGTCCACGCAAATGCGATCCCAGAAAAGTCATAATATTTACAAATTCTTGATTCAGTCCTTTCAATAGTTTGTGTGTGGCCAAACCCCAAAAAATGGTGGGCATCCCGGGTCACGGCTCGTTGATTTCGTCATGCTTAAAATTACATCGAAATCGAGGAAATATGTACCGTCGGAACATGCCAAGGATTGAACGAAGCGCATGTTCGGATTGTTTCACGCTTCGAACTCGATTTTTTAATGGGATAATGACATAAATGATCCTTGAAATTTGGCCAAATGTGCAATGCGATTAATGAACTATAACCAAATATGTAATATATCCTTAAATTCTTATATTATTCAATGTGATCCGTAAACTATATAAAAATACCCAATGCTGTCCTCCTATTAATTCAAATTTAGGGATAACATTGAACATTTTTATATAATTCAATGACTAAATTGAATATGTATAAAAAGTTTAGGGATTATATGAAACAAATTAAAAGTTTAGGGATCACATTACATATTAAGCTATAATTTGAAGGCCACGTTACATATCATATCGAAGTTCAGAAATTATTTGTGCACCATTTTTCCTTCCTTAATCAACGGTCAATCTTCTTATTATGTTACTGTGCTCAAATCCGACAGCATTACACGGCAACTGGGAATGAACCTGAGGTGGTCGTCGCGCGTGTAGATTGATGCGCCAGAAAGACCAAGCCGTTCGTTTGAAAAGTCCCTCTTTCTCTCTCTAGAAATCTCAACTGCTCCACTCTCTCTCATCGCCTATATAAGGTCGAGCTTGCAGCACCATATCCTCAGGTTCAGTCCACAGCCCACGAGCACATTCGATCCTTCATCCTCAAAATCTTCCAACTTTCGAGTTTTCGATCACCCGGTTCGGCATCATCATCTTCGCTTTCGTCGGCCGCGGATCGGCGATCTCTTGGTTTCCTCGAATGAATCATCACGGCTCTTCGCTGCTGTGGCCGGAGTCCCTCGGACCCAGGCCGGACGGAGTCGGATACGCGGGCGGTGAGCCGGTGGTGCCCAGCCCCGCCGGACCGCCTCCTTTCCCGTGCTCCGACGACGCCCCCTACGCCTTCGGAAGCGGCAGCCCGTGCAGGGAGAACTACGGCTTCGGCGACGCGGACGGCCAGTTCTACTACTACGGATGCCGCCCCTGCGACGGGGACCAGTCCATCGACCCGTGGCTGCTCGCGCTGATGGAGGACCTGCGGGAGCTCTACGTGCGGCGCCGGCACCAGTTCCAGGAGCTGTTCCCGAAGCTGCACGATGAGATCGATCGGAAGCTCGAGGACGCCCTCCGGTCGAAGAGGACGAGGGAGGTGAGGGCGCTCCAGAGGAGCTTGAGCGTGGGATCGCCGCGGCTGCCGGGCAGGGACGGAGGGGTAGGGGACGAGCCGGCGTTGAGGCTCGACAGGTTTAAGGTGCGGACGGTTGATTTGGAGGAAGACGATTTTGTTGGGGGCGGCGGTCAGGGTGGTAAGGGCGGCGTGGCCTCCGGCGGCGGCGGCGGAAAGAAGGGAGGCAAATGACGGAGATGAACAACGAAAAAGGAAGAAGCATCTGAATCGGGCGGATATCTCAGAATAGTTTGCTAAACAGGAGTTATCTGAGAAATAATTTCTTCGATTGATTCATTTATTCATTCATTCTTTTTCTAACAGCTTTGCTAATTTTCAACAACAGACTCTCCCGTATTCATGCGAACTCGCGTAAAAATGAATGAACAAAAAGAGAATTTATCATCCATCAAAGCCAAAATGCACTAGCTGTAAAGAACAAGTGAGACAAGTATGCTATCCCCGAAGTATCGGCCCTTTTGCCATCCGAGGGAACTACCTTTTTAGTCTCCAGACTCGCTTCTTTAACTCAATATATAAATTTCAGATTTTCCGATCCATAGATTTTACATGTCGCAACTGAAGGGCATACTTAATCATATCACCTTACCGAACCAACAACAAGATCCTAATCAGAAAAGTCATTCTAGGAGAAGCTTGAGAAGAATTTAGAAGAACAAGGCTTTAGAACACAACACGATTTTATTTCTGGGATTAGGTCCGCCATCTCATTACACAATACATTACCTTATATAGACCCAAATTGATGTGGTTACCACTTACATAGGACGGACATCTTTTAAAGTATATGCATCGTCACAAATATAATTCACGCCACTGACTTAGCACACACTTCTCACATGCCTACTTTATCGCGGAATCCCTTCTTTTGTGTTGTCAGCAAAGCTGTCCGAACTATGTGCATTCTTTTGCTGCCTATAAGTAAATCTGTCAAAATGGGTCATAAACCCATTTCTTAACCCATAAATTAATAAATGAGTCATAAATGGATTAGTTATATTTAGTAAATGGGTCATAAATAGGTAGAAGTCTTATATTGATGTTAAATGAGTCGTAAATGAGTCACAAATGGGTCATAAATGAGTTTACAACTGATTTAAACTCAACGCATTTCTCTCGTTCTCACTCAATCTTGCACTCACTCATTCCGCACTCTCATTTCAGCTTGGATATGAATTTTTCTACATTTAATTAAATATGGAAGTGTTTTAGCAATACGGGTCTAATCGGGTATATGTTGGGTATGGGTCAGGTCAGGTATGGGTCAAGAAAATTGTATTGCGTATAAATGGGTTATAAACGGGTTAATGGATCAATTTGGGTCGGACCATTTATAACCCGACCCAAATCCGACCCGACTCACCCATTTGGCAAGTCTACCTATAAGCTTGAATGAGATTATCAATTTCCCACTGAGACAAAAGTTGGTCAGCAACTGGATCATCATGTTATCACTAAATTGGTCATTTCAAGCAATAAAAACGATCGTCATGACTCCAAACGAGCCATCTTAGGCTAGGCTAATATTGTTCGCTCACGTTCACGGAAGGTGAAAACTCATATCTATGTTTTGTATAGGCTTCGTGCAGAAACATCCTGATATACTTGAAATCAGTTGGCTACGCTTCTATCCAACGTATCATTCAAAACAATCAAGTTTTTCTATCCTTTTTACGTCGACATCCGAATCTCTTTGAGCACCCGATTAGTCTCCATCGAGTGCGGCGATCTTCTTTCTCAAACATGTCGAGTACTTACCGGAGACATACGGATCTGTGCTTCTTGGGGTGGCCCGCCTTTGAAAATTGAAATCGCTGCATTTGGGTTCACGCGTTACATTTGGGCCTGTAGGCAATTGTCAATGGACCTGATGCATCATCAGATTGGTCTAAACATATCCATTCACTATGTCAAGGTGCCCCAATTTAGGAAAGCTTGGCTTGTACTTCCAGGCTGCCAAGCCCATTTCGTACATTTAGCTATTTACAACACGAGATATATGAACCTTTCAACTCGACTAATCTCTACGGATGTATGCTAACTTATGCCTGTCCACGCGTATCGGGTGAGATCTAGACCCGCCAAATGGGTCTAGTTGGGTTTGAGTCGGATCAAAACTAGTCTGACCCAAATTAATCCATTTAATTCGTTTTCGACCCATTTCCATGCAATGCAAATCTAATAACCCATATCCGACTCAACTCATATTGTTAAAATGCTTAAATATATAATCCAATATAGGAAAATTCACACCCAAACTAAGTTGAGAGCCCGGAGGGAGTGAGCACGAGATCGAATGAGGGCGACAAAAACGGAAGAGAGAGTCATAAAGGGGAATTGTGTGACCCAACTCAAAGAATGGTGGGCATGGCCCTCGGGGATTACTTTGAGCAAGGCGACGCTCTTGACCAATCCCTCGAGAGTTTGAGGGGCCATTTTGAGGGGAAAAAAGAAGAGAAAAGACTTGTGCCTTATTAGGCATCTCTACATATTTAGAGAATAGTTGAGTTGTCATAGCAATCGAAATTACCTGTCTCAAAGGCTTGAATTTCGAGTATGAATTCTGCTTGGCACGATCTCTCAACAAACTACCGCACGAAATCGTGAATCCTTATCCTAGCGCATAGTTGCCACGTCAATTGAAACTGCACTAGAAAGGACATAGGAGCGATAAACTTAGTATTATACACTAAAGGTCTCATAATATTCCATAAAATCACGACTATATATATAAATAACACTATCGCAGGCACCCCTTTGACCAATAGTTTAGAGCATAAATCAAGAACACCAATAACATTGGAGGCAATTATTCTGAAATTGATGTCCTATTTATTTCGCGAAAAATGAATAACATAGAAAAAAAATCCCTGAAAACAATCGCATGTATTGTTTGAAATAGTCAGCAAAAAAAAATGTTTTCATTATCGATAATAAGTTTTGTCTAAATATTTTCACAAATGATGAAAATATCTTTCATTTATTATTTTTTTATAAGCGATACGGGCGATATTTGGGCTGGGGCGGGTGGTGATTGTTCCGATGGAAGGCCGGATGAATGACTTGACCACCGAAGTAACTCAGAAGAAGCCCAACGTCTCAGAAAATTCCGTCTCTCCGTATCGCGCAGGCATAGGACCGGCCACACCACCACCGCACTCAAAAAGTCAAAACGATCAGTCGTTGATCAAAGAAGCAACCCTCAACCATCGGTCAACGCGATTTGTGATCCCAGAAAAGTCAACGGGCTTGCGCTTCCAAGCTTCCCTCCCCTATCATTATCTTCACGAATTCTCAATTCAGTCATTTCTATAATTTGTGTTGGCCAAACCCGAAAAGTAACTGCGTTCTGGGTCATAACTTATCAAATGCGTCGAGATACACGCGTAAATTGAATTAGAAAAACCTTATATCGAAAATTTTGTATGTTATAAAAGAGTGAATAATGCGTCCGTAACTCGTTGATTTAGACTTTGCAAATGAAGTTCAATCGAGACCATTGCACCTCACAAATAGTTTTAGAACTACGCGCCGTACTCAGCCTCACAAAAAACACGCGGTCTCCAAATGCGTCCGAAGCTAAAAATGCACAACACAGTTCATTCGACAGGCAGTCGGAAAAACACGACCCCAACGTGGGTCGTAATCCACGGCGTGGGAGAGAAAAAAGAAGGGCATTTCGATGTCTCTGCTTGCGAGACGGCGGTGCTTTGATCTGAATATTTGCTATTATCAGCAGCCGCCGAAGCACGCGTACGGACCGTCACGAACCTTGAAGCTGAACACTTAAAATCAACAGTCAACCAAAAATTAACTATTTTATTATTATTATTATTATTATTATTATGCAGCAACTACGGTGGGAATGAAGTCGAGGTTGATGCGCAAGAAAAGAGAGACCAGGTCGTACCTTTTGAAAATTCCCTTCCTCTGGAAATCTCGACTGCTCCACTCTCTCTCATCGCCTGTACGTATGTATATATATACTCGTGCTTGCACCATCCTCAGCTTCAATCCACAACCCACCACCGCATTCGATTCTTCGTTCTGCCTGCATCGTATTCGGTTTCTTCGGAGCGCTCGGCGATTCCGCTTCCCTTCCCCCTCCTCCCCCCGGATGAATCCTCGGCCTCACGGTGCGCTGCTGTGGCCGGAGTCTCTCGGGGCCAGGCCGGATGGGCTCGGGCTTGAACCGGCGTCGGAAGCCGCCGGAGCTCCCCCTTTCCCGAGCCCCAACCACGCCCCCGACACCTTCGGAAGCGGCAGCCCGTGCTGGGAGAGCTACAGCTTCGGCGACGCTGAAGGCCAGTTCTACTACCACGGATGCCGCCCCTGCGACGGGGACCAGTCCATCGACCCCTGGCTGCTCGCGCTGATGGAGGACCTGCGTGAGCTCTACGTGCGGCGCCGGCACACGTTCCGGGAGCTGTTCCCAAAGCTGCACGACGAGATCGATCGGAAGCTGGAGGACGCCCTCCGGTCAAAGAGGATGAAGGAGGTGAGGGCGTTCCCGAGGAGTTTGAGCGTGGGATCGCCCCGGCTGCCAGGCAGGGACGGAGGGGTAGGGGACGAGCCGGTGTTGAGGCTCGACAGGTTCAAGGTACGGACGGTCGATTTGGAGGATGACGTGGCCGAGGGCGGCGGTCAACAGGGCGGTCAAGGTGGTAAGGGCGGCGGCCGAAGGAATGGTGGCAAATGACGGAGTCGAACAACGAGAAAGGAAGCGATCGGAAAAGAGAACACAAGAAGACCATTTGAATGGGGTAAATATCTCAAAATAATTTGCTAAAGAGGAATTATTTGAGAAACCCGTGTAATAATTCATTCGATCGATTCATTCATTTGTTAATTTATCTTGAGTTTATTAAAATCTTCGATGAGAGACCTTTCGGATGCAAATAATTGCTATCTTATAAGCGATTAATCATAGTGCATATACCGATTCTAATTTGGTTACTCTTGATTGCTAATCAAAGGACAAGTATCGCCAATCACGACTCCTAATGAGCTTATTTGACACGATAACGCCCGCCCGTGTACACATAAGCTGAGGATGCAAATTCATGTCTTACACAGACTTTGCGTCACAACCATTTGTTGATCGTATGTACTAAAATCAGTCGGCCGTGGTTTTGTCCGGCGTGGCGTGACATTTGCAATAATTTAGTGATCATATGTTTGTCTATCGACGAGATGATCTGGGTTTCTTAGAGCACTCGACTGCTCCTGGTCGGGAACGACAGTCCCTCTTCCCAAACACGTCGAGCGATGACCGGAGACAAACAGACCTGTGCTCGTGCGGAGGCGGCCCCCAGCAGGATGCGCGAGCGTGATTTCTCTTTGGGGTCACTAACCCCATGTCTGCAAGTTGCTGATCCTCCTATTTGGGTTCGTGAGTTACATGCGGGCCTTGAGGCGGTTGTCAATGGGCCTGATGCTGCATCGTGAAATTGGACCAACGTATCCCATTCACTAGATCAAGCCGGCCCAGTTTAGGAAAGCCTAGGTCGCGCTCATAGGGCGGCGGGCATGTATCGGGTAAGACCCCGCTCATAGGACGGTGGACATGGCCCTCGGGATTACTCTCGAGTAGGGCGATGCTCTCGACCGATCTCTCAACAATTTGAGGGGGCATTTTGAGGGAAAAAAGAATAAGAAAAAACTTTCTCATCGGTGGGCATGACTCTATATACTTAGAAGTTATATTCGAGAATGTCGCAGCAATTGAAATTCCGTACTTCAAAGGCTCGAGTTTCGAGCATGAATCATGCTTGGTGCAATCTCTCAACAAATCAATGTGCGAGACCGTGAATACTTACTTATCGTAGCACATAGTTGTTATATCAACTGAAACTACACTAGAAAAGACATAGGAAAGATAAACTCAGTATGATACATTAAAGCTCCATTCGTTTCGCAGAAAATGAATGATTTGAAAAGTATTTTTCTAAAAGTAATCGCTTGTATCGATTACAAAAATGAATGAAAAGAAAAATATTTTTATCATCCATGAAAACATTTCAATATAAATTGTTATCGGTACTAAAAATATTTTTCATTGATTAATTATTTCAAGCAATATATCCAATCATTTTTAAGAAAATATTTTTTAAATTATTTATTTTTCGCAAAATAAATGGAGTCTAAAGTTCTCATAATATTTCATGAAATCACCGCAAAAAAATATATTTATCTATCCCTATCGCAGACGCCCTCTTTAACCGCGTTTCTTTAACCTCGAGATCTTAGTGGAGCACCAAATGCACGTGGCATCAAAAGAAAAGCGACTACTATGCACAACTTTCTGACCTTCTAAGTCTACGAAGGCAAATTATTATGAAAATTGAATTCCCAATTCCAAAGGTGTCTGCGCAAAAGCAATCATTGGGATCTTCAAAATTTCAAATCGGGCTGCTTAGCCCCCAGAAGTTGATAAGGTCAAAATTCAGAGTTGAGCCGAGCTATTAGTCCATTGGTCCATCATAATTTTTTTGTTACTTCTAAATTTCGGGATTTTTATAATCTTGTTACGTAACAGTTCGCTGTGATGGTGGTCTTATCTCACAAATTGCAAAATACAACATCCCAACCCGATAATGTTTAAGCATTAGCTTTCATACGTCGAAAACTAAAACTTATGCCGCGACCTGATCGAAGGCACGCCGGTTAGGTTGAGGCTTATATAATCCGAAAAAGCATTAGCGGGTCTCGTAATCCGGTCTTAATCGTAAATGTACGATGGAGAGTCCTCGTCAATCACTTTTTCATCACGTATTGCGGGTCTCGATACCCATATGAAATCAACAATATCGAAAGATTTACTTTTCATTTAATTGAATTTGTTGAATCTGTGAAGAGACTTCGCTGAGTTCTCCCCAAAAAACCATAAAATTGGGCAAATTGAATATTTCCATGATGCTCCATCCAACTCTTCATTAAACATATCAAAGTAAAGGGTCCGCAAATGTAGTACCGAGCAATCTCATGCCATCTTTTTCTTTTCTCTTTATTTTTTTTAGTTTGCTTTTAACTTTCAAAGGTATGTCCGTTTGATATACAAAGACAACTAGCTCTACAAACGTATTCTTTACTTTAATGTGTCAGTGCCCGTGCACTTTGCACCCCCAATTTCCTCTATAAATTTATCTTCCCTAAGAAAAGGGAATACCTTCTTCATGCTTTGTATTCAGGGAATTACTAGACCCGTGACCCTGAACGAAGCCCTTTCAAGGACTAAGGTCTACGCCATCTCTTTCTTTTCCCTTCATGTTTTTCTGTCTTAGATGGAACAGATAAAGAGAAAGGACACCTGGTACCGCCTCCCGAGGGGTCTAGATTCAAATAGGGTCAAAGTTGTGCAGACAAGAAGAGGAAGAAAGTGCCCAGTAAGTGCAGGCAGAGAGAGGCACTCAAATGCAATCCCATCCGAGGCATATCCTAATAAGAAAAACGCATCATTGCTCCCCACGATTGACACTTTTTGAATGTGACAAGTGATTTCATCCCAACTCTGGAGATATTTTATAGAGATGATGAAGCTACGACTTTTGCTTCCGTCGTGTCGATAAATATCTCATGCTCTAAAATGACATCTTTGTGTGTTTGAGGGAGAGAGGGAGACACCATGCCTCAATGTAGACATGGATGGAACCTCAGCTTTACCTTTTCCTCTTCCATTTGTAGTTTTTGGAGCGTTCTAGGGCCAAGATTCTTAAAAAGGGACGGAAAGAATCGACGGCACACTACCCACTCTATCTTGTAACGATCAAATAAGATCTATGGGACCGAGCTTTTAAAAGAAATGATACGATGCGGCCATGAATCGTTTCAAACATTCACGTTGATGTCTACCTATTTAGTCTAGTGGTACTCTCTCGATTCGAAGTGTTATAAGACTTGTCTTACTCCCAAGAAGCCTGTAAGGAGTCCCGCATCATTCGACCATCTTGCTTCGATGATCAAATCGCTACCCTCATCGGAGTGGGGCCCTTCATTAGCTCGTTTCGTTACGAAATTATCTTAATGAAAAAAGAGGGGAATAAATATAGACTCTTAAGCTATGGATCACCGGGGAACGTCTCTTCTAGCTAGATTACTTTATTCTCTATAGCTTGTTCTAAGGAAATTTTGGAATGAAAGGCTTACTTCTAGTCCATCCTAGAGTAGTTTACCTACTAGACAGGGTCTTCATATGACGTTGTCTGCAACGGTGTGGATAGATCCACATGGGTCAAACCGGCCACAAAAAAGAAGTAATAAGTTTGATTCAGTATGCTTACGATTTAGTGGTGGGTCTTACTTATGAATCACTTTGCAAAACTTCTCACATGCAATGACTCCGGGGTATTAGTTACTTTGTTTTGCTCTGCTACCTTATAATTTTGTGGTGAGAAATGTCGCGTGTGATTTAAATTTAGTGAAATATGCCCGGTAAATTGCTTCGACAATAAGGAAGTTAGCAGCCGGTCTAACATGGCATGCACAAGAGATATCTACTGCTGAAAATTTTTGGCCAAAAGATAAGATCAGATCCAAGTGGATCAGACCTGATTGTATAGACATTTGGATCGACATATTGTGTTCTTCAAACAGGAGATTGTAAAATTGACCTAAAAGCACAGTACGTTTTCCAATTCCACTTGCTTCAGACAAAGCAATTTCTTCTCTTCGAAAACCGTGGGTAAATGCTGGGTCCATTGTTTTGACTTGGCTCATTGATGGTCCGTATAAAAAAAATTCCTAAGGTCCAAACTCATAATTGTGTTTCTTTCTTTTAGCCATCAGGTACATCTATCATGGGAATCTAAGTAATTTTCAAGTTGATATGGGATTAGAGATATGATTCCTATATTAGTTTGATAAACTTATTATATACCCCCAACAAAAAAAAGGGATTATGTGCTAATTTTGAGGAGGTGATCGTGGATGGATTATGTATAAATAAAATGGAGTGATTATTGAACTGAGTGCATGTAAATCTGTGAATCGGTTAGTTGTTTTATCAAGAGAAAGTAGTGGATAATCTTGTGTAGATTAATTCAAACGATAATAATGGAACATCCAATGGATTTAAATGTTAGTTTTGACACTAATATATAGATAGGTAAAAGTGTTAAGATTGGCCTACCAAATTGGTATATTAACGTTGTGTTTGTTTCACCGAAAAGTAACGATTTGAAAAATATTTTTAAGTTATGGGAAAATTTAGTCAATGAAAAGTTTTTTCATCATCAACGAAAATGTCGAGACATAACAATTTTTGTTGACTAATTTTTCCCAACAATATAAATAATTATTGTTAGGAAAATATTTTTAAAATTGTTGCTTTTTCACAAAACAAATGCACCCTAAGTGATATCAATAAATATCTCATTCTCTAAAACGATGTGTGTGCCTCAATGTGGACATGGATGGAATCTTGGCTTTACCTTTTCCTCTTCCATTTGCAATTTTTGGAGCATTCTCGGGCCAAGCTTCTAAAAGGGGCAGGAAAGAATCGAATGCCCCCACTCAAGGGTGCTAGCCTAACTTTTCTCGTGTACCTTTCTTGTAATTACCGAATCAGATCCACAAGATCGAGCTCTCAAAGAAAATGATACCACGTGACCATGAATCATTTTACACATTCCTGTCAATGTCTGCCCGTTTGGGCTAGTGATACTCTCTCGACCTCGAAGTGTTAATAGGACATGTTACTAACCCCTAAGATGCCTATAAGGAACCCCGCATCAATCGGACCATCTTGCTTTGACGGTCAAATCCCCGCCCTCGTCGGATTAGGGCTTGGGACATAGTCCATCCTGAAGCCTTTTCCCTTGTAGAGGAGGTCCTAATATGATATAATTTGCAACGAGCCATGTAGACTCGCGTGGGTCCAATCAGCCCCAAAAAGAATTATTCATGCGTTACTCGAGATGCTTGCCATTTAGAGGTGGGACTTAATTATGAATCACTTGACGGAACTTCTCCCACCCAACCTAAGACTTTGAGGTGTTAGTGTCGTGTTACTCTGCTGCCTCATTGATCATAATGCTTTGGCGAGGAATGTCACGTGTGATTAAAATTCGCTGATATTTATCTAGTAAATTGGTTCAAGAGTAAGAAAATTAGCAGCTAGTGTAATACGGCATACATGAGATATCTAGTGCCGAAAGTTGTGGCCAAAATATTATCGGGGTATGGTTCATACTCCCCGTCGATAAGAAGGCACGGGGGCCCCGCGACACTAGAGGGTTTTTATTAGTAATTTTGGGTTGGGCTTATAGATAGTTACCGAGTATTAGGATTGTAACATAGAGGTGGGAGTAGATAATTATTTATAATTGAATCCTGTGATGGATGTAACCCTAGTTTAAGGGTGAATCATGATAAACTTTGTGTCTCGATTTCCCCTTCTCATTTTATAATTTATTTTATTATGTTTGTGCGTCTAATCTTAACAAAAGTCAGATACAATGGATCAAATCTAATTATACAAACATGACAATTGCGCATTGTTGATGTTGTTGTGTTCTTCAAACAAGTGATTCTAAAATAGGCCCTCAAAATAGTAAATCGACTACTCGTCGGTGTTCGAGGTGAAAACGTGGTGCCAAATTCTCCAATTCCGCTTGCTTCACAAAAGCATTCCCCTGCTCGGTCTCCTGTTTCGATTCCTGGGGGCCAGCCTCATGATTGTGTTCCTTTCTTTTAGCCGTCACCCATCAAGTACATCTCCAATGGGAATCTAAGTAAATTTCCGAGTTGATGGGTTTAGAGAGATATAATTCCTTACATTTAGTTTATTGAATGATCCTATACTAATCTTGAGGCGGTGATCGTGGACGAATTATGTATGAAGAGCTCGAGCGATCGTTGAGCTGAGTGGATGTAGTAGGTACTTACTCGCGTTTGTGAATCGGCGGTTGCTTCACGAAGAGAAAGTAGGGGGTAATTTCATATATTTTGATAACAAAACATCCAAAAAAACGAGAAGAACCTCGCATTTTAATTTAAATATTCAGATAAGTAGATGCACTAAGATTGATCTACCCGATTGGTATATTAAGTTATAGGGTTTGATCGGTCCTAAAGTGGACTTCCTACGTTGGAATTGAAAACCGCCTACTGGTTCCCATCCGAGAATTGAACCACCGATCCGGTCCGATTCCCGAGTGAGTTCATGGAATAGGCTATTACATTGAGGTGAGATCGAGAGGAGGCGAGGCCGGTTGATCATTTTGCCCGCAATTGGGACGAAGCGCCCGTTGGTTAAACCAAAAGTAAGCAAGAAAATGCCCCCCATCTTCATCAACCACCGATCGAAACCCTCCTTGCCTAGGAGCCATCTCAAGCCCTAAACCTTCCATTGGGCAGGCAAAGATGGAGAACGAGAGCGAGTCCATCTCCCGCCTCATCTCTCCTTGCGAGCTCATCCGCAACTGCGATCGCCATTCGCTGAGAAGTTCTTCCTCAGGATCAACGAGCTGGCAGCAATGCCGGCGCTGGTGGGACTAGGAGACAAAAAGCAATGCCTCCGATCATATGCCATGGTCGGCGGTGGGGGTGGGGGTGGGGACAGGAAGCTGGAGCTCCTCGGGGTGTTGCAGCTATTGTAAATGCAAGTGCGGTAGGCGGAGGAGAGCATATATATATATATATATATATATGCACACACTAGTCCGGTCCTGATGGACGGCTCCACAATGAAACCGACACTTACCGGTTTCCATTTGATTGGAATCGGGAACCATTCAAAATTGGTTGGTTCAATCCGGTTAGAACGATTTCTGGTTCTTTTACATGCTCTTATTAAGAATATGACGTAGTTATATTGGACACAGAATGCTTAAAAGGCCGCCCATGACACATTGTACTATTTAGTACATGAATTCAACGAAGGGGTTTTGATTTCAAGTTGTTCCTAAGAATATAGCAAAATTTATTGGTTAATAACGAAAGCTCCCCAGGTCTTCAAACCGTGGATATTCCATCCATGGTAGAAAAAAGAAACTCCGAATCTGCTGCTGCAGTTTTTTGTTTTTCCCTCCTCCTTCATTTAATTTTGTTTGAAATAATGAAATAAACAATTAATGAACTTTGATTTAATATGCAATGTGTTATCTGAACTTTTAATTTGTTCAATATAATATCTAAACTTTTGCTTAATGTTTAATATGATTTATGAACTTTTAATTTGTTTAATGCCGTTCTTAAACTTTTCATACATGTTCAATGTAATCCATGAACCTCATCAGAATTTTCAGTGGGGTCCCTAAGTTTGAATTAATAGAAGGATTATATTGAACATTTTCATATAACTCAAGGACTAAATTAAACATGGACTAAAAGTTCAAGAATAGTATTGAACGAATTAAAAGTTCGGGGATAACATTATACATTGAGATAAAGTTGATAGACCACATTGAACAAATTGAAAGTTTAGAGAACACATTGTACAATAAATCAAAGTTCATGGACCGTTTGTGTCATTATCCCATTTTGTTTTAATTAAGAAGTTTACTTTTCTTTTCAAACTGAAATTTGAATTTCATAGGCAGGA
The DNA here is from genome assembly GCA_024500025.1 of Syzygium aromaticum. Lineage (NCBI taxonomy): Eukaryota > Viridiplantae > Streptophyta > Magnoliopsida > Myrtales > Myrtaceae > Syzygium > Syzygium aromaticum. The sequence goes on from CM044891.1 coordinate 28,297,901, forward strand.
ATTCGCAGAACATAAAGTCACACGCGTTTGAATTTTCTCACCAAAAAATGGAGAAAGCAATTTGAAATGCATGAACGGGCCTTTTTGACCGATGATAAACACGAAACCACTTTCCGCGACCGGACGAGCTCCCAATCTTAGTTTGTGATCGCCATCGGGTGAGAACGCCCGATCAATCTCCTTCCAATGGCGACGCCCACGATTTCTTAATTTTTGAGTAATTAATTTCGCGAGATCTCGCGAATAATCGGAATCCATCGAGGGAGCGCTTCAGCGCCGATTGACCAAAAAAAAAGAAAAAAAGAGTTGCTTGAAACGTGCGATTCCCAAACCTTGGAAACCTACTAGATTTGAGCCAACATGAGATGATGTCACGTTCCAAGTCGTCAGGGCCAATGTGCGCTTGGTGCAGTGACAACTCGTATATAGTTTACATTTGCGTGAGAAGTTAAAAAGTTTAGTCATTTGTACTTTGTATTATATCTATAGAAGCCGAAGTACAAGATGTTGTGGTCCAGGCTTGGCTAAGATAATTGTGGATAAATTAAAATTGAAAAATGAAAAGTACTTTTAATTACCCCTAGGTTTGATAACTTGTAAGCGGACGACAGAGCTGCACAATCATGGTCGGACGTGTCGCCCACATAACTTTCCCGTCCGTCCAACCGCGACTGCACACCTGCCGTGATGTTTATGGAGGATTGAGACCGAAATTTCAAAGAAATCCTAGAGATCTTTATTGGCGTAGCAGCACGTGCTGTTTCGAATAATTTGTATTTTACCCTATAACTTTTTCTCGTGGGATCGAGCATATAATCCCACTAGCGATTTGCAATCATGACAACCTCTTTAGACCCCTTTAATCGGTCCGATTCGGGGGCGGTTTGAAACTGAAACACCTCGATTGTCTTGATCTCCTTCCTTGAGATACGGCCAAGCACGGACACGCAACGCCACTAATTGACAATTACTCCACTAATTAAAGTGCTCTAATTAAAGGTTCAAACTAATCCTTTTTCCAGCCGCCAAAGAACTTTTTTCGGATATTAAACCAAAAAAAAAAAAGAACCTTTTTTATTTTTTATTTTTGCTAAAAGAAAAAAAAGGGATGTTGGCACTAGATCTATCGTTTGTACTTTGTCATGGGCTCTGAGTGGTCGGGAGTTTGAAGTGTCACTAAGGGTAAATTAGTCTTTTCAAGACCGTGCGCACTTTATCCCCCCCTTTTTTTTCCCTTTCTTAAGAATGTAACAAATATATTATAAAAAAGAAAAATGACACAAATAATTTTTGAACGTCGGGAAAATGACACAAAGTGTCCATGAATTTTAGCTCAATGTGTAATGTGGTCTATGAATTTTTAATTGTTCAATGTAGTCCTTGAACTTTGGCTAATGTTCAATGTGATCCACGAACTTTTAATTTGTTCAATGTTATCCCTGAATTTTTGGTACATATTCAAATTAATTCATGAACTATGTGAAAGCTTTTAGTACATTGAATATTTTTCACATAGTTTAAGGACTACATTAAACATGTATTAAAAGTTCAAACAAATTAAAATTCATGGATCATATTGAACATTAGGCTAATGTTTAGAGACTATATTTAACAAATTAAAAGTTTAAAGACCACATTGCACATTGAGCTGAAGTTCAGAGAATGTTTGTGTCATTATCCCGTGAACATTGATTCAATTTATAACATCGCTTCTGGACTCTTAATTTATCTAATGCGGTCTCTGAACTATTAGTAAATGTTCAATATAGCACCTAGATTATTTGAGAAACATTCAATGACATTCTTCTATTGATCCAAGTTAACAGAATCTACTAATGTGACTTTTAATTCGTTAAGGTTGAAGGTGGACAAAGGAAAAAAGCTACACGTAGATTATCCAAGTAAGATATTCATCTTAAATCGGGATATGGTAATCCGCGTCAATATATAACACTAGACATGTTTTTTAATTTTCTAAAGTAGATGGATAAAAAGATGGACGTGTTAATTTATTATTTTTAAAATCCAACTCAATCGTCAAATAATCTCCCGGAGGGACTAGATCGAATTTTACCAATAACTCAAGGATAACAACAAACAAATTAAAGGTTCATGGATGAATTTGGACACGAGGTAAAAGTTTAGGGATCATTTGTATCGTTTTCTCATTATAAAAAAAAAACCCACCTTTGATTTTTTCCAAAATTATTTGAGTTGCTGATTGAGACGTACAAGACAAAATTTGTGTCGTTGAAGAAAGGTAGCATTTAATAAGAAAATACAAAAAAATAAACAAACGGAGCCCTCACTTATATATCAATGCTTATCCATAATCATAATTTATTTAGAGTAAGCAGCCTATATTATCTTCAAAATACATGATAATCCACTAACCTTTTGCAATGTAATTACTAAATGCCAAGCGATCGCATCATCCATGACGCCACTATTTGACTTTTTTTTTTCCATATACTTTTTCGTCCGCCCTTTTTAATGCATGTCTTATTTATTCCCATCATATTTTTGTTGCAAAATATTTTTTCCCTTTCCTTCTTGGAAATTAAAATACTTTTTCCCAATTGACAAAACTATCAGTGACGTCATGCAAAGTGCAGAGACTTCGTATTTGAGGGGAGTGAGCGAATTTTGTGGAATCTCACATTAGAGGAGGTGAATCACAGGAAATTTGCATAATATTTAAATAAATTGTAGCACATAATTACTGAAAATTGAACCGAGCACCAGACGACATTGGCGATCACTATCGGCTCTTGGGTCTGCGTTGATAACGGTTAAAAATTCATCATTGACATCACCTTATTTACCGTGAAAACACGTCGTGTAGTGTTTCAATGACGCGGGTTTCTCCCAAAAGAAATCAAAATTAATATTAAGTAGTAATTATAGATAAAAATCGAAATTTGCCGGAGGAAATGATGAGTGTCTACTGTTTAACATTAGAAAAAAGGGACAAGTGATGCTTCTATGTGGAGAGAAGTCAACGTTCAATTTTATTAATTTTTTCCTCAAGTGGTACCAAGGTCACTATAAAAATGCAACTAGTGTCTAGTGATGCACTAATATTTTCTTAAGTCTCCTTCTACTATATTTTTCTTCGTTTGGGGTGTAAGCTAAGTACAAATTGCTTGCTTGGGTCATGTCACCAAATTAAGAAACTAATTACATGCTAGTGATTTTAATTTCATAAAGTTACTCCCACCTTCTACTTTTTCAAAAATTAAACATATATGTAGCTCTCATCTTGCGTATACCCCTTCCGGAATATTATTGGATAATCAATAAAAGAACAAATGTCGCTGTAATTCCAGTAGTTTAAAGTTCCGTGTGTTTCACAAACAAAAGAATGATTTGGAAAATATTTTTCCTGAAAACGATCGCTTACATCACTTTATAAAAAATGACTGAACGTAAGAACATTTCCAACTCGATTCACTAAATCCTCTAGACATAGGCTGTAATAGATAATGTTTCTACCGATTTGCAAGAATATGTTTCAAATCATTCGCTAGTCGCAAGGCAGAGGTACCCTTTCTTTGTTCATTTCAAATTGGAAAGAAAAGAACCTTAGGGGGAGAGAGAGAGAGAGAGAGGGAGTGGACGACCTCGAAGAGTGAAGAAGGGTACCGTGGGTTTAAATAATCTCGCCAAAGCCAAAGTGGTCCATCATCAATCCTTGCATGACTTTGCGCAGCTGACCCGCACTTAGATTATGTACATCAGTTTCAGTAGGTGTGCATTGTTGCATTGATTAGTTTTGGATAAGCACTCGTCTTAAAAGTCCACGAGGTGAGGGGAATCATCATGCCTTTCAGCGGCATGCTCCACACACCTTTGGTTTCCAAAAGAATATATATAAAATAAAAAAAAATCGAGCAGAACTCACTAAAAAAAAATGGTCATCGATTGGAGTCGATCCTTGTGAGTTTAGGAAATGCTGCACAAAACTCATCAGATGCTGAATTTTGCTGCATGGAGATCAAGCACCCTTAGATTCATTCTTTCATAAGTTTTGTTGTTCGGGTAAAAGACTACTTAAAAGAGCCGATCGCCTGTCGATCTAGCTTAAAATCTTCCCGCATGTCAATCGAGCAATCGATCGCGCACAGGGATGTAAAAATGTCCTAATCCAATTGTATGGTGACAACTTCAGTTCTAAACCTTTTAATTGTGCTAATTTAGTTCTAAATTTTTGATAACATGCCAATGCAGCTCTAAAACCTAATTTTGCCCAGAAATCGTTAATATGGAATCTGGCTGTTCCACGTGGTATGACCGATGTTGATATTGGCAATTTAGTCCTAATTTTTTTTTGCTCATTACCCATGTGACCCAAAAATAAAAGAAAAGGAGGAACTCAATTTAAGAACCTAGGCAAAACCCAAAGCCTAGTATTCTACTGGTGTCATCAGATCAACCACTCTTGATTTTCCTGTTTAAAACCCAGAAGCAATCTTGGTTTGTTGGTTGCTTGCATTAAACCTAGTATTCAAAGAGCAGTAACCCAAGTCTTCTCCTTCCACATGGACCGGTCACTTACCACAAAGATCACATGGTGCTCCCAATAGTCAATTCCATGACATCTCTCCACTCTCAGCTCTGACCATTTTCTGTTGCCCTCCCGACTCTTTCAAAATTGTATCACATGCTTGAAACTTTTGATAATCAAGGGAAGAGATTGATTTGGCTCATAACAAATCATGCGGCCTAGGATAATCAATTCGATTTAATCCGGGATCTCTCGGTTTCCTTGTCCACACAGGTCGCGAGACATGAATGAAGGACTTATCATGCCTCCATCAATCATCCCGATTTAATTGACAGCAGCACTGGTGACTATAGATACCATAAATCCTGCCGCTCGCATTTCAATCCGTGTCTCACAAGTTCGATCTTTACTTGTTTGAGTGAACATGAACTCGCAAATTACTCGATATTAACGAGTAGATTATCAGGCCATCGCCAATCGTCCTGATCTAATCGACAGCAACATCGGTGACTACAGATACGATGACTCCTACCTCTTGAATTCCGACCCGTGTCTTGCAAATTCGATCTTTACCCACATGAACGACCTCGGTAAAGGAAGCCGAAAAAAAAAAAAAAAGAGTCTTGAAACAGGACTATTGCCAAAGTGCCAGACGGGTGAAAGGGGCCAAAAAAAAAAAACCAGAAAAGCTGCAAAAATGATAAAGATAATAAATAAATATAAAAGAATTTTTAATAATCCCCCCATTAATCGGTAATCATTACGGATTAACGAAATGGACCCTCCACGGTCCGTTTTAAAAGTTCGCCTTAATCCCGGATCCGAAAATTGAACACCCTCTCTCTCTCTCTCTCGGCCACGCTCTGCAACTGCCGAATTACACCGGCCTTCCCAAACTCCTCCCGAGCTCCTGCGCCACCCACCCCCCCCCCCGCCCCACGGCGGCCTCCCCGCCTCCTTCCTCCGAATCTCGCCGCCGGCGTCGAGCCTCCCCGCCGCCCCGGCCTCCTTCCTCCTCCTCCTCCCCGCGAATCATGCCGAGCGTCGGCGGCCGCGGCCTCCCCCACGCCGACCGAATCGCGAAGCAGGCGGCGGCGGCGGAGGCGTCGCGCGGCGCGTCCTCCCGCCGGGTGTGAAGTACATACGCGAGAAGAGGAGGCCGAGGGGGGGGAACCGTTGATGTACGGGTGGTGCTGAAGTCGTGGATAGAGCTTTCGAGGTTTGTCTTTGTCTTTTTTTTTTTTTTTTTGCGGGAGAGATGATATCTTCGGGGATAAACCTGGTGATGACGGTGATTGGGTTCGCGGTGAGCACCATGTTCATCGTCTTCGTCTGCACGCGGCTCATCTGCGCTCGGATTCAGCTCAACGCTACCCGCCGCTCCTTCGCTCTCGCCGGCCGATCCGATCTTAGCATTGTACGCGTCCGTCTCTTTCTGTCTCTCTCTGTCTCTCTTCCCGCTGGCTCCGTTTGAATTCGGTGGCGCTTGATCTTTCCGTAGAGTTCGTCATGATGTATATCACGTACTTCGCCGATTTGTTGGTGCTCTTTTGCTTTTTGAGTCTGACTCGGTTTCTGTACCTCACTGGCTTTTTCGCTGGCTTTAGATTACGCAAGAGAGGCCTTTTTGACTGAATTTTTTCGTGCTTGAGGCCTTTCTTCCCAAGTGATGATTTTTAGTGCTTATGTGATTTGGTAATTTTCTCATGCTATGCTAATGTTTCTGAGGTGGATTCTTGAATTGTTCTCATACATTGGTCCCGGACAATTCATTTGCGCCGACTTGCAGAATGTAGAGCTTCAACATGATCTTCTCTGTTGTTCTTTCCTTTCCTTTTCTCTTTTCAGTCGTTCTTTCTCAATTTTCGTTCGCCGCCGTGTTGCTTTTTAAGCATTTCGCACTGATTTGAACTTTCATCTTGGAATTCCGGTTGTTGTTGTCTTTTTCAGCTACTTTTGCTTCTTTTCTGACCAAAAATTATCTGTCTTTTTGGTTTTCCTGCATCTGGGTACCTTGTTTTGTATGTAATGAGGCTATAAATGACAAAATTCAGCGCTGTTTTTGTTGATGGATGAAAAATCTACTCTTTTGATAGAGAGCTGAAAACTGATGTCTGTAACTAAAGCCTCATCTCCTTCTCTGAACAGCTAGAGCGGGGTTTACATGGTCTTGAACCTGTAGTGGTGTCTAACTTCCCGACAAAGAAATACAGCGACGAGTTTTTCTCTGAGGTCGACGATTCTCAGTATGTTACTTTCTTGATTATTTGATTTATTCTCTTCTTGGGTAGTAGATAACTTTTATGAATCTCGAGTCTTCAAATCTCGTCTCTTTCACCTACAGTAAATATGTTGCGAAGTTTGCTCAGTTCATGATTGGGGTACAACCACTTCCTCTTGGATAAGGCATCATGAACATTTTGCAGGGATCGTCATGATGCTATTACCATGTAAAGGATGATTCCTCTTCTGAGGAGCTTTACCAGTTCTGAGGGACAGAACTACGTGGGACCTTGAGAATAGTGTACCTGATGTTACACCCTTTTCAGAGTGTCTGGAAAGTAAAGTTCCATGATCTTGCTTCAGGACAAACCTTTAGTATAAAGTCCTTTCCATAGCAGGCTCATTTATATGGATCTTATGGTTCTGCCAATCTCCGCTTGCCGACTACTTTGTTTCAATAGATAGGTTTCTCTTGTTGGAAATCACTTTTATTCGCTGAGTCTGGGCTCCCCAACTTCCCAACCAGGTCATCAGTTTAGAAAGGTCCCTGCAGCAGCTAGCTCTGCAGCAACAGCATGCTGTTATGCCCCTAAGCAGACCATGGACTTGGGCAGTTTCCTGCATTTTTTCAGACCGTGTCATCATTCTCCATGCATTCTTGATTGGGCTCAAATTTAGTTTAGACGTTTTGAATCAGCTTTGATTGCAAGTAAATTTGAATCTCTCGAAAAAGATACCGAGTACTAAAGCAAGAGCAAATCTATTGATCCACACCGTTGAATCTACGACTGAATTAACTATAAATGTTTTATGATAGTTCACTTATTGTGGATTCTGTCTTTCCCATTTGCTGTTGTTCATTTCAGATCACTTCAAACTTTTTGAGCATCATAGATATGATGATGCTCGTCACATACTAAGGCTTTCTTTAGGTTTGAAATTAACGTCTCTATGGGTTGTGAAGTATATCTAGTAGGAAGCCATTGTTAATGTTAGTTTGGCTAAGTATTATGAGGTTGAAATAGCAATTACTGAAAAACTTGAATGGGATTGTGAATCAGATAAATAGGAAAATGAAAAATACATTACCTCAAAATATCAACTCAAGAATTTAATAGTTTGGCCATATGAAGAATTTAAACCTCGAACTCCTCTTTATAAATTGAGTGAGGACAAATAGAATTTTGTGGAGATTAAACCAACTTTTTCCTTTGCCAGATGAAAAGCCAAATGTAATATGTTATCGTTCTAGTAAATTTATTCAAATATTGAGTATAACTGCAACAAATGGAATTAATTTATCACAAACAGTTAAGTGAATGGTAAAGAAAACAAATCAATTAATGCTTCTTTGGTACAACATTTTCATATAATTGCCCAATTCAAGTGCCAGGCTCGTTTATGACTTTTATGCAGTTACATATTGGTTTATAAAGCGAAGATTTTCTTCACAACACTCATTTAGTTTGGCAAACCATGAAATTGCAAGATGATATGATTTGCTTCTTTGTTACAGCATACTGTTCTAATTGCCCTTTTTAAATGCCAGGCTCGTTTATGGCTTTAATGTAGTTACATACTGGTTTATAAAGCCAAGATTTTCTTCACAATACTCATTTAGTTTGTCAAACCATGATATTGCAAGATGATATGATATTTACTTCATTAGAAGGTATATATTTGATAAGAGAGGCATTTGTATAACTTGATGCCAAAGCTATTTGAAAAGATCTGTGGAAAACATAAGTGTGCTTTTGGGCATCTAGAAACTCATATGAACATGAGATGTCAAGAGATTTTTTCTGCAAGTTTAAGCTGGCTGTCACGTAGCATCTTTCTGACCCTTTTTCTCTTTATTTGGACGGATGTAGCTTATACTCACACCTTCTCCTTTCAGCTGCTAAACGGTTGGATTTAGTTGGCCTTTACTGGTGACATGTGGGTCAAAAGGCCACATGAAGTTTTGCCTTAGATCTGTGAGTGTGGTCGTTCTTGTAGCCAGGTAGATGATGTTAGTATTGTAAGGCAATTCTGTGCCTTGCTATTTCAGTTTGTCGTGGCAACTGTGGCGATCAGATTGCAATAGTGATTCTTACAGTGTCATAGGTGTCATTGTGGTAGCTTATCATGTTGTTGGTATAGCCCACTGCTTCGTAGTTTGCTTGTAGCATGTCAGGAATCTATGTTGTCACCCTGTAAACCTCTTCTAAGTTTTGAGGTCATTAACAAGTTGATGAGACATGAATTGCTTGAGGTAATTGCTAAATATTTGGCAAGCAAGCGGCCGGCCCCCTTTCTTTTGCTGCACATGGACAAGTGGTTAAATTCTTCAGATTTTTATCTATGTCGAAGTATAGCATAAGCTTCTATTACATGTTTAAATTTTTCTTCGCTTTTACTGTATTATCATTAGCATGAACCATTCTTTCCAGTCACACATCAGAACCCTTCTCAAGATAAATACTGCAGTTTGAATTTAAATATCAGCTGTTTGTTCTCTCTTCCCTTGCTAATCACTGACATTCCTGATGTTTATATGGTTGCATGAATGTGTTCTCACTTTTGCACGTGTTTGTTCAAAATTGTGACTTAGATGCACCGTTTGTTTGGCCGAATACCATCGTGAAGACATGCTGCGTATCCTCCCCAGTTGTGGGCATTCCTTCCATGCTACATGCATAGACATATGGCTTCAGCAGCATTCCACATGTCCGGTCTGCCGAATATCATTACGAGAGTTTTCGGAGAAGAAGCGTTCAATGCAACCTTTATTTAGTTCAGCTCTTCGACTTCATCGAGGCATGGAGACCGTGCGTGTGCACTCCCCTCATTGTCCGTTGGCTGCTCACAACTTCACGTCAAGAGCCAACTACGCCCACAGGATGGACCCTATACAAGAGGATCACTTTGCAACCATAGAAGGTAGATCAGAACCGGCAGAGAGCATCCACACATTGGATGAGCCTGGTCAGTTTTCAAAAGATAAAGGAAATGTGCACACAGATAGCCAACAATCTAATGCATAAGATTCTTGGCATGAAGAGCTAGCCAGACTATCTCAGACCGACAACTATAAGATATAGGTTCAACCAAGAAAGGTGTATCCTTGAAGCTTCGCTGCTGCTGTCTCTCGAGGGTTTACATTTGCTGTAAATATGGTAAAATGTCTTTTTCCTAATACTTGTTGATCTCCCTTAGCATTAGTTAATTGGTGGGGCAGTTTTGTTCAGCTCAGTTGTAGAACGTGTAGTTTCTGTCAGTGGTGAACCGGTGGTTTTCTTTCCACTCATTGGGACCCACTTTTCTGACTTTCCTAGTTGCCTCTGATTTACTCCACATTCTCCAACAGCCATATCATTTAGTGGGCCTTGCTCTTTACGCGACAAGACCGCTGGATCTTCACCTCTCTTTTGGTTATACGAAATCTCGATGTTTTCCGCCACTCGCTACTTTCAGTATTTTCTATCCATGTAAATCTTGGTGTGGCTCCACTCAACGCATGATGAAGATCTTCAGAGAATTCGGATTCTGTTTTTTGGTGCACCTAGTGGCCTTTTCTCTTTGCCCGAAAGAGAAAGCGGACACTGTGATGATTAATTCTTATGTCCTCTTCTATTAGTAAGGCAGTATCATTGTTTCTATCTCCAGGTTGAGCTTTTGTTCGTGTGGATTCTGATCTACGTAATTTGACATATTTCATGACAGTTCTCGGTTGTATGCTTATCTATGTCGAGGGCATTGGGAATGAATGTCAATTGATTTTTCAGGAAACAAGTGCTTATATGGGCATACTCTGCCTTGCCATCGGTATCCGACCTGACTAAATCAGGCCAGGTTCTATGACCAAATAAAAACCGTGCACTTTTTTTTTTGTCAGCGTATGAACCAAAGACAGAGTAGTCGCTAAAAGTGCCTCATGCATTTGATTTCGTGTTTCTATTCCAGTGTCTTCATGCACAATGTAAGCTCACACATATGGCAACTCTTTCTTCCCTATAGAAGAACCGAGCCATTGGACATATCATCTCATATCCTGGAATAATACTGCTCGAGGACGGACGATAACGATGGCGGGTGTTTCATTACCTCAGCCTGATGAAATTCTCGACTGCCCGCAAAATGGGGAGCTGAAATCTCTCTTTAGGAGGGAGTTGACGATAAGTGACTTTGCGGGAGGGTTAATCTTCACGCTAATGTCGAGCTGCCACCTAAGGGATCTTCTGAGGCCACTGCTCAATGCCGTGGCTGGGGATGGACCGATGGTTTGGAGTGCATTTGACAACTATTCTGTTCTCGAAAATAATTTCTATTTAAAAATTATTCTTTTTGATTCCATGCCCAAGAACAATTTCTAAGCATTTGAAAATATTTGACAACTGTCCAAAATTTCTATTATTGGAATAGAAAATAAATAGAAATGCATTTGGTAATGCACAATTTTTTTTATTAATAATATTTTGATTTTTTAAATATTTTTTCTTTTTATTTTCTTCTTCCCCTTTCTTGGCCATGGCCATGTTGCCAGTGCCGGCGACCAGCCAAAGGCTAGGGATGGCAAGGGCATCGCGGCCCTCGCCGCCGCCCTCGCCAAATTCGGCTAGGGTAGCTAGCGGCTTGGGTGAGGGCTACCCTCGCCTAAGTTACGAGAGTCTAGCTCTCGCCCTCACTGGTGAGGGTTGCAACACCCTCGCCGGCCCTGGCCTGTGGCCGATCACCAATAGCCGGCGGCTGGTAACTGGCCACAGGCTAAGAAGAAGAAGAAGAAGAAGAAGAAGAAGAAGAAAATTTATCTTTCATTTTTAATTTTTGTTCCCAAAATTAAGAAACCATTTTTTTTCTTTTTAATTATGTTCCAAAATTGATTATCGGAATAAATTTTTACAAATTTATGCCTAGGAACAAAAAATTTATCAAACGGATTTCTGTTCTAAAATTAATTTTGGGAACAAAAGAATAAAAATAGTTACTATTTGGTCAGTTGTCAAATGTGCCGTTGGTGTTACACACCAGTGATCGGCTTTAAAGAAGGAGAGTCGCGTATCAACTCTCGGTCCTTTCACTCCCATTTGAATGAGACAAAGACAGCTCTTTGAGCGAGAATGTTGCTAGGTAGAAAATCCGATAAGAAAGTCCTTTCTTCTCGAGTTTGGACATCGAGGAATGACTTACATATGTCATATTTTCACTTGCCATCGCTGCTGATATAAAATTCAATGTGTAGGTCGAAGGTACGAAGGATTGCCAAGCTAAGTTAAAAATGCGAGTTGGGTCGAAAGGTGTAGTTCAAATCCAAATCTCTGAAACGCGAAGCACGATTTTTGGGAGGCAAAACAAGTGTAACTTGAGGATTCGGGCCCAAGATCTGCTTCTTTGACACAGCATAGATTCCATGTGAGACCTGTCAATTCACACAAGCTTTAAGCCACAAAAGATGATGTCTTGATAATCAAATACTCCAACAAAAATAAGTAATGATACTCTTGATGTGCTTCAACCTTTCTGCTTTTCCCATACGCCCTAACTCAGGCATTCCAAAGACGGACAGAATGAATGTGAATGAGGTAGAATGAAGTTGCAAACCCAGAAAGGATTGAAGTTGAGCTCGCCATTATAACTCTTCCATCGTTTTACAAGAACAGTGACGGCAGAAAACAAGAAAATATGCATCCCACAGGACTACTTTTCATGAAACCTGATCTTATTATTTTGTTCTCCGCAAGACAAAGCTTCGTAGACATCCTATTTGATTTATATTAATATTCTAGATAATAATTTCACAATCGGTATTTTATTTGGACAGGGTATCATATCCTACACCAACTAATCAAGAACGGAAATCAAGATTTGCCTCAAAATTATAGCAAACTGTGCCTGATATTGGAATCCATTGAAGGTTACGATATACCTATAACAGATTAAACTAACATTTGGCATGAGGCCACCAACTATTTTAATCAAGGGATAAGTGTGTTGAAAGTCCTAAAACTTGTTATGAAAGTGCGATTGAGTTCTGAAATTTCAAAAAATGTAATCAAGTTCTAAACCTTATCATAAAAGAGTAATCGAGGTCCTAAAAATTTCAAAAAGTTCAATCCACAAAATGACTTGATTGGACTAATTTGACAAGATTTAGAATTTGATTGCACTTTTCGAAAGTTTTAGGGCTCAATCGCACTTTGATGATAAGTTTTAGGACTTAATTACACTTTTTAAAAGTTTTAAGATCCATTTGCACTTTTGTGACAAATTTTAAGACTTCCATTGCATTTATCTCTTTAATCAATTTACAACATCTCTTTCACTAAGGACAATCCCAAGACCAAATGTATGACCCTGCTAAACGTTTGAAGCTCATGTAGACTCACGTAAATAAGCAACTAAGAGTGAAATCTCTTGCAGTATATACAGCTCTAGGAAACATTTCTCTATACTTGTACATGTGAAGTTATCATGAAAGTCACACTAGGGCCACTCTGCCTGGCAAGGCCATTGCCACTGGGATCCGCCCCGACTCGATCAGGCCCGCTCTATCACAAAATATAAACCAAACACATTTTTTTGATCAAGCGTATAGACCAAAGATAGAGAGTAGTTGCTAAAGCTGCATCTCATGCATTTGCTTCTGAGTCAGTCCACCTTCTCATGCATTCTGATTTCGTGTTTCCACTCCACTGTCTTCATGCACAATGCGAGCTCACACAGATGGCAGCTCTTTCTTCTTATAGAAGGGCCGAGCCTCATAACATATCATCTCATATTCCAACATAATACTACTTGAGATCAGAGGATAACGATGGCGGGTGTTTCAGACCCTCAGCCTGATAAGATTCTCAACTACCCACAAAATGGGGCACTCACATTTCTCTTTAGGAAGAAGTTGACAAGAAGCGACTTTATAAGAGGGTTAGTCCTCACGGTATATTCAAACTACCACCTAAGAAATCTTCCGAGGCCGCTGCTCGATCTCATTACTGAGGATGGACTGGTGGTCTGGTGTTACACACCAGCTATACACCACGATGGCATCATACTAAAAACCAATCCAGATATGACCAATTTCCGGTTCCTGAAATCTGGTTGGGACCAAATTGTCGTCGCAAATCGATTCCTCATTGGACAAGAAATTGATTGCTGGTCTCTATATGATGCAGAGGATGGTCCGCATGGCAATTTGAGCTTTCTAATCCAATCGGTAAGAAAGAAGTCAGTTTTCATGCGAATATACCATAACACCTTGACTAGGGTGGGTTTTGTGCTGAGCTTAATGCACTTAAATAAGAATGAGGCTGAGTCATAATTTGTTCTGTATGTAGGTTGACGACTATGTGGTACCTCTTGAAGCTGCTTCAGGAGAAGAAACGGAAACATCAAGTGAAAGTTAAAGAGGATCAGGATTCCGAGCAATGTTAGAAAATATTTGATAGATTGCTAGTTTTCTTTCTGCTCTTTCAGTTTGTGGGTCTTGGCTTTAGAAGTTGATGATAAATTAAGGGATGATTATCTGAAGAATAGGATAACTGACTGGCATCTGAGTGCTTCATGACTTGCTTCAAGCATGCGAAGCATTGATGTTGCATTCCTGAGTTTTCCAGGCTTCTTTTTATCACGTTTCATTTTTGCTTCCACCAACTTCTTATGTTCTTCCAGTGTTGTTTCTTGCACAGATATAAGCGAAGATGGAATCACCAATGGAACTTAGTTTCAATTGTAAAGATGAAAACACCACAACTTTTAACTATCCTTCCAGTTACCTTGTTGTGCTTTTTCCACTGAACCTGGACCCAATCCAGTGGTTTGTACGAGTAATTAAAACCTTTCCATCTGAGAAAACAGGAAAGCAGGTGATCAGCAAATCAATCATGAAAAAACTTCAATAGAAAAGAATACTCATCATCAACATTATTCCAAGAAAGATGGGCATGTCATTTTCTTCACTGCTGAGCATTTACCAACAATACAAGGGGAAAAAGAGGAATCCCAAAAGAACTGGTACCTTGAGAATATTGTACCTGGTGTTACACCCTTTTCAGATTGTCTGGAAAGTGAAGTTCCATAATTATTGCTTCAGGACAAACCCTTAGTATAAAGTCCCTTCCACAGCATACTTTATTTAGGATTAAATGGATCTTATGGTTCTTCCAAGCTCCGCTTGCCCACTACTTTGTTACTACAGATAGGTTTCTCTTGTCAGAACACACTTTTGATCCCCAATCTGGCTCCCCAACTTCTTAACAATGTCATTAGTTTAGAAAGGTCCCCTTACTTGTGCAGCAGCTAGCTCTGGAGCAACAGCATGCTGTTATGCCCCTATGCAGACAGTTTCTTGGATTTGTTCAGACCGTGTCATGCTCTGTACATTCTTGATTTGGCTCCAATTCAGTTTAGACGTTTTGAATCAACCTTTATTGTAAGTAAATCTAAATCTCTCAAAAAGATACAGAAGACTAAAGCAAGAGCAAATCTGTTGATCTGAACCATTGAATCTACTGACAGAATCAACTAAATTGTTTCGCTACAGTTTACTTATTGCGGGTTCTGTCTTTTCCATTTGCTGTTGTTCATTTCAGACCACTTCTCAAACTTTTTGAGCATTATATGTATGATGATGCTTGTCGCATACTAATGCTGTCTTTAGGTTTGAAATTAACGGTTCTATGAGTTGTGAAGTACAGGCACTAGGAAGCCATTGTTAATGCTAGTTTGGCTAAGCATTATGAGGTTGAAATAACGACTACTGAAAAACCTGAATGGGACTGTGAATTGGAAAATTAGGAAAATGAACAACTACATTATCTCAAAGAATCCAGTCGAGAATTATAGTCCAGTTTTTTCACGTGAAAAATTTAAAACTCGAACTCCTCTCTTGTTGCAATTGAGTGAGGACTAATAGAATTTTGAGGAGATTAAGGTAATATGATAACACAATATCAATTATAATTAATCAGGGAAGATAGGTAATTTTTTATTATTTTCCAATTATCTCTAATAGGGTTTGTTTTGGTGAAGACATCAATAGTTTGGTTAGCGGACGAAATGGAGAGGAAGTTGTATAGTACCATGGACAACGTGATATTGGATGAAATGACAATCTATTTTAATGTGTTTGATGTGTTTGTAGAAAACATTATTATGTGCCGTTTGGATAGCACCGTGATTGTCTCTATGAATGACTGTTGCGCTATTATGATGCACTCCCATCTTTCAGTAAACATTTATGTAGGATTCTCATCTGTCTAATTTGACGTACTTCATGACACTTCTCGATTGTATGCGAATCTATGTCGAGGGCACTGGGAATGAATGGCAATTGATTTTTCAGGAAATAGTGCTTATATGGGCATACTCTGCCTAGCTAGATTATTGCCATCGATACCCGACCCAACCCAACCCAACCAGGCCGGCTCCATGACAAAAAATTAAACAAAGACATTTTTTTTACCAGGCTATAAACCAAAGACAGAGTAGTTGCTGCCTCTTGCATTTGCTTCTGAGTAGGTCCACCTTCTCATGCATTATGATTTCGTATTTCCGCTCCAATTTCTTCATGCGCAATGCAAGCGCACGCGGATGGCAACTCTTTCTTCCCTGTTGAAAAAGCCGAGCCCCGTAACATCTGGTCTCATATTCCGAAATAATAAATACTACTTGAGATCAGAGGATAACAATGGCGGGTGTTTCAGACCCTCAGCCTGATAAGATTCTCAACTATCCACAAAATGGGGAACTGATATTTCTCTTTAGGAAGAAGTTGACAAGCTATGACTTTCAGAGAGCGTTGGTCCTCACGGCATTTTCGAGCTACCATCTAAGAAGTCTTCTGGGGCGGCTGCTCGATGTCATCACTGGTGATGGACTGATGGTCTGGTGTTACACACCAGCTATACACCATGGTGTCGTGTTAAGAAGCCATCGAGATATGCCCAATTTCCGGTTCAAAAAATCTGGTTGGGACCAAATTGTCGCCGCGAATGGATTCCTCATTGGACAACAAATTGATTGCTGGGCTCTAGATGATGCAGAGGATGGTCCGCATGGCAATTTGAGCTTTCTGATCCAACCGGTACGAATCGAGTTAGTTCTCATGCAAATATACCATAACATCTTGACTCGGTTGGTTTTTGTGCCGAGATTTAATGCACTGTAGTTCAAAATGAGGCTGAGTCATAATATGCTCTGCATGCAGGTTGGCGACTGTGGGGTACCTCATGAAGCTGCTTCGGGAGGAGCAGAAACATCAAGTGACAGTTTAAGAGGATCAGCATTCTGAACAATGCTTAAGAAATATTCGACCCTAAGTGATAGATTGCTAGTTTTCTTTATGTTCTCTCAGTTTTTATGGTCCTTGGCTTTAGAATGTGATGATAAATTGAGCGATCATTCTCTTAAGAATTAGATAACTGACTCGCATCCCTGAGTTTTCTTGCTTCTTAACTTGCTTCAAGTTAACGAATGATCATCCAGACACTCTAAATTCATGAATCATGACATGGGCACGAATAGAAATAACGTGCATGATTAGTGGCATAACAAGCAGTTAACCGGTTAGGGTGTACGCTGGTCAAGCTTTAATTTTGATCAAAGTGAGAACACTTTGCTCTTGAAATGCCAAGAACACTTCACGAGAGGTCGCTTTTAAACTTGAAATCTTAACTTCTGTGCACGTCTGAACGACTCATTGTTCAAATAGTTTGAAGCTCAAAGTCTCCTCAATTGGCTTCAGAAAAGTATTAGTCGCATATTCACTGTTGATCCTCCATTCAAATGAAACAAAGACATGTTCTGAGTGAGGATGTTACAAGCTAGAAAATCCGGTAAGAAAGCTCGTTCTTCTCGAGTTCGGACTTCAAGGAATGACACATATATAGTATATATTTTCACTTGCCCTCGCAGCTTAATTAAAAGTGCAAATGGTCGAAAGGTGTTGTTCAAATCCTAATCTTAGAAACATGAAGAACAATTTTTGTGAGGCAGAACAAGCGTAACTTGAATGATTCGAGCGCGATCTGCTGCTTTGATATCATACAGATATCATGTGAGACTATGTCAATACACAAGAGCTTTAAGCTACAAAAGATGATGTCTTGATAATCAAAAACTATTAACATTTTGAAAACCTCGTACAACCTAAGAAGTTCAAGAATTGAACGGTAACAAGATAATTATACAGTAGCCAAAACTAATAACCGTGGCTTTTGTAAGAATTCAACCGTCCTAAGCATGTAAAATATAAATCAAAGCATCTCTTAGTTTGCTTCAGTTGGGGAGAACTGGGAAACAATTCAACAAGAACTAACCCAATACCAAAACAAAACCGACCAATAAACCCTGCAACAATCAACAATATATTCCAGTAATACAACATTAAAGTATGTAAATATAATGCTGAAATGATAAAGAGACAAATGCAACGACATCAAGATTTTACATGGAAAACCCAATGCGGGATAACCGCAAACCATCTGAAAACTTCCACTAATCATGAAGAATAATAGGATACGCAAAGGTTTTTCTCTAGTCACACAAGCTGAACATTAATAATACAAAAATATTTTATCATCACGAAACTTGATTAACACAACTAGAGTAAGAAACCCTAATCGCGATTAGAGAAAATCAAAGACGATTGGAGAAGGTTTTCAATAAATGAAACCGATCAACTTGTAGTCCTCTGTCTCACAAATAATATAGTGAAATTTGAGCCAATTCCGACAACATTTAACCTTCGGATGGGGAATGCAAATCGCTACCCCTTTTCTTCTTATGTGCGCACTCTTCTTGGTGCTCGCGCTCTCTCTCTCTCGCCTTCTCCGCGACCAAGCACCCTTCTTTCTCTTTTTTTTGCTTTTTGACTTTTCCTTTTCCTTTCTTGAAGGAAGAAAATAGATTCAAGGTTGTCTTCTTCAAGAAAGATGCATGTTCTTTTTTCAACCACATGCACAAGATTCATTCTTCTCTTTCATTTGCTTCTCTTCCTCCTTTTGGAAGAATACTTCTTGAAATGTTTCTCCTTCTTGTTTGAGCGGTGACAAGAGGGATCCTTACGACCGCATTTGATTTGCAGGCCCAGCTTCTTGCAGGCTTTTTCAAGAGCTTTGTTGTTTTCTGTAAATTTTTTGAATGCATTCTTACGTAGGCATAACTCAGCAGGAACACTTTGTTGGATTTCTCCAAGCGATGCTTCAAGGGTTCTTGTATATTTGCTCTGGAAGAATTTGTGTACCATATTAACAATTAGCTTTGTTAAGGACAAGAAAACGGGCTTCAAAGCTGGGTCTCCAGCTTGGGCATAATAAAGCTTCATCATCTTTTGAAGTGCCTATCAAAATACTTTCTTCACAAGAACAGTATTTTCTTTCAAATAATTCTGTTCTTTTTTGCTTGAAGAGATCTTCTGGGTTGCCTATGAAATATGGATTAAGGATTCGTCAGCTGGTCTAAGGTTCATCCACCAATCTAACAGACTTCTCGTAAATCTGCCAACAAATTCCAAAAGTACGTCAAAATGACCGATTTATGGTTTCAACGATATGACATTCATCCGAGGATAGAACTCTTGCAGTTGTCCATGTCATTTGTGATATGGAATATCATCTAGGGTAAATGAAAGCCTAGAGGTGCTGGGAGCATTGGAATTAGGCCGGTGCAGTATAGACAGACAAAATTATGGACGAATGCGTAGGTTTGCTTCTGAATAAATGGAAGTTAGTACTTTATTTCAGTGAAAATTGAAACTTAATTTACTAATTTAGGGTTTGTTTTAGAATATCAATCGATTAACTAATATGGGCCGGTCTGTCCATCCGGTTCCTTATGTGGGACCAGGAACCGGTCAGTTCCCGGATTGGACACGACCGACGCACACCCGTAGCCGTAGTGTTGCAAAAGGGTGGGTGTCCTAAAGCATCTTAGTGCACATAAGAGGGGAATAAAGCAAACAATATATCATTATTTCCTTCCCATGTCCTCGTACAAAAAGGATCAGTCTAATTCAAGCCAACAGAATAGACCTCATTATTGGTCTAGAGCACAATTTGCGCCGGCTTGGGTGAGTAATTTCCAGTTGGAATATAGTCTACTCACATAGGCCCACTCTACCTGGCAAGGTCATTGCAATTCGGATCCAACCCAACCCGATTAGGGCCGCTCTATAACAAAATATAGCGTATAAACCGAAGATACAGTAGTTGCTCAAGCTGCATCATGCATTTGCTTCTGAGTCAGTCTACCTTCTCGTGCATTCTGATTTCGTGTTTCCTCTCCGGCGTCTTCATGCGCTATGCAAGCTCACACAGATGGCAACTCTTTCTTCCTTATAATAGAAGAGCCGAGCCCCCGTAACATATCATCTCATATTCCGAAATAATACTACTTGAGAATTGAGTTCAGAGGATTACGATGGCGGGTGCTTCAAACCCTCAGCCTGATAAGATTCTCAACTACCCACAAAATGGGGCATTGACATTTCTCTTCAGGAAGAATTTGTCAAACTATGATGTTACGAAAGGGTTGGTTCTCACGGTAATTTCGAGCTACCACCTAAGAAGTCTTCCGAGGCCGCTGCTCGATGTCGTCACTGGGGATGGACTGATGGTCTGGTGTTACACACCAGCTATACACCATGACGTCGTACTAAGAAACCATCGAGATATGCCCGGTTTTCGGTTCCGGAAACCTGGTTGGGACCAAGTTATCGCCGCAAATGGATTCCTTGTTGGACAAGAAATCGATTGCTGGTCTCTATATGACGCAGAGGATGGTCCGCATGGCACTTTGAGCTTTCTGATCCAACCGGTAAGAATCGAGTTAGTTCTCATGCAAGTATACCGTTACAACTTGACTAGATTGGTTTTTGTGCCAAGATATAATGCACTGTAATTCAAAATGAGGCCGAATCATAATATGCTCTGCGTGCAGGTTGGCGACTGTGGGGTACCTCATGAAGCTGCTGCTTCAGGAGGCGCAGAAACATCAAGCGAAAATTAAAGAGGATCAGCATTCTGAATATTGCTTAAGAAATATTCGACCCTAAATGACAGATTGCTAGTTTCCTTTCTGTTCTCTCAATTTTTGGGCCTCTTGCTTTAGAATTTAATGATAATCGATTGCTAGTTTCCTTCTGTTCTGTCGGTTTTTAGGTCTCTTGCTTTAGAATTTGATGATAAATTAAGGGATGATTCTCTTAAGAATTAGATAACTAATGTTTCAAGTTCACGAATGATCATCCAGACACTAAATTCATGAATCATGACACGTATCCGCATGGCCAGTGACATAACAACAAAGTTAACCGGTTTAGGTGTTGCTTGTCAAGCTTTAATTTTGGGAAAAGTGCTGAATAAGTCCTAAATCTTTTGGGGTGGTACTAATTTAGTTTTAAACCTATTTTTAGTACCAATTGAGTCATAAACCTTTTGATATAGTGCCAAATCAATCTTTTTGGCCGGATTTTATTGACGTGGATGTCGGCTGGCGTTGACGTAGATAAAATTTAATAATATTTTAATATTTTTTTGAATTTTTTTTTCTCCCTCTTCTTTCAGCTGCTTACTGGAGGTTAGAGGCCGGCGAGGTCGACCTCACTAGCCTCGGGCAAGTCACGTCGGCCATTGGCGAAGTCGAGCCTCGCCGGCGGCTGGGCAAGGCTGGATCTCACCCAGCCATGGCAAGGCTTGCCCGGCCCTCACCATGGTTGGGCGAGAGTCGACCTCGCCAAATCTGGCGAGATCGGGCCTTGCCCAGCCACTGGCAAGGCTTGCCTGGCCCTCGCTAGACCTCGCGACCTCTGACGAGAGCCTGGCGAGCCTCACCGACGGCTAGGCGAGGCCCGACCTCGCCGGATTTGGCAAGGTCGACCCTTGCTCGGCCATGGCAAGAGCCGGACGAGCCTCGCTAGCCAAGTGTGAGGCTTGCCCTCGCCAAATCTGACGAGGTCCAACCGCCAGCGAGACTCGATCTCGTTAAATTCGGTGAGGTTGAGCCTCGCCAGTGGCCGGCATGGCTTGCCCGAGGTCGATCTCACCGGCCTCTGGCCTCCGGCAAGCGGCTAAAGGAAGAGGAAGAAGAAAAAAATTTCAAAAAAATATTTAAATTTTATTTACATCAGCGCCGGTGACCAGTCGCTGGCCGGCTGATGTTCACGTTAGTAAAATCCAGCCAAAAGGATTGATTTGGCTCTATATCAAAAGGTTTAGAATTTAATTGACACTAAAAACAGATTTAAGACTAAATTGGCACCACTCCAAAATGTTTAAGATATATTCGGCACTTTTCCCCTTTAATTTTGATCATGGTGAAAACAATTTGGTCTTGAAATACCAAAAACACTTCATAAAAAGTCGCTTTTAAACATGAAATCTTAACGTCTGTGCACGTCTGAACGACTCACTGTTCAAATAGTCTAAAGCTCAAAGTCCCCTCAATTGGCTTCAGAAAAAGATTATCCACTGTTGATCCTGCATTTGAATGAGACGGACGCATTCACTAACTAGAAAATCCGGTAAGAAAGCTCTTTCTTCTGGAGTTCGGACTTCAAGGAATGACATGCATATACTATATATTCACTTGCCCTTGCAGCTGATACAAAATACTACGAATGGTTGAAGGTATGGATGATTGCCGAGCTTAATTAAAAGTGCTAGTGGCTGAAAGGTGCTGTCCAAATCCTAATCTTAGCAACGTGAAGAACAATTTTTGTGAGGCAAAACACGCATAACTTGAAGATTCGAGCACTATCTGCTAATTTGATATCGTATAGATTCGACGGGAGACCATGTCAATACACAAAAGCTTTAAGCTACAAAAGATGATGTCTAGATAGTCAAATACTTCAACAAGTATTGACATTTTGAAAACCTTGTACAACCTAATTTAACGGTAACAAGGGAATTTAGAAGTAGCCAAAACTAATGACCAGTGGCGGCTTTTAATAGATGCTCCAGGACTATTCCTTCCGAAGTATCTCAACTGTCAAAGGCATGGAAAATATAACTCAAAGCAACTCTTAATTTGCTTCAACCTTTCTGCTTTTCCCATAAAAAACATGCCCTAGCTAACATATTCCAAAAGCTGACGAAATTAACAAGAATGAGGTAGACAGGAGTTGCAAACACATAAAGGATTACGCTGAGATTACCATTATAACTCTTCCATTGTTTACAAGAAAAGTGAAAACAGAAAACAAGAAAGCATGTTTCGCACCAGGGCTACTCTTCATCAAACCTGATCTTCTTCGGTGCTGCCTGGGTGTCACCCACCTACAAATCAAGAGAACACAAACAATAATAAGCAGATCCTATGAAACCAACGCAAGTATCAATCAAGCAAAATCACACATCTCATCATAAAAAACCATGAAACCAAAGCATGAAACACTTAAAATATCCAAGTAAAAGAAAAGCAGTTGCTTCTTACAATATCTGGACATTCATAGTCGATACCAGCCTCCTCTATCTTTTTCCTTCTTTTTTTATCACGTTTCATAATTCCTTCGACCAACTTCTTATGTTCTTCCAATGTTCTTTCCTGCAAGTTATAACCGAAGATGGATTCACCAATGGGACTTACTATCATTCGTAAAAGATGAAAACACCACAACTTTTAATTATTCTTCCAGCTACCTTGTTGTGCTGTTTCCGCTGAACTTGGACACGATCCAGTGGTTTATATCGGTAATTAAAACCCTTCCATCTGAGTGAACAGGAAAGCGCGTGATCAGCAAATCCATCATGAAAAATCCCAACAAAAAGGAATACTAATGATCAAACATTGTTTCAAGTAAAATGGGCATGCCTTTTCCCTCACTACCGAGGGTTTGCCGATGGTACACAGGAAAAAGAGGAATCTGGAAACAAAATAGTGCACAGAACTTACATTTTCGGATGAACATGCTCTCGAGGGATAAGATGAACCTGCAACAGGTGCTCAAACAGTAGATAATTATGCATAGTTTCAGCTACAATCTTTGCCACCTGCAAATAGGAAAAAGCAGTTTTACTAATCATCCTATAGATGGGTCCATGAAGGCACCGAAAGATAAATGTGAATGTACAGACAAGCCAAACCTCTGAAGACTCAAATTGAATGAAACCAAAATGCTTCGACTTTCCAGTCTGCAAGAAAACAAATCAAACACCAAGAGTATGTCAAAGTAGTTTTCATGCGGATGTAGATATATAATTGTGGAAAAGGCTTTCTAACAGTATCAAAGGCTGAAATAGAAAGCTTCCAGAAAGCAGAACTAGTAACAGCAAACGCAAAAAAATGATATCCTAAGGCTCTCGCAGCATCCTTCTTGGCACTATCACAGAAATGCCAAAGGAGCAAGCCTGATCATATTAGATTATCCTCGCTCACAAAGAATAACAGTCACAAGTTTCCAGAGCCTGACCCTCTTGTTCCTGGCAATTCTTAACCTCTTGATAGTACCAAACTGACTGAAGTAACCTGTAGCAAGCAAGCAATAAGGGCAAAGATGTGTTATCCCCTGACATCATCGACAGCTACAACAATCCTTTGAACAGTAGACGAGAGTGAGAACTACCTTCAATTTCCTTCTCATAGAAACCATGCGGTATACGACCAATGTAAAGAACCGTCGAACTACTCTGGGAAGGTTTCTCCTCGGGAAGCTTATGCCCCGGACCACCTTCCAATGGCTTCAATGCAAAAAGGAATCGTTTTCATCGGAAAAAAAAACCCAGAGACATCAACTCACAAAGCATAAGCACAAGAAGAAAACAATTAAAGCCAAATTTTCGGCATACCAAGAAATCGACACCTTCCGTCTTACTATTCGAAACTGCCGACTGCGTGGAAGCCTTCTTCAACGACTTCCTCATCGCTTTCTTGGCCTTCACCCCCATTCTCTGGAATCACAACACCAAAAAACAAGCATCACTCTTCTCACATGGTGTGTCAGAAGTGGGTCGCCGTCACATCGTTTAAACGACAGAAAGACGGACCAACGGCGTTCAGATGAGACCAGCGCAAAGGTTAAACAACACGGTCGACCCAAGATTCGCAAACACCAATTTCACGGGGTAAACAGGCCAAAAAAAAAAAAAAAAACAGGGGGTTCAACTATGAAACAGAAAAGTGGGGGGAACCCCCAAGCTCGAGAGGCAAGCTGGGCAAGGAGATGCAAACGATTCCAAAACGGACGATTCCGCGTCAATTCTTCCAAGAAGAACCGCCGCCTGAGTCTCGACTGAAACGTAACGAAGCAAGAACAAGACCGTACCTTAGCGACGCAGAGGAAGCAGCCGTGCACGGGCGCGCAGTCTCCGGCGCCGAGAGAGAGAGAGAGAGGAGGGGCCGCGGCGGCGGCCTGGCGTGGGGGGTGAGCAGAGTTTGACGGTGGGGGAGATGATTAGGGTTTTTTGTTGGAGGGAGGGTTTTTGGACTGCCTGGTATCAATATCTCGGGGGGAAAAATCAACCAAGAAAAAGTTAATTTTGCCCACTATTTTCTATAGTTTTTGCAGACTTCCAATGATTTTTTTAATTCAAATTTTGAATAAAAATCATTAACCAACCAAAAGATGATATTGATATTTAGATATAAAAAAAAGTGCAATGTTTAGATAATATGTTATTATGTTTGTTTTCCATGTAATAAATTATGTCGCATTTCGTTTTGGTTAATACCACGAAAAACTCCAAACTGGTACACTTGTGATAAATTTACCCCAAATTATTTTTTTGACCACAAAAAACCCTAAACTGGTATACTTATGACAATTTTACCCCGAACTATTTTTTTGATCATAAAAAACTCCACATTGGTATACTCGTGACAATTTTACCCTCGAACTAATTTTTTGGCCACTAAAAACCTCAAATCGGTACACTTGTGACAAATTTAACCTTTGTTAGTTTTCGTTAAATTTTATTGTCAAATTGTTAAGTTTAATAACACGTGGTAATTGAAATGTGTACTAATTTTGGATTATAGCCCTCTGTTTGTCACAAGTTTATCAATTTGTGATTTTTTGTGATATTAATATAATTTAACGGACACTAACAGAGGGTAAATTTATCATAAATTTATCAATTTGAAGCTTTTAGTGGTCAAAAAATTAGTTCAGGGGTAAAATTATCATAGGTGTACCGGTATGGGGTTTTTGGTGGTCAAAGAAATAGTTTGGGGTAAAATTGCTTTAAGTGTACTAGTTTAGAGTTTTTTGTGGTCAAAAAAATAGTTTGGGGTAAATTTATCACAGGTGTACCAGTTTGGGATTTTTTATGGTAAAAAAAATAATTCGAGGTAAAATTATCACAAATGTACCAGTTTAGAATTTTTTGTGGTATTAACCCTTTCGTTTTTGAAATAGCTGATTTTATCCGCAGCTATCCAAACAATCCCATTCATATGAACGGATAAACAAAAAAGTTATTCATGTAAGTGTAACTAAATGATCTCCTTTCTTATTCTTTTTCTCAATGATTCGTTGAATTGTTTTCTTATTCTTAAGAAAAGAGGAAGGGAAGTCTTTCATCGTTCACAAGCTCATTTCTCGAGCCTTGGAATGGCGCTTAAGGGAGCGCATAAAATCCACTCTGAAGTAGAAATTTTACTTCAGAATAAATTTCGGAACAGAAATGTATTTGTTAAAAAATTTTCGAAATGCATTCTGAAGCAATTTTTGCATTCTAGATTAAAAATGTGTTTGTTAAAAATACTTGATTCAAGAATACATTCTTGATTCCAGAATGTATTTTTTATTTCAGAATGAGTTTTGGGCAAAAAAAAGAGAAGCTACTTTTTGTAACTTCTCTATTCTAGAATGCATTCTCCCTATTTTCTCTCTTTTTCTCACTATTTTTTTTTTCAGAAAATTCATAAAAATTTAAAAATTCCAGAAAAATTCATAAAAATTTCCAGAAAATAAAAAAAGTTAGATTTCGGGAAAATAGGAAATTTAGTGAACTTTTTTCAAAAATATAAAAAAATTAAAAATTTCAAAACATTACAAATGGCTTAGAATACTTTTGGCCACTCACTTTGAGTGAAATTTAATTTTTTTGAGGTGCCCAAAAAATCAAAAATTTCAAAATTTCACAAAATGACTTAGAATATCTTTGGACATCCACTTTCAGTGAAATTTAATTTTTTTGAGGTGCCCAAAAAATCAAAAAATTAAAAATTTCAAAACTTTACAAAATGGCTTAGAATACCTTTGGATATCTATTTTGAGTGAAATTTAATTTTTTTAAATGTCCAAAAAAATAAAAAATATCAAAACTTCACATAATGGCAATACCTTTGGGCACCCACTTTGAGTGAAATTTAATTTTTTTTAGATGCCCAAAAAAATCAAAAATTTCAAAATTTCACAAAATGGCTTAAAATACCTTGAAATTTAATTTTTTCGAGATGCCAAAAAAAAAAAATATAAAAAAATTTCAAAACTTCACAAAATGGCTTAGAATACCTTTGGGCACCCACTTTGAGTGAAATTTAAATTTTTTTTAGGTGCCCAAAAAAAATCAAAAATTTCAAAACTTTACAAAATGACTTAAAATATTTTAGGTACCCACTTTGAGTGAAATTTATTTTTTTTAGGTGCCCAAAAAAATAAAAAAATAAAAATAGATTTCTGTTGCAGAAATCAATTTCTGGAGCAGAATTAGTCATGTTTTACCAAACAGATTTCTCCTTTAGAAATCAATTTCTGGCAAAAATTTCAAAAATCAATTTCTTGCAAGAATTTAATTTCTGAAGCAAAATAGTTACCATTCGCACCCTAAGTTGAAGTCTGATGACTCTTGTCGACTCTAGACGAGGCCTCTACGGCCCCCGATGAGGCCCTACTGGCCTAGATTCGGGGGAGGGCCGCTGGCCATCGGCGAGCCCAAACGACATCTGTCGGCCCTTTTCGGCAATAGGCTATGGCAGTAGCCACTTGCAAGACCTTAATTCAGGCGTGTGTTTTTTTTTTTTTGTAGTTTTGTGTTTTTTGTCATACTTTTAGCCTTTTCATTTTTATAATAGAATTTAGTTTATATTTCTTTTTAATTTTTGAATATTTTCTAACGTGGCGCTTGGTAGAGACCCCATTATCACCACTTGTCTTAAGAAGTAATAAGATACATGTCGACAATTTCCGTTAACCTAGTTGGACGGACATGAATTAATGAAAATGCCCGATTGAACTAACTTGATAAATCTTATCACTTGATTGCATTTTTTCAAAATTTTAAAACTTAATTACATTTTTATGATCAGTTTTAAAACTTTCAGTACATTTATCCAGCATCATTTTTATATCCTTGCTAGCTATGGTTAAGAGCAACCTTTATGTATTGACTGAAATTTGTAGTAAGTTGTGGACCAAAAATAATCCCAGGAAAAATGTGACATAATCTCGCAATATATATATATTCGGAACGTTATGACTAGAAATCGACAAATAATGTCCCAGATGTTCAAGCCACCAAAACATTTCTTTTTCCGTACCTAAACATTCGGATCGTTATGACTAGAAATCGACAAACGATGTCCCGGATGTTCAAGCCACCAAAACATTTCTTTTTCCGTACCTAAACAGCGACATATTCTTCAACATGACTGTATGTCACGTAGGAGTATGATGTTCCAACAACGATTTCTCCAACATGGTAGGAAGGCTGTACATCGGAGATGAAGCTTCGACACCGCTGGACAATCCCCCCATATTTTAAAGACATTAAGAGGGGCCTTCAACATCCTCAAAAGCTCCACTGCATCTTTTTCCTTCCAAATGTCCCAACTATATACTGTAACAAGAAAGGTGTTCTCCCAACATTTGAAGCTCCATTTTCAATTGAACAGCAACTGCCCCATTTAACTTCCATAACTCCAGTGACTTTTTGGATTAATACGACCATGCAGACACAAATTCTGCATCACTTCTGGAAGGAAACCATCAAAGTAAATCAATTTGCATCTTACCTGCATCTTGTTCAATATCCACGAATTCTTTCTCACGTAGATTGCCGAGTGAAGTTCTAACCCTGGACAGTGCTTTTGTTTTTCCAAATGGGCGCTCAACCTTACCCAGTAGGGAATACCATCTGTTTAATTTGCATTTGCTGACCTCCCTATAAGTGTGCTTGACACTAGCCACTCATCTCCCCACAACCAAATGGCACTATACATTCTACGTATTCAACATTCTAATGCGAATGACAACTCCCACTTCTGGTTATCTGCAGTGATGGAAACAATTCCTTCTCAAAGGTTTTTGTTCAACAACCTGCAGATCAGCAAATGAAGTCCGTAATTTATATGGATGTTTATCACGTCAGGGAGAAAAGAACTTTCTGGGCAAAAAACAAGCAACAGACAGATTTCCAAAAGCGAGTGAGTCTTACGACATCAGCAGTCCAAAGACAACAACCATAGGTGATAATTAGTCTCCATCTCGAAACCACAGCAGCCTCTTCAAGTTATGTCTCCGAGTCATGGCAAGGTCGGCTCAATGTATCTCGAAAATCACACTCATACACCAACAAACTCATTGACCCTTAGAACCAGCACTGCTAAAATAATGAACCAACGGCTCCCGGAAATGAGGGTTCAAGGAAGATAACCGAGGGCAAAATTTGTTGAGAAAAACTATTAAGCTCTTACTGCGTGCCAAAGGTGCAGTCATCTTTTCTTCAACTATGCTTGATGGGAATGATTTGAAAACTACTTCTTTTCTCCTAGAGTAAACTTGCATTTACCTAGGCCTTCAGATTTTCCTAATGGAGTCCATGTAAGCACTGGAAAGTATCGAGTTCAGCTTCATGATAAACGAAACATCATACCCAGAACAATCCCTAATAGATGTCACTGTGGCAATAACCACAAAATTTTCCCCATTCCCCACATCAATTTCATAGAGATCATGAAAGACGTCCCTCACTTCGTTAATCATTGTTTCATAAAAAAACCTATCAGGAGGAATCACATTAATTACAAGAATTCCAAACTCGCAAAGGAGTGATCTAGCAGCCAGCAGAACGGGCTTCTGCACAAATTTTAAAGGTGGAGCTACCAAACCGGTTCTAATATCACTTGAGTCCAAATCCACCATAATAACATCAAATTTACCATCAATACCATCAGCAACACTCAAATCACGACCATACTTGGCAACCAAAGTGCCCTCAGTTTTCCAGCTTGCAAGTCTTTCTATCAATTCTATTGCATCCCCAACTACAACACTCAAAAAGTCACCATCTTCAAGCCCAAAATACTGTTTCGCAACCCTCAAAACCACCTCATCAACTTCTACTCCCAAGACCTCAAAACCCAATTGACCCCTTAAGAAAGCAAGCAAAGCACCACCACCGACACCGGCACAAAATGCTTTCGGCCTCAGCCCCTTCCGAATCAGTTCATCGATGTGAAAACCAATCAATGATAGACTTGCCACCATGGGGGCCAAATATGGATGCACCAACACACTAGCATCAATTCTGAATTGCATTTCCCCGATTGCCAAGCATCTCCTTGTCTCACCACGATCCTCTCGCGGTATGACACGAACTTGAGTCTGAACCAAATTCGGCATTCTTTTGAACCTCAATCTCCTTCTAAACTCCCTCTCTCCGCATCCACTGCCCCTCTCTATCTCCACATCTTCAACTAACATTTCGCCAACAAATTCACCAATGCACGCTTCAAGCATCACACTAGCGACCAAATCATCTTCATAGCTTAAGAACGTTACCTCTGGCATTCCGCTTTCGAAGCAAATCCTCGGAGACAGAGCCAGAACCAGAGGCTTCAAGCTCTCTTCGAGACCCTCCCTACGCGACCGATCACGTTCCATCTGGCGGCGGAAACCAAGACCGCAACCGCATCCATCGAGTGGCTGCTCGCCGATGAGGATGAGGCGAGAGAGGCCGGGCGAGCTGAGAAGGAGCTGGAGGTGGCCGGACTCGCTGGAGAAGATCCAGTCGCGCTCGCGATGGGTGGGGACGAGCATGGCGGCGACCCGGGGCGAGGCGGGCGGCCGGATGGGGGAGTCCAGGACGGCGATCCGGAGGAGGCGGTGGCCGCCGGGGGCGGCGGAGGGAGTAGAAGGATCGGGGAATGTGAAGGTGACGAAGCGCGAAGAGACAAGGGTTTCGAAGGTGGACTTGTCCAGAGCCATTGGTGGTATTCACTATTCAGAACCAAAGTGGTTAGCGCCTTTGGCAAACCAGATTTCTCTTTATTTATTGAAAACATAGTGTATTTGGAATTTTACATAAAAGATAAAAAAAATATCAGATTTTATATAATAATTCCAATCAACTTAATTAGATTTTATCAATTTAGACTCCGTTTATTTCACAAAAAATAAATGATTTAAAAAATATTTTCCTTAAAAAAATCGCATATATTATTTCAAATATTTAGTCAATAAAAATTTGGATCGCGCTTTTTTCACTTCTAATTGGACTAAAAAGTTCCCATCATGTTTTTTTTGGTTTCTTCTTTTGCGGTCCGCATTTTTTTATCTTCATCATTCCCTGCTTTTTTTTTTTTTGTTGCAGTTAATCCTTCCACACTTTATGGTAAAACATGGTATTTTCTGGCGAATTGAGGATACAGAGCGCGAGAGTTGGAGAAGGAGTTACGGTTATAAGGTGGCCTTCGAGCCGCAATTTTTCGCTGAGGTATGTATCGTTGCACTTGAGGTTCGCATATGAGACAAAGAGGATCCATCTGTATGATCTGGTGGAGCCAATGCGGTACCTATTCATAAAGGTAGTCGAGCCGCGAGGTCTCGCCCACAACAACCCTATGTGAAGATCCACAAGTTGACAACAACCCTATGTGAAGATCCACAAGTTGAGCCACGGTTCGGGTTCGGAACTAGTGGTTCCGGTTCGCGATTCGGAATCGGCCAGTTCCGGTTTGTAATTTAAAAATTTTAAAAATAAATTATGAAATAAAAAAATAATGAATTATAAAATTATGAAATAATGAATTATTCAATAGAAATTATAATCAAAATGTAAATTGTAGGGGTGATTGGTTCTTGGTTCGGTTCTACTCGAAATCGAGAATCGAACCGGTAAGACCGATCCCTTAATTTTAGAACTAGGAATTGGACTGACAAATCATAGAATCGGGAACCGGACCATTGGCCTGATCCGGTTCTAGGTGGTCTAATAGAACCCTTTACTCTTAACTAGCAAAGGATTGTAGCCATAAAAAGGCATACAACTTCATATGCTCATGACTTGACTTGGGTTTTATACACAACCCCTTTGATGATCTATTCATTCTCATTCGATATGAGACTCTTGGTATTTGCATGAAGACAAGTCGAGAGTCTCACATTGAAGGTGTTCAAGGTAAGCCGAGAGTTCTATATTGAATGGAAACGAAGAGGCATTATAATCATTATGTATAAAATTCAATCCAAGCCATGTAATTAAAGTTCAATACACCCAAGCCAAGCATTGTAATTAGATATCAATGCACTTACAATGCATGGCAATTAGAATTCAAATTGTTTTATAAAAAAAATTAAATAATGATTTTTTTAAATTCTATTATTATTATTTTTTTAAAAATAATTTGGAATCGGAACCGGTGGTTCCAGGCCGGTTCCAAACCGCGGGCCCAGACAATGGCCGGGCCGGGGTTTGACCGGGCCAAAACCGATCCGTGGCCATGGCTACAGTGATCGGCTCGTCTGGGTGGCATCAATTGTGTACACTTGGCCACAACAAGCTAAGTCGGCGAGCTCCACCCTGGAGATCTCTGGGACTCGTTGTCAGAGACCTTCCTCGGCGGCATCTGCTGTGACCTCTCCAATTGAATGGTGAGCTTGATCGAGCAGGGAATAGAAGAGAGGCACACGGCAGCCAAGTGGTTTGCGCTTGATGGCGGTGGCAGTGGAGGCAGGTCTTACTGCGGCAAATCGTATTCGAGGCTGTGCTTGGAAGGCGGTTATCACGTGCTTGACGAGGTGGCGCAAGTGTTAAGTGACTTCCGGCTCGCTGCTGTCCTAGTCCACGTCTTGTCTCCGGTGCTCACGTGGTACCTGGATTTGATCTTGCCTACCGAGTTCTTTTACGTGTTCTTGATTAAAGTGTGTTACTGTAGATTCAGGTGAGGATACCTGCCAGGATGGACACCAGTTCTTCTGCACACCAGTTATTCTGATGCCTGTTTGGGATATTCCATGCTTACTTAAGTTTTGGAGCTTGTGTAATGGGTCACAATGAAATTGCAAGATCACTCAAGCTACAAACAAGTCAAAATATTCATTCTGATAAGATGTGCATCTTCTTTTGTATTTTGTTCTTATGCTTCTTCATAAGTTATGCTTCTCTATTGTTTTCATTGCGATTCCCAAACTGCACCGAAGCTTTTAACAAATGTACAAATTGCAAACTCTGCTGGGTTTGAAACGATGGTTCGAAGAAAAATACTGAGTCATGATTGATGGAGTTTGATGGCTTGTCTTTGACAGACGGATCCTCTCCATCTCGGACACGAATTTCAGGTGCGGCGATAACTACCTTGGCGAGAAATCGCCACTCCGAGGTCGTCTTAACCCCTAACTCTCTTCCCAACTCTGTTGGAGGATACCATGCCTTACCAAAATGCGTGGAAAGAAGAAAATTGCCTACGACAAAGAGGAGAAGGATGCAAATTAAGGACAGTGGGACCTGCAAAAGAAAAAACCCAAAAAAGGGCACCAAAGGAACCAATAGGCTGCTGAAATGTGAAACCTATAATGAGTAAAGTGGTCACATCACTGTATTGGGGATAATTTTAGCAAAAGTAGGTGAAAAAAGGGCGATCCTAAAAATTCTTGTCGATAATGAAAATAACTTTATTCTTGTACCAATTCAGTCATTCAAGCAAGCAGATGGAATTAAGTAATTAAAGAGAACAATTTTCATTAAACAATCTTTACAACTGTTGGCATGAACAATATTTTAATTTCCCTCATACAACATCTTACAAATTCTAAACAAGTACGCTACACAGCTATATAACTCTTCAG
Organism: Syzygium aromaticum; assembly: GCA_024500025.1. Taxonomy (NCBI): domain Eukaryota; kingdom Viridiplantae; phylum Streptophyta; class Magnoliopsida; order Myrtales; family Myrtaceae; genus Syzygium; species Syzygium aromaticum. The sequence goes on from CM044891.1 coordinate 28,331,614, forward strand.
CTTGATCCGAATGACACCCAAAACTCTAGGCAAATATTTACTAATCTTTTGACAAATTTTTTTTTATTAATCTAGCTGCTTTGTCCAGTCCAATGGTTCCCAATCTTGCATGAAACTTGCGACCACTCGCTTCTGTGCATCCGCAGACTCGGACCTACGGCGCCGGTGCATGTCTTCCTCGGGCAGACGCATCATCCCCCTGATCACGTCGAGGCCAAGGCTGCTCTTGAAATCCTTCTCGTCATCGATCACGTGAACAAAGCCCCTGTTCAAGCCGAACTCCACGTGGAAGTACGGGAAGTCCTTTGGGATGGAAGCCCGCAGCCCCTTCACGCTAGTGTCGATGAGTTTCTTGGCATTGTGCTGGCTCCACTCATCTTCAGCTTCGTCGATTGCCTGAAACAAAGCCATGGTTAGGGACGAGAAAGAGCACCCGGATGATTATAGCCCATGTGTTAGCAACAAGGAAACACACAGTTTATGCATATTAAGTGCAAGCTTTTAAGTGGGATCAGAACGAACACAAGACCCGCCAAAACAAGGATTGAATGAAGACGGACAGAAAGGGTCCGAGCATATGTATGGTTCAGATGCAAGTCAATCTCAAACATAATTGCATGACGATATGTGACCCGATGCTTTCGTTCATCAAAGCGGTAGGTCTTTTACAAACACAAGAATTTCTAAGCCTGATCGGCATCCTGTGATTTCTAGCTTGGTCAAATACAAAAGGGACCAAGGGCAAAGAGACAAAGAGAGCATCAAAACAGCAATACAGATATATTTAGAAGCAGCGTGCCAATTGTCAATTACCTTTTTGAAGTAAAGAGGAGCGTCGGTTGCGACTTCTCTTGGTAATGGAAGGCACTCGATCAAACAATGGCGTCGTTGCTGTGCCAAACCCATCACCGTCTCAAGAAACACAAGATCCTTCTCTTGCTTTCCAAACATCATAATTAGGCACTTCTTAAAATTCCGGATCTCTTCCCACACATTATCATCGACAGTTCTAGTGGATGATTCATGCTGAAATAATAATGATTCATCAGTAAGGTCTCAAATTGAAAAGATCGTTGCAAACAAAAGAGCTTGACAAGCAAGTTATACACAAGAAGAAGTGATTTAGGCAATTTGAGGTACACCCATTAGCAATAAATGCACCAGGAGTAAGACATGAATTACTCTGACCATGCCCAGATGCTGATAAAGCCAGGCCTAGGGGTGACTGCACCCAAGTTGTATTGATGACTGGCAACAATATTTCAATTCCATTCAGGACTCTCGTAAATAAGTAAAGAGTCCTATCTAGGCCTCCTTGTTGACAAATGAATGGTTGTCCACAAGGAGCAACAGTATTTCCAGTTATTTCATATACAGGCTCTCATAATAATAGAAAGCACCACCAAATCTTAACAAAATGTAGAAATTGGGATCAAAGTGCAAAGAAAGCACACCTGCATCGTGACTATGCAGCAATGGCCAGGTACAACGGGCTGCTGCATTGGCAACATCAAGTACGTGAAATTCGCAATTGAAACAACTAGATGTCTTGGTCTATTTGGATTCTCAAAGCAGTAAAAGCAGCGTTCCTGCTGAGTCAAGATGCGCTTTGCCAAAAAGCTACTCTGGGTGGCCTTCTGTTCATTGCTAGCCCCTTTCTTCTGAGACCTTTTCCTTGGGGGACCATCAAAATCATATTCATCGTCTGCTTGGCCTGAAGTGCTAAAACGCCTATTTTGCATTATTGTTTTAGCTAGATGCCTGTCGGCATCCTCCTCCTTCCGCTGACGAGATACATCATATAAAACATTCCTGGACACAAATCAAAGCGGGAAAGACAAATCATATACATGAATGACAATATTAATTGATCCAACATATGATTTACCAATACCCATACAGAAAAAGAGGAAGAAAGGTGTGGCAGCGAGATAAAAAAATCTTTCTCCCCTTCAGCTAATAAAATCCCACTCCCACTAATTTCATCAGGCACTTTTTGTTTTTGCTTTTCCTTTTGTAGTCAATCATAGATGAAAGACAGCAGGATGGACCTCAAATTTGATGTAGAGAGCAAAACAAGAGCAGACAAAAGCATGATAAACTCTAACCTGTTTGTGCCTCCCTCATTCTGTGATTTAAGTGAAGAATCACTAATATGCTGCTTATTTCTCAAGTTCTCCACTTCTTGCTGGCATAGAGGGAAAATTGAAACAATTGCATGTTAGTGTCACTGGTTGACTTGGAAAAAAGAAGAAATGCAATCTTTTGAGTACCCTGTTAAGGCATGTTTATTGTACAGATCAGTAGATCCAGTCATAATTTACAACTCACCAAACTGCACTCTAATAAACCACCTTAATGATTCCTTTAATATAAATCAAGATGGCAACAATAATTTGGTTGACTGCAGGAACTCAAATGATATATGCTGAAAAACATTAAACATTAGGCTCCCCCCAAATAACTGAAAAACAACAACGCAATTCCTAATCCATATTGCAAGTTACCACATTCATCATCAGAAAAAACTGACTTGTGGTTATCTTTGAAAAAACGTAGCAGACTTTCTGAGAAATAAGCAATGGCTTGCGGGCTATTGATTTTGCAAAAGAGGGAATTCGCAAAAATCTAAAAATCTTTTAACTACATAGTACATATACAAAAATCATAGATGATGTCCATGCAAAGTTCATTAATCCCCTGGTCAACCCATTGATTAAGTCCTCTACAACTTTATACTTTTCCATCTGACAATTCAAGTTTCAGGGCAAAAGAAGAAAAGAAAAATAACGGATGAAAGCTGTCCATCTTATATGCTTGTTCTGAGACAATCCCTGCTATAGAATTGGGAAAATAAACAAGCCGGAGCCTGTAGGCCTTCTTTCATCCAAAATAAGTCCTGGATGTTGACATGTCGTTTCCAACATTTAGTTTCAAAGAGGAAGCAAGCATAAAGTGTTACATGTAAAACAATCATGGCAAGAGACATACAACTCATTCACATTTCTCCTCATCCCTGCTCACATGACAAATATCAAGCAAGCATCCGTGGACTCCCTAGTCATTAAATACCTTACAGCGCAATTGTCTCCACACAAGAAAATTGCATGAGCATACTTATGAAAAAGCAAACAGAGAAAGAGGTGATTGCGTGCAGCCTTCAGTTAAAAGAGCTAAGAGTTAAAATATACAATCAGAATTTGGAAATGTCAACTAACCAATAGTTTTTCAGCTTCGTCGCGCTTTCCTTTCATACGAAGCTGCAAAGCCTTAGCAGCCAACTGGTTTGCACTTAACCCCTCATTCACTTGTGTAATTGCTTCACGAGGCTTATTTTCTTCTAACATATCCACTTTCCTGCCATGTGCAGGTTGTGAAGATGAAGAATCACCAGATACGTTTCTCTGTTGACCAAGAGTTGTTTGCATGAAGCTTCCATCATTAGAGTACTTGTTTAAATTGGACATGGTGGAAGAAATGAGCTCGGCATCAGCATCCCTGGCAGATAGATTTTGACCTCTTCGCTTTCTCCATGATAATGAGTCATCAACTTTTGGTACCCGCATGTCAGGATTGCGAAGAGAGACATCCTTCAAATAGTTTCGTGTATTCTAATAATCCCCAGAAAACAGATTATAAAACTGTTCTTAACGTGCTTGAAAGGGCTCTCATAATTCAAATTTGAAAAATCAAAAGGATACTAGTGAAAAGAAGAACAGGAAAAGCAATTCCGCTCTTCATTTATGGCAGATACCTTCTTAGTGTTGCCATCTTCTTCATTCTGGCTAGCTGTTTGTTGCTCTTCCATTACCCCTCTCCTTCTGTTTCTTATGGAATCCAAATGAGCACGAGAAGGAGCAGCTCTATGAGATGCAGCAGAAGCCGCCAGATGACCCAGGGACCCCCAACGTTCAGCCACTACCTGCACAGCGAAATTGGATGAGAAGCTCAGAACTTGTTTCTAAAGTTGAGACGTATGCTTGCAACAGGTGGATACCTCCTCAATATTTCGTCCGTCCCTAGCTGCCTGCTCTTTTGCTCGTTTTAAAGCTTTCAGCCTCCAACTCGCACCTCCATCCCCAATAACTGATGAAGGCATAAGCCAGTCTCCACCAGATTTTGGTTCATCTTCTTCTGGATAACCACTCCCATTATTCTTTAGATAAGGATTTAACTCCCTTGGATTTGCCTTCATTGCCTGGTGGAGCAGCAAATCATATGCATTAAAAAATAAAACCTTTAACCAGCAAACACAAGGAACAAGTGAACAACATGCATCAGATAAATAGACATATGCATAAGCAGGTTAATCATTGCAAAATGAATTGAATCTAAATGAACGACCAACTCAAAAATAGAGTGATTGCATAATTGCAATCTATAAAACACCCAAATATCAGAACAAAAAACAATCTTCTAAAATGATAAAGGAGAGCAAAACAAGAGGGAGGCAACGCAATATGCTGGACCATCCCCCACTAGCGAATGTTCAATATAGTTTCAAGTACACATATTTTGCTCGTAGAATTAACTGAAGCTCATTACAAAATTAAACTGAATTTCTTATACCCAGCCAATTGATGATTCTCACTTGCAAAGAACTTCTCATGATCAAGTCATTTTCCGCCCTCATCAAGACAAACCAAAAGCCATAGAATTACAAAGGGCAGAAATTGTAAATAGTTAGGCTGGATAGACACTGCAGCCCATTTCCTAGCATTAATTTGGAAAACGGTAAAAATCAAATGGTATCGAAGCACAGGTTCATGGTAACAGAGCACAAGCAAGAATTCAATTCTTTTTACCCTGTCAAATTGTTATTCTATCAATTTTCGAGGTATTGTGCTCTAGACTCCAGTTATCTGTTGGATGTGGTGCCCATCACATCCAATGTTTCACATGTAAATCAAGTATTACATGTTAAGGGCAGTGTTTAAGAGATGCCAAATATGGATTTTGGTCACTTTGAAGAAAACAGTGACTTCAAACGCTACGATGTTATGGTAAAAAATGCAGTTAGCTAAATTCTACACATGAGGCAACCCCGACCTATCTCTTAATTTAGACAGCCAAGTGGATCTATTTGGCATCTCAATAGAAAGTTTAGAATGATCTTTTCTTAAAAGATGTAGAAGAGGATAGAACGTGTTTTAGGTACCTCTTCATTCGCAGTTTCCAACGGCTCTATATCAACAGTTATCGGTGGGCTTCTCTCAGTCTTCTGTTCAGGCCTCAGCATCCATTCTAACCCCATTTCTCTCCTCACAATTTTCTGGTCATCAAAATCACCCTCAACTGCATTCTGCTCAGCCCCTTCCTTCCCCTTTTTCTGTCCATCTTTCTTACTGCCTTTCCGATGTTTCTCTTTCCTAGCATCACCGTCAAAGCTATCAGATTTTTCAGAACCTGAAGAAGAAGAAAAATCCTCATAAGTCTTCCTACCACTTTTGCTTTTCCTCTTCCTGCTCTTAGACCCACCATCCGATTCTTTAGCATCAATCTTCTTCTTCTTCTTCTTTTTACGGTCATGACGCCTTCTTTCGTCTCGCGGGGAGTTGTCATTGCCACTTCCACTTGAACCAGAAGACGAATACTCCTCAGAGGAGTACCACTTCTTCCTCCTAGGTGCCTTCCTTATTTGCTGGAGCCCCTCATCATCTGAACTCTCGTATCGAGAACCTTTCTTCTTTCTACTGTATTTTTCCTTCCTACCGCCGGATCTCCTCCAGCCCTCTGATGCAGAGTCCGAGCTTTCACCCTGTCTCTGGTATGAAAATGCCGATAAAAACAGAGGACAGCGGCAAGCAATCAGTCTCCTTCTCGACACAAAACACCGAAACGCAAAATTTAAGGATAAGAAAAACGAAAGGATAGAGAGGCTAGACCTCATCAATCTGGTCACGAGGAATGAATTTGACTCCGGACAGCATCGTTCCCACTTCACTCCTCCCGCAGCACTAAATTCATCCAAAAAATCGGGAAAAAAATCGCGCTTGTCAGACATCATACACCGTCCCTTTTTCCGTTCATCTGCTGCACTGAAGATCAAGCATTCCAAATACTGAAAAACAATCGAAACGGACACGCACAAAAAGCACATCGCTACATTGGAATTTCCAAATTCACAAGGATCAGCAGCAAAAAGGGCGAAAGATTGAGGAAACGCGATCGAAACCACACGAACCCTAGAGCACCACGCATCGCCCCTTATCGAGCTCCCATCAATTCGAGCCCCAATCGCATTCAATGCGAAACTATCCCCGAGCTCAATCTCGCCGGAAAATCAGAACAGGGGGACGAGGAAGCGGAAGCGGAAGCCAGAGCGATCGAATCGAATACCTGGACCCTCCGCGAACCTGCACGTCGAAGCGGAAGCGGAGGCGTAAGATTGAAGAGAAGGCGGCGGCGACACCGGAGAAGTAAGCGGCGGAGGGCCGCGCGATCTCTCTGCCAAAAACGCAAGAGCCAAATCTGCGTTTCGATGCTCGGAATGTTCACTAGTCGGTTTGAGATATTGGGATTGATTTTTGTAACTTTTGATTATAAAAATTTAAGGAGTTAAAATATTTGATTTATTTATTTTTTTGGTCGAAAAAAATATTTAATTTGATGATTAACCGGAATTTAAATGAGGCATGCTACGTATTGGCTTGGCTTAGTGTCGCATCAAATAAGATTTGATTTTCAAGTCGAACCAACTTGAGTTGATCGGCGATTTTAATATGCAACGCGACTTATTCGCATTCTGACTTGACAAGCTATTAAGCCTAATTCACGAGGTCAATTCGACTGAGCGTTGCTCGAAGAGATGGCAGCTCGCTTGCTTTAAATTTCCCGTACTGTAATTCTTGGCCAATCAATTAAGTCAAGATTATGACATTAAAAAGTAGGCTTATTTAGAAATCTCCAGATTTATGTAATCCCCAATAATATAGTAACTCTTTCCACGTTGAAAAATGCATCTTAGATGATGTAAAATATATATATAAATTGGAAACCTTTAGTTTTTTTTTTTTTTATAGTACCCTCTTGGAAAATAGTCTCTGAGATTAATCTATCAGTCATGATTAGGCAAATTAATTTCGGCGACACCATATAAATCCACTACAGTGTTTTTTTTTGTTTGCTTATTCATTCTATGCTTTTGAATTAGCTTTCTTTTCTATAAATACGTTCTTTTGTGTTGTTAATACGAGATCGGCTAATCACATTAGAATTGCACACCAATACTTGCGGCACAGGCAATTCGACAGAAGCCGATCAAATGTGACGAGAACATGAACTCAGGTGATTTGAATGAATCGACGGCAACAGATGACTTGAGCCAAAAGCGTTTGACTAGACTAGTCCATAATTTCTGCAGAAGTAATGGTACAATAACAGAGCACAATAGCAGCATCCTTGTGCTCTACACAAAAAGAATGGAATCGATGTGTTCCTCGTATTAATCACGTCAGAATACAACAATTTTGAGACGAAAAGCCCCTTCAAATGAATAATAATAATAATTATAATGATGATGATGGTATCCTTTTTTATGTATTTTATTTTTAATCTGTGTGCTAAGGCTAAGAGATGGGAACGAACGTGCCCACATAGCCAATCCCAGCAACAAAGAAGGCGAAGGACTGAAGGAAGAGGTAGACGAAGTAGCGGTTCTGGCCGTGAGCCAAGTCGTAGCATCCACAGATGAAGAGATAGGCTCCAACGCAGAGCTCCACCACATGGACTCTGTTCATCACCAAGAACAAGATATGAAATGGATATAATGAATCAGATGTTATTGAAACATGTACTGATGTATATGAACGGGTTTTGGCTCTTGGGGTGTGATATTGGCTAAGCTGTCACCTTTGTCCGATCCAAATGTGAAGCCTTCTGTGAGCGTTGCCCGGCTTCGTCTTGAGGGCGTCGCCTAGCTTCTGGGTGACGACCCACTCGTTCACTCGACCCGCCTCCAGCAGCCCAATGAAGGTCGCCTTGGTCCGGTGCAGCGCCATCACATTCTCGAACAGGACCCAGAACACCAGCAGATGGAGTGACCTGCCAACACATTGTGCACACCCCATCATGTTCTCGAGCTTGAATTCTCTGATTGATGGAATTATCGATCATGTGCTGATGTAAAGGGCCAAGAAGTCGACCGCAGGATGTTTTTCACAGCCTTTAGCATCATAGTTGTCAGATGGTTTCTTTGAGGTTGGATCTAGTAATAATGCGCGAAATCAATGAAGGGCTGTGTGGGTAGAAGTGACCTTGGAGTACCAACTGAATTGAGGAGAGTGACAATGCAGGGGATATAGACAGCCCCCCATTTGGGGACTTCTACTTCCGGAACCAGCACGGTTGCCGGCATGATGATGCAATAGAACCCGAACGTGACGATGTGGGCCACAATCTTCCGGACAAAGAAAAAACTGTATATCACGTAGAACTTCTTCCACATGGACACTTTCTGCGAAAGCAGAAAAGAAAAGAAACAGTAAGTCTAAGTTATTCATAGCGAACCCTTGGATCAAAAGTTTAAGGAAGGTGTGTAAAATTTAACCTTGTTCCTGATGATTTCCACCGCCATTTTCCGGAAGAGATTGGCCGGGCCACAAGACCACCGATGCTGCTGGCAGCAGTATGCCCTGAACGTACTTGGCAATTCACTCTTCACCTGCAGCCGAATAATAAACTACGATAACAATCTTGTGGTGAACTAAAGACAAAATTAGCGGATGACTTGAGATGAAATCAACTGTAAATGAACCTGGTTGAAGTTCCTTATATGAGGATAATTGAGTGATAGATGTAGATAGAACAGTGTAATCCAAAAAAAGGACAGTAAAAGAACGTGCAATAGATGCACATGGTCTATGTTGTGACAGTGATAAAATTTGCTTGGAAAACACTCCCCAGATGCATATGGTTTGCTTGTTCGAGCAGTGAGTGACCAGGTCACTCATTGTGGGCCAGCATAGAGCGCAGTGACAACCACCAGATGGACAATTTGAAATCATTGCTCTCTCCTGCTTTTCTTGTGCCAATATACAGGAACTTCTCCAATTTCAATGTGGCTTTCTTGGCAAATTGGGTTGCATTGATAAATCCCATTATTGGCTAGTCACTTCTCCACTACTTTTCACTTCCCCAAATGAAAAAACCTCACCCTTTTAGCTCCATTTGGTGAATCTCTACTGAGAACTTTTGTTGTGTTCAGTTATACTAATTGTACTAATCGTTCTCTTTAAGTTAGCCACGAAAATTTTCTAGATGATCTTCCCAGTGAATGCTTAATTACAGGCAAAATTGCACCTTGAGGTCACTGACATAGACGAATTTCCATCCTTTGAGACTAGCCCGTACAGCCAAATCCATGTCCTCAACGGTCGTTCGGTCTTTCCATCCTCCGGCCTCATTCAGAGCGGAGATCCTCCACATGCCCGCCGTCCCTGGATTAATGGCGCAGTTAAACATCTTGGAACTTCAGACCAAATAGCTTAATACCAAAACCAACAATACAAACAACAATAGCACCGTGCATTTCTATTAGAGGTAACACAATGCTAGCAAAGAAAACGATGAACTAACCGTTGAAGCCGAAGAAGGCATAGGTTGCAGAGCCCACTTCCTGTTCCACAGTGAAATGGTAGTCTAGTGACATTTCTTGCATCCTCGTCATTAAGCATTCATCAGAATTCACTGCAACACCACCAAGCATGCATAATCTCTGTCATTGTGAATCCATCAAATGTTCCAGAGTTGGATGAATGCATTCATGTAATGTAATAGCCATTATCGCTATGGAGCGTAAAGTTGTTTGAGGGGAAGAGAGACCACTGTCGGCTGTAAAGCAGTGAAATGAGAAGAGGTGAAAATCGATTTTATCGTAGCATAATGACGCGAGATCTGTTAACTCAAGGCTATTCTTCTCAATTCCTCTACTATCGGTCTATCTGTGCCACAAAGCTTTTTCTAGAACAACAACTTCTCAGTCATGCTGTGTCAAATATCTACTTTGTCTTGTTATTGACCATGTTTGCTTCAAAGGTCACCTTTACATAAACTATCTCTTCTTCGATTACTAATGAGTGAAGATGGCTACGTAAGTCACCAACTACATTCATATACATACATAGACATCCATGGGCAAGAGGCATCAAGAAATAGTAGAAAATGTGTAACTTACCAAACCTCCACCGAGCTTGGACGAGCCCGATTTCGGGGTTGTGGACTAAGAAAGGTATGGTCCGCAACAAAAAATCGGGCTCAGGTTGGAAATCGGCATCGAAGATGGCCACATAGTCGCATTGCTTGACATAGCTGTGCTTCATGCCTTCTCTGAGTGCCCCGCCTTTGTAACCTTTCCTGTTGTCTCGAATCTCATACTTTATGTTGATGCCTTTGCTCGCCCATCTTTGGCACTCTAGTTTCTTTAGCTCCTGCACAATATTCAGTTCAACCAAAAAGGTGAAAAACAAAATTCAGATGTCAATGAAACGGGAAATGGGTAATTTTGCTTTTGGCGGAGTAGATCAACAATATTTTTTCAGGATCTAATTCAGAACAACTTTATGGGGACCATGCGGGATCAACAGGGGAAAGAAGCTCAATGATCTGTCATCTCTTGGAACCGTGGGAAATTAAGCATATTCACTCGTAACAATATGACTCTTTATTTACAATGCTTGGGGATAGGGACTTGACTGCTAATTAGAGCTAGAAAGTGCAATTTCGAGGTAAATGTGCAATACATCAAAAGGAAGGACCAGGGCCATATGAATGACACGTGTTTTGTGGAGTCTCTTAAGCCTTCTTGTGAACATTCTTGTAGTATAACTGGTCAGCATCATGCTCGAATAGACCCAAAAGACAATAAGAACAGAAGTTAGACATAAGAATGAGTTGCTTATTAGCCTAGCAGAAACCTTAATAGCCGGGTCCGTCGAATCGTCAAGAACTTGTATTATGATCCGATCAGCCGGCCATGAAAACCCACATGCAGCTCCAATGGATAGCTGGTAAACCTGCCAAGAAAACCAACTATTAATCATTAATGAAAACCATTTAAATTAGACACTAATAACCTCTACATGCCCTTAATTAAATTTTTGCGGAAAAAGCATTAAACATGTATGCATGGAGAGATTGGAAAGTAGCGAAAAGGCTTCAAGACCTTAAATTTGCATGAAAAAGAACGTCTCTTTATTAGCACACATCAGAAAACTAATGAGGAATGGTTGAATTTTTACAAGAAGTAAACAAAGAGATCCAAAGAAAAGGAATTTGTCGTATACCTCTTTCTCGTTGTACATGGGGATTTGCACTAGCACCATGGGATAAGCTAAGCTCCCAGCCTCGATGTCGTCCCCCATCGCCTCCCACTTGTACCGCTTCTCGGGTCGCCGCCGAAGCAGCTTGATGAAGAAGATAACGATCCCCATGTAAACCCTCTCCACAAACAGCATTGTGGACATCACCAAGCACACCGCCACCGAGACCTTCAGCAATGGAACGATCAGAGGTTCTATAGTCTGTTGCCAGACCAGCCTGATTTGGCCCGAGATGTCCTCCGGGACCGAAAATATCGGCGTCGATGAGAGGCGGTCCATGGCACTATATATAAGCTGCTCGAGGGACAGAGCACGAAGAAGCGGGATACAATTTGATGGACAAAGAGAATGGTGAAGTATGTCAGCACTTATATAATAACGTGATGGATTCTATACCCTAAAACGTTGCTGTTTTTCGATTTTGTCCTCCTTTTTTCGGCTTTGTGGTGGTGAAGTTGGAGTGATTTTTGCTTCTGAGTTACGTTTGGACAAATGGGCAAAAGCTGGACTAGTAGAGTGAGTGGAATAAGCGAGAACAAAAGGCAAAGAAAGCAAGTGCAAGCCCTCATAGAAGAAGTGTACGAGAATTTTGCATGATAACACAAGACTGCCAAAAAAATAAGAGGTTGAGACCCACGCGAGCTCTGATCGCAACAACACCCACTAGAGCAAAAACCCAACTTACGATCCAGAGAGAGGAGAGGTATCGGATGATGTCAATGGGCTTTTGGCATCACCCAAATTAGAGAGTGTTTCTTCCTCTCTCTCTCTCTCTCTCTCTCTCTCTCTCTCTCTCTCTCTCTCTATATATATATATATATATATATGTTACCTGAAGCTATGGAGAGAAATGGAGGGAGCATATATAAATAAGAACTTCTCAGAGCTGAGAGAAGAATGGAGTTAATGTAGAAAGAGACTGCGGATCCGAAAGAGAGGAGATTGCTATCAGACAAAGCTAGCAATTTTCTTCTTTTTCCCTTCTCATCAAGGAATCTGCTTCCTTGAAAAAATAAAGCGAGAGTTCGGGGACGTTAACATCTTGTTTTCCCTTAATGAATAGCCTCTTGTGGTGCGACTCCATTTGGTCAATACTTTATTGAAGTGCAGAACTAACACTCAAGCTAGTTTGCCCGTCTCTTTCGGTCTTGTGAGGCACTCGAATTATCATCCTCACTAGCCGATAGAAGGTTGGAACTGTAGGCGAATAGCCCTTGTATGGTCATTGGTTCTGCATTGTTGTTGTTAATATTCGATCAAAGTGAGCGCACATTGCTGATTTTTCTTTCAACTCTCTTATGCTGAAAAAGAGTTCATTCATGCATCTCAAACGAGCCCATATCTTGCTGCATGAAGGCTTTGAGGAGTGTAGTTTGTAGCATTGCTAATGATATCGTCAACTCGCTGCGCAAGGGATGTTGCGTCCTTTCCAATAAATCTGATCAAATGGACAAAGGCTGAAAAGGGTAAGGCCTAACTTGTTACCCAAGTCCATTCGCGACTTAGAAATTTTTAGACAATGCCCAAAGATAAGGGGACATGGATCCGAACCCGCCCGATTACACTTTAGGTCGGACAAACTTCAAGATTCATCAAATCTATGATCAAAGTCTACTCTTGAGTTTTTGTGTAGAGGGCAAGTTAGGGCCTGTTTAGTAATGTTTCTGTTTCTCTATTTTTCTGTTCCTTTATTTTCCGAAACAAAAAAAGAACATAAATCTGTTTAGTAACGTTAGTTAGTTTTTTTGTTTCCTAGAGTAGAAAAATGACTAAGGAATATATTTGGAACAGAAATAAAAAGTAAAAAAAATCTATTTTTCTATTTTTGAAACAAAAAAAGAAATATTAGAGAAACAAGATTAACTCTCCCTCTTTCACAAGATATTTTCATACTAAACCCTAAAACCCCAAACCCCAAATCCTAAATCCTAAATTCCAAAATCTTAAACCTTAACCCTCAAACCCTAAACCCCAAAATCTTAAATCTCAATACCCAAACCCTAAAATCCACAACACTAAAATGAAAAGCCCTAAACCTTAAACTCTAAAAACCCAAACCCCAATCCCTAAAACCGTAAACCTTTTAAACCTCAAATCCTAAACCCAAACCCTAAAATCCTAAACTCAAAGCCCGAAACACCAAACCCTAAACCCCAAAACTCAAAACCCGAAACCCTAAAACCTAAACCTTGAAATCGTAATTCCAAACCGTTAATCCTAAAACGTTAAACTGCAAAACTCCGAATCCTAAACCCTATACCCTAAATCCTAATACCCAAAACCCGAATCCCTAAAATCCTAAACCACTAAATCCCAAACCTTAAACCCAAACTCAAAACCCAAAACGCTAAACCTAAAACCCCAAACCCAAACTCTAAAACTTAAACCCCAAACCCTAAATCATAAAATCCAAACTCTAAACCTTAAAATTGAAATCCTAAAACCCTAACTCTAAATCCTAAAATCCTACACCCTAAACTGCAGTTTCCTTAACCACCACTTGATATTTGATTTTTTTATAAGAAGTAATTTTCTTTATTTATATTAAGGTCATCCAATTCCATATCATAATATATTATTATTCTATTTCTAGTCTAATTTTATCCAAACATGAATTGTTAAGTCTTCTAAGTTGCAATTTCCTCGACCACCACTCAATATTTTCTTTGTCTATAAGGAGTAATTTTCTTTATGATTGTATTAAGGTCATCTAATTCTATATCATAATATATTCTTCTTCTATTTATAGTTCAATTTTATTTAAATATGAATTGTTAAGTCTCCACCGACAATTTTATAATTAAATGAAAAAATTGGGAGTAGAAATTTTTAGTGTCCTACCAAATGCATTTTTGTTTTTTTTTTTTACTTTGGGAATATAAATTTTGTACAGTTACTAAACTCGTTTTTTTCTCAGAAACTCGTTTAGGGAATAGAAATTAAAAAAAAACTATTTCTGAACAAAAATTATTTCTAGGACAAAAAATGTTACTAAACAGACTCTTAGAGAGCATAATCAACTCCCTAATTGCTGGCATTGGGAACTAAGCGGCAAGCTAGCTAGTTAGCACGACAGTCATCATATACATGAACTCGATCCTAGGGTCGTGAACTCACTTGAGTTGAGGGCTGATATGGAAGCACTTAATTAACTAGCCTCCGACTTTCAAATCATTTCCCTTGAACTTTGATCCATTGAAGTGTTGGGCAAAAGAAGAGTTGATGATAGTTCAATCCTGGGAGTCAAGAAGCATTTGCTGTGGTCAGAATCTATATTCAGTGTCTAAAAAAGGAATAAGAACTATATGTATCCCCTGTCTGACTAACCTCTGAATAATAAGGTTGGTGGAAACATAGCAGCTTTCTGCATGTTGCATTTCATATGGGAATGAGTCACTTGGGGAAATGTTATTTACATGGTGAACAGATTCAAATCTTGTAAATATGAGGTACATGGATACTTTGATTATGTTGAGAGTGAATGTAAAGTTACTCACCACAGATGGGATTATCCCAGTGGCAAGGGAATTTCCATGATTTAGGTTTAGGGCTCAATGGTTGCGATCTCTATACTTGAGCTCTGTATTTAAGTGGGGGTTGTGGTGGTGGGTTACTGTGCTGGTTCTCCAAATAGCATGCTAAATACAATCGGAGTCTTGGGTTATAAATTTATAAAAAAGAAAAATATCAATGATCATCCTCACTTTTATATCTTATGTCAATTTCCTTCTCTCTTTTGAAAATCTACGTTCTAAATTTTGTGTCTTCTTACTAGATTTTCAACGGGCATATTCCACCTATGATCTTTGTCCACTAATTATGAAATTGTCATTTTCCATCCTAAATTGTCCTCATCATTCCCGTCTTCCATAATAAAACCCTAACTATAAGATCCCTACCTCTTTCCTCCTCCTCACGACCGCCGACCTCGTATTGGAGGTTGGTGACTGTCCGACCTATAATTGATTACCAATAATTACAACATTCCAATCCAAGCTGGATTGAAAAAATGTATGCACATCCAACTGCGACGCCGCACCGCGGGCTAAAATGCTTACTCAAAGTCGAAATTAACATGTTTAACGTGGTGTTTTCAACTGAAGAATGTGTTGCCACGCAGTTCTCGACTGCGAATTAGGAAGAGATTATGCAGACAACTCGATGACGTGAACGGCTCCACCGTACGGGCAGTAGGCTGTTTGGAACGGGCGAGATGCGTCTTCCCCATCCTTCCACAACGGAGAAAGAATGAGGTGGTTTTGCTTTATCCAGCCACACCATGTACGCGACCGATAGAGTCCTCTTAAGGTGCGCTTCAAGGGTGTTAAGGGCTAAGATTTATCGTTCATGTTGACTTTTTGGGCACTTCACCAAACTATCTGGCTCCTTTTATTAAATCGCATTCATTCGTGAGATTCACTTCTCAATTACCAACACAACTTAGTGTTATTGTTACACTTGTTTCACTCTTTTTTTCTCTTTTCACTCGTCCGATGCACGTGCTAAAAGAAAAGCCGAACCGATTCAAACGATACATACCAGCATTCAAGGATAAGTAATTCCTGCCAGAACACATTTCACCAACTTGACATCATATTATAATTAAAAAAACGCGCCTCGGCAAATAACAAAATGTAAAAGTCTTACGGAATTGGCCGTAAAATTTACAGTTTTAATGATGTCCCTTGCATGAACCGGAGCCCTACCCAAAAGTAATGTGATGTGCTTCTCAATGCATCAAGCTGCAGATGAAAATCAAGATATGACAGTATATGAAGGTTTGAATGAAGGATGGAACTGATTCTACTCATCCATTCTCGAAGACAAAAGAGCCAAGTCTCTCAAGGTTTCAGGTACCACTTGATGACACCGCTTGAGCATTTTGATCAATGGTTCCGCAAGTCAGAGAATTTTCTTCCATGAGGAAACTGTGAAACATCCATTGACAGATTTTAGAGCCATTCTCGTCAAAACACTGGCATAAGTATCAATCGAAGGCACAAAGTCAGGCAATATTACAGCCTCAAAGTGTCCTATATCAGCAGTTGAGTTGCTCGATTGAGACAACAGAACTTTCGGGCTTCCTCTTGCTGCCAGAATTCACATAGAGCCAAACTAAGAAAAGATCCATAATACTCTAAAAAGAATCCATACATAAATAGACAGGAAAGATTACTTAAACGAAAATTTGAGTTTAGTTAAAGACCAGGCTTCATTTGTTTACACAATAGTCAGTCGTTAGCACGGAAATCATTAGTCTCCATCTGCACGATGGGAAGCCCTCATGCCATAGAAAGCATGCACTAAAGGGCAATTAGCCCAAGGGCGTGTGATCTGATGATACACAGATTAGATGGCTCAAGATCAAATAACCTTTCACTTCAAGTGCTCCAACTAATTTTTCAAGCTCGTTATCATTCCCAACAGCATACAATACTTTTCTAAGCTGATTTCTAGGTTTACTGCCACAAGCATGATCCGACAATTGGAATCTCTACACATAGTGCTTGCCACTCAGGTTTAGTACCAAGGAGAATGCAATTTTCACTAGACAATAGACCCGAATCTAAATATCATATTTCCATTCTAGCATCTTTCAAACAACAAAACGACACGTCATCCTGGAAACTGAAATCATATTTGTCATTAGTCAGGACTTGAGTGCAGGCATTTCTCCACAAACCCAGCTTCATAGTCATCGAATACCTTAACATTGCCTCTACAATTTCTTTTCCTCTAGCTAACGAGTGAGGGAGGGGGCAAGGGAGGGAGAGGAGATGTGGTTGCTGAAACTCAAGGTAAAGGTGCTGACATAATGGATTAGTGAAGAAAACTCAGATAACCTAGCCCGTTTCTAGATGAAGACTGCAAAAGCAAAAGCTTTGCATTTCCTTCTATAGATAGCCAAAGCCTTGTATTCATCTGAACAAACTAAAAAAGGAAAGACAACACGGATGGCATTTAGTAGCCAATATTTTGCCATCATATGGAAACTCAAGCAAATAAATTAGTGCAAAAATGTTTCAAAGATCTCAAACTTTGATCTTGAAATTCCTCTCTTCTTCCCGTCTTCCTTTTCCTAGTAAAGTGATCAACTCCAACTTTGAGAACTACCCATAAACAGACTATCATTATTTTCAACACTCCACCTTTAGGCGTAGCACTCTTCTACAATAGTAACTGCAGTTGAAAAGGTAAACCGTAAAATGCACCATTATCATTGGCATATATCAAATGTACACAACACATCAGTATGACTTCCTAAAACAACCACTTCACCAGTCCTAGAGAAAAGCAGCATCTCATGCAAAAGATGTTAGAACATTAAGCTGCGCAAACCTTTAATAGCTTTTCTTCTTCAGAGGTGCAGACGTTTGCACACTGGATGGCACATGAACTAAGACTGGTGATGGAATCATTAAGAGACAATCTTTCAATAGGTCCATTCAGAAGATTTTGCAAAGTTGCAGTGCACGGACAACTAAGGCAATCATTGAAAACCACTGTACGAGGATTTCCAGAAATAAATTGTCTCACAGATTTGATCATATCAAGATAAGTGCCTTCAGAAGGAGTTCTGACTCCGTCAACAACCTGCTCAAGAGGGAAGAGAGTAATTTAAAAAAAAAAAAGTAACAAGAAAATTAAGGCAACTTGTGGTTGAAGGACAACAAGCATATATTCAACTTCCGTGAAGAGGAAGCAACAACAAATACACATATACCAGAGATCAAGCAGCGAAACTTGTGTGAAGTATGCATAATAACCGAGAAGATCAGAAAGTTCCTCACGACATGCAACAGAAAAAATTTATGAGAGGAACCACCGAGAGCAAGATTTTGTTCCTCTTTTATTTGGGGGTTGGTTTGGGGGTAGGGAATGATAGAAGTGGACTTTGTACCAGCATGGACGTTTGAGATATGTCAATGGCCTTCAAGGTAATAAGCTCCAAAAGTCTCTCAGGTGTCGACACAAGAAACTCAGGCTCACAGCTTGTCAACCTGTTAAAAAAAGTAATTTTCAATAGTGCAGTGGAAGAACAAAACTCTTCTTCACAACACATGTATATTGACCTTCAATTTCACACATCACATTGGATTTTGTGATACAGCATAACTTTCAAATAGGCCTAGAAATTTCCAGACTATGTTAAGGGAAAAAAGTACCCGTGAATTTGATGATCTATAGAGGCACCGGAATGTATACTCACAGTATGTATACCAAGGGCCTTCAAGGGCTTGCAAATGGCACGTACCTAACCATGAAGGAATATTCAACATCAGGAAATGAGAATTGGTGTAATCTGCAGCTTCTAATTTTCTAACAATTATTCAGTGAAGTATAATCACAGAACATAAGAAGACATTTCATATGACCATTCGAGAAAAACAAAGCTGCAATTCCAGCCTGATTTCATGAACGATTGTGAAGAGACAGTTAAAAACATTAGCTTTTCTGTTGTCATTTCAAGCAGGGATAAGAAAGTAAATAAAACTTGAGCAGAAGTAAATGAAAGAAAAAACACTCACCTCAGCAGCTTTCTCAGCTGTTGGCACAAGATATAAAAGGAAAGGGCTGGTTAAGGATAGACCTTCTTTCTCCTTCCTTGCAAAAGAATCAGCGGCAATGGACACAATCCAGGCAATTTGTTCAGCTGAAGAACAAACACCACTTGTCTCTAGAATATCTTTGCCAGATGCATAAAGTTTCCAGAACTCGATTCCCCAGGCATTAACAAACAAAGGGTTGGTCATGTCACCATTCTGAGCATTTTCACGCCACAACGCATCCTCCAATGTCTTCAGGCACAACGTTAGAAACTTAGAGGAACATGAGTTCTCCCAAGCATGACCTTGTTGACCTTGACAATCGCTCTTCTTAATCTCCTTACTGGCTGCATTACATCTTTTCATAGGGTTACCGTCAGAAGTCAGGTCTCCCTCCCGCTCGTTCTTGGGACGTGCTGCGTTGTTTCCTATATTCGGTACAGGATCAGACCCATTATCATTCCTTTCCAAAGCTCCTTTCCTTGATTTAGCGCTCTTCCCATTTTTGATATTTTTAGTCAAAGCGTCCTTGCCATGTCGCTCATTGTATGGATCATCTGGAGTAGGAAGACTGAAACACATACCCTGTCTCACCGTGATGACACAACAAAACAAATTCCCAATTCAGGAATCAATTAACATTACCAGCACAACAAAAGGCACATACGACTGCAACATTATGAAAGAAAAAATCGCTCAGTCGTGAGAATTTAAACCAAAAGCGCTAACATTTTTTTTTTCATATTCCTCATGGCTTACTGGGTTTTATTAAAATAAAGATTACATGACTCCGAAGTCAATACGCATTGGTGGGAAAGAGCTCGATAGCTGAGATCAAATCATCAATCGGAAGATGATATTTTTTCTCGAGCCTCAAAGCAAATTGAGCACATAACAGTAGAAACAAACTGAAAATCTGTAAAAGCGCCCGACATATCGGGTACTGCCTTCTCGACTGCAGCTAGAAGAGCCCAGGCACGTCAGAAATCTAGGCATTTGAATAACTCTCCGAATTTCCCGCGGAAAAACCGAATCGAATCGAACTCATCAACAAACTTTAGAATCATTCACTGGCTCTCTCCTGGACACTACTAAATTCACGAATTCCACAGCGAAACCAACTCGAGCGCGGTCATCCATTCGCCGCGATATCGTCACTCGCATCGAATCCTTAAGCAACAAAGCTCGCTCCCATAAAAAAATAAAAAAAAAGAGAGAGAAACGACATATCCAGGAAACAAGTTCACGCGCTCGGAAAGCCAGGCTCTCCCCCGGGGGCGTCCTCCCGGTTTTCCGAAGCATTCCGCCGAGCAGATAAACACGGGGACGAGCACCGGCGGGATCGCCGGAAACCGAGCTTTACCTGGCAGATGCGGCGCTTGCCGGACTTGCGCCGCTTCTTGGCGGCGATGATGGCGGCGACGCGGGCGGAGACGGTCGAGGAGTCCTGCTTCTTCTGGAGCTTCTTCCTGTTCGCCCTGTTCTTCTTCCTCTTGACCGCGTCGTCGCCTTTCGCCATTTGCAACGCAGACCTCCAAGTTCGCGACGAGCGAGAGGGAGAACGGCTCGCGGCTGCGGCGTGCAAAGTCGGCGGCATTTTTTGTAGTTGGTGCCTCCTTCCGTAGCGAGGAGGGCGGAGGCTGGGCGGTTGGGGAATTTTCACATGATCTCGAGGGCAGTACCGTCAATTCGCTACCCGAGCCCTCGATTGAAGTTGGGCTGGGCTTCGTGTTGAATTTTTCTTTTTAGTTAATTGGGCCTACGGAAGGACGGCGGAGGAGGCCCATTCGGTCCAAGTTGTAATGTGGGTTAAATTCCCACTTTGGGTCCATGAACTTTTGCAATTTTTTCCAACCAAGTCCCCGCAATTTTAATCCGTTTGACTAAATTCCTTAAACCGGCATAACTTCTCCAAAATCGAGCCCGTCCCGCTCCAAATCCGATTAACGGGAGTTTAATGGTCCGTCGAATCCGACAAGATTTTTTTTATGTGGGAAGCTCGGGAGTAAATAAGTCAATTTTGATTGGACCAGTTTCGATTCGATCCACCCATTTGACAAGTCTATTATTAAGAAAAGCTATGTTAGTTATTTAAAAAAATTAAGCAAATGCATGAGCTTGGGAATTAAAAGCGAACTCTTAAGTTTATAAGGAGATAGAATTGAAAAAGTTTTTATGCAATTCGAAGTTTAAATTATCATAAGTTCACGCTCCACACACCTATAAACCTCACTACATAGTCTCCCGACGCAGTATACTGATCAAATTTTTGTTTTAATGAATAGTGGAGTCAACATTCGAAACTAAAAATAAAAAAAGCCAACCGAGCCTACGGGTAGTCGAGCAGAAGATGGCAAATCGTGATCAGTAGTCACGCGGCATATTAATCGATGACGCGGTATACGATGTTAGCATAATATATGGTAGAATAGAATCATCTGGATCCGTCCAAAACGAATATATCTCACTCAGGCTAGGCAGATCTGTATCATTGGTCGTGGAGATTTAAGAGAGGAATCGGCCCAAGTCAAAGATGCAATTTTCACCAGTGCAAAGAAAGCATCGATGGAGGAAGCAAATTTGGCGTCGTTGTCTAGAATCAAACTAGATGCATAAAAAACCACAAATAAAATCCGAGATTCACTTGCCGGCACAGAGGGATGATTTCGTATCGAGATCGACAAAACCAAAGAAGAATTCAAGTCAAAATCCCAAATGACATCAGAAAAGAAAGAAGAAAAAGAAGAGGAAGAAGATAGTCAAAGGAATCCTCGTTGAGAAAATACATTGGAATATACGAAGCGGATGAGAAAGCACAAACCACCGGTCGCATAAACGAAGCGTTTAGTATGCACCGGACGTGGATAAACAATGCATTTCCGGTCAAAATCACGTGGGATGTATGGAAAACGAAGGGGAAAATCTATGGAGCATCATTGACCGTGCACACAGGACGACAGGTGGGTATAGCTGAACGGTTTGGCCAAAATCCAAACATTCTGATCGATCTTCTTTCAGAGGCTCACGTGCCGCTCGGGTCGAACCCGCGAATACATAGGGACCTAAGTATTGACACCTAAATTTCGATCGACCATTTAATGATTCTTTGTATAGAAAATTAGGTATTAAATTTTAACCCCTAAACAAAAAAATTAAAATTGCATAGCATATAGTTTAAGTTCATATAGGTTAGTTACATTCCGCATCGGACCGGCGATGACAAGTGAGCTCAAAATTCATCACGTAAACCGAGCTCGGGTACCGAATGAAACTCGGCTCACTCAAGGGATTGGGATCCGAAAATCACACGTCAAAAAGGTCTTGGTTGTCTTAATTTGAGCTTAAATTAGCCCATTAAGTTTAATTGAATAAAAGCCCAAATTAATTCAACAAACTTGGAATTAAATAAAAATTAAAGGATAAAACCTAAACCTAAGCCCATTAGGACTAGAAAGCCCAGTCAATTAACCTAAGGTTGCGATATAAATATATGATTATACCCATCAACCAGGGGGACTCTCATAATTTTCGGAGAGTAGGGGAGGCCACACATTGAAACACACGGCCATTATTCAAAAGACGAGAAAGAAGTGGTTAAGGAGGAGACAGTGAAACAATTATACATGAAAAGAGAGAGGGAGCTTCTAGGTGCACCATCGAGCTGCTGTCTCACCATACACATGTTCTGCAACGTCAAAGCAATTCTCCATGGTGAATCCGGCATCAACGAACTCTCTTCCATGCCAGTCCTTCATCTTAGAGACCTGGACAGCCTCGTTGCTTCATCTTGCGAAACAGCTACACCGCAAGTCCCTATCCGACAACAACAACGATGAGGTTGTCGAGACGAGAACTTGCTAATTTGAGCCTTCCCTACACCGACCAGCCGAGTAGCAACTAGCAAGCTTTCATCGTCTCCCTTTCAAAGTATTCCCGATGACCAACCCCTCATTACCGCCCGCAAGCCAGTCCTTGATCGAGAGCCACGCCATTGTAAAGCCCACCGTGAGCGATATCGTCATCACCACCATCGCTGCTGGTCCATCCGCCATCGATCATCTCGATTCGCAATCCCAATCCGTGAGTTCAAATTTGGAAGTATCCCAAAATTAGGTAAAAACGTTATCCGATACTTTCGGAATATTTGGTTTCCTAATTTTTCGATATTTCAAATATTTTGATGAATATTCTGTGGATTGCTAGAAATTTTTAGGATATTGTTTTCTTTATCCGCAATGTTCTAGAATGACCAAAATTAGGAATTTTTCCTAATTTTACAATGTATTTGGACGGCTATCCGACCTTATCCCTAAGGTACGATACGCGGTGATACAGAAAATCGTTATCTTATCCATAATCACTTGGATACGATAATAGATTTTATTCGCTTTCCAAATTCGAACAATCAACTTTCCGTCGATATCTATAACCCTATAGATATGACCGCTAGTTCGATTCTCTTTCCTAAAAAGAATCTTGTGGATTGCGTGGATTGTTTGAATTCGGTTGTTATCTTTGCTTGATTTTTTTCTATAAAAAATCCAAAAATATGTTAGTTAGGATTTAGATTAGGAGTTTTGCATGTTTAGGAAATCCTAAATGTATCTAGAAGATAGGATAACCTTTTTTATTTAAATTAAGAATTAGAGTAATTTATTTCCTAGTTTAATTTATATATTATCCTGATCTCGATGATTCGTTTTGGGGTAATTTATTTCCTAGTTTAATTTCGAATTTTAATAAAAAATATAAAAAAAGAAGTCACTTTAGGATTGTCGCGACCTAAAATTTTCTTTAGGCTAATGGATTGTTAAGATTAAACTTAACTCGGGCCCTCCCAAGCCCTACTAATTCGCAACTTAGGATTTAAGTTCTTAACATGCAAAAGTTTTCATGCTTGGAGTCGCCACTAATCAATTTGTGGTAGGTCGATTAGAAACCTAAAATAAAACATAGGGAGATATGTTTTATTCCTACGAACCAGAGATTCTAAGCCCGAGGACTTGATTACGCTAGATCTAATCTAACGCCCTTTTGATATCTTTTCTTTTCAAAAAATGTTTATACATGCAGTCTGGATCCATTTTATTGCCTAATCACTTACATGTGAGGTGTTCATGCGGGTGCGCAAACCACCAATTTAACACCCAAGAAAGCGGTAAATAAATAGCAGAATAACATATCTTAAAGCCACGCAAGCATATGCATTTATTAGTAGAAAATCACACAGACAATTCTAACATGATTTCTAATTAACAAAGCAAGGCACTCAGTGTATTCATTAGGGTTTGCGCTTTATTAAAATGCAAACTAACTTATATGCAATGCCATGCAAAAATGACATGCAAGTAATGCAACCTAGCATGCAAACTATATGTCATGCGACGACATGACTTAATTCTGATGACGGGCAAATGATTTATTTTTTGTATTTTCTAATGAAATTCGGAATAAAAATATGCCTAAATTAACATACAACCTATGATGACTTAACATACCCTAACATGACTTATTTTTGGGATTTTTGTTAAAATTCGAAATAATAAATTACTTAAATTAAGAATGCAATCTATCCTAATTTACCATAAAGCAACTCATTCTTTTTTTTTTTTTTTGGGTTTTCATGAAAATTCGGAATTAGAAAATAACCTAAATAATCTATTAAGATTAGAATGTTAATTAATTTAAACTAGGAAATAGATTATCTCAAGTCCTAATTTAAATTAAATAATTACTCTATCTTCTAGATACATTTAGGGTTCCCTAAATATGCAAAACTCAAATTCAAATCCTAACTGATATTTTTTTGAATTTTCTGTTTAAAGGAAAGCAAATAATAAAAAAAGGACAAGGATAGCAACTACATTCAAATTGTCCACGTGATCCGCCAAATTTGTTTCAAACTCAGATTAGGCACAAAAATCGAACTATCGGTCATATCTATAGGGTTATAAATATTGACGGAAAGTTGATCGTTTAAATTTGGAAAGCAGATAAAGATCATTATCGTATCTAAGTGATTATGGATAGGATAATAATTTTCCGTATCGCCGCGTATCGTACCTTAGGGATAAGGTCAGATAGTCGTTCAGATACGTTGCTAAATTAGGAAATTTTCCTAATTTTGAATATTTTCAAATATTGCGGATATATCGAACATTATCCTAAGATATCTAAATATCCACATGATATTCATGAA
This sequence comes from Syzygium aromaticum, assembly GCA_024500025.1. Classification (NCBI taxonomy): domain Eukaryota; kingdom Viridiplantae; phylum Streptophyta; class Magnoliopsida; order Myrtales; family Myrtaceae; genus Syzygium; species Syzygium aromaticum. The sequence goes on from CM044891.1 coordinate 28,356,678, forward strand.
ATATTCAAAACATGCAAATTAGGAAATTAAATATTCTGAAAAAATATAAGATAATGTTCAATTACCTAATTTGCAGATAATCTACAAATTTGAACCGACTCGGGCGACGCGGCGTCGACGCGGCGGCTCACGGTGGCGTTCGGCATGGCGGTACAGTTCACGAACTTGCTTGATCGTGTGGACTTTCAGTTCGGTGGGTTCACGAACAACGGCAGCTCACTCATGACGTGATCTTGGTGATCCGACAGTGATTGTGGTGGCTCGCAAAAAGAGATCGTAGTGAAGTATTTTTCTTTGGTCTTTTAGTTTGACCAAATAATCGCCACCAACAGTCAGAACTTTTGTTTCCTTCTCAAGAATTCATGAGCACTTCACCATGCAATAGAAGACAAGTTTCAATGCTGGACCGACAACAACTGATTACAACAACTCGGTGGATGGTCGTTGAGGTGAAGATGCTTGCTGAAATTGCTTGAAGATTCGCTAGAACCTGATGGACAGCCACTGGACACTTGGTTCGCTAGTCTTGATGCGGAACAGCGGCTGATACCGCAGTTGATGAAGGAGCTCGTTGAGACAGCAAGCTTAGCAGACAGGGGCAGTAGCGAGTCTCAGAGGCTTAGTCACAGGTCTGGCCGTGAGGGAGTGGAGTTTGGTCCCGAAGGACTCAGCGGAGTCTTCTCTTCCTTCTCTCGATTTCTCTCTCAATGGTGTCCGTGAATGTTGTGTGTTCTGAAAATTTTTTGTGAGCCCCCTTTAATTTTGAAGCATAAACATATATTTATATTGCAATCCTAGGTTAACTAATCGGGCTTCCTAGTCCTAATGGGCTTTGGCTCAGGCTTTTTATTTAATTTCAAATTGACTGAATTAATTTGGGCTTTTCTTTAATTAAACTCAATGGGCTGATTTAAGCTCAAATTAAGACAACCAAGGCCTTTTAGACTCGTGATTTTCGGCCTCCGTCTTCTGAGCGAGCCGAGTTTCATTCAGTGCTTGAGCTTGATTTGCGCGATGGATTTTCAGTTCACTTGCCATCGTCGGTTCGATGTGGAATGCAGTTAATCTATATAAACTTAAACTATATGTTATGCAACATAAATATTTTTGTTTAGGGGTTAAAAATTTAATCCCTAATTTTCTATACAAATTATGACTAAATGGTCGCTAAAATTTAGGTGTCAACAAGGATAGATTAAATTATCATTTTTTTAATACAGATTGCATGTTCATTTAGGCATTTTTTAATTCCGAATTTCATTGGAAAAATACCAAAAATAAATCATTTGCCCGTCATTAGTAATAGGTTATATTGTCGCATGTCATATAGTTTGCATATTAGGCTGCATTAATCGCATGTTAATTTTTGCACGTCATTACATATAGGTTAGCTTTCATTTAAATAAGTGAAAATAAAAAAAATATTGAGTGAACTCCTTGTTAATTAAAAATCATTTTAGGATTGTTGATGTGATTTTCTAGCTAACAAAGCAGATGCTTACGTTACTTCGAGGTAAGTAATTTTCTCAATCTTGCAATTTATTTAATGTTTTGATTATTGAGTGTTAAATTGGTGGTTTACGCACCCGCATGAACATCTCACACGTTAGTGATTAGGTAATAAAATAAATCAAAACTGTCTGCATAAATATTTTTGAAAAAAAAGGTACCGAAAGGGCGTTAGACTAGATCTAGCGTAATCAAGTCCTCGAGTTTAGAATCTCTAGTTTGTAGGAATAAAACATATCTCCCTATATTTTATTTAGGTTTCTAATCGACCTACCACAAATAGATTAGTGGCGACTCCAAGTATGAAAAATTTGCACGTTAAGAACTTAAATCCTAAGTTGCGAATTGGTAGGGCTTGGGAAGGTCCGAGTTAAGTTTAGTTTTAATAATCCATTAGCCTGAGAAAATTTTAGGTTGTGACAACTTGGCGATTCCGCTGGGGATTTGAGTTAAAACTCTTAATGGACTTAGGCCAGTCTTTCTTTTCAAAAAAATATTTTTGCTTGGCAGTGAGGGCCTCAGGTACGTCCCTAACATTTTAGGTGTTAAATATTTTTACAGAATGAGAGTTATAAGGGGTGAAGTGATTGTTAAACTTTGTTTTGCAGGGAGGTGTTTGGATGTATGATTTATTTATGCACGAAGCGCTGTATGATATAACCTGCTGTGCGTGCCTTACATTTACACTACACCGTACACACTACCCGCTACCGGACCTGGGCGGCACAAGTCTAGGATGTTACTGAGACAGTGGACACCCCGACCACACCCGCGTGGTACGGGTTGTCCTCCTTGGTCCCGAAAGTTCTTTCATGGTGTTATTGAGTTCTCACCATGGTTGCACCCTTTGTAACCCGGGTTGGCTTCTTAACTAAGCCGAAATCAGGGGAACTCCAGCCTAACCACAACCATGACTGGTTTAGCCCAGTAATCATCGCGTCTCCACTTTGCAAGCCAAAGTCTAGATAGAAATCGAACTTCACATTTCATGTATATGTCTATGTGATTGCCATGATCCTACTTAGTGAAGTAAGTTTTCTGAACTTTTATCTCCTAATTTATTTATGTTTCGTATTTTCTTTGGTCGGTCCATGACGTTAGATCTGTCGTGAGTCTTGATCTATATATTATGGGAGGGGCACATATCCAGATTCTTGATGCTCCTAAGGACGAACTTTGTGTCTGGTGGAATCTACTCAGTCCGACCAACAGTAAGCTAGTGGAGGGCCATATTGGGTGGCTATTCCCCTTATTGGAAATCAAAGTCCATACCAACCTCGTTCGAGCATTAGCACACTTTTAGTGTCCCGAGACGTCTACTTTTATATTCGGTAAGTATGAGCTCACCCCAACTTTGGAAGAATATAGCATGATCATTGGAAAACTTTTAGGGTCGGAATTAGTTACACCACCTCTAGGAATCGATTCTACCTTAATGCTTTCTAAATTTTTAGGTGTTGGAAAAGATGAATTGGGAAAAGTTTTGAAAACAAATCGTGGGACATGTTCTTTTTCATTCTTGAATCAATATTTTAATAAAGCCACGTCTTTTCAAAAAGGCAGAATCTTTTTGCTAGCATTTTTCGGGTTCGTGATTTTTCCTCATTGTAAGAATACATGTAATCCGTCAATTGCATGGTTGATCCAACAAGTCTGTTTTGAAAAGAATTTTGTTAACACCATTTTAGCTGAGACTTTTATTTCCCTTACTAAATTTAAGCAACATGTTGACAAAACATTTCATGCCCCTCTTGAACTTTTGCAAATTTGGTTTTTGTCTCACATAAAAGGATGTAACGATTTACTCACGATATCCGAGCTTAGTAATTCTAGCCATCCCGTTTTGAAGTATAAAGAAAAACAAGGGAACACACCTGATTATCATTACTTCGAATGGATCATTTTCATAAAAAACGCTAAACTCCAAGGTTTCCAATGGCATGCTAACTGGTTCAAAGTCGAGGAAGCTCAGCTTACGTGTAATGATATTGGGCCAGTTCCACTATTGGGCTTCACTGGTGCAATTGAATACTATCCTGCCAAAGTGTCTCATCAGTATCAAATTCTCCAAGAGCTCCCTCCAGCTTTACAACTAGAGCTCCTCCAAGTCGACTTCATCAATGACGATGAAGACCACGAAGGGATCCTAGCTCAGCTCAAGAAGATGTGGAAGAAGTGTCGTATTTTAAAGATAGCTCGGCCTAAAAAAGAGCTCAACGGGGAGCAGAAGTCCTATTTCATGATGACTAAGTATATTCGACGGCACAAAATCTCACAGGAGTTACTCCCGAAGATACCCAAGGTGTCTCTCAAGCCCGCCAGTCACTTAGAGAACAATCGTCTCAAAAGGAAGGCCGAAGAAGCTCAAGAAAAATCATCCAAGATAGCTTGAACTTATGAGTAGTTGAAGAAGGAAGTCACCTCCCATATGTCTATAGATCAAGCCAAATAGAAAAGCTTGAATCTATGTTCTCATTTCAGTTTTAATCTTTAATCTTATTTAGGAATTAAGTCATCTTTTTTAGGTGATTTTAAGTCATTGTCATTGTAAAAAAAAAATTTGTCATTTCAATAAAAAGGTCATTTTTAATCAAAGCGTTCAAACCAATGTCATGGATCGGCGAATGATTCTTCTTGACACTTATGTATGCTTGTTTTATCCATGAAATCAGGTAATTACGGACCGATCACGATTGCCTATTCATATGCGGTCAAGAACTAGAATGACAGATCAAACTAACTTACGAGATCGTGTCATTGGCATTGAGGACCAGATGAAGCAAGTCCTTGTTGCAATGCAACAGACGTCCGCTGAGATCAAAGCCTTTCGGCTAACTCCTGTTCCTGCATCCCCTGAGGCATCAGCCCCGAAGCATAAAGGTGGAAAGAATGCCGACAATGAAGAAGATGACGATCTTCCCGATTTAGTGGATGACCCATGTCCAGATTATCGTCAACGAGGACAAACCTGATGAACGGGTCAACAAACTTGAAGAAAGAGTGAAGTAACTGGAAGGTTCACAGAATTCACTTTCAATCGACTTGTCTTTATACACACAGATCAAAATCCCGAAAAAGTTCAAGATGCCAGACTTTGACATGTACAATGACACCTCCTGCCCAAAAGCCCACCTGCAGCTATATCACGTACAAATGACCCTGTACGTTGATAATGAACTCCTGATGATTCATGCATATCAAGCAAGTTTGACGAGTCCTGCCTTAAACTGGTATCTCATGAAGAAGATAAATAGCCTCAAAACCTAGAAGGAAGTTAATGAAGTATTTCTAAAGCAGTACAAGTTCATAACGGACATCATTCCCACTTGCGATGACCTCGAGCGTGCTCAGATGAAGAAGAATGAGTCATTTAAGGATTATGCTATCATATGGAGAAACATAGCCGTTCAGATTATCCCAGAACCCATAGACAGTGAATTGAAGAGAATGTTCATTAAAACTCTCCCGTTCGAGTACCGTAATTGGATGGTAGCCACTCCGGCTGACAACTTCAATCAACTCATCCCTATAGGCAAACAGATTGAGATTGGGATGAAAGATGGGTGGTTTGTGGAGCCGTCTTCTTCGACCAAGAGATTTAGCACAAGAAAGGACAAAGAACCGGTAGCTGAAGTGAATATAACTTATACCCAATCGGGCCGGCGGAATGCTAACTCTGTCCCAGCAATCCAAGTAGTAGAAACTCAACAACAAAGCAGGAGTCATCAACCCTTTCAGAAGAAAAACAACAAGAGGCAGTTCACTTCTCTCCCCGGGTCGTTGTCCCAAGTATTGACGGTCTTCCGAAAGAAAGGCTTGCTTACCACTGAGCCAAAGTAGCCCAATCCTGAGCAGTTCTATAACTACGATCCGTCTAAGAAATGCGATTATCATATGGGCGAGGTGGGGCACTCAACCGATGATTGTTTTACCCTCAAGCACCGAATCCAGAACCTCCTAGATACGAAAGCTTTCTCGTTTCAACCCGCTAAGCCGAATGTTCAGAACAACCCACTCCTTGATCACGTGGGCAATGTGAATGCCATATTTAGCTTCGATGCTGGTCGAATCAAGAACGTCAAGGTGCTCATCGCCGACGTCTACGGTGAATTAGTAAAAGCCGGTTATTACCTGAGTAATGAGGTCCTTCCCCTAGCTATCATGAGAGAAAGAATTTCAAGAATGATAGAAGCTGGAATGATCATTTATGCTGACCACACTGGCATCATTTCCACTATCTTCGAAGTGGTTATTAATTGGGACGAGAAGTTTGCTACATTGAACATCGAGAAGGACAAGCTCGATCCTTTGTTTAAAGACATGCCTCCGCTCGAAGACGTGTTTGATGATGAAAAGATCGTAGTAAGCACGTCTACAACTGATGAAGGGATAATGATCGAAATACCTCAACCGTATGAGTACAGTGATAATAAGGTTGTCCCTTGATCCTATAGTCTCGATGTCGATTTGGTTACCAGATCTGGGCATACCTATAGCTAAGCTAATGCCCAACCTGTAAAACCTGTTACTGATAAAGAAGCCAAGGAATTTCTAACTATAATTAAGGCTAGCGAATACAACATAATTGAATAATTACGCAAGCTGCCCGCGCAAATCTCTCTGCTTGAACTACTCCAGACATCTGTCAAGCATCAGAAGGCTTTAATGAAGGTGTTAAGTGAAGTCCACATGCCAGAAACGATCGATCATGACAAATTGGAGGAATTTGTGGGTTCTATACTCCTCAAGAACCTTATAGCCTTTTCAGATGAAGAGTTCCCTCTCGAAGGGAGGGGGCATACCAAGGCACTTTACATTTCTGTCAAATACAAGGCCTAGCATGTAGCCCGGCTACTCATTGACAACGGATCAGCCTTGAACATCTGTCCTCTGGTAACTTTACACCGCCTCAAGATAGATCATTCTAGGATAAATTCTGCGAAGACCTCCGTGCAAGCTTTTGACGGAATGAAGAAAGAAGTGATGGGAGAAATCCACCTTGACATACAGATAGGACTAACAATGTTCAACGTCCTATTTCAAATTATGGACATTCCCACTGCATTCAATTTTCTATTGGGTCGTCCATGGATTTATATTACGAGAGCTGTGCCATCCAGTTTACATCAAAAGGTGAAGTTCATTGTGGAAAGAAAGTTAGTCACAGTCCACGGTGAAGAAGAGCATCCAATTTACCACACAACGGCTATCCCTTATGTTGAGCCGGATTGCAATATAGAATCGAGCTATCAGTCGCTCGAGCTCGTATCAACCATACATGCATCTAGAGGATCATCACCGCCCATTCCTGAGGTGTCAAATACTGTAGTCATCGTTGGAAGAGTAATGGTGTCCCATGACTTTACTCAGGGTGAAGCCTTGGTAGGAATGGTCAAGGTATCCGCCAACCGGTGGAAGTCTCTCAGAGGCCCCACACTACTGGGTTGGGATACCTGGGGTCAAGCGAGCCAAATAATGGGGGATGTGGATGTGGACGTGGACGTGAACGCGGTCGAGGTCGAGGTCGAGGTCGAGGAGATGGATAGAATAGACAACGATCCGAAGAAGAGCCAAATGGTGAAGAACGTGGGAGTGGAATTACCCAAAATAACAGAGCGCTTGGGAGTGGTAGGTTGTTTCCACACATCCGCACCACATTCCCAGGCCCTACAAGAATGATGCATGAAGAGAATAAGGTGATTGACACTTTGGGGCAACCGAGCGGCAAATTCGATTATTATGTGAAATACTCGGCGCCGCCGAGCTTCTATGTTGACCCCAGTGACATTGTCCCGGATGGATGGGGAGGTATGGATGATCCAACACCTCTAATGACAGAAGATCCTGATGATGCAATGGATGGAATCACTGCCCTATTCGATGATTTCTTCATTGGAGTTATCGAGGAAGGACCGTTGGAGGAAATGAGCACTGGCCCGCAAGAGTAACACCTTTATTTTTTTTCGCACACTCCCTTGCGCAAGAATTTTTACTGCTTTCTAGGACTTGCCCCATCTCGGGAGCTGCTTTTTTGGGATTTTTCATTTCTAGGACTCATCATTGCAATTTCCATTCAATAAATGTAATTCATTTGGTGATAATTAATGAAATTACAAATTATTTTCATTTTTGAGGGCATGTTAAGGTACATCAAACCAGCCCAGTGATGATATCCAACCGATAAAAGAAAAATACAGTCCAAGGAGAATTCTGAGGCCTGGGCTTCTTCATGCTTCCTCGTGTTAAAACCTTTTTGAAAAGAATTTCAAAATAAATAAATCAATCAATCAATAAAAAATTCAATGCTTAGCCCTGTTTGTCCTTCTGAATCCTCTACTTTATGTTTCAAGGGCAATCTTGTGATACGCGAGGGTATGGGAACGGTCCAATTTGATGAATTATGTGCCGTCGAGCCTAATCTCGATGACACCAATGAACTCGAAGATTCCTTGGACTTTCAACGCGATCTAGATCATCATGAAAGACCTAAAGTACTAACGGTAGACCAAACTATCACCGTCAACCTGAGTGATTTCGGAGAACCCAAAGAGGTGAAGATAGGGGCAACCCTTCCCGAAAGTGAAGCGAAATGCCTAGTCCAATTGCTGAAGGATTACTAGGATATCTTTACCTGGTTGTACGCCGATATGCCAGGTTTAGACTCTTCTATTGTGGAGCACGGTCTGCCTACTAATTCAGGCATGCCGCCAAAGAAACAGAGGCTGCGAAGAACCAAGCCTGAACTTTCGAAGAAAATAGAGGAGGAGGTCATGAAGCTCTTGAAAGTAGGATTCATCGAAGTCACTCAATACCCCAGCTAGGTGGACAACATGGTGCCGGTCATGAAGAAAGATGGTCGAGTTCGGGTTTGCATCGACTATTGCGATCTAAACAAGGCTAGCCCTAAAGGCGATTTCCCATTGCCACATATAGATGTTTTGGTGGACAGTACTGCTGGGTTCAAGCTGTTTTCCTTCATGGATGGTTTCTTGGGTTATAATCAGATAAAAATGAAAGATGGCGATAAAGAAAAAACGGCATTCAAAACCCCTTGGTGGACATTCCATTACAAAGCCATGCCCTTTGGCCTTAAAAATGCCAGGGCAATATATCAATGTGCAATGGTGACGTTTTTCCATGACATGATGCATAAGGAGATCAAGATCTATGTCGATGACATAATTGCCAAGTCTTGACCCGGAGAGAGTCATGTTAATTCCTTGAAGAAGTTGTTCGATAGACTCCATGAGTTTAAACTCCATCTTAACCCAGTGAAATGCATATTTGGAGCAACCTCGGGCAAATTACTCAGGTTCATAATAACCAGAAGGGCATTGAAGTTGACCCTTCCAAAGTGAAGGCTATATGTGGGTTACAACCCATTGACCGTGAAAGAAGTGCGAAGCCTCCTAGGTAGGTTGAACTACATAGCTCGCTTTATTTCCCAGCTCTCCGAAACTGCTAAGCCATTTTTCAAACTTCTAAAGAAGAATGTTCAAGTGGAATGGGACGATGATTGCCGAGAAGCGTTTAGTGAATTAAAGCGGTGCCTAATGAAACCACCAGTGATAGTCCCACCAATGCCGAGCCAGCCTTTGATCCTTTACCTCATGATTCATAGTGAGTCTCTAGGTGCGATGCTAGCTCAGAAAAATCCTGAAGATGGAAAAGAGCGAGCCATTTATTACTTAAGTAAGAAATTTACCGTCTCGGAATTGAATTATCCTGAAGTCGAGAAGATTTGCGCTGCACTAGTATGGGTACTCCATAGGCTGCGACAATATACACTGCATCACCAGACTTTGCTTATGACTAAGAATGATCCCATCAAGTATTTACTTGATCAACCGGCTTTGGTAGGGAAGTTAGCCAAACGGCAGATTTTAATTTCAGAGTTTGATATCCAGACGATGCTACAGAAGTTAGTTAAAGGCCAAGTAATTGCTGATGTGTTAGCCGAAAATCTTGGAATCCCTGATGATGATAGATATTCTCCAGAAGATCGCATTTTGGTAATAAAGGAAGACACATGGACCATGTTTTTCGATGGAGCTGTAAACTTGGCTGATTCCAGTGCTGGGGCAGTTTTAATATCTCTAGATGGGCAACATTATCCAGTAGAAGCAAAGTTGGTGTTCCCCTGTATCGGCAACATAGTCGAAAACGAAGCTTGCATCATCGAACTCCAAGCTGCAGTGGAAATGTGGATAACCAAGTTAAGAGTGTTTGATGATTCTGCTCTGATTATTCTTCAAACTATAGGAGAATAGAAGACAAGAAACACCAAACTAGTGTCGTACCATAAATACCTCGAAGAAATCATAGAGGAATTCGAGGATATCTCTTTTGAGTCCTTGTCAAGTTCCTATAATCAGTTCGCTGATGTGCTAGCTACGTTATCATCCATGTTGCAAGTGACTGATAGATTAGAGGTAGAACCTTTGAAGATCGAAGCCTTGACAAAACTAGCCTACTATATGGTTGTGACCGAAGAACCTGACAAAAAGCCATGGTATTACGATATTATGAGTTACATCCAGAGACAAGAATTTCCTAAGAGAAGCACCCCGGCCGACAGGAAGTACATAATGAAAATGGCTTCGAAATTCTTTGTCAGTGGTGAAAAGTTGTACAAAAGATCCTATAATTCGACCCTGCTAAGGTGTGTGGACGCGGCTGAAGCTACTAGAATCATGCAAGAACTACACGAGGGGATATGTGGTTTACACATGAATGGACACATGTTAGCTAAGAAGATCATGAGATTGGGTTATTATTGGCTCAGTCTTGAAAGTGATTGCATCCAACATGTTCGAAGATGTCATCGCTGTCAAGTTCACGGGGATAAAATAAATGTTCCCCCGACGGAATTACATCAGTTGTCTGAGTCATGGCCCTTTTTAATATGGGGCATCGATGTGATTGACCCAATTAATCCTAAGGCATCGAATGGACACCGATTTATCTTGGTCGCGATTGATTATTTCTCTAAGTGGATTGAGGCGGCATCTTATGCAAATGTCACTGCAAGGAATGTTATAAGATTCATCAAGCGAGACATAGTCGCTCGTTATGGTGTCCCTGAGGCTATTGTCACCAACAATGGGACAAATTTGAACAAGAAGTTCATAGATTAGTTGTTCAACGAGTTTAAGATCCGGCACCTGAATTCATCTCCCTATCATCCATAGATGAATGGAGTAGTTGAAGCCGCTAACAAGAACATCAAAAAGATCTTGGCCAAAACGGCTAAAAACTATCGTGACTAGCATGAAAGGTTGTCATTTGCACTAATGGCATATCGGACTTCGATCCGAACCTCTGTCGGGGCAATCCCTTTTTCCTTGGTGTATGGCATGGAAGCAGTTCTGCCCGTTGAAGTAGAGATCCCTTCCATGCGAGTCTTATCTTAGGTGGAGTTGTCCGAGGCGGAGTGGATGCGATAAAGGCATGAGCAGTTGAACCTAATTGATGAGAGGCGATTGAAAGCCATATGCCACGGTCAAACCTATCAGCAGAGGATAACTAGATTCTTCAACCAAAAGGTACATCCAAGACACTTCAAGGTAAATGACCCAGTCCTAAGGAAAGTACTGCCAGTCTTTCCTGTTCTCGGAGGCAAATTCGCTCCAAACTATATCGATCTGTACGTGATTAAAAAAGTGCTCGCCGGAGGTGCCCTGATTTTTGCAGAAATGGACGGTCGTGAGTTTTCCACGCCTGTTAATTATGATGCTGTGAAGATGTATTATCCCTGATAAAATCTAACATTTTTGCAGCAAAAGTTTTCAAGTGTTTGGTTTTATACTTTGAATCACAAACATTTCACTTATGAATAAATGGTTTCAATCAATTTAAAGATAGAATGTATGCATTGGCTTTAAGTTCTACATGGTTATTTTGTTAATCTGCATCATCGATTTCAAAAAGGGAAATCTGTTTGGACAATCTGATAACTCATGTAGGATGAATTGAATGTGTCGAATGAGGTGCATCAGGATGATGAAAGGCAAGTCCTATCCTATATGCAGTTCCATGCACTAATCCCCAGTGAGTTGAGTGAAAAAATTCCATGTCTGCAAGGTAAAAAGTTATCTCACAAAAGGTACGGCAACCGAAGTGACGAAAGGTAATTCATTTCTCTATCCCAAACACTACGGTTATCCATTGTTTCGCTACTTTGAGCCTAAACGCTTGCAGAAATCCTTTCAAATTACCTCTGTCAAGAACCACCCCACATCGGGGCAAACTGGAGGCAAGTCAGCATTATAAGGTGAAAAATGAATAGAGATTGTCTTGCTCTCACTCGCATCAATCTTCAAGTGTTGCTTTTTCAGATGAATTCACACAAAGTTCAAGTGCCTTAGGATGACGAAGAGCATTTTTTTTCTCTATCTTATACACATTTTATCCTTTGCTAAGCCCAATTGAGCCTGCAAATTTGTTTTTTAAACCTAATTGGTGATCATCTCCCACACTAGGGCAAGGTAAAAGCCATTACTGTCCACGCAGTATATTCGGAGCGCCGATAAAAGACGAAGACCCTGAAAGTCCAAATGTTAGTCACTCCGTCAAAACAAGCCAAAGTGTGGCTGGCCAATGTATACATTATAGACAGTGTGTGTCAAAAGTCAAAAAATAAAATACGAGGGGGCATGCAAAAGCAGTGTGCCTGGTAAAAGCAAGGCCAATGCCCGTGAAAAAAAAAAAAGAAAAGAAGAAGAAGAGAATGAAAAAAAAATAATGAACAAAAAAAGAGAGAACTTCAGAATAGAAAATGTTGAGATGTGTTAAAGTGTTCCACAGTTTTAAGGAGTCAAGTAATAAGCTCTCGAGGCTAATGGAATATCTACCGAGAAGACAATCCCTTGCGAAAAAGAGGACCGGTGATAATGCCTAGATGATCACCAACTCTCACCCTATTTATACACATTTTTTAGCCTTATGATCCATTCATTTCTTAACCCATGAGCCTAGCTTACGTTACGTCCCTCATAAAGTCTCTTCAGATTAGCTCACTTGAACTAATGTGGAGTTTTAGATGTTTATAAGTTTAGCTCGAAGAAGTGCGAGCAAGTTCATTTCTATCTCATTTTGTAGGGTTCTTGACTTGTAAACCCGGAGACGATTGCGGGGTATTTTCTTTCAATAGCCTTGACTCAAAGAGTCCCCTTTTGCTAAGCCATTGACCAAGCCCACGTTACGGTCCTAACAAAGACCTCTCAGATTGGTAAGGTCGTACCGCTCGTGAGAATACTCGGACCCTTGTCTACATGATGGTGAGATAGAGCGATTCTCATAAATCAGCCTTTTTCGATGAGAATGAGTGAAAGCCCTTTCGGACCGAAAGTCCCTCATTTGACATTTTCAAGACACCTACTTGTGAATCCGGATTGTCTTATCATGATTCTCCCCAGTGAAGTTTTGTAATGCCAATTCAATAAAATCGTCATGCATGAAAATCGATTGAATTTATAGTGCATAAGTATATGTGTTCTTGATTGTCCATGAATGCATATTACATGTTGCCTAAAACCGTGTCTAGTAGGAGACACGCCCTCAAGAGTCAGAGATATCACCAGGTAAGCATATCTCTATCCCTTGGATGTCTGTGTTTATCTAGGTATTTGTTAACTTGTTCGAGCAATTGACATGCCTCGAATCTTTAATCAGTTGTGTTGCAATCATTCGACGTCTTTGACAACGTCCAAATGTCTATCGATCAAGCCTTTTCAGGTACTTTTGATAATATCCAAGTACTTTGTCAAGGAACCCCTAAACATTCGGGCTAGCTCCTGGTTTTACCAATCGTTAAGTACCTGCGACGATATCCAGGTATTTATCAATCAAGTCCTTTCAAATATCCTAGATGACAACTAGATATTTTGTTAGGCACACTTTTCACATAATCTCAAAAGATTCACCCGCGACACGTCTATGAGGAAGGTATAGGCGCAACGGCCAAATCTTTACAAGTGCCTATGACGATGTATAGGTATCTCGTAAAGGTCAGAATATTCTCCCAATCTCAGAAGATTCCCCCGTGACATGCCTATGAGGAAGGTATAGGCATAGCGGCCAAATCTTTATGAGTACGTATGAGGAAGGTATATCTATTTCATAAAAGTCGAAATATTCTTCTAATCTCAGAAGATTCCCCCGTGATATGCCTGTAAGGAAAGGTATAGGTGCAGCGGCCAAATCTTTACAAGTGCCTATGATGATGTATAGATATCTTGTAAAGGTCGGAATGTTCTCTCAATTCCAAATGTTCCCCTGCGGCTCACCTATAAGGAAGGTATATGTGAAATGGCCAAATCTTTACGAATACCTATGGCGATGTATAAGAATATCGTAAAGGTCGGAATATCCTCATGATCTCGGAAAGTTCCCCCGTGTCGTGCCTACGATGATAATTAGATACAGCGGCCAAATCTTTACGAATACCTATGTCAATGTATAGGTAGTTTGTAAAGGTCGTAATATTTTTCATTTTGCTAAATTTTTCTCTCGAGAACCCCAGATGATAACTGGATACATTGAGCTTTTTTCGCGTGTCTTGACTGAATTGCAGGTCACCAGAGTTCATCAGCGTTCATCAGGCAATATCTTTGGGTTAGAGTCTAAACATTTGCCAAACAATTTCAAAAATCATGGCAATGCCTCAAATTACTTCACTACCCAAGTTAGGTGAGTAATTCCAAGTATGTTTTCTATTTTACGCCAGCATGCATCATTTCTTATTGCATTTCAAAATGGGACTCATACTCCCACCAAAAATAACATTCATTGCATTTTCATAGTCAAAATTTAGGCATCATTTAGTTTTTGAACGCAACCTTTTCGAGCTCACCTTCAAAGAAGGGCAGCTGTTGGCACCTAAATTTCGATCGACCATTTAATGATTCTTTGCATAGAAAATTAGGGATTAAATTTTAACCTCTAAACAAAAATATTAAAATTGCATAGCATACAGTTTAAGTTCATATAGGTTAGTTGCATTCCGCATCGGACCGGCAATGGCAAGCGAGCTTAAAATTCATCATGTAAACCGAGCTCAGGCACCGAATGAAATTTGGCTCACTCAAGGGATTGGGGGCCGAAAATCACACGTCAAAAAGGCTTTGGTTGTCTTAATTTGAGCTTAAATTATCCCATCAAGTTTAATTGAATAAAAGCCCAAATTAATTCAACCAACTTGGAATTAAATAAAAATTAAAGGATAAAGCCTAAGCCCATTAGGACTAGAAAGCCCGGCCAATTAACCTAGGGTTACGATATAAATATATGATTATACCCATCAATCAGGGAGACTCTCATAATTTTCGGAGAGCAGGGGAGGCCACACATTGAAACACACGGCCATTATTCAAAAGACGAGAAAGAGGTGGTTAGGGAGGAGACAGTGAAACAATTATACATGAAAAAAGAGAGGGAGCTTCTAGGTGCACCATCGAGCTACTGTCTCACCATACACACGTTCTGCAAAGTCAAAGCAATTCTCCATGGTGAATCCGGCATCAACGAACTCTCTTCCACGCCGGTTCTTCATCTTAGACACCCGAACAGCCTCGTTACTTCATCTTGCGAAACAGCTACACCGCAAGTCTCTATTCGACAACGACAGCGATGAGGCTGTCGAGACGAGAACTTGCTGATTTGAGCCCTCCCTACACCGACTAGCCAAGTAGCAACCAGCAAGCTTTCATTGTCTCTTTTGCAGGTTTTCAGGAGCTTTCAAAGTATTCCCGACGACCAACCCCTCACTACCGCCCGCAAGCTAGTCCTTGATCGAGAGCCACGCCATTGTAAAGCCCACTGTGTGCACCACCGTGTGCACCACCGTGAGCGACATCGTCATCACCACCATCGTCACCGGTCCACCCGCCATTGATCATCTCGATTCGCAATCCCGATCCGCGAGTTCAAATTTGGAAATATCCCGAAATTAGGTAAGAACGTTATCCAATACTTTCGGAATATTTGGTTTCCTAATTTTTCGATATTTCAAATATTTTGATGAATATTTTGTGGATTGCTAGAAATTTTTAAGATAATGTTTTCTTTATCCGCAATGCTCTAGAATGTCCAAAATTAGGAATTTTTCTTAATTTTGCAACGTATCTAGACGATTATCCGACCTTATCTCTAAGGTACGATACGCGGTGATACGGAAAATCGTTATCTTATCCATAATTACTTGGATACGATAATAGATTTTATTCGTTTTCCAAATTCGAACAATCAACTTTCCGTCGATATCTATAACCCTATAGATATGACCGCTAGTTCGATTCTCTTTCCTAATTCAAATAAGATAAGAAGAATCTTGCGGATTGCGTGGATTGTTTGAATTTGGTTGTTATCTTTGTTTGATTTTTTTATAAGAAATCCAAAAATATGTTAGTTAGGATTTAGATTAGGAGTTTTGCATGTTTAGGAAATCCTAAATGTATCTAGAAGATAAGATAACCTTTTTTATTTAAATTAGGAATTAGAGTAATTTATTTCCTAGTTTAATTTAGATATTATCCTGATCTTGATGATTCGTTTTGGGGTAATTTTAATTTCGAATTTTAATAAAAAATATAAAAAAAGAAGTCACTTTAGGATAGATTAAATTATCATTTTTTTAGAACAGATTGCATGTTAATTTTAGGTCGCGACACTAAGCAGTTGGCCAAATGATTTGAAACATCATCTTTCTTTTAGGGATCACGAGTTTGCACTTTGCCACTCACCACTTTTCTCTACTTGTGCCAAGCACCGTCAAATTAGGGCACATCTCATCAAATAATTGATGTGAACTGAATTCACAAGTATCGGATCATCTGATGATGCTCTATCCTCAATGGTCCAATCCCAATGAAAATCACTTATTAATGCCTTCAGAGCAAGGTTAGCTTAACTTTTCAAACGTCTCCAAAGAAATAGCAAACTCTTACTTAAGGGACAATCATGACCACTGATCATATTTAAGGCGAAATGAGCTAACGTGGCAACTGATGTTACTATCGTGACCGATACATAAAATATCATCTCCTACTCGGAGGATCTAAATTGGCATTGAATTCGAAATAAAATAGAGAAACAAAAGCATCCTACCTGAGTTAAAAGCTTGATGCACCAAGCGCCCCATCATTACCGATCTCATCTTTTTTCTAGAAGAGCACGAGGCGGAATTCAGCACGAGCTGTGAGTAGTCACCGTCTGTTGCTGCCTGGAAGTGGAAGACATCCCACGGCAACAACATTCGACTTTCACCTTCGGTATTAAGTCAATTAAAATCACGCCCCTCACCCATTTTAACATTTTTCAATCCAAAACACTTAAAACTTTCACAAAAATAATCATAAAAAAGACTTTCACGAAATATAAATATTGGTAGCATATAAATTCACATTATCGCCCCGTTTTTTTGTGCAGTACTTTCAATTTTAGACAATAAAGAAACATGTTATCTTTCTTTTTCTTTTTTTAAGCTGCAACAAACAGACCTAAATTAACATGGAGCTTGCTCGAGTCCAGATTATCGCACTTCCATATTTTCGTGACCCACTCCCGAGATCAGGGTCCTTTCGACTTTTGCGGGACGGAGGGATCATCACATCCGTGCGCGAATTGTCTAAGTTGGATTGCTAAATTCACGGGAAAAGTACCAAAAAAGTCCTAAACCTTTTGCATTGATGCCAATTTAGTCCTAAACCTTTTTTTGGTGTCAATTCAGTCTTAAACCTTTTGCATTTGTATTAATTTAGTCCTAAACTTTTTTTTTGTGCTAATTAAGTCATAAACCTTTTAAATTAATGCTTACCTTACCAAAAAAAAAAAAAAACCGTTTAAATTAATGCCAATTCAGTCCTAAGCTTTTATTTTTGTGCCAATTTAGTCCTTCCAGCCAATTTTGACCGGAATTTGCCAACGTGGACGCCGGCTGGCCAGCAACCGGTCATCGGCGCCGACGTGGACAAATTTAAATAATATTTTAATATTTTTTTTCCTTTTTTCTTTTTTTTTTCTAATTTTTTTTTCATCCTCCTTCCTCTGGTCGGTTGCCGGTTCGGTGACTGACCAGAGGCCAGAGGCCGACGAGGCTCAACCTCGCTAGATCCGGCGAGGTCGAGCCTCGCCTGACCATGGCAAGGCTCGCCCTCGTCGCGACCTCCAACGAGGGCTCGAGCCTCGCCCAACCAAGGCAAGGCCGCCCTCGCCAGCCTTTGGCCTGTCGCCGGATCGAAAAGGAGGATAAAAAAAAAAGAAAAAAAGGAAAAAAAATATTAAAATATTATTTAATTTGTCCACGTTAGCGCCGGTGACCGGTCGCCAGCCAAAATATTATTATTAAAATTTGTTGATGTTGTGAGGAAAGAAAATCCATATCTACCTCTGAACAAGCTTGGCTTCTTGTTGTTGACAAAGCCTTATCAATATGATCTTACGCCTGTAAAAGTTGAAAGACAAAATTGGAGATATGCAAATGACATGCATATGGCTATCAAACCATTTGAGAGATAAAGACTGAAATTGCCTTCAATTAGACCTCTTTTTGGTAATTGAAACCCATTTCATTAAAGTGGCAACGATCAAATGCAACAAAATTTTTACAAACAAACGAGCCCCATAAGCCAACTATTCAAGAGTATTGAATGTACTCTTTAACATCCACAAAGTAGACAATAATAAGGCCAACTGCACTTTTCAAATATTGAATATATTACTTAAAGCAAAAATTTCTTGCCCAGAATGCTTGTGCTCTATACAACATCATTGCCACATCTTAAACACTTTCAAAACTACAAAAAAAAAAAAAACAATCTCTATCTCTTGATCTTAAATTTGAGAGTATTGTATCAATAAAAAGTATAAGTACTAATCCTACTTCCAACTCTTCAAACATCTACTTCTGGTAAATTTTCCTGGTAAATTTTCCTCTTTCTTGGAGAACTTGTTGATCAAACACTTCCATTATCATTCAAATGCTCCACGGCTTGTTTCCATTCTTCTTGTTTCCTTGTCGTAATGTCCACCTTTGGCCACTATACAAAAGAAAAGCATCAATCAATCAAATGTTAAATGTTTACATAACAAGTTTACTACCATAAAGCTACACCTATAATCCCATTGCAGTGATAAATTTGCGAGATGCGCTCTTTTCCTTCCTAGCATTATCCACATCATGGTTGATATTTCTTAATAGCGAAATGGCTCGACTATCTTCTAGTCCAGGCTATTAAGAACCATAATACTCTAGTTAAAATGGCACTTACAGTTATTCAAGAACATGATCACTTACTTAAAAGTAAGATTAAGAGTATCTTTTGAGTGGTGGCACTATTATGATGCATCTCCACGACAAGTGAGTTGGCTTATCTCTATCCGACTATCTCTTCATCCTGTTCATTAAGAAAATGAAGTTAAAAATATTGACACAAACAAAGACTAGATACATAAAATGAATGACCCTTACCTTTTCTTTTTGTTTCAATGGACAACTTCTTGAGTAGTAGCCTTGCTTGAAGCACAAATGGCATGTGATTTTCATGCCTTGTCTTGACACTTTGAATCCATTTTTAAATTTTTCTTCCTCTCTTATCCTTTTCTGTTTAGGCCAACCAAGTATAACCTGAGGCATTGGTGCCACCAAAGGTTGTCTATCACTAGAAGACCACAGGTTATCGCCATCCATTGCTTCGAAGTAGTGACTGCATGTCTTTAAATAGATATCCTTCTTGTACTAGTGGGCAACAAAAGTTTCTATCTCCTCCCCTTTGAATAGTATGACACAAATTGCATGAGGGCATGGAATCCCACTGAAGTCCCATGCCCTTCAAGAACAAGAGTTGTTTCTTATGTTCACTACAAATTTATCATTCCTATGGCGCACTTCAAATCCATCTTCTCCATTCTAAGCACATGACGAAAGGCACTTTCTTTTTTATTGCCTTCTATCTTCTCTCTGTCTCACTCAATCTCTCTCTGGCTCTCATAGTTCGAACTAACTCCTAAACCCCTCTTTGTTTCTCTCTCTCTCTCTCTCTCTCTCTCTCTCTCTCTCTTAAGCTGGCCCAACCAGTCCCATTTGTGCTGTACCATTTATTTGGGCAGGTGGCCTGCCATTGTCTGGCTGACATCCGGCCAACCTGCCCCCGTCCCGTCCCGTCCATCCTCACATACTCTGCTTCTGCGTCCTCTCTATCGCATGCTTGTGTGAGGGTAAAATGGAAAAATGCATGGCTGGGCTTGGTTGAAGGGAAAGGAGAGGTGGGTTGGGATGGCCTGGCTTTGCTTTTCTAAAAATATTTTGCAAAATAATAAAAAAGAAAAATATATTCTAATAAACCAAATTAATAAAAAAAGGCACTTTCTTTTTCTTTTTTTAAGCTGAAACAAACGGACTTAAATTAACATGGAGCTTGCTCGACTCCAGATTATCGCACTTCCATATTTTCGTGACCCACTCCCGAGATCAGGGTCTGTTGACACCTAAATTTTGGCGCATCATTTAGTGGTTAATTGCATAGAAAATTAAGGATTAAATTTTAACCCCTAAAAAAAATATTAAAATCGCATAGCATATAGTTTAGGTTCATATAGGTTAGTTGCATTTGCATTGGACCAGCGGTGAATGGACTCGAGTGAACGGCTCTCAACTTAATGAAATTAGACTAAGTCCACATTCAAGAAAATTCTTGGCCAAGCCCATGAACATTATAA
Organism: Syzygium aromaticum; assembly: GCA_024500025.1. Classification (NCBI taxonomy): domain Eukaryota; kingdom Viridiplantae; phylum Streptophyta; class Magnoliopsida; order Myrtales; family Myrtaceae; genus Syzygium; species Syzygium aromaticum. The sequence goes on from CM044891.1 coordinate 28,376,901, forward strand.
GAGCTAAAATTTTCATTGGAAAATGTCGAGTTGGAAAATATTGGTTTGTCAATCTTGATATTATCACGATTCAAATTGAATGAATTGATATTATCACAGAGATATTACAATATTCTCTTTGAATCAAAATAGGAAGTAATTGCAAGCAAAACCCTAAACTTTGCCTATAAATACAATCAATAAGAAGTCGTGAAAAGGGGGGGGGGGGAGCTCGAGAATTCCCAAATAATTTTTAGAAAGACGCAAGTGATACACGTGAGATTTAAGGGAGAGAGAAAGACTCGGCCGCGTACGTACGCAACAACCGCCGCGTTGCCCCACCGCCGCTCCTGCATTGCCTGCACTTACGCCGTGTTCACCGCTGCCATTTACGCCTCCATTACTGCCATTCGTCCAAAAGAGAGAGGAAGAAGAATTTTACTGAGACAACACTCACAAGTCTCTCCCTGGGTCAAAAGACTACACATTCAACACAAGAAGACACGTTCTGCACACAAAGGACGACTCGTAGACGAAGGCACCATGTCCCAGCTCATCGCTCCGTGACCCCTTCACTTTGCCGTCTACTATAGTCACTCCCAACCATTATGTGTCGCAAGTACGTCCCAACGATGTTCAGCTAGCCTACGTGATCAACACCAGTGAACCATCATTGCCGGACCTGCAAAGCCGATGATCAAACGAGCTAGTCCCTGCACTACGATATCTTTAGTGTTCCTTGGAGATCACTTATTACTCTACGATTGGTTTCTTTGATACCTGCAGGTCTTCCAGTCGTTGTTGCTCATTCCCTGGGCATTATTTTTACTTGGAAGTTTCGTTAAAGTTGCTGCCAATTAATCAGTCTATCATTGGCGATTCCCCTCACCAACACAGATATTGCTGCACTAAGATCATCAAGCCACACTCCTCAGTCACTGTGAGCAATCGCAAGGTCAGATCTTGCCGCCACCACATTCGTCGATCCATTAGCCACCAGTCATCCGATTCGCAATCTCGATCCGCTGCAAATTCAAATTTGGAAAGAAATCTGCAAATCATGTAATTATCTTATCCCGATTTGATCTGAATATTTTGTTGCCTAATTCGTGCTTATTTATATCTAATTTTGCATATTTGAATAGTAAGCATTATTTCAATTAGGATTTATTTCCTTTTTTTTGAAATCTTGGATATCTATTACTTATCAAATTTGGATAGAATTTAGATTTTTCAAAATCTTTTGAATATATCCAAGATATTTGAGATATCAAAATTTTTTCAATATGTGATCGATTAGGAAAATTTCCTAATCCGCAACCGTACACATGGAAATAAATCTATCTATCAGGCTTTAGATAGAGTTATTTCCATAGCGAATATTTTGAATTTTAGGATGGATATGTTATGCTTCAAATCGAAACTTAATTCGAAAGATTTAGCGGTTATATTTTTTTTACTAAAAATTTGTGATTTGAATTTAAATTCGAAAATACAAAAAAAAAACTTCATAAAAGAAAATCAAAAATTTTTCTCTAAGTCAAGATTTATCAAAATTGTCAAATTGAGTATTTTTCCTGATATTGGTACCGAAAGGGCGTTAGGGTAATCTAGCGTAACCAAGTCCCCAAATTTATAATTTCTAGTTCGCAGAAATAAAATAGTACTCCCGCTATTTTATTTAGGTTTCTAATCAACCTACCGTAAATGATTAGTGGTGACTCCCATTGAAAATATTTGCATGCTCACAATTGGACCTAAGTTGCGATTTGGTAGAGTTTGGGAGAACTTGAGCTATGTTAGTTAATTTAATTGATCTAGTAATCCATTAGCCTAAGATCGAAAACCCGATTTTTTTAGATCACGACAGCTTGGCAACTCCGCTGGGGACAACTTTAATTTTTTGAAAATTTAAAGAGGACTCAAGCCAAAAAAAATTTTGAGACAAAAATCACTTGATTTGGCAAAATTTAATTGAATTCTCATTCTTAGGTGTTAAATGTTTTTGCAGGATAGGAGTTATAAGGGAAGTAGTGATTGGCTAACCCTTTGTTTTGCAGGTTTGGTGGAGTGGAATTTGGTTTAATTTTCATACTATTGAAGTGGTGGTTGCATATAATTGTTGTGCATGATTTACAGTATTTGCACTACACCACACACAACCTGTGACCGAACCTGGGTCACACCCATAATTTTAAGATAGTATTTAGATGGTTCTTTAACCTTAGCGGTAAGGCTTCGCTAAAGGTTATCCCACTCAAATCCCGAAAATTTTTCCAAAAAAATGGCTCAAGGGTCGTCCTCATGCTCGTGAGGCTACAACGCATGGAGGTTGCCCTTATCAACCGAACCGAACCGAAGTGATTAGACCCGACTAGTCATGACTATTGTACGCGAGGCTACGACGCGTCGTTCCGTTCATCATTTCACTTTGCAAAAGCCATTATAATAGATAGATTAAGATTTAAACTCACGATTCATGTGCATGTCTCTGTGATTGACATTTTCTCCCCAAAGATGGTAATTTCTCGAGCTTTATCTTTGATTTTCTTCATCTTATTTTGAGTCGATCCATGATTTAGGTTGAGTTATTTGGCACGTGGTCTATATAAGAATGGGTCGCCTCGATATCCGTTTCGTGCCTACTCCGAAGCTGGAGCTCAAGAAGTTATGGAGCTAGTTGAAGCCAAATGGTCAGCAGTACGTTCTCAAACGCATTTGATTCATGCTGTCAATCTTAGACATAGATGTTCAGAGCGGGATCATGCAGGCACTCGCTCATTTTTGGTGCCCCAAGACAACCATATTTGTGTTTGGAGGTAAGTTTGAGCTCACACCGACTTTGGAAGAATACAGTATTGCCATTGGGAAATCAATTGAGTTGGATATAGTCGAACCACCCATTAAGGTAGATCCTATGGTAGTGCTTGTTGAATTTTTGAATTTGACTAAAAAAGAAATTGAAAAAGTGATAAGGGGTAATTGTCAAGCATGCCCATTATCTTTTCTTATTGAATGTTTTGAAAACAACTCCGTCCTCACGAGATCTAAAATTTTTATCTTAGCTTTATTTAGACTCATCATTTTTCCATTCCGTCAAAATGCTATTGATCCCGTCATAGCTTGGACGGTAAAACTAATATGTGGTGGAGTTAGTTTTATAAACACAATTCTAGCAGAGACTTTCATATCTCCAACACAATTCAAGAAAGGAAAAAATAGAACTTTTCGAGCCTCGATTGAGCTTTTACAAATCTGGCTTTTCTCACACCTTTCTCAATTTGGGGAAGATATGACTGTATTTGAAATGGGCATGACTGATAACCCTATTTTAAGGTTCAAACAAATACAAGATCAAACTAAGAGTCTGCACTATACGCAATGGGTCCATCTATTCAACAATCCAAACTCTAAGATTTTCCTTTGGCAAGCTGTGTGGTTTCAGGAGGTCGAGGCTCGACTATACCATGGCGATCAAAAGCCCGTACCTTTGATGGGCATTTACGGGACAACTTGCTATTAGCCCCTTCGGGTTACACGTCAATTCCGAGTTCTGCAGAATGTCCCACCTCTACTCAGGCCCAATGAATTTCAAGTCTAGTTCGAGAAAGGCGAGTCCTACAAAGTTGAGCTTAGGCGTCATTCTGAGGCTTGGCAGAATTGTTCCACTCAGAAGCTGATTTGGCCTGCAAATGAGCCCACTGGAAGGATAAAGCGTCACTTTGCCACGGCCCGGTATGTTTAGTAACATACAATCCCTACTGAGATACTCCCGAAGATCCCGGTCGTGACAGTACGGCATACCCTTCAGACTCAAATCAAAATCAGCGAAGAAAAGGCAATGAAGGCCCAGGATAAGGCAGATGCTCTGGTTGAAGAGAATGCCCGATTACGGCGTGCCTTGAAGGCCCATTCGTCTATAAATCATGTGGCCTCTAAAAAGAGGAAGACCATATGATTTCTTGTTTGGTTTAGGGAGTTTTTCATCTTTTTAGGAGGAAATGTTAGCTTACTATTAACATATTTTGGTAATAGATGTCGTTTCTGAACAATTTTTATAAGAATTCTTTTGAGACATTTTCTATTTTGAGCAATTCAATAAAAAACGTTAAGCTATAATTTGTAAATTTTGGAATTAGTCTAAGTTTTTATTGAATGAAGCAATTTAGAATTTCGAGATTTACTGGACGAATCGGTCTTTTGAAAGAAATTTCATCTTGAGGGTCTAGGGGATGTCATGGACCGACTCATTATTCTTACTTATTGTATTCATTCGATTGTTACTTTTGTAGGTAATTTGCCACGAATCCCCCTCATCCTCATAATACTCGATCGGTGACCAAAGGAAGGATGGCCAATCAAGCCAAGATTGCAGCCATGATTGACGAAAAGCTTAAAGAACATATAAATGCAATGAATGAGCAGATCGCGGCTACCATGTCCAAAATGATGAGTGATCTCATGGCCAAGCAGCAACAGATCAATACTGCCTCTCAATCGGAGATTCCACCTCCAACCCGTCAAGGTCTCCGCCCTGACAAAGCTCCTGTAGTAAATACTAATCCAACCTTTCAACTGGACGATGTCATTTTGATTGACACTAGTGCATCTCTGGCAGCCAATGTTCTTCATCCACCCTCCAATGATGAGAATGCTAAATTGCTGGCTAAGCTCGACCAGAGGTTACGTGAAGTGGAGGGAACTCAAAGTGTTCCGCCTATTGATTTGTCTGTTTTTACCCGGGTCTAAGTGCCCGATAAATTCAAGATGCCTGCTTTCGAGAAGTATGACGATACCTCAAACCCAATTCAGCACATCAAGATGTACCGGGGGCTCATGAACAGATATGTTTCTAATGGACCTTTAATGATCCAAACCTTTCAAGCAAGCTTGAAGGATATTGCGATGAGGTGGTATACCAACCACCAGATCAACCAGAAGGATTCGTGGGAAGAGGTGGCAAACCTTTTCGTCAAGCACTTTAAATTCAATCTCGATGTCACCATTACAAGGGAGGACCTAGAGAGAGCTGAGTAGAAAAAGGGCAAGACACTAAAGGAGTATGCCACTCATTGGAGGAACATAGTGGGACAGATCATGCCTGAACCTTCAGAGCGTGACTTAATGAAATTGTTTGTGTCCACTCTACCACAGCCGGTTCGTTCATGAATGTTAGTGACGGCCATCCAATCTTTTAGCCAACTAATAGCCATGGGTGAGGAGATTGAGTCTGGGCTCAAGAAAGGATGGTACAGTGAGTCGGGTTCATCAGGCAAAAGATTTACTAATAAGAAAGACAAAGAGCATGCCCCCGAAGTCAACATGACTTATATACAGAAGATGCCAGCTTAGGCCCCAAAACTACAATTTACCACCAGGCAGCCAATCTCTTATGGGCAGCAAGGCCAGCAGGACCCACACCCGCAACGCAAAGCTCGCCAATTTACTCCACTTCCTGGGACGTCATCTCAGGTACTAGCAGTGCTAAGGAAGAAGAATTTGCTGAGTTTGGAGCCACAAAGATCTAACGCTACTGGCTTTGCAAGGTACGATCCATCGAAGAGAGGTGAAGTAGGACATTCGATAGACAATTGCCAAGTACTTAAACATCGAGTACAGGATCTACTCGAGACTGGAGCGTTTGCATTACAACTAGCCGGTAAGCCCAATGTGCAGAACAATCCGCTCCCTGATCATTCGAGCAGTGCAAATGTTGTCCTTGGCCCGGCGGTCAAGCAGGTTCAAGACTTCAGGGTCCCTTTCAAAAATATGTTCGACGCTTTAGTCCGAGCTGGTTATGTTTCGACCGGTAAAGCGGTGTAATTCGGTGTCATTCGGTGAAATAGAAAAGAATATGGATGAGTTGGTAAGAGAGGAAATGATTGGGACAGCAGATGAATTCGGGGTATTGGCCGCTATATCTCAAGTCATCATTGACTGGAATGAAGAACTCGCAATGATGGCCGATGAACAAATTAAGTGGATCCTGATGTGCCCCCTCTCGAGGACGCCTCTGAAGATGACCTCGGGATCATTATATCCGATGCTTCGAAAGTATTGGTCCTGGCATCACCCTCAGCCCTACGCTTATGAAAGTAACAAGATGGTTCCATGGTCATACGACGTTGATCTAAAGCACAAGGTTAAGGACCTCTTAGATACTGGGGCATTCACATTCCGTGCTTCGTGGCTCTTCCAAGGTTGAGACGATCTTCTCATAGTTCCAAACATCCAGACTACACCCCCGAGTCCTGCAAGAATGATACATGAAGAGAAGGAGGTGATCAACACTCTAGGACAACTGAGTGGCAAGTTCGACTACTACGTGAAATATTCGGCTCCCTCGAGCTTCTATATTGACCCACGTGATATCGTCCCCGATGGATGGGGAGGTATGGATAATCTAACACCTCTAGTGACAGAAGATTATGATGATGTGATGGAGGGAATCACTGCTCTATTCAATAACATGCTCATTTGAGCTATCGAGGAAGGATCGTTGGATGAAATGGGCACTGGCCTGCGAGAGTAACACCTTTACTTTTTTCGCACACTCCCTTGCATGGGAATTTCTATTGCTTTCTAGGACTTGTCCCGTCTCGGGAGTTGTTTTTAGGATTTTTCATTTCTATGAGTTTATTGTCCCAGTTTCCATTCCAATAAATGTAATTCATTCAGTGATAATCAATGAATTTACAAATTATTTTCATTTTTTGAGGGTATGTTGAGGTACATCAAACTAGCCCGGTGATGATATCCAACCGATAAAAGAAAAATATAGTCCAAGGAAAATTCTGAGGCCTAGGCTTCTTCATGCTCCATCGTGTTAAAACCTTCTTAAAAAAATTCAAAAAAAAATTTTAAAAGAAGAGAAAAAATTAGGAAAAAATGCAATATTTACCCCTGTTTATCCTTCTGAATCCCTTACTTTATGTTTCAGGGACAATATTGTGACACGTGAGGGTATAGGAGCTATCCAATCTGATGAATTATGTGCAGCCGAGCTTGATCCCAATGACACCGACAAACTCGACAATTCCTCAGACATTCAGCGTGATCTAGAGCGGCATGAAAGGCCCGAAGTTCTCACATTAGACCAAACTGTCATCGTTAACTTGAGTGATTCCGGAGAACCCAGAGAAGTGAAGAGAAGGGCAAATCCTCCTAAGAGTGAGACGAAATGTCCGATCCAGTTGCCGCATAAGTAGGTAAGTCTTTCAACCAAAAAGTGCGTCAACGACACTTCAAGGTAAATGATCTAGCCCTGAGGAATATACTCCCGGACTTTCCTGTTCCCGGAGGCAAATTCGCCCCAAACTACATCGGTCCATATGTGGTTAAAAATGTGCTTCCCGGAGGTGCCATGGTTCTGGCAGAAGTGCATGGTTGTGAGTTTTCACTCTTGTTAATTCTGATGCTGTGAAAATGTATTACTCCTGATAAAATCTAACATTTTGCAGCAAAAGCTTTTAAGTGTTTATTTTTATATTATGAATTGCAAACATTTCACTGATGAATAAATGGTATCAATCAATTTCAAGTTAAGATGTTTGCTTTGGCTTTAAATTCTGCATGGTTATTTTATCGGTCTGCATCATCGACTTCAAAAGGGAAATCTATTTGGACAATCTTATAACTCATGTAGAATGAATTGAATGTGATGAATGAGGTACATTGGGATGATGAAAGGCAAGCCTTATCCTATACACAGTCCCATGGACTAATCCTCAGTGAGTTGAGTGGAAAAATTCCATATCTGCAAAGTAAAGAGTTATCTCGCAAAAGGTACGGCGATTGAGATGACAAGAGGCATTTCATTTCTCTACCTTAAACAGTACAAGTTGTCCATTGTTTCACCATTTTGAGCCTAAACGCTTTGAGAAATCCTTTTAAATTACCCCTGTCAAGAACGACCCCACATCGGGGCAAACTAGAGGTAAGTCAGCATTATAAGGTGAAAAATGAGTAGAAATTTTCTTACTCTCACTTGCATCAATCTTCGAGTGTTACTTTTTCAGATGAATTCACACGAAGTTTGAGTGCCTTAGGATGACGAAGAGTATTTCTTTCTCCATCATATACACACTTTATCCTTTGCTAAGCCCAATTGAGCCTGCAAATTCGTTTCTTGAACCCAGTTGGTGATCACCCCATACGCCGGGGCAAGGCAAAAGTCATCATTGTTCAAATAGCATATTCGGAGTGTCGATAAAAGATGAAGACCCTTGAGAGTCCAAATGTTGGGTAATTTGGTAAAAACAAGCCAAAGTGTGGTTGGCCAATATATGCATTATAGACAGTGTGTGTCAAAAGTCAAAAAAAAAAAAAAGAGGAAGGGTAAGAAAAAGTAGTGTGCCTGGTAAAAGTAAGGCCAATGCCCCTAAAAAAAAAGGTCGAAAAAAAAGGGAGATCTTTAGAGAAAAAAATGTCAAGATATGACATGTCAAAGTCATGAATCCCAGTGGAACAGTAATTCTACAAGTCTCAAGAGAATCAAGTGACGAATTCTCGAAATCAATGGAGCACCTATCGAGAAGACAATCCCTAGTGAAGGAGAAGACCGGTGATAATGCCAAGATGATCACCAACTTATTCGCCCAAATTATACACATTTGAGCCTAATGATCCATTCATTTCTCAACCCATGAGCCTAGCTTACATTACATCCCTTGCAAAATCTCTTCAGATTAGGACACTTGAGCTAACGTAGAGTTTCAGATGTTTATAAGCTTAGCTCGAAGAAGTGCGAGCAAGTCCATTTCTATCTTATTTTGTAGGGTTCTTGATTTGTAAACCCGGAGACAATTGCGGAGTATTTTCTTTCAATAGCCTTGACTCAAAGAGTCCCTTTTGCTAAGCCATTGACCAAGCTCACGTTATAGTCCTGACAAAGACCTCTCGGATTAGTAAGGTCGTATCGTTTGCGAGAATACTCGGACCCTTGTCCACAGGATGAATGTGAGATTGAGTGATTTTTATAAAATAGCCATTTTTCGATGAGGATGAGAGAAAGCCCTTCCGGACCGGAAGTCCCTCTTTCGACATTTTCAAGATATCTGCTTGTAAATCCGGATTGTCTTGTCATGATTCTCCCTAGTGAAATTTTGTAATACCAACTCGATAAAATCATCATGCATGAAAACCAGTCAAATTTATAATGCACGAATATATGCGTCTTTAATTGCCCATGAATGCATATTACTTGTTATCTATAACCGTGTTAGCAAGAGACACGCCCTCAAGAGTCAGAGATATCATCAGGTAAGTATATCTCTATCCCTTTGATGTCTGTGATTATCTAAGTATCCCTAACCTATTCGAGCAATTGTCAGGTCCTATATTTGATTATCTCTAGATGCCTCTAGCAATATCCAGGTATCTATTGATCAAGCCTTTTCAGGTACCTTTGATAATATCCAGGTACTTTGTTAAAAAACCCATGAGCATTCAGGATAGCCCTTGGTTCACCCAATTGTTAAGTGTCCAAGACGATATCCAGAAGATTCCCCCATGACACGCCTATGAGGAAGGCCACTGAAGTCCATCAATGTTCATCAAGCAACATCTTTAGAACAAAGCCCAAGTGATTGTTAGATGGTATAGAATCGGAATCATGCATCGATTTACTTTACCACTCCTACAAGGTAAGTGAATTCAGGTATGTCTGCTAATTATTCTTCATTGTTTTTCTCTTCGGAACAGGTGACATATCTCTTTGTGTTGTCTAGTGAAATAGACAGCACACCCCATTTAATGTTTGCCCAGTAAAACATGTGACATATCTTTTTGTGTTGCCTAGTGGAATAGACAACACACCCCATTTAAATGTTTGCCTAGTAGAACAGGCAGCATAGTTTCTCATTTCGTGTTCACCCAGTGGAATAGGTGGCACAACAAACCTCATGCTCGCCCAATGGAAGAGGTGACATGATCCTTTTCGTGATTGCCCAGTGGTATAGACAACACGTCCTCATTCTTTCTCATATCATGCGCTATTTCGCATCTGTAGGAAACTACAGGTAACGGATAGGCAATCTAGTACCTTGAGAACCTTACTTCCAGTAGACTAGAAATTTGGAGATCGAGGGAGCTCACAGCATTATAAAGCTTTTCCTCACTTGGATGCTTTTTGTGCGATCTGTATGTAAGACTCTTTCACCGCTCTACACGAAGTAAGAAGCCTTAGCATACGTTCCTTATCGTTTGCATATCACACATCATTACATTTTAAAAAAAAATCAAATCATTTATCATTTTACATAGTTTAAATTTAGGTCTCAGTCTTTGAGCGAAACCTCTGCGAGCCTCCACTCAAAGAGAGGCAGCTGTTGATACCTAAATTTTGACGCATCATTTAGCGGTTAATTGCATAGAAAATTAGGGATTAAATTTTAACCCCTAAACAAAAATATTAAAATCGCATAGCATATAGTTTAGGTTCATATAGGTTAGTTGCATTTGCATTGGACCAACGGTGGATGGACTCGAGTGAACGGCTCTGAACTTAATGAAATTGGACTAAGCCCGCATTCAAGAAAATTCTTGGCCAAGCCCATGAACATTATAAGAGCTAAAATTTTCATTGGAAAATGTCGAGTTGGAAAATATCGGTTTGTCAATCTTGATATTATCACGATTCAAATTGAATGAATTGATATTATCACAGAGATATTACAATATTCTCTTTGAATCAAAATAGGAAGTAATTGCAAGCAAAACCCTAAACTTTGCCTATAAATACAATCAATAAGAAGTCGTGAAAGGGGGGGGCTCGAGAATTCCCAAATAATTTTTAGAAAGACGCAAGTGATACACGTGAGATTTGAGGGAGAGAGAAAGACTCGGCCGCGTACACACGCAACAGCCGCCGCGTTGCCCCGCCGCCGCTCCTGCATTGCCCGCACTTACGCCGTGTTCACCGCTACCATTTATGCCTCTATTACTGCCATTCGTCCAAAAGAGAGAGGAAGAAGAATTTTACTAAGACAACACTCACAAGTCACTCCCTGGGTCAAAAGACTACACATTCAACATAAGAAGACACGTTCTACACACAAGGGACGACTCGTAGACGAAAGCACCATGTCTCAGCTCATCGCTCCATGACCCCTTCACTTTGCCATCTGCTATAGTCACTCCCAACCATTATGTGTCGCAAGTACGTCGCCAACGATGTTCAGCTAGCCTACGCAATCAGCACCAGTGAACCTTCGTTGCCGAACCTGCAAAGCCGACGATCAAACGAGCTAGTCCCCGCACTACGATATCTCTAGTGTTCCTTGGAGATCACTTATTACTCTACGATTGGTTTCTTTGATACCTGCAGGTCTTCCAGTCGTTGTTGCTCATTCCCTGGGCATTATTTTTACTTGGAAGTTTCGTTGAAGTTGCTGCCAATTAGTCAGTCTATCATTGACGATTCCCCTCACCAACACAGATATTGCTGCACTAAGATCATCAAGCCACACTCCTCAGCCACTGTGAACAATCGCAAGGTCAGTTCTTGCCGCTACCACATTCGCCGGTCCGTTAGCCACCGGTCATCCGATCCGCAATCCCGATCCGCTGCAAATTCAAATTTGGAAAGAAATCTGCAAATCATGTAATTATCTTATCCCGATTTGATCTGAATATTTTGTTGCCTAATTCGTGCTTATTTATATCTAATTTTGCATATTTGAATAGTAAGCATTATTTCAATTAGGATTTATTTCCTTTTTTTTTGAAATCTTGGATATCTATTACTTATCAAATTTGGATAAAATTTAGAATTTTCAAAATCTTTTGAATATATCCAAGATATTTGAGATATCAAAATTTTTTTCAAAATGTGATCGATTAGGAAAATTTCCTAATCCGCAACCGCACATATGGAAATAAATCTATCTATCAAGCTTTAGATAGAGTTATTTCCATAGCGGATATTTTAAATTTTAGGATCGATCTGTCAGGCTTCATATCGAAACTTAATTTGAAAGATTTAGCGGTTATATTTTTTATACTAAAATTTTGTTATTTGAATTTAAATTCGAAAATACAAAAAAAAATTTCATAAAAGAAAATCAAAAATTTTTCTCTAAGTCAAGATTTATCAAAATTGTCAAATTGAGTATTTTTCCTAAGATTGGTACCGAAAGGGTGTTAGAGTAATCTAGCATAATCAAGTTCCCGAATTTATAATTTCTGGTTCGCAGAAATAAAATAGTACTCCCGCTATTTTATTTAGATTTCTAATCAACCTACCTTAAATAATTAGTGACGACTCCCATTGAAAATATTTGCATGCTCACAATTGGACCTAAGTTGCGATTTGGTAGAGTTTAAGAGAACTCGAGCTGAGTTAGTTAATTTAATTAATCTAGTAATCATTAGTCTAAGATCGAAAACTCGATTTTTTTAGATCGCGACAGGGTCCTTTCGACTTTTGCGGGACGGAGGGATCATCACATCCGTGCGCGACTTGTCTAAGTTGGATTGCAGAATTCACTATCCTCCCTCTGCTGGCTTGCACGCAGCACTTTTAGCTAGGGGCCAAGCCGGTCCAAGATCTCCAACGCAAGAGATGACGACAGGTTTTCGGTTGATGGCGACGACCGACCCATGGAAAGCAGTGGAGTCCACTTTTCAACACTGCGGAAACTTTGTCGTGGAGTCGCTCTTCTGTGGTTTCTAACATTTGGGATTTACCCATGAGTGTGTTGAATTATTTGAATCTGGAGCAGTCGATGGCGACCGGTTGACCAGAGCCACCCATATGATAATGCCACCATTATCATCCCGTCCTCGTGCTTTTCTTCTTCACTCATTTCTATCCATCATCATCGTTCCTCTGCTTGTTCTTACCCTTTTCTCCACTCTTTTTGTGTTCTGATGGTATGATGTGCCGTGTTCTTCAAAGGAAACCTGGGTGTTTATGATGTTCTTCTGGGTATTTATGTAAGAGTTCTGTCTCTGTGTGTGTGGGTGTGTGTGAGAGAGAGAGAATGGGGACAACGGTGGTTCCAAGCTCCATGGACGTCTCCATCCCGCTGGGTGATCAGAAAGGCGACGGCTTCGCCGGCCGCCTGAACCCGAAAGACTTGGACGCCGGAGCTCTCTTCGTCCTCAAATCACGAGGTCAGTGCTACTCGTCCCTTTCTGTGGACGAGCTTGTAACAGTCTCTCTCTCTCTCTCTTTCTAGGGATGCACGACCCTGTATTAGCGACAACAAATGAATCCGAAGCTTGTTGTTACGCTCTCAAATATTATTGGAGTTGAGCTTAGAACGAGCTCGCGAAGTGGTCCATTGCTTGATCAGACAACTGATATAGTACATGATTTTCTTTCATCAGCAGTGTGATTTTTCATATGAGCATTTTCTAATTCATGGTATAACATGTTGTCCGGTCAGGTCTGTACAATTTTGCATGATCTATCTCTTGATTTTTGAAACTATGGTCCTAATCAAGAGGCCAATATAATAGTCGCGAAAGGGGAAAAAGGGAAGGAAGAGAATATGGGAGCGATCTTTCTTTTGCGCCTAATCTGTACATGTCAATGTGCACAAACCGTTTCAGATACCCGATGCATGTCTTTCTGAATTCAAAAAGAGTATGTATCATTATTTCCAGAAGTAATGAATTTGGGATCATATTGACAGGGTCGTGGTGGCACTGCGGGTATCACTTGACGACATCCATAGTGGCGCCGGTGCTATTGAGCCTACCCTTTGCGATGAGCCTGTTGGGTTGGGTGGCCGGGATCGCATGCCTAACTCTTGGGGCTGTGGTCACATTTTATTCTTACAACCTCCTCTCGCTCGTCCTCGAACAACAAGCCCATCTCGGTCAGCGCCAGCTCCGATTCCGTGACATGGCTCACGACATCCTAGGTTACTTCCCCCGATTAATTAATCTATGAATTTGGCTACTGATTAATCTTATTGTACGACTAAATTCATGTATGAATTGGTGATTCCCAACTCAACTTATATGTCATGGACTGTTATTTAACAGGACCCGCATGGGGAAAGTATTTTGTGGGACCTCTACAGTTTGCTATTTGCTATGGTGCTGTCATTGCCTGCACGCTTTTGGGTGGACAGAGTCTCAAGGTCGGAAACTTTTTTCCCTCCAAATTAACATGAAAAATCGATTCTAATTATACACTTGTATTCACTAATCAAACAATTCGATTTTTTTTTAATGTGTCTTCTCTCAATTAATTTTGTTCGAGTTTTTCTTTTCTTTGTTATGCTTGATTGTGCAGTTCATATACTTGCTCTATAAGCCAGATGGGAAAATGCAGCTCTACCAATTCATCACCATGTTTGGTGGCCTAACTCTGTTCTTAGCACAAGTCCCCTCCTTCCACTCCCTCAGGCACATCAATCTCGTCTCTCTCGTCCTCTGCCTCGCTTACAGCATTTGCACCTTAGGCGGCTCCATTGACATCGGTAAGAACTCATGTCGATAAATGTCGAATTTATAGTTTTGTCATATCATGATTTATAACGCTTAAGAAAAAAATCGGGGTTGACCATTATGAAACTATTTTGACACCGCCTAGGAAACTCGGCAAACGCACCACCAAAGGACTACTCCGTGGTCGGCAGCCGAGCGGACCGCCTTTTAGGCGCATTCAATGGGATTTCCATCATCGCCACCACTTACGCAAGTGGAATTATCCCTGAGATCCAGGTCTTCAAGAACGTGGCTCAATATAATTTTTTTGAATTCGCCTTTTCAATTTTAACTTTACCATAATCGATCCATAATGTAAAATTTACTATGGTTTTAGGCAACTCTAGCTCCACCGGTGAAGGGCAAGATGTTCAAAGGCCTGTGTGTATGTTACTCGGTCATAGTGACCACGTACTTCAGTGTTGGAATCTCCGGGTATTGGGCCTTTGGGAATCAGTCCAAAGGAACGATTCTGACCAATTTCATGGGCGAGACCAAGCCACTCCTTCCCACTTGGTCCCTCTTGATGACCAACATTTTCTGCCTCCTCCAAGTATCAGCAGTTGCTGTGGTAAGAATTAACCCGAAGAAAGTAGAATTTGCTCGTCTTTCTAGCTAATTCTTCGACTACTTTTAAGTTCATCATCAATTTGGGTCTCTGACGAAATATATATAGGTATATTTGCAACTAACCAACGAAGTGTTTGAGAAGAAATTTGCGGACCCAAAGAAGGACCAATTCTCGACGCGCAATGTGGTGCCTAGGTTGATCGCTCGGTCGCTATCGGTGGTGGTGGCGACCATGGTGGCCACGATGCTGCCCTTCTTCGCGGACATCATGGCGTTGTTTGGCGCGTTCGGGTGCATCCCCCTAGACTTCATATTGCCCATGGTTTTCTATAACTTGTCCTTCAAGCCCTCTAAGAGGAGCTTCGTGTTCTGGGTGAACACGATGATCATCGTCGTGTCCTCAATGTTGGTGGCCATCGGCGCAGTGGCATCGGTCAGGCAGATAGCTCTCGATGCCAAGACTTATCGCTTGTTTGCTAACATGTAGTGACTATAATTGACGCACTAATTGCTCTAATGATATGTACAATTAATATTTTGAAATTTCCTTATCAAGCGTGTTTAACAAGTCCATCAACTGGAAAATACATTTACACGACCCCCTTTTAATTAAAGTCATTTATTTTTATAAGAAGGGATCTTCTTTTTTCAAATTTTCCATCGTCGTACTATTACTTTCTCCTGTGTTTTTCCTCGCATATTCAATTACATAAACATTTCTTATTTATTTTAAGAAAGTTAGTGAAGCATTAGTGAAGCATTAGAGTATTTAAACACGACATGTAAGCCGTATGATATGGTATCATGTCAAGTCGGGTCGAATTTCAAATTAATCAAAAGAAATGGACTGGGAGGGGATGTTTTAGGCGAACTTGAGAGTATCTACAACTTTTAATCTGTCTAATCAAATCCTTATACTTGCAAAACCTCTCTAATCAAGTCCTTCATGAAGTAGCTAGCAAGGATCACCTAGAGGGGGGGTGAATAGGTGAATTTAAATAATTTATGCAGAAATGAAAGAACACAGTTGAGCCTGAATAAAATTCAGATTCAAAGCAGTTTATATAGATAGTGCTCCTGATATACAGTGTGCAAAGTAATAGAATAGAGATAGAAAAATTGCACACAAGTTTATAGTGGTTCGGCTTATAGCAAACATACGTCCACTTTCCCACGCTATAGCCTACTGGCTGGATTCCACTAATTAAATCAATGAGAAGTTACAGTAAGTTGTGCTGCTTAAACTCAAGCACTTCTTCCCGAAGCTAGTGCTACTTATACCAAGCTGATAGATCACATTATCTCACACCTAAGCATACTTATAACACCATTTACACCTCTCAAATGAATACACGTTTTAAGCTCACGAAAGACAAAGATTGGAGTATGCTCAGACTTTGGACTTGTTGATTCTGAAATCTGTTCTTCCTTCTGCTGCTCGTTGATCTCCTTAAATACTCATCTATTTCCACACTAGCCGTTGGACAGCTATTAGAGGATCATCTTCCAATCTTCACTTTGGATGGATTTGTAAAATAAGGACTGAATAGCCGTTGGATGACAGATTTTGAATCCCAATGATTCTGGTCGCCCATACAATTAGAATCTTAGTTTCCATAAGTAGAGCTTTGTCCGTTGTAATGCATGCTTGTCTTAATCTTTGATTGTCAATCAATATGATTTAGATTGATATCAAAACTTTCCTTTTGTGAAATCCATACCGGATCACTAGCTGTTATGTTTGGTTCTGCATTTGAAAAACTTATGCGTCTGCATCTGAAAAACTTTTGCGTCTACATCTGAAAAACTTTTGTGTCTGCATCTGAAGAATTTCTGTGTCTACAAAACTTATGTGTCTAAATCTGAAGAATTTCTGCGTCTGCAAAACTTATGTGTCTGAATCTAAAAAACTTTTGCGTCTAAATCTCAGAACTGAGATTATGTGGGTTTTCAATAAGGTATATGACAATTTGTAAAGTCTGACTAACTTCTTTCTGAGCTTCCAGAATATACATACCTGGAATAAATTAGTTCAGAAAAAAGTATCAGACTTATAATAACTTGGAAGGTTTTGTCAACTTCAAAATTAATAGGAGTTTTCCTTAACAATCTCTCCATTTTTTATGATGACAAAACTTTTCTGCAGATTGAATTAATATAAGATTGATTTGAAAGTAAATAAGTATATTAAGCGCATTGAGCCACAGATTGAAATTGAAAAAGCAAACTCTGTTGATATCTGTGTCTTTTTCTTCTTTTGTATGTAACCTGCATATGAACTTGCATATGATCCTGCTTATTGACATAAGTATATCTGCATATATTTCTCCCCCTTTTTGTCATCAGCAAAAAATAGAGAGAATAGATCAATGATATTAAACGATCAACAGTCTAAATGTTATTGAAATTACAGACCAAGAAGAAAATGAGATAATTTTGAAGAGAAAATAGGCTATTTTTTAGAAGGAGTTCGAATCAGTTGAAAATATTCTAGAATGGAAACAGTTTCTTCAATCTTAGAGGTGTATTCTCCCACTGCTTTATCCATGTTGGTTGAACATAGAGCAATAGCCTTTTCAAGTTCTGCTTTATCCATAGCTGCCTAAAGATTCTGAGTTTTGAAATTTTCCTCAACAATGTTATGTAGATTCTTCAAATCTTGTTCAAGAGCAGCTTGCTTTTTCTTAATCTTGAGCAGAAAAGATAGAATAGTTTCATTATTAGAAGGCTGTTCCTGAACATTTTCTTGTTCAAACTGAACGTGCCCAGTGGCTGATTCTGGTTGATTCTCCCCCTCAGTAGGTACTTGGTCTTGAAAAGCTACGGGATCTTCATGAATTAGTTCTGCAGTGTGTCCTGTTTCAAAGTGGTCTTCTGCTTCATCACTTACATCATGCAAAAGAATTTTTCTTTTCTTTCTGTACACTTTGATAGGGGTAGGAGAGTCAGGCTTTTTGCTAGCTGGACTAGATCGTTTCTTTTGCCCTGTTTCTCTTGACTTTCCAGCAGATTTTACCTCCGACTGTTGAACTTCTTTTCCTTTTACTATTTCCCTGACACCTTCAAATAGCTTCATTTTGGAGAGCATCCTTTCTCCAACATACATACAGGGAATAAGGGTCTTTCGCAAATCATCATGAATAGATATGTTTAAGAACATAAATATGCGAGAGATTAATGCACCATATGGTAATTGTCCCTTATCCTTTTGCAATACTCTGTACATATGGAAGATGATGATATGAGGAAGAGAAAAGGATTGACCTTTCAAAATGACCCAAATGAGCTTGATTTCTGATTTGGAGATGTCAGTTTTAGAGGCTGCCTTGGGTTTCAAGCAGTTGATAATGATCTTATGCAAGATCACAGATCGTTTGAACAAGTCAGAGTAGGAAAGATGTCTCTTGGAATCTTAAACAAATTTTGGATTTTCAGAAGCTAGCCTGGAAGCATCTTCAAGATTTACTGCCAAAGGAGTAAACTTGGAATGTTTTGCTCCAATTATCTTAGCCAACTCATTTGTATGTAAGTCAAACTTCTTATCACCAACAGTAAATTGAATCCAATTTGGTGACAGAATTGAAAGATTGGAATAGAAGTAGGCAGTTAATTCAGCATGAACATTGGCAGATTAAAGGCAAAATTCATAAATCCCTAATTTCTGGAAGAGATGCTCTACAGAAATCTCTGCCTTCTCTAAATAGTTAAAATCCACTATTCTGTGGTTCATGACTCCTCTTGCAAGTAACATCTTATAGAACATATTGTGCTCAGTGCTTCTGAATTATCCTCCTGTACCAGGCAAGCCAAATGCTATTACAACCTTCATCTCAAAAGTATCAAAAAGTCGAGCATCATTATCGGGAACAACAAATTTTGAGGCACTTACTGTCTTAGGGCTTATAGGAACAAATTCCTTTTCAGAGAAATTAGAGGTTTCTCCAATTTTTTCTTTGCCCTTGCTGGAAGATGATTCTTTTGGTGTAGAGCTCGCTGAAACTGCTTCATGTTTAGAGCAAAAGAGAGTATAACTTTGCACAATATGTTCTTCAAAATAAAGATCATTGTCTCTCAGACATTCATGAAGAACGGATGCTGAAGCATTGCACTTTTTCAACTTTTGATAAGTTTCCCATATAAATTTGATACTCCGGAAACAAAAATTAGTTTTACCAAACGATAATGAACACTTGGGTGGTGTCGCTTCGGAAGGGACTTCAAGATGGTCTGAATCTGTATCTGAAATCTCCAGATGTTCCGCCGGTGCAGTAGATTTGGAGTCTTGGTTGAGAATACGTGAAGATCTTCTTTTGAAAGGCATTGTAAACACCCTTTTTAGGCAAAAAAAGTTTCGATCTTTAGAGAAGAAAGAGGAATAGAGGCCCTGAATATCAGAAGAGTCTTAAGGGTGAAGTGCGAACTGATAGAGTTTTGATAAAAGTCGAATAGGTTTATAAATGAGAAGAAAGGTTTTTGGAAAAGAAGAGTATTTTTAGAAAGTATAAAAAGGTAATCCCAAATAAGTATTGCTTTTTAAGCAAAAAGGAACATGATAAAATCAAGATAATATATTATGCACAATTTAACAGATAAATTAGGATACGTACCTGATTTATTTCCAAAAAGATAAATATGATAATATCTTACCAAAAATAT
Source organism: Syzygium aromaticum (assembly GCA_024500025.1). Classification (NCBI taxonomy): domain Eukaryota; kingdom Viridiplantae; phylum Streptophyta; class Magnoliopsida; order Myrtales; family Myrtaceae; genus Syzygium; species Syzygium aromaticum. Next base: position 28,396,548 of record CM044891.1, read on the forward strand.
ACCCGCCAAAGTTTGAAATATGGACGTACCTTTCTTTAGAGTCTGAAAATGACATTCAGATTGAGAATTTGAGTTTGAAAAGTTCCTGTCTAACAGATGATTTACTAAAATGGATACACAATGCACAGTTTATTTCTTATGAACTCAAATGAAGATTTATCAAAAGGTTTTGTGAATATATCAGCTAATTGATTCTTAGAATCAATGAATTGAATATTCACATCACCATTTTGAACATGATTTCGAATAAAATGATACTTGATTTCAATATGCTTAACTCGAGAATGAAGAATGGGGTTCTTTGTCAAATTGATTGCGCTTGTGTTGTCACACTTGATTGCAATATTTGATTTTTCAATAGCAAAGTCTTGTAACTGTTGCTTCATCCACAGAATTTGTGCGCAACAACTTCCTAAAGCTACATATTCTGCTTCTGCTATGGAAAGTGTAACTGTATTTTACTTCTTTAAGTACCATGATACCAGCATATTTCCAAGCAGTTGACATGTACCTGTAGTACTTTTCCTTTCCACTTTACATTCAGCTAAGTCAGCATCAGAATATCCAGTAAAAATAAAAACTGAATCTTTGGAATACCAAAGACCTAACATTGGATAAGTTCCAATATACTTGATTATCTTCTTAACTGCTGATAAATGAGATTCCTTTGGGTCTAATTGAAATCTTGCACACATACACACATTGAAAAGTATGTCAGGTCTTAATGCGGTAAGATACAATAAAGAACCTATCATGCTTCTGTATACCTTCTGATCAACCTTTTTACCATTTTCATCTCTGTCCAATTTGGATGAATGAGACATGGGAATGTCTGTTTTCTTGTAATTTTGCAATTCAAATTTCTTGATAATATCCTTGACATACTTCTCTTGGTAAATAAATGTACCATTTTTTGTCCGTTTCACTTGTTGGCCAAGAAAGAATATTAATTCTCCCATCATACTCATCTCGAACTCATTCTGCATAATATTAGAGAATTCCTTGCAAAGCAATTCGTTAGAGGATCTAAAGATTATATCATCAACATAAATCTGAATAAGCAGAAAATCCTTACCATTTTTCTTAATGAACAAAGTTGTATCAACCTTACTTTTGGTGAAATCATTTTGGAGAAGGAAGTTACTTAACTGTTCATACCAAGCACGAGGTGCTTGTTTCAGACCGTAAATAGCCTTTTTGAATTTGTAGACATAGTCAGTCTTCTTTGGTTCTTCGAAACCAAGTGGTTGTTCTACATAAACTTCTTCTTTGATATATCCATTCAGGAAGGCACTTTTCACATCCATCTGAAACAATTTAAAGTTATGAAAACAAGCATAAACTAATAGTATCCTAATGGTTTCTAACCTGGCAACTGGTGCATATGTTTCATCATAATCTATGTCTTCTTCTTGAGAATAGCCTTTTGCTACCAGTCTTGCTTTATTTCTTATAACTTTCCCTTTGTCATTCAGTTTGTTTCTGAAGACCCATTTCGTTCCAATGACTGGATGATTTTTAGGTCTTGGCACAAGCTCCCATACTTGATTGATTCTGAACTGCTGAAGTTCTTCCTGCATAGCTTCAATCCAGCTTTCATCTGATAATGCTTCACCAACTTCTTTTGGTTCTATTTCTAATATCAAGGCCAAGTTGCTAATGTTCTCCTTGTATTTAGATCGAGTCTTGATACCATCTTCTATCTCTCCAATGATGAGGTTCTTTGGATGACTGGATTTATGTTTCCAGTTCCTGTCAAATTTTTCTTTCTAAATAATATCAGACTCTGAGGGTTCTGATTGAGTCTGTGTTGCATCTTCTTTTACTCCTTTTGTATGTTCGACAGTGTCTGGAAATTCTTGTTGAGCTTCTGATGATCCTTGAACGTAGGAAGATGATTCAGATTCATCTTTGTGAGTCTGAATATTTTCTTCAAACTTAACATTCATTGTTTCTTCCACAGTCTGAGACTTCTTGTTGAAGACTTTGTATGCTTTACTTGTAGTAGAATATCCAAGAAAGAGTCATCCATCTGCTTTCTCATCAAACTTACCAATGTGGTCATTTGGATTTTTGAGAATAAAATATTTACAACCAAATACTCGAAAATATAAAATGCTGGGCCTTCTACCTTTGTAAAGCTCATAGAAAGTTTTCTCAAGAATGGGTCTGAAAAAAACTCTGTTAATGATATAACATGCTGTAAAAACTACATCTGCCCAGAAATAGAAAGGAATCTTGCTTTCAATCAACAAAGTTCTGGCCATTTCTTGCAATAAACGATTTTTCCTTTCCACAACACCATTTTATTCTGGTGTATATGGAGTAGAAAAATTGTGTTAAAAACCATTTTCCTCACAAAAATCTAAAAAAGTTTGATTTTCAAATTCCCCTCCATAATCAGTTTTAATGCAGAAAATGGTATAGCCCTTTTAATTTTGAACTCTTTTTGCAAATTTTGAAAAATATGTAAATGCTTCATTTTTATGAGCAAGAAAGAACACCAAAGTAAATCTTGTAATGTCATCAACAATAACTAGACAATACTTCTTACCACCGATACTTTGTGTTCTAGTTTGTCCAAATAGATCCATATGAAGAAGCTGCAATGCACGATCAATGGAAACATGATGTATAGATTTAAAAGAATTCCTTACTTGTTTTCCTAGAGTGCAGGCATTGCATAACTTTGTTTTCTTGTATTTTAAATCCGACAAACCTCGAACTAGTTTCTTGTTTGAGATCTTTGAGATTTGTTTCATACCAATATGCCCCAATCTTCTGTGCCATAGATTTTCATCCTCTTTGATTGAGATTAAGCAATGAGTGGAGCTTGGATTGACATCTAGAAAATAAATGTTGCCATATCTTCTTCCTGTGAATGTTTGAGAAGAATCTTTATTTGTTTCTGAGCACGTATCTTCTTGGAAGTTGATTCTGAAACCTGTATCACATAGTTGGCTAATGCTTAACAAGTTATAGTTGAGTCCTTTTACCAATGATACATCATTGATTGTAAGTCCTCCTATTTCAACCGTTCCTTTGCCAATGATTTTTCCTTTTGTATTTCCTCCAAAGGAAACTTTTTCACCATTCTGACTTTGTAAATCAATGAATATGTTTGAATCTCCTGTCATATGCCTTGAGCATCCATTGTCTAGGTACCACTTTCTTTTTTCTTTTTGTGGTAACCTGCAAAAAATATAATATCTCAATTTTTCTTTGGTACCCAGACTTGTTTGGGTCCTTGAGAATTAGTATAGGCTGTCTTAACAAAGTCTCTTTGAACAGGTCTCCAGACCTTAGGACATTCATTCTCAAAATACTATGGATCTCCACATTTTGAGCATCTGAGAGCACTTCGGCCTACAGGTTTTACAAAATTCCTTTTGATATGATTCCTGTAAACTTGTCGTGGAGGTCTTTGTCTTATTCTCTCCTTGACCTTTGGAAAATCAATCAAGCCATCACTTTCCTTCACAAATCCAAGACCAGATTTGTTATAACACAGAATTTGGATGGAAAGAATATGCTTCAAGGTTTATGATCCTTTTGAAAATTTGGAAGTAATTTCTGCAACTTCCTATTTCAAAGCAGCACTTTCTTTGGAAAGAAAATCTCGACTTTCCTTGATTTGTTGAAATTCCTTTTGTAACAAAACATTTTTTTCTTTTTGTGAAATATCATGTTGCCTCAATGATGAAATTTCCTCTTTCAGAGAAGAGATTATTTTAAGAACAGCTTTAAATTCAAAGCATAGATCATCAATGTAATTCGATACTTCAATAGGCATTTCAGAATGCTTTACCTCGATTTCCACTTTGGTATCAGAATATGAATCTGCGTCTGAATTTGACTTTGACATTAGACAGAAATTCGAGATATCATCGTCACTGTCTTCGCACTCTGTGTCACTCCAAGTTTCTGCCTTTAAGGCCTTCTTTGCTTTCTCAAATTTGGTCTTCTTTTTCAGAAGTGGACAGTTAGACTTAATATGTCCACGTTTTCTACAGTGAAAGCATGTTACATCCTTTGATTTTTCTGTTTCATTGGTAGACTTCTTTTTCTCAAACAGTTTCTTTCTTTTGAGGTTTCTTCCTCTGATCTTCATCTTCTTATACTTCTTTATCAAGAGAGCTAGTTCTTCATCGTCAACGTCTTCATTTTCAGAATCTGCATCAGAATCAATGTTAGTTTTTAATGCAATTGACTTATTACCTCTGGATTCATTCTCCTCATTCCGATGTTCAATCTCATATGATTGCAGAGTTCCAATCAACTCATTTACTGATAGAGGCTTGATCCTTTGTGTTTCTCGAAGAGATGTTTTTATATTATCCCACTTCATTGTGAGTCCTCTCAGTAATTTGTTGACTTTCATTGCATCTGTAACTAGTTTTCCTTGATATGCAAGACTGTTTACTATATCAGTAAACCTATCATACATGTCAACAATTGATTCTTCAGGCTTCATTTTGAAGGATTCATATTGGCCAAGCAAAAGATTGATTTGAGTTTCCTTGACTCGATCTGTTCCTTCATAAGTAATGTGAAGCGTATCCCAGATTTCCTTAGTTGATTCACAAGCAGTAATTTTTTTTATATTCAATAGGAGATAAAACACAATATAAACAATAAATTGCTTTAAAATCTAAGGTTTCTCTTTGGATATCTCAATTTGAGATAAAGGAGGATCTTCTGATTTGCTTGCATCTGCATTTTCTTTTGAATCAGAAGATTTTGGCTTGACTCCTCTGATGATGACATCCCATTGCATGTGATCAATTGACTTAATGAATGCCTTCATCTTATTCTTCTAGATGTTGTATTCCTTGCCATCGAAATATGGTGGTCTGTTGTTACTTTGACCTTCAATGAGACCTAGAGCACCATAGCTAACCATATAGATCGTTAACTTAGAAGTAAGACACTTCTATAAATGAGCAACCTGCTCTGATATCAATTGAAGTAACTAGCAAGGATCACCAAGAGGGGGGGTGAATAGGTGAATTTAACTAATTTATGCGGAAATGAAAGAACACAGTTGAGTTTGAATAAAATTCAGATTCAAAACAGTTTATATAGATAGTGCTCCTGACGTGCAGTGTGCAAAGTAATAGAATAGAGATAGAAAAATTGTCACATCCTCAATTTCAGTCCCAGGGAAATGGCTATGGTTTAAGTTTGGTAATTTTTCAATTTGAACTAAATTTTTACTCTTGTTTTGGAAAACCCAGTTCGGATCCCTTATACCCCTTTGTATTGTTATTTTTGGGGAAACTTTTGTGATCCGAATTTCCAAAAGATTTCTTCTTGAAAGTTGTTCCAAAAATCTTGAGGTTTTACATACTTTAATTTCAGAATTTTTGGAGTTGAATTGAGTGGTACGATGGACTGATTTTTGGACCATGTAAAACTGCCCAGAATGGGCATTTCGGTGATATTATCACATTCTTGATTTTATACAAGCTTTTCTGGGCTGATTTGGGAAAATTTTCCTTGAGAAAAGTTGTTGAGAACGTTCTTTTCTATAACGTGTGTAAATTTGGGAATTTTCCGAGATGATTTGGATTCTGGACAAAGCTTACTTTGAGAAACCAGAATCCTGTTTCAGCGAACTGTTTTTAGTCTGTTTTTGAGCTACTAAAAATGGTGTTTACAGAAAGATTCTGATTTTGAGTTCTTCACAAAAAATGTTTGTTAAGGTCTTTTTTATGACATATTCAAAATTAAGAATTTTCTGAATTCATTTACTATGATTTCAAGACCGATTTCGTGAACAGTGCAAAACTGTCCGGTTTTGACAGATTTCAAAGATTTAGCATTTTCTATATGAGAATGTTGGAATTTAGACTTGGTGTCTTCTGATGATTTAAAGTACACATTCTGAGCTTTCAAATGAAATATTTTATACTTTGATTGGAGATCGGACCAGGGGAAAACGAATTTAGCCAAGTCAAGGGCTGAATCTTCTTGTAGAAGCCACATTTATTGGTCCTTCATCATGACTTGTATTGATTGCTTGGACTTTGGGGTTCCTCATGATGTCTTGCAATTAATGGTCATATGAGGAAAGCAATGACCTCATCCTACACATGACATATGCCATGACCTCATTCTAAACTTTGGCCCCAAGTTTTGTGGTTCTATAAATAGAGCAAGGCCATTCGGCCAAGAGGAAGAAAGAGAGAGAGAGAGAGAGAGAGAGGACCAATGAGATTGAGTTAAGCCTTGGCCCTTCATCATTTTAGTTCATTAAGAGCATTTAATGTCATTAAATGCATGCTATGATGACACTTGACTTTGAAACCCTTCATAATGGCCATCTAGCTTCTTGGGGCAAGCTTGGATTGGCAACTTGGTGAGCAAGTTTGGAGTTCTATAAATAGAGGAAGCCGTGTCCGAGGCCCGAGTGTTCGTGTTCAAGCCTGAGAATCGTCCGAGAATTGCCAAGACTCGCTTTTAATTTGAGTTTGGTTGGTTGTGTAAGTGAATTCCCTAATATTGGGAAAGGATGTTAAGATGCATTGTGACGTGGTTTGCTTGGACCGTTTCTCGGTCGTTTGGTTGGTCGTAGTTGGTTCGTTCCCTTGATTTGATCGTATTTCATGTTTGATGTTGTTTTGAGATAGAATCGAGACTTGAAAGACTTGAATGGCAAGGTGCACATGCTATAGCCATGCTTGATGTTCTATTGTTTGAACTTTGCTATTAATCTGTCATCGATGCGGGTGCGGTAAGGGCCGACTTATGTTAACGGCGATTGATATATCCTTGCTTGATATTAGTGTTTTCACTTGCTGAGTCTCCCCGACTCATCCCCCGTTTTTCCCTCTCAGGTCCATAGGATGGTCGAATGGATGGCGGCGAAGGGGGAGTTTGAGCCATGTTAGAGTTCGGGGAAAGCGAGGAACAAGAAGCAGTAGTGGGCTTTGGGGGGGCTTAGGAAACCCAAGCCATAATGTTTGTTAAAGTCGGCTAAGTTGGCTTATAAAATATGTTTACATATCTTGTAAGCATAAGGTTTGCTCATGATGTTGTTTGTCTTATTTCCGCTGTGTAAATTAATTGTGATTGTCCCGAGAAATGCTTCCGCTTGTGATAATAATGAACGGGACGTCACGTGAATGACCCCGAGGTTTGGGGTGTTACAAAAATTGCACACAAGTTTATAGTGGTTCGGCTTATAGCAAGCCTACGTCCACTTTCCCACGCTACAGCCTACTGGCTGGATTCCACTAATTAAATCAATGAGAAGTTACAGCAAGTTGTGCCGCTTAAACCAAGCACTTCTTTCCGAAACTGGTACTGCTTATACCAAGCTGATAGATCACATTATCTCACACCTAAGCATACTTATAACACCGTTTACACCTCTCAAATGAATACACGTTTTAAGCTCACGAAAGACAAAGATTGGAGTATGCTCAGACTTTGGACTTGTTAATTCTAAAATCTGTTCTTCCTTCTGCTGTTCGTTGATCTCCTTAACTACTCCTCTATTTCCACACTAGTCGTTGGACAGCTATTAGAGGATTATCTTCCAATCTTCACTTTGGACAGATTTGTAAAATAAGGATTGAGTAGCCGTTGGATGACAGATTTTGAATCCCAATGATTCTGGTCGCCCATACAATTAGAATCTTGGTTTCCATAAGTAGAGCTTTGTCCGTTGTAATACATGCTTGTCTTCATCTTTGATTGTCAATCAATTTAATTTAGATTGATATCAAAGCTTTCCTTTTGTAAAATCCGTACCGGATCACTAGCTGTTATGTTTGGTTCTGTATTCTGTGTCTGCATCTGAAAAATTTCTGCGTCTGCATCTGAAAAACTTCCGCGTCTGCATCTAAAAAACTTTTGCATTTGCATCTGAAAAACTTTTGTGTCTGAATCTGAAGAATTTCTGTGTCTGTAAGACTTATGCGTCTGAATTTGAAAAACTTTTGCGTCTGAATTTCAGAACTGAGATTATGTGGGTCTTCAATAAGGTATATGACAATTTGTAAAGTCTGACTAATTTCTTTCTGAGCTTCCAGAATATACAAACCTGGAATAAATTAGTTCAGAAAAAAGTATCAGACTTATAATAACTTGGAAGGTTTTGTCAACTTCAAAATTAATAGGAGTTTTCCTCAACACTTCCTGCGCCAAATCCGAGTATCTGGAGTTAATTAGTCCGCTGAGCTTGACAAAATTTTTTACTTCGGAAATGTGATCATAGTACTGGTCCAGTTCTTACTATAACCAACAATTCCCAGTTTCAATCTACTAAAACTAATAAGTACTGGTCCAGTTCTTACTTTCGAAGTGTAGAACCATCCACCGACCAATCCGGACCCAACCGGTATGCACACCCAAATATATATTTATATATGTATATATATTTAAAGTTTTATGTTTTCATATCAAAACCCTAGTTTCCTCTTCGTCTCTCTCTTTCACCTAACTCATCTCGCAATTTCCATATAGATTCTTCAAAATCATCGAGACAACTCCTACCTCAACATAGTTTGTAAGGCTGCGTCCATCATCTCCACCTTCTTCTCTTCCATTATAAATATTTATGAAGGAGTAGGGGCCAAAATTCGGCCATGGCAAATTACATTTTCGGTAACTTTTGCTGGCAACATTCGGCCCATTTCGAATATGATTTTTGTAAAAGGTTGATGTTGGAAGTGATAATTACTTGATATTGAGAAGGTGCCTTGGATGACCCAGAGAACCCAACCTTTCGAATAGACTCCTTCCAAAGCAGCCTTTACTAGAAAGTGATAAAAATTAAAAGTATACACAAACATATCATGACAAAGGAAGGTGAATGTGACACCCTAGAATGTCACGCACAACATGTGTCTTTTCTAATTATTACTCATAATTATTATGAACAAGTAGAAACACATTAAATCATTCAAAAAATCTCATACGAGCTTAATAAAATATATACACATCTTTTTATATTAACATCAGCATTATAATACAACGTCCATGCAAAATATAAAACACATAATGCTCGATTAGGGTCAGGAGCACCTAACTTCAACACTATATTAGTACACCCAAAAGTCTGCACGTACAACAGTCAAGCTACCAATTGAAGCTCAATAACTTTGCCGATTAACTCGTCACCATTGCCATCAAAACATCTCAATGGTCCAACCAGTTCACCCTTGATGTTCATGTCCCGCGCAACAAATCGATGGGGAATCCACTATAAAAGCCCTCATCGACCCATAAAGTGGAAATGCACTTAGTATATACTACTAGTGATCTGGGTATAAGAATATCTTCATAAATATAATCGAAATGCATGGGAGCTCCAAATAACGATGGCGATGGGGATCCATCCTACTTATCTAAAAAATAAAAGAGTGAGTCAAAACCAAGTAAATGAAATCTCTAAGTCTAAAATAAGAGATCCCGGTACTAGCAACGTCAATTCGAGACAATACAAAGGCATCATGTGTATGACAAGTGCAACAATATGTACATCACCTTTCTTACGATAAAAACCGATGATAGCATTGCATGAGAACATTTACTTAAATATAAGAGCATGACATAACAGATTATGAGGCTCTATCACCAATTAATTCCCTAATGAACATATGTGCCGATATGTTTCCTATATGCTCATAGATATGTATTATGTTCATTACTTTTCCTCTCGAACACTCCCGGGGCATCGTCACCTCTATTATATGGGCGACGGAATTATAAAACATATTACTTTCCATATTTAATCACATAGAAATAGTGCACATAATAACACCAACGTCTCATGATCTTCCTTACCTTAACAATGAATTCAACACTTATTTATTATTTCTTGCACAGCATTCTCAAAATTAATTTTTAGTACACAACATCATTTTATGCAAATTATTATCGCAATACAATCGGTACGTCTTTTCCATGCATTACTTACATGAGTAATAATGATACCCAAGCAATCACAACAGGAACGTCGACGACTCAATGAATTGACTGTGCAAATATTGACAACACTTAGTTAGTAAATTGATAACTTAGTATTATCGTTAGAAAAAGACAAGTTAAAAATCAACAACTTGAATTGAGTATTCAAAAATCGATCACTTTGGGAACGACCTTTGAAAATGGTACCCCAATGATGAGCCAATTCATTAATATCGACAAATTGGTCAAGAAACTGATTTGGCATGAGAAATCGGTAAAATATTTAAAATTGGTGAGATGATCAAAATCGGTGAAATAATGAACCAAAAGGTAAATTTTACAATAGTTAGAAAATCAACAACTTAAAAAAAAAAAAAAGAAATTGGTATCTCGATAAAAGTCGATGAAATGACAACAATTTAGTTGGCCAACACTTAGTTAGATTTTTTCGTGAATGTCATTCTCAAGTCCAAAGTCCCACGTCCTTACCTTTTTTTCATCCAATATACAACCACTTCTTTTGGGAAGTCGGTTTAAGTCAAACGAGCATGACAAATCAACATGAAATCATTGAAACTTTCTCACACAACGTCAAAGATCGAATTAAAACTAAGAGCCATCAAACAACCAAGTTAATAGCACCAAGTAGATCGACCTAATAGATCGACCTAACTTAGTTCCTAGAGTTTCACTTACTTCGAATAAGGACTTGAAAACTTAAAGCTTTGATCACCTTGTCAATATCCAAAGGATTGAGATAGAAGTTATAATATCACAAGTGTGCATCCTTTGCTTTTGTTCTCAAGACTTGAAAATGAAAGTAAGAAAAGGAAAATGGTATATGGAAATAAATGATGAGGAGGCTTTTATTTTTGGGAAGGTGAAAGCTCTCCAAGGTCAACACACATGGCCAAGATAAAGGTTATACTAATGAGAAGATTAACCAAGGTTGATAAATAAATGTCCTTGGGTTAAATCATTAGGTCTAAGAAGTAAAAGAATGTGTGCTCCAAAAGAATTGCTTTAGGTGGTCTTAAGTGAGTAGTTAAGGTGTACAAGTGGCATGATAAGATGAACTTCAAGGAGATACTTTGATTCAAATGACACTAGCTCCTTCTCGGCTAAGCAAAGAGGGTTGATTCAACAAGGCATTTATGGGCTAAGGTATCATAGACCATGTAATGCATAATAAATGTCATCAAGAGTATGTGGTTAAAGATGATCGGTGAAAAAATGAAGAGAGGTGGCGGAGCAAATAAGAGTGATAATTGGCTCGGTTCTATAGTTTCCAACGTAGATGTTATGTTAAGTTGTCGAAAATATCTAATAAATCAATACGTGTAAACAGGGAAACCGGTCTTTGTTCTAAACATTGATAAATCTGAAAAATATTTTGAATCTACTAAAATTATTTGTGAACAATTCAGAATGTCAAGAAAATTTCAATTCAGTAAATTTAAATTTAAAAATTCTCAAATAGAAAATTTAAAGTTTATCCATCCACATCTATAGCTAACATAGCAGTAAATCAATCCCCGTCTCATTACACCGCCAACGTACACGTCAACATCTCATCGATTTAATTCTAATGCATTGGACTCTAGCCAACTAAGTCGCAGAAAATCATTCTAAATATTATTATCAAATATAGAAAATTATTGAAGTCACAATTCTTCTCCTCTTAAAGAAAATTTCAAACTTGACCTAAAATTAAAGGTTTTTTATGAGACAAAAGTTAAAGTTGAAGGTTTTTTAGGGTATTAGGCCCCATGAACATATGCAATTTTTTCAATCAAGTCCTAGAATTTTTAATTTGTTCATTAAAATGCTTAAACTGGCATAACTTCTCTAATCAAGTCCCTCCTGCTCCAAATCCGATTAATTGAAGTTTAACGGCCTGTTGAAGCCGGCAATAATTTTGACGCGGGAAGCTCGTGAGTAAAATATTTGTATTGGAAAACTTCATTGCTCGACCGCAAAAAAGATTTGCCCCATCTAACTCTCGCGTGCTTCAATGAATTTGTCAAGCTACCGATGAGTCAATTTTAGATCATAAGGGGCTTATTGAGAAAAGCTATGTAAGTTTAATTATTAATTTATACAATTTAAACAAAAATGCATGAGCTCAAGGGTTTAAAATTTAAAAGTGGACTTTTACGTTTATAATGAGATAGAATTTAAAATGTTTTTATGTAATTCGAAGCTTAAATTATCAAAAGTGCACGCACTATGCACCTCTATACCTCTCTACATCATCACCTAACACAATATATTACTACAGATCATAACTTATTTTCATTTAACGAATAAAATTTAATATAACGAAAAATTCCAAACTGGTATACATGTAATAAATTTACCCTAAACTAAAATCTCAAACCGGTACGTCTGTGATAGATTTACCATAAACTAATTTTTTGATAATCAAAAACCTCAAACCTCAAACATTTGTGACAAAATTACCTTCCATTTAATTGGATTAATATCACGAAAAATCACAAATTGATACACTTGTGACCTCAAACCGGTATACTCATCGATTGCCACGTGTCATCAAATTCAGCAATTTAACGGGAAAATTTAACGGAAATTAACGGAAAGTAACTTGTCATAAATGTACTAATTTAGGATTTTTTGTGATAAAAAAATTATTTGAAGTAAATTTATTATAAAAGTCCCAGTGAAATTAACCCAACAAATAATGGAGTCAACACTCAAAACTAAAAATAAAGAGTCAACGGAGCCGGCAAGTAGTCGAGCAAAGATGGCAAATCGGGAGCAGTAGTCAGGCAGCATATTAATCGATGGCGCGGCGTGTGATGCTCACCTAATAAAATAGATGGATTCGTCTCCTTCCTTCCGAAACGAATATCTCACTTGGGCTAGTCAGATTTGCATGATTGGTCTTGGAGATTTAATAGAGGAATCGGTCAAGTCAAAGATGCATTTTCTATGGAGCATTGACCCTCTTACGGTCCTCCGATCCGAATCATTCATTTGACCAAAACAAAAAGCACACAGGTCGATAGGGGGGAGTAGTTGAATAGCTTGGCCAAATCCAAACATTCTGATTGATCTTCTTGCCGAGGCCGGCCTACCACTTGGGTCGGACCCCGTGAATACATATCGACCTAAGTGGTTGGCCAGATGATTTGAAATGTTGTACTTTCTTTCGGGGGGTCATAAGTTCGCAGTTCGCCACCCGTAGCTTTTTTCATTGAGAATAAGAAACCCTTGAACACATATAGCGCTTCAACAGTTGCATCAGAACGAGGAAATGCAGTGCATGCACCTGGCACGGTCAAAAATCAGGTCACATCTCATCAGATGGCTGATGTGGAATGAATTCACAAGCATTGGATCATCTGATGATGTTTTATTATCGGTGGGCCGATCCCAATGAAAAGCACATATTTACACCTTCAAGAGGAGGTTATTTCCGCTTTTCGAATGTCTCAAAAGAAAGCGCAACCTCTTACTCGAGAGACAAATATGACCACCCATCATCTTTTAAGGCGGAACGGGCTAACACGGCCATTGATGTTGCTAACGTGACTGATACATAAAATATCTTTAAGACAAATATGACCACCGATCACTTTGGGTCCGTGAACTTTTGCAATTTTTTCCAATCAAGTCCCTGCAATTTTAATCCGTTTGACTAAATTCCTTAAACCGGCACAACTTCTCCAAAATCGAGCCCGTCCCACTCCAAATCCAATTAACAGGAGTTTAATGGTCTGTCGAATCCGACAAGATTTTTTTTATGTGGGAAGCTCGCGAGTAAATAAGTCAATTTTGATTGGACCAGTTTCGATCCGACCCACCCGTTTGACAAGTCTATTGTTAAGAAAAGCTATGTTAGTTATTTATAAGAATTAAACAAATGTATGAGCTCGGGAATTAAAAGTGGACTCTTAAGTTTATAAGGAGATAGAATTGAAAAAGTTTTTATGCAATTCGAAGTTTAAATTATCATAAGTTCACGCTCCACACACGTATAAACCTCACTACATCGTCTCTCAACGCAGTATACTGATCAAATTTTAGTTTTAACGAATAGTGGAGTCAACATTCAAAACTAAAAATAAAAAAACCAACGGATCCCGCGGGTAGTCGAGCAGAAGATGGCAAATCGTGATTAGTAGTCACGCGGCGTATTAATCGATGACGCGATATACGATGCTGGCATAATATATGGTAGAATAGAATCGTCTGGATCCGTCCAAAACGAATATATCTCACTCAGGCTAGTCAGATTTGTATCATTGGTCGTGGAGATTTAAGAGAGGAATCGGCCCAAGTCAAAGATGCAATTTTCACCAATGCAAAGAAAGCATCAATGGAGGAAGCAAATTTGGCGTCGTTGTCTAGAATCAAACTAGATGCATAAAAAACCACAAATAAAATCCGAGATTCACCTGCCGGCACAGAGGGATGATTTCGTCTCGAGATCGACAAAACCAAAGAAGAACTCAAGTCAAAATCCCAAATGACATCAGAAAAGAAAGAAGAAAAAGAAGAGGAAGAAGATAGTCAAAGGAATCCTCGTTGAGAAAATACATTGGAATATACGAAGCGGATGAGAAAGCACAAGCCACCGGCCGCATAAACGGAGCGTTTAGTATGCACTAGACGTGGATAAACAATGCATTTCCGGTCAAAATCACGTGGGATGTATGGAAAACGAAAGGGAAAATCTATGGAGCATCACTGACAGTGCACACAGGACGGCAGGTGGGTAGTTGAACAATTTGGCCAAAATCCAAACATTCTGATCGATCTTCTTTCAGAGGCTCACGTGCCGCTCGGGGCGGACCCGCGAATACATAGCGACCTAAGCGGTTGGCCAAATGATTTGAAACATCATCTTTCTTTCAGGGATCACGAGTTTGCACTTCGCCACTCACCGCTTTTCTCTACTTGTGCCAAGCACCGTCAAATTAGGGCACATCTCATCAAATGATTGATGTGAACTGAATTCACAAGTATCGGATCATCTGATGATGCTCTATCCTCAATGGTCCATTCCCAATGAAAATCACATATTAATGCCTTCAGAACAAGGTTAGCTTAACTTTTCAAACGTCTCCGAAGAAATAGCAAACTCTTACTTAAGGGACAATTATGACCACCGATCATATTTAAGGCAAAACAGGCTAACGTGGCAACTGATGTTACTAACGTGACCGATACATAAAATATCATCTCCCACTTCGGAGGATCTAAATTGGCATTGAATTCGAAATAAAATAGAGAAACAAAAGCATCCTACCTGAGTTAAAAGCTTGATGCACCAAGCGCCCCATCATTACCGATCTCATCTCTTTTCTAGAAGAGCACGAGGCGGAATTCAGCACGAGCTGTGAGTAGTCACCATCTGTTGCTGCCTGGAAGTGGAAGACATCCCACGGCAACAACATTCGACTTTCACCTTTGGTATTAAGTCAATTAAAATCACGCCCCTCACCCATTTTAACATTTTTCAATCCAAAACACTTAAAACTTTCACAAAATAATCATAAAAAAGACTTTCACGAAATATAAATATTGGCAGCATAAAAATTCACATTATCGCCCCGTATTTTTGTGCAGTACTTTCAATTTTAGACAAAAAAGTAACAGGTTATCTTTCTTTTTCTTTTTTTAAGCTGAAACAAACGGACCTGAATTAACATGGAGCTTGCTCGAGTCAAGATTATCGCACTTCCATATTTTCGTGACCCACTCCCGAGATCAGGGCCCTTTCGACTTTTGCGAGACGGAGGGATCATCACATCCGTGCGCGAATTGTCTAAGTTGAATTGCTGAATTCATGGGAAAAGTGCCAAAAAAGTCCTAAACTTTTTGCATTTGTGCCAATTAAGTCCTAAACCTTTTTAATTGGTGCAAATTCAGTCCTAAACCTTTTGTTTTTGTGCCAATTTAGTCCTTCCAGCCAATTTTAATCGGAATTTGCCAACGTAGACGCCGGCCAGCCGGCAACCGGTCACCGGTGCCAACATGGCGCTGACGTGGACAAATAAAATAATATTTTTTCCTTTTTTTTTTCCTTTTTTTCCTTTTTTCTTTTTTTTCTAATTTTTTTTTATTCTCCTTCCTCTGGCCGGTTACCGGTCCAGCAACCGGCCAAAGGCCAGAGGCCGGCGAGGGCGGCCTCGCCTTGGTCGAGCGAGGCTCGACCTCGCCAGATCCGGCAAGGTCGGGCCTCGCTCGACCATGGCGAGGCTCGCCCTCGCCGCGGCCTCCGGCGAGGGCTCGAGCCTCGCCCAGCTGCCGGCGAGGTCGTGCCTCGCTTGACCATAGTGAGGCTCGCCCTCGCCGCGGCCTCCTGCGAGGGCTCGAGCCTCGCCCGACCAAGGCGAGGCCGCCCTCGCCAGCCTCTGGCCTCTAGCCAATCGTCGAACGTGAAAGAAGGATAAAAAAAAAATTAGAAAAAAAATTCAAAAAAATATGAAAATATTATTTAATTTGTCCACCTCAGCGCCGATGACCAGTCGCCGGCCAGCCGGCGTCCACGTTGACAAATTCCGGTTAAAATCGGCCGAAAGGATTAAATTGACACAAAAACATAAAGTTTAGGACTGAATTGGCACCAATTTAAAAGATTTAGGACTTAATTGACAACAAAAAAAGGTTTAGGACTAAATTGGTACAAATGCAAAAAGTTTAGGACTAAATTGATATCAAAAGAAAATTTAAGACTAAATTGATATTAATGCAAAAAATTGAGGACTTTTTTGGCACTTTTCACCTGAATTCACTATCCTCCCTCTGCTGGCTTGCACGCAGCACTTTTAGCTAGGGGCCGAGCCGGTCCAAGATCTCCAACGCAAGAGATGACGACAAGTTTTCGGTTGATGACGACGACCGACCCCACGGAAAGCGGTGGAATCCACTTTTCAACACTGCGGAAACTTTGTCGTGGAGTCGCTCTTCTATGGTTTCTAACATTTGGGATTTACCCCCGACCACGAGTGT
This sequence comes from Syzygium aromaticum, assembly GCA_024500025.1. Taxonomy (NCBI): domain Eukaryota; kingdom Viridiplantae; phylum Streptophyta; class Magnoliopsida; order Myrtales; family Myrtaceae; genus Syzygium; species Syzygium aromaticum. The sequence continues at coordinate 28,413,447 of CM044891.1, forward strand.
GTTGAATTATTTGAACCTGGAGCAGTCGATGGCGACCGGCTGACCAGAGCCACCCATATGATAATGCCATCATTAGTTTCCCGTCCTCGTGCTTTTCTTCTTCACTCATTTCTATCCATCATCATCGTTCCTCTGCTTGTTCTTTCCCTTTTGTCCACTCTTTTTGTGTTCTGACGCTATGATGTGCCGTGTTCTTCGAAGGAAACCTGGGTGTTTATGATGTTCTTCTGGGTATTTATGTAAGAGTTCTGTCTGTGTGTGTGTGTGAGAGGGAGGGGGAGAGAGAGAGAGAGAGAGAGTGGGGACAACGGTGGTTCCAAGCTCCATGGACGTCTCCATCCCGCTGGGTGATCAGAAAGGCGACGGCTTCGCCGGCCGCCCGAACCAGAAAGACTTGGACGCCGGAGCTCTCTTCGTCCTCAAATCACGAGGTCAGTGCTACTCGTCCCTGTCTGTGGACGAACTTGTAACAGTCTCTCTCTCTCTCTCTCTTTCTAGGGATGCACGACCCTGTCTTAGCAAAAGCAAATGAATCCAAAGCTTCTTGTTACGCTCTCGAATATTATTGGAGTTGAGCTTAGAACGAGCTCGCGAAGCGGTCCATTGCTTGATCAGACAACTGATATAGTACATGATTTTCTTTCATCAGCAGTGTGACTTTTCATATGAGCATTTTCTAATTCATGGTATAACATGTTGTCCGGTCAGGTCTGTACAATTTTGCATGATCTATCTCTTGATTTTTCAAACTATTGTCCTAATCAAGAGGCCATTATAATAGTCGCGAAAGGGGAAAAAGGAAGGAAGAGATTTTTGTGCAGAAATATGGGAACGGTCTTTCTTTTGCGTGTGATCTGTACATGTCGATGTGCACAAACCGTTTCAGATACACTATGCATGTCTTTTTGAATTCGACAAGAGTATGTATCATTATTTCTAGAATTAATGGGCTTGCGATCACATTGACAGGGTCGTGGTGGCACTGCGGGTACCACTTGACAACATCGATAGTGGCACCGGCTCTATTGAGCCTACCCTTTGCGATGAGCTTGTTGGGTTGGGTGGCCGGGATTGCATGCCTAACTCTTGGGGCCGCGATTACGTTTTACTCTTACAACCTCCTCTCGCTCGTCCTAGAGCAACAAGCTCATCTCGGTCAACGCCAACTCCGATTCCGTGACATGGCCCACGACATCCTAGGTTACTTCCCCCGATTAATTAATCTATGAATTTGGCTACTAATTAATCTTGTTGTACAACTAAATTCTTGTATGAATTGGTGATTCCCAACTCGACCTATATGTCATGGATTGGTATTTAACAGGACCCGCATGGGGAAAGTATTTTGTGGGACCTCTACAGTTTGCTTTGTGCTATGGTTCTGTTGTTGGCTGCACTCTTTTGGGTGGACAGAGTCTCAAGGTCAGAAACTTTTTTTCCTCCAAATTAACATGAAAAATCGATTCTAATAATACACTTGTATTTACTAATCAAAGAATTCGATTTTTTTTTTATTTTGGCTTCTCTCAATTAATTTTATTCGAGTTTTTCTTTTCTTTGCTATGCTTGATTGTGCAGTTGATATACTTGCTCTATAAGCCAGATGGGAAAATGCAGCTCTACCAATTCATCACCATGTTTGGTGGCCTAACTCTGTTCTTAGCACAAGTCCCCTCCTTCCACTCCCTCAGGCACATCAATCTCGTCTCTCTCGTCCTCTGCCTCGCTTACAGCATTTGCACCTTAGGCGGCTCCATTGACATCGGTAAGAACTCATGTCGATAAATGTCGAATTTATAGTTTTGTCATATCATGATTTATAACGCTTAAGAAAAAAATCGGGGTTGACCATTATGCAACTATTTTGACACCGCCTAGGAAACTCGGCGAATGCACCACCAAAGGACTACTCCGTGGTCGGTAGCCGAGCGGACCGCCTTTTAGGCGCCTTCAATGGGATTTCCATCATCGCCACCACTTACGCAAGTGGAATTATCCCTGAGATCCAGGTCTTCAAGAACGTGGCTCAATATAATTTTTTTGAATTCGCCTTTTCAATTTTAACTTTACCTTAATCGATCCATAATGTAAAATTTACTATGGTTTTAGGCAACTCTAGCTCCACCGGTGAAGGGCAAGATGTTCAAAGGCCTGTGTGTATGTTACTCGGTCGTAGTGACCACATACTTCAGCGTTGGAATCTCCGGGTATTGGGCCTTTGGGAATCAATCCAAAGGAACGATTCTGACCAATTTCATGGGCGAGACCAAGCCACTCCTACCCACTCGGTTCCTGCTGATGACCAACATTTTCTGCCTCCTCCAAGTATCAGCAGTTGCTGTGGTAAGAATTAACCTGAAGAAAGTAGAATTTGCTCGTCTTTCTAGCTAATTCTTCAACTACTTTTAAGTTCATTGTCAGCTTGGGTCTCTGACGAAATATATATAGGTATATTTGCAACCAACCAACGAAGTGTTTGAGAAGAAATTTGCGGACCCAAAGATGGACCAATTCTCGACGCGCAATGTGGTGCCTAGGTTGATCGCTCGGTCGCTATCGGTGGTGGTGGTGACCATGGTGGCCACGATGCTGCCGTTCTTCGCGGACATCATGGCGCTGTTTGGCGCGTTCGGGTTCATCCCCCTAGACTTCATATTGCCCATGGTTTTCTATAACGTGGCCTTCAAGCCCTCTAAGAGGAGCTTCGTGTTCTGGGTGAACACGATGATCATCGTCGTGTCCTCAATGTTGGTGGCCATCGGCGGAGTGGCATCGGTGAGGCAGATAGCTCTTGATGCCAAGACTTATCGCTTGTTTGCTAACATGTAGTGACTATAATTGACGCATTGATTGCTCTAATGATATGTACAATTAATATTTTGAAATTTCCTTATTAAGCGTGTTTAACAAGTCCATCAAATGAAAAATACATTTACACGACCCCCTTTTAAATAAAGTCATTTATTTTTATAAGAAGGGATCTTCTTTTTTCAAATTTTCCATCGTCGTATTATTACTTTCTCCTGTGTTTTTCCTCGCATATTCAATTACATAAACATTTCTTATTTATTTTTAAGAAAGTTAGTGAAGCATTAGTGAAGCATTAGAGATTTAAACACGACGTGTAAGCCGTATGATACGGTATCATGTCAAGTCGGGTCGAATTTCAAATTAATCAAAAGAAATGGACTAGGAGGGGATGTTTTAGGCGAACTTGAGAGTATCTACAACTTTTAATCTGTCTAATCAAATCCTTATACTTGCAAAACCTCTCTAATCAAGTCCTTCTAGCGCCAAATCCGAGTATTTGGAGTTAATTAGTTCGCTGAGCTTGACAAAATTTTTGACTTCGGAAATGTGAGTATAGGTGTGCAAAAAAACCAGGAGCCATCTGGATTGACCTATAACCAGCAATTCCCATGGTGATCAGTCTGCTTCCCAGTTTCAATCTACTAGAACTAATAAGTACTGGTTCAGTTCTTACTTCCAAAGTGTGGAACCATCCACCCACCAATCCGGACCCAATCGGTATGCACACGCAAATATATATTTTCATATCAAAACCCTAGTTTCCTCTTCGTTTCTCTGTCTTTCGCCTAACTCATCTCACGATTTCCATATAGATTCTTCAAAATCATCGAGACAACTCCTACCTCAACATAGTTTGGAAGGCTGCGTCCATCATCTCCACCTTCTTCTCTTCCATTATAAATATTTATGAAGGAGTAGCGGCCAAAAAACGGCCATGGCAAATTACATTTTCGGTAACTTTTGCTGGCAACATTCGGCCCATTTCGAATATGATTTTTGTAAAAGGTTGATGTTGGAAGCGATAATTACTTGATATTGAGAAGGTGCCTTGGATGACCCACAGAACCCAACCTTTCGAATAGACTCCTTCCAAAGCAGCCTTTACTAGAAAGTGATAAAAATTAAAAGTATACACAAACATATCATGACAAAGGAAGGTGAATGTGACACCCTAGAATGTCACGCACAACATGTGTCTTTTCTAATTATTACTCATAATTGTTATGAACCAGTAGAAACACATTAAATCATTCAAATAATCTCATACGAGCTTAATAAAATACATACACATCTTTTTATATTAACATCAGCATTATAATACAACGTCCATGCAAAATATAAAACACATAATGCTCGATTAGGGTCAGGAGCACCTAACTTCAACACTATATTAGTACACCCAAAAGTCTGCACGTACAACAGTCAAACTACCAATTGAAGGTCAAAAACTTTGCCCATAACTCGTCACCATTGCCATCAAAACATCTCAACGGTCCAACCAGTTCACCCTTGATGTTCATGTCCCGCGCAACAAATCGATGGGGAATCCACTATAAAAGCCCTCATCGACCCATAAAGTGGAAATGCACTTAGTATATACTACTAGTGATCCGGCTATAAGAATATCTTCATAAATATAATCGAAATGCATGGGAGCTCCAAATAACGGTGGCGATGGGGATCCATCCTACATATCTAAAAAATAATAGAGTGAGTCAAAACCAAGTAAATGAAATCTCTAAGTCTAAAATAAGAGATCCCGGTACTAGCAACAACGTCAATTCGAGACAATACAAAGGCATCATGTGTAGGACAAGTGCAACAATATGTACATCACCTTTCTTACGATAAAAACCGATGATAGCATTGCATGAGAACATTTACTTAAATATAAGAGCATGACATAACAGATTATGAGGCTCTATCACCAATTAATTCCCTAATAAACATATGTGCCGATATGTTTCGTATATGCTCATAGATATGTATTATGTTCATTACTTCTCCTCTCGAACACTCCCGGGGCATCGTCACCTCTATTATATGGGCGACGGAATTATAAAACATATTACTTTCCATATTTAATCACATAGAAATAGTGCACATAATAACACCAACGTCTCATGATCTTCCTTACCTTAACAATGAATTCAACACTTATTTATTATTTCTTGCACAGCCATTCTCAAAATTAATTTTTAGTACACAACATCATTTTATGCAAATTATTATCGCAATACAATCGGTACGTCTTTTCCATGCATTACTTACATGAGTAATAATGATACCCAAGCAATCACAACACGAACGTCGACGACTCAATGAATTGACTATGCAAATATTGACAACACTTAGTTAGTAAATTGATAACTTAGTATTATCGTTAGAAAAAGACAAGTTAAAAATCAACAACTTGAATTGAGTATTCAAAAATCGATCACTTTGGGAACGACCTTTGAAAATGGTACCCCAATGATGAGCCAATTCGTTAATATCGACAAATTGGTCAAGAAACTGATTTGGCATGAGAAATCGGTAAAATATTTAAAATTGGTGAGATGATCAAAACCGGTGAAATAATGAACCAAAAGGTAAATTTTACAATAGTTAGAAAATCATCAACTTAAAAAAAAAAGAAATTGGTATCTCGATAAAAGTCGATGAAATGACAACAATTTTGGCGGCCAACACTTGGTTAGATTTTTTCGTGAATGTCATTCTCAAGTCCAAAGTCCCACGTCCTTACTTTTTTTTCATCCAATATACAACCACTTCTTTTGGGAAGTCGGTTTAAGTCAAACGAACATGACAAATCAACATGAATTCATTGAAACTTTCTCACACAACGTCAAAGATCGAATTAAAACTAAGAGCCATCAAACAACCAAGTTAATAGCATCAAGTAGATCGACCTAACTTAGTTCCTAGAGTTTCACTTACCTCAAATAAGGACTTGAAAACTTAAAGCTTTGATCACCTTGTCAATATCCAAAGGATTGAGATAGAAGTTATAATATCACAAGTGTGCATCCTTTGCTTTTGTTCTCGAGACTTGAAAATGAAAGTAAGGAAAGGAAGATGGTAAATGGAAATAAATGATGAGGAGGCTTTTATTTTCGGGAAGGTGAAAGCTCTCCAAGGTCAACACACATGGCCAAGATAAAGGTTATACTAATGAGAAGATTAACCAAGGTTGATAAATAAATGTCCTTGGGTTAAATCATTAGGTCTAAGAAGTAAAAGAATGTGTGCTCCAAAAGAAATGCTTTAGGTGGTCTTAAGTGAGTAGTTAAGGTGTACAAGTGGCATGATAAGATGAACTTCAAGGAGATACTTTGATTCAAATGAAACTAGCTCCTTCTCGGCTAAGCAAAGAGGGGTGATTCAACAAGGCATTTATGGGCTAAGGTATCATAGACCATGTAATGCATAATAAATGTCATCAAGAGTATGTGGTTAAAGATGATCGGTGAAAAAATGAAGAGAGGTGGCGGCGCAAATAAGAGTGATAATTGGGTCGGCTCTATAGTTTCCAACGTAGATGTTATGCTAAGTTGTCAAAAATATCTAATAAATCAATACGTGTAAACAGGGAAACCGGTGTTCGTTCTAAACATTGATAAATCCGAAAAATATTTTGAATCTACTAAAATTATTTGTGAACAATTCAGAATGTCAAGAAAATTTCAATTCAGTAAATTTAAATTTAAAAATTCTCAAATAGAAAATTTAAAGTTTATCCATCCACATCTACAGCTAACATAGCAGTAAATCAATCCCCGTCTCATTACACCGCCAACGTACACGTCAGCATCTCATCGATTTAATTCTAATGCATTGGACTCTAGCCAACTAAGTTGCAGAAAATCATTCTAAATATTATTATCAAATATAGAAAATTATGGAAGTCACAACTCTTCTCCTCTTAAAGAAAATTTCAGAATTGACCTAAAATTAAAGGTTTTTTATGAGACGAAAGTAAAATTGAGACAAAAGTTAAAGTTGAAGGTTTTTTAGGGTATTGGCCCCATGAACATATGCAATTTTTCCAATCAAGTCCTCGAATTTTTAATTTGCTCACTAAAATGCTTAAACTGGCATAACTTCTCTAATCAAGTCCCTCCTGCTCCAAATCCGATTAATTGAAGTTTAACGGCCTGTTGAAGCCGGCAATAATTTTGACGCGGGAAGCTCGTGAGTAAAATATTCGTATTGGCAAACTTCATTGCTCGACCGCAAAAAAGATTTGCCCCATCTAACTCTCGCGTGCTTCGATGAATTTGTCAAGCTACCGATGAGTCAATTTTAGATCATAAGGGGCTTATTGAGAAAAGCTATGTAAGTTTAATTATTAATTTATACAATTTAAACAAAAATGCATGAGCTCAGGGATTAAAAATTTAAAAGTGGACTTTTACGTTTATAATGAGATAGAATTTAAAATGTTTTTATGTAATTCGAAGCTTAAATTATCAAAAGTGCACGCACTATGCACCTCTATACCTCTCTACATCATCACCTAACACAATATATTACTACTGATCATAACTTATTTTCATTTAACGAATAAAATTTAATATAACGAAAAATTCAAAACTGGTATACATGTAATAAATTTACTTTAAATTAAAATCTCAAACCGGTATATCTGGACAGATTTACCATAAACTAATTTTTTGATAATCAAAAACCTTAAACCCCAAACTGGTACAATTGTGACAAAATTACCCTCCATTAAATTGGATTAATATCACGAAAAATCACAAATTGATACATTTATGATCCCAAACCGGTATACCCATCGATTGCCATATGTCATCAAATTCAGCAATTTAACGGGAAAATTTAACAGAAATTAACAGAGGGTAAACTTGTCATAAATATACCAATTTAGGGTTTTTGTGATAAAAAAAATTATTTGAAGTAAATTTATTATAAAAGTACCAGTTTGGAACTTTTAGTGAAATTAACGCAACAAATAATGGAGTCAACACTCAAAACTAAAAATAAAGAGTCAACGGAGCCGGCGGGTAGTCGAGCAAAGATGGCAAATCGGGAGCAGTAGTCAGGCAGCATATTAATCGATGGCGCGGCGTGTGATGCTCACCTAATAAAATAGATGGATTCGTCTCCTTCCTTCCGAAACGAATATCTCACTCGGGCTAATCAGATTTGCACGATTGGTCTTGGAGATTTAATAGAGGAATCGGCCAAGTCAAAGATGCATTTTCTATGGAGCATTGACCCTCTTACGGTCCTCCGATCCGAATCATTCATTTGACCAAAACAAAAAGCACACAGGTCGATAGGGGGGGATAGTTGAACAGCTTGGCCAAATCCAAGCATTCTGATTGATCTTCTTGCCGAGGCCGGCCTGCCACTTGGGTCGGACCCCGTGAATACATATCGACCTAAGTGGTTGGCCAGATGATTTGAAATGTTGTACTTTCTTTCGGGGGGTCATGAGTTCGCAGTTCGCCACCCGTAGCTTTTTTCATTGAGAATAAGAAACCCGTGAACACATATAGCGCTTCGACAGTTGCATCGGAACGAGGAAATGTAGTGCATGCACCTGGCACAGTCAAAAATCAGGTCACATCTCATCATATGGCTGATGTGGACTAAATTCACAAGCATCGGATCATCTGATGATGTTTTATTATCAATGGGCCGACCCCAATGAAAAGCACATATTTACACCTTCAAGAGGAGGTTATTTCCGCTTTTCGAATGTCTCAAAAGAAAGCGCAACCTCTTACTCGAGAGACAAATATGACCACCGATCATCTTTTAAGGCGGAACGGGCTAACACGGCCATTGATGTTGCTAACGTGACTGATACATAAAATATCATCTCCCACTTTCAAGGATCTAGATTGGCATCGAATTCGAAATAAAATAGAGACACAAAAGCAGCCTACCCGAGTCAAGAGCTTGATGCACCAAGCGCCCCCATCATTCCACATCTCTTCTTTTTCTAGAAGAGCAAAAGGCAGAATTCAGCGCGAGCTGTTAGAAGTTACTATCCGTTGCTGCCTGGAAGTGGAAGTCATCCCACGGCAACGACATTTGACTTTCACCTTTTGTATTTGATTATTTTAACACATAAAACCTTCACCGGATAAATGTAAAAATAAAGGAACCTTTCGCGAAATATAAATATTTGTCGCATGTGAGTTCACGTGATTTTCTCGTACGACCAGCAAACTGGTATTTTTTTTTTTCGTTTTTTTTCTTTAAGTTGAAGCAAACCCGACCCAAATTAACTTGCGGCTTGGTCGAGCTCGGGGCTCGAGTATGAGATTATTGCACTTTCACATTTTCGTGGCCACTCTCGAAATCAGGGTCCTTCGACTCTTACGGGACGGAGCGATTGCGGCATCCGAGCGAGAACAGTCTAAGTTCGATTTCGAAATTCACTATCCTCCCTCTACTGGCTTGCATGCAGCACTTTTAGCTGCGGGCCGAGCTGGTCCAAGATCTCCAACGCATTGAAAGCGGTGGGATCTAATTTTTAACATTATGGAAACTTGTCGTGGAGTCGGTGTTTCGTGCGTTCGTTTCTTGGGATTACGAATGAGTGTTGAATTATGTGAATCTGGAGCAGTCGATGGCGACCGGTTGACCAGAGCCGCTCATATGATAATACCATTATAATCATCCCGTCGTCGTGCTTTTCTTCTTCACTCATCTCTAGCCATCATCGTCGTTCCTCTGCCTGTTCTTTCCCTTTTTTCCCCTCTTTTTGTTTTTGTGATGATATGATGTGCCGTGTTCTTGGAAAGAAACCTGGGTGTTTATGATGTTCTTCTGGGTATTTATGTAAGAATTCTGTGAGAGAGAGAGAGAGAGAGAGAGAGAGAGAGAATGGGGACAGCGGTGGTTCCAAGCTCCATGGACGTCTCCATCCCGCTGGGTGATCAGAAAGGCGACGGCTTCACCAACCGCCCGAACGCGAAAGACTTGGACGCCGGAGCTCTCTTCGTCCTCAAATCACGAGGTCAGTGCTACTCGTCCCTTTCTGTGGATGAGCTTGTAACACAGTCTCTCTCACTCTCCATCTCTCTAGTGATGCAAGACGACATTGTTGTAGGGAAAGCAAATGAGTCCGAAGCTTGTTATTACGCTCTCCAAAAATATTGGAGGTGAGCCTGGAACGAGCTCGGGGAAACGTTCCATTGCTTGATCAGAAGAGGCAACTGAAATAAATAATCAAAACCCAAAAGAGAAAGTGCATGATTTTCATCATAAGCGTAATTTTTCATATAAGCATTTTCTTATTCAATCGTACGGCATGTTGTCCAGTCTGGTCTGTACAATTTCGCATGATTTACCTCTGGATTTTTCAAACTATGATCCTAATCAAGAGGCCAATATAGAATGGTAGCGAAAGGGGTAAAAGGAAGGAAGAGATTTTTTGGAGAAATATGTGAGTGATCTTTCTATTGCACATGACATGTACATGTCGATGTGCACAAACCGTTTAAGATATACAGCACGTGTCTTCTTGAATTTGAAAAGAGTATGTATCATTATTTCTAGAAGTGATGGGTTTGTGATCATATTGACAGGGTCGTGGTGGCATTGCGGGTACCACTTAACGACCTCGATAGTAGCGCCGGTACTGTTGAGCCTACCCTTTGTGATGAGCCTATTGGGTTGGGTGGCCGGGATCATGTGCCTGACTCTGGGGGCTGCGGTCACGTTTTACTCTTACAATCTCCTCTCGCTCGTCCTAGAGCAGCAAGCCCATCTCGGTCAACGCCAGCTCCGATTCCGTGACATGGCCCACGACATCCTAGGTTACTTGCCCTGATTAATTAATCTATCGATTTGGTTACTAGTTAACCTTATTGTACGACTAAATTCTTGTATGAATTGGTGAATTCCCAACACGACTTATATGTCATGGCTTGTTATTTAACAGGACCCGCATGGGGAAAGTATTTTGTGGGACCTCTACAGTTTGCTATATGCTATGGTGCTGTCATTGCCTGCACTCTTTTAGGTGGACAGAGTCTCAAGGTCAGTAACTTTTTTCCCTCCAAATTAACATGAAAAATCGATCTAATTATACACTTGTGTTCACTAATCAAACAATTTGATTTTTTTAAATGTCGCTTCTCTCTAATATTATTCGGAGTTTTTTTTCATTGTTATGCTTGCTTGTGCAGTTCATATACTTGCTCTATAAGCCAGACGGGAAAATGCAGCTCTACCAATTCATCACCATGTTTGGTGGCCTAACTCTGTTCTTGGCACAAGTCCCCTCCTTCCACTCCCTCAGGCACATCAATCTCGTCTCTCTCGTCCTCTGCCTCGCTTACAGCATTTGCACCTCGGGCGGCTCCATCTACATTGGTAAGAAAATCACGTAGCGCTTGTCTTTATAACGTCAAACTTATAGTTATATCATATCATGATTTATAACGCTTAAGATAAAAATCGAGATTGAGCACTAAGCAACTACTTTGACACCCCCCAGGAAACTCGGCGAATGCACCACTGAAGGACTACTCCGTGGTCGGGAGCCCAATTAACCGCATTTTTGGCGCCTTCAATGGGATCTCCATCATTGCCACCAATTATGCCAGCGGAATTATCCCCGAGATCCAGGTCTTCTAGAGCGCCGCTCGATTCTTAGTTCACCTTTTCGATTTACGCCTTTACCTGGATCGATCGATAATGTGAAATTTACTATGGTTTTAGGCAACTCTAGCTCCACCGGTGAAGGGCAAGATGTTCAAAGGCCTGTGTGTATGTTACTCGGTCATAGTGACCACATACTTCAGTGTTGGAATCTCTGGGTATTGGGCATTTGGTAATCAGTCCAAAGGAACGATTCTGACCAACTTCATGGGCGAGACCAAGCCACTCCTTCCCACTTGGTTCCTCTTGATGACCAACATTTTTTGCCTCCTCCAAATATCGGCAGTCACTGTGGTAAGAATTCACCAAAAGAAAATAGAATTTGCTCATCCTTCTAGCCAATTCTTCAACTACTTTCAAGTTCATCATCAATTTGGGTCCCTGACAAAATGTATATAGGTATATTTGCAACTTTCCAATGAAGTGTTCGAGAAGAAACTGGCGGACCCAAAGATGGACCAGTTCTCGGTGCGCAACGTGGTGCCTAGGTTGATCGCTCGGTCGCTATCGGTGTTGGTGGCGACCACGGTGGCCACGATGCTGCCCTTCTTTGGGGACATTATGGCGCTGTTTGGTGCATTCGGGTGCATCCCCCTAGACTTCATATTGCCCATGGTTTTCTATAACGTGGCCTTCAAGCCCTCTAAGATGAGCTTTGTGTTCTGGGTGAACACGACGATCATCGTCGTGTCCTCAATGTTGGTGGCCATCGGCGCAGTGGCATCAGTGAGGCAGATGGCTCTCGATGCCAAGACTTATCGCTTGTTTGCTAACATGTAGCGACTATAATGACGCACTGATTGATTTAATGATATGCACAATTAATGCTTTGAAATTTCCTTATCAAGTGTGTTTAATAAGTCCATCAACTGTGGAGGACATACGTTAACACTACCCCCTTTTAAATAAAGTCATTTACATTTATAAAAAGGGGATCTTTTTTTTTCCGAGTTTACCATCGTCGTTAATCGCCGCAACTATTACTTCGGTTTTTTCCTCTTATATTCAGTTACATAAACATTTCTTATTATTTCTAGAAAGTTAGTGAAGCATTGGAGTATTTAAACATGACATTTACGCCGTACAATACGTATCATGTCAAGTCGGGTCGAATTTCAAATTAATCAAAAGAAACGGACTTGGAAGGGACTAGTGTGATTAAGGCAGACTTGAGAGAGTCAACGTCTACATCTTTTAATCTGCCTAATCAAATCCTTACACTTGCAAAACCTCTCTAATCAAATCCCTCACGCTCCAAATCCGGTTGTCTGGAATTAACTAGTCCGCTGAACTCAGCAAATTTTTTGACTTGGGAAGCTCGAGTGTGATATTTGCACCGAGCAAATCTCCATGCATGATTTTTTAACATTGTCTCCATCTTCGTCGAATTTTGATCACGAGGGGCATGATGAGAAAAGTCCTGTAAGTTTAAGAATTTGTCTATATATTTTAAATGTCAAGCACTTTATTTGTAAAAGTGCCCTAGCTCAAGGATCAAAAGTTGGACTCGCACCTTTATAATGAGATAGAATGTAATATAATTTTATGTAATTCGAAGCTGGAAATTATCATAAGTTCTCGCATTACGCACCTCCAAACCTCATTAGATCATCAGGAGACACAGTACATTAGTACCAATTAAAACTTATAATTGCTTAACATATAATGGAGTCAACACTCGAAACCTAAATAAAACGAAGCTGGGCGGATGGTCGAGCATAGATGGCGAACTGTGATTGGTGGCCACGCTACATATTAATCAACAACGTAGTGTGTGATCCTCGTATGATGCGATAGACCAAATTGTACGACTACCCTTGAAAAAATTCATAGAGGAATGGCCAAAGTCAAAACCCGGAGGAAGCATCGAGGAGTAAGCAAATGAGAATTGATACCGTCGTCTAGACTTCTAGTAGATGCAACAAAAAAAGAGGAGAGTTTCGTATAGAAATGAAACCAAAGAAGAAATCAGGCACAATGCGTTCAGTATGCACAAAACATATACAAACAATGCATTTCCAGTCAAAGTCGCGCATGATGTATGGAAGACGAAAGGGAAAATCTATGGAAAATTGACCGTCTTACGGTTCTCCGATCCGAATAATTCGTTGACCAAATGCACACGGGACAACAGGTGGGAAGTTGAACAGCTTGGCCATATCCAAACATTCTTGATTGACCCATGATTTGAAATGTCATCTTTCTTTCGGGTTCGCTACTCGCCGCTTTTCTCACTGAGAATAACAAACCCACAAACATATATAGCGCTTCAGCGGTTGTATCAAAACGGAGAACTTAGTACATATACCCGACACTGTCGGATCACGGCACGTCTCATCAAGTGGTTGATGTGAACTAAATTCACATGCATCGGATCATTTGATGATGTTCATCATCGATGCCCAATCCCAATGTAAATCAGATATTTAGTCCTTCAAGATAAGGTTAACCTTGATTTATATACATCTTAAAAGAAAGCGCGAACTCTTATATGGGGGCCAAACACACGACCACCAGCCATCTTTTAAGGCAAAACGGGCTTATGCAGCAACTAATAATGTTAACGTAACCAATACAAAAAAAAATATTTTCCTACTTCCAAGGATCTAAATTGGCATCGAATTCAAAATCATAGAGAAAAGCAAAGCAACCTATCCAAGTTAAAAGCTTGATGCACCAAGTGCCTTATCATTACACATTCTTCCTACTATGGAATAGCAAACGGTGGAATTCGGCACAAGCTGTTAGAAGTCAGGGCAAATTGTCCTAAAAGTCTCAAATCTATTATATGCGGTTAATTCAATCCTAAATCTTTCAATTGTGTCAATTTAGTCATAAACATTTTTCACGTTTTACGAATTTAATCCTAAACCTTTCAATTGTGTGAATTTAGTTATAAACATTTTAATGATTCGCTAATTTCGTATTTAATCTTTTAACGATTTGTCAATTTAGTTCCTCTAGCCAATTTAGGCTCGAAATCGCCCTAGGTAACGGTCTAGTTTGCGTCAACTGTTGTTGACACCTAAATTTCGACTCACCATTTAGTTGTAATTTGCATAAAAATTAGGGATTAATTTTTAACCCCTAAACAAAATATTTAAATTGCATAACATATAGTTTAGGTTCATTTTAATTTAATCGCATTTTGCATCGGACCGGTGATGGCGAATGAGCTTAAATTTCATCGAATGGGACTCGGTTCGCTCGGAAAGGCAAGGGCCGGAAATCACGAGTCAAATAGGTTTAATCATTTTAATTTGAGCTTAATTCAGCCCATTATGTTCAATTAAATTAAAACCCAAGTTAATTCAGCCCGCTTAGGAATTAAATAAAATCAGAAATTAGATTAAGGCCTAAGCCCAAGTCTAAGCCCATTAGGACTAGAGAGCCCATCTAATTGACCTAGGTTAGTATTATATAAACATGTTTAGGTCAGAATTTTGAGGGGGGGCTCTCAGAATTTTCAGATCTGATTTTTGGAGAGACACGAGAGAATTTTCGGAGAATAGAAATTTGGAGAAGTCGGAGGCCACGGAATTGACGTTCACGCGGCCACAAGAAAGAAGAAAAGTCAAAGAAAGGGGGTCTTCAAGAGAATTGCCCAGCCACTGTGCAGACTCACGCTCACCAACATCTCTTCATCCAAGTCCTTCACAGAATACTAAAAAAGATCAAGGAAGGAAAACGTGGAGGGAGAGGGAAAGGGCAGCACGCCACTTTGAAACCTCCCCTTGGCAGCCACGATCGAAAAAAAATCGGTCAACAGAGAGTCTACAGAATAGAGAAAAAACAACAAAGGAAGGCAAAGGAAAGAAGCAAAGAGCACGTCCAGCAAATTGAGTCCCTTCGCGGCCGCCGTTTGTGTCCATAGGAGCCTGCTTATCACGCCTTGAAACCAGCCCCGCTACAGCCTCCCAACGTGCTTCTGCCCCTCAGTCACTAGTTGCGGTGTTTCTTGGTGGTTCCGACGAGTCTCCGCAACATTCCCGGCGTCCAGCAAGCCGATCCCAACAACGAAGCCTTGAAGATCCCATCGCCGCTCGTGCACGCTACCACCGCACCGTCGCACGTGCACGCCACCATCGCGGCCAGATGTGAGAAGTCGCTGCTATACTCGTCATCGTCGCCGATTGTCCCGATCCCGATCCGCAAGCTCGATCCCAATCGATTCGAATTTGGAGATTATCTGCAAATTAGGTAATTGGACATTATCCGATAATTTTCAGAATATTTAATTTCCTAATTTGCATGTTTTGAATATTTCATGAATATCATGTGAATAATTAGATATCTTAGGATAATATTCGATATATCCGCGATATTTTTAAATATTCAAAATTAGGAATCGTTCCTAATTTAGCAACGTATCTGGACGACTATCCGACCTTATCCCTAAGGTACGATACGCGGTGATACGGGAAATTATTATCCTATCCATAATCACTTGGATACGATAATGATTTTTATATGCTTTCCAAATTTGAATAATCGGCTTTCCGTCGATATCTATAACCCTATAGATGTGACCGATAGTTCGATTTTTGTGCTTAATCCGAGTTTGAAAAGAATTTTGCGGATCGCGTGGCTGTTTTAAATGTGGATGCTATCTCTGTTTAAATTGTTTTTCCTTTTCAAATAAAAAAAAAAGAAAATTCAAAAAAAAATATCAGTTAGATTTGAATTAGAGTTTTACATGTTTAGGGAATCCTAAATATATCTAGAAGATAGAGTAATTATTTAATTTAAATTAGGACTTGAGATAATCTATTTCCTAGTTTAAATTAAGTAATATTCTAATCTTAATAGATTATTTAGGTCATTTTTTTAATTTCGAATTTTCATAAAAAACCCAAAAAGAGTCATCTTAGGATAGATTAAATTAGGATAGATTGCATTCATGATTTGGGTTATTTTTAATTTAGAATTTTAACAAAAAAATTTCAAAAATCAATCATGTTAAGATATGTTAAATCATCATAGATTGCACATTATTTTAAGCAGATTTTTATTCCGAATTTCATTAGAGAAAAATACCAAAAATAAATCATTTGCCTGTCATTAGAATTAGGTCACGTCGTCACATGACATATAGTTTGCATGCTAGGTTGCATTAATTGCATGTCATTTTTGCACGTCATTGCATATAGATTAGATTTCATTTAAATAAGTGAAAATCAAAAGAGAAATTGAATGAATTACTTGTTAATTAGAAATCATATTAGGATGTTAATATGATTTTCTAGCTAACAATGCAGATATTTGCGTTGCTTCCAAGTAAGTAATTCTTCCAAACTTGCAATTTATTTAATACTTTCCTGGGTGTTAAATTGGTGGTTTGCGCACCCGCATGAACACCTCACATGTTAGTAATTAAGTTGAAACGGATCCAAACTGCTGCCAAAATATTTTTGAAAAGAAAAGGTACCGAAAGGGCGTTAGACTAGATCTAGCGTAACCAAGTCCCCGAGCTTAGAATTTCTAGTTCGTAGGAATAAAACATATCTCCCTATATTTTATTTAGGTTTCTAATCGACCTACCACAAAATGATTAGTGGCGACTCCAAGCATGAAGACATTTGCATGTTAAGAACTTAAACCCTAAGTTGCGAATTGGTAGGGCTTGAGAGAGCCCGAGTTAAACTTAATCTTAATAATCCATTAGCCCGAAAAAAAAATGAAAATTTTTTAGGTCGCGACAACTGTCTTACGTGGTATGGCCAGTGAACTCCAAACAACTGGCATTGGCAAAGACAATTTTTAATTTTTTTTTATTTTATGAATTTTTTTTCCTTTCCTTTTCTTTTTCTCTTTCCTTTTCCCTCCACCGGGTCTTGTCAACGCCGGCCTTAGGCGAAAGCCACCCTTGCCAGCCTTGGGCAAGGGATGCCCTCACCCTCGCTAGCCCAGTCATGGGCATCCCTTGCCAAAGGCTAGGGACCTCCACCGGCCATGGACTAGGCTTGGTGAGGGCCGGCAGAGAGAAATAGGGAAAAAGAAAAATAGAAAAGGAAAGGAAGAAAAAGAAAAAAATCAAAATTTTTTGAAAAAAAAGTATCCACTTCAATGATGATCGTGCTATATAGGATAAACGGCATTGACTAGATTACCATGTAAACGATTTCTGATCAAAATGAGTCTGAATGACTAAATTAACAAATTGTTAAAAAGTTTATGACTGAATTAGAAAATTTTCAAAATTTTATAAGGGAATTCAAAAACACTCGATGAAAAGTTATGAGACCATCCAACACTATTGTAGTAGATTAAAAGAACTAATAAATCAAATGAAGGCCTATAGAGGTGATATCACCGACTAAAGGTAGTAAAAAAGCATCGGTGACACTTGCAAGGATTCAAGAAACCTATTAATGAGTGAATTGATTGGCTCCCTAGAGGCGCACGAAAAACCCGGGACGATGAATATCAGATGCCAGCAAAGGAAGAATGGTGGGCACACCATCCGCAGTACGGAATGCTGCTTGGTTAGTTCCAGCTTTTCTTTAGCAGAGATACCAAACAGGCCCATGCAATCGCGGGTGCCCTCAATGTCAAAAAAAGGAAAGTTTCCGGGGCGGGACGGAGCGATTGCCACATCCGAGCAAGAATAGTCTAAGTTTGATTGCGAAATTCACTAATCGTGTCCTGGCTTGCACGCAGCATTTTTAGCTGCCGGCGGAGCCGGTCCAAGATCTCCAACGCAAAAGATGACGATAGTTTTCAGTTGATGGCGACGACCCCATGGAAGGCGGCGGGATGTCCTTTCTAACAGTATGGAAACTTTGTCGTGGAGTCGCTCTTCCATGCTTTCTGATGCTGGGATTGCGCATGAGAGTTGAATTATGTGAATCTGGTGCAGTCGAAGGTGACCGGTTGACCAGAGCCACGCATACGATCATAAGATCCCGTCGTCGTCCTTTTTGTCTTCAGTCGTCTCATCTCGATCCATCATCGTCATTCCTCAGCTTTTTTGCCCTTTCTTCCCTCGTTTTGTTTTCTGATGATATGACGTGCCGTGTCTTTGGAAGCAAACCTGGGCGTCTCTATGTACACACACACACACACGATCGTGTTCTTCTTATTATTTATGTAAGAATTTCGTCGCTGAGTGAGAGTGAGAGAGAGAGAATGGGGACGGCGGTGGTTCCAAGCTCCATGGAAGTCTCCACCCCGCTGGGTGATCAGAAAGACGATGGCTTTGCCGGCCGCCCGAACCTGAAAGACTTGGACGCCGGAGATCTCTTCGTCCATTAGAAATCACGAGGTCAGTGCTCTCCCTTTGGGTGGACGAGCTTGTAACACAGATACTCTCTCTTTAGTCATTTAAGAAAGACAAGATTTTCGTAAATGATATGCGAATGGTCTTTCTTTTGCACACGATCTGAACCTGTCGGTATCCCACCATTTCTGATGCACGATACATGTCTTCTCAAATTTGAAAAGAGTGTGCTATTTTTAGAAGTAACATGTTTGGGATCACATTGACGGGTCATAGTGGCACTGCGGGTACCACTTGACAACATCGATTGTGGCGCCAGTGCTCTTGAGCCTACCCTTTGCGCTGAGCCTATTGGGTTGAGTGATTAGGATCATGTGCCTTACTCTTTGGACCATGATCACGTTTTACTCTTACAACCTCCTCTAACTCGTCCTACAGCAACAAGCCCATCTCGATCAACGCCAGCTGCGATTCCGTGACATGGCTCACAACATCCTAGATCAATTTCTCTGATTATCAATCTATTGATATGGCTACTGATTAACTTTATTATACAACTAAATTCTTGTATAAAATGGTGAATTCCTAGCTCGATTTATATGTCGTGTCTTGTTATTTAACAAGACCCGCATGGGGAAAGTATTTTGTGGGACCTCTACAATTCGCTATATGCTATGGTGTTGTCGTTGCCTGCTCTCTTTTGGGTGGACAGAGTCTCAAGGTCAATAACTTTTTTCCCTCCAAATTAACATCAAAAATTGATTCTAATTATACGCTCATCAATTTGTTTTTTTTAATGTGGCTTCTCTCTACTAATTTTATACGAGTTTTTTTTTCTTTGTTATGCTTGCTTGTGCAGTTCATATATTTGCTCTATAAGCCAGATGGGAAAATGCAGCTCTACCAATTCATCACCTTGTTTGGTGGCCTAACTCTGCTCCTGGCACAAGCCCCCTCCTTCCACTCTCTCGGGCACATCAATCTCGCCACGATCGTCCTCTGCCTCGCTTACAGCGTTTGCGCCTTGGGCGGCTCCATCCACATCGGTAAGAATATCGTGTAACACGATTCAATAAACATCGGACTTATAGTTATATCATATCATGATTTACAACGCTTAAGAAAAAAATCGAGATTGACGGCTATGCAACTATTTTGACACCCCCCTCCCCCCAGGAAACTCAGCTAATGCAACGCCAAAGGACTACTCTATGGTCGGGAGCCGAGTTCACCGCATTTTCGGTGCCTTCAATGGGATCTCCATCATCGCCACCACTTACGCCAGAGGAATTATCCCCGAGATCCAGGTCTTCTAAAGCACCACTCGATTCTTAGTTCGCCTTTTCGATTTTCGCCTTTACCTTGATCGATGGATAAATGTAAAATCTACTATGGTTTTAGGCAACTCTAGCTCCACTGGTGAAGGGCGAGATGTTCAAAGGCCCGTGCGTATGTTACTCGGTCCTAGTGACCACATATTTCAGTGTTGGAATCTCTGGGTATTGGGCCTTTGGGAATCAGTCCAGAGGAACGATTCTGACCAATTTCGTGGGCGAGACCAAGCCACTCCTTCCCACTTGGTTCCTCTTGATGACCAACATTTTTTGCCTCCTCAAATTATCAGCAGTCAACTTTGGTAAGAATTAAAAAAAGAATTGCTCATCTTTCTAGCTAATTCTGCAACTAATTACAAGTTCACCATCAATTTGGGTCTCCGACGAAATATATATAGGTATATTTACAACCAACTAACAAAGTGTTTGAGAAAAAATTGGCCGACCCGAAGATGGACCAATTCTCAACACGCAATGTCGTGCCTAGGCTGATCGCTCGGTCGCTGTCGATGGTGGTGGTGACGACTATGGCCATGATGCTGCCTTTCTTTGGGGACATCATAGCGCTGCTCGGCATGTTCGGGTGCATCCCTTTGGACTTCATATTGCCCATGGTTTTCTATAACGTGACCTTCAAGCCCTCCAAGACGAGCTTCATGTTCTGGGCAAACACGACGATCGTTGTCGTGTCCTTGGTGCATTGGCACAATGGCATCAATCAAGCAGATGGCTCTCGATGCTAAGACTTATCGCATGTTTGCTAACATGTAGCCACTATAATCAATGCACCAACTGCTCTAATAATGTACACAATTAATAAAGTCATATACTATTATACTTATCGCTTCTTCAAAATTACCTTATCAAATGTGCTCAACAAATCCATCAAATGGGGACACATGTTTACAGGACCCCATTTCAAATAAAGTCATATACATGAATAAAAAGGGATCTTTTTTTGTATTTTTTTCTTTCTGGGTTTTCCATCGTGGTTAATCTCTGCAACTCCATACCCTCTCTCTTTTCCTCACGTATTCATTTACATGAACAAATTCTTTCTTATATCTAGAAAGTCATATCCTTAGTGTTTTGGTAAGGTCTACCTCACTTGGCGGCCGGCCTACCTCTCCACCCCTTATCCCTTCCCTATGCGTTTTTTCTTCCGAGGGAGAGTTTTGGAATACTCTCTTATTTTCTCATCCCGAGGTCTAGATGTAACCTTTTAAGGACACCTATTCAGATCCTATTCCTCCCATGTTCGTAGTACACAAACAAATTCTTTCTTATTCCTAAGAAAGTTATGATACGGCACCGTGTCAAGTTTCGGGTCGAATTCCGAATTAAATCAAAAAGGAAATGGACTTTGGAAAGGGACTGGAATCATGATGAAGGCGGGACTTGGGGGAGCCAAACGTCTGGACGACGTGGGACGTGGAAATGGACCACCGTTTTCCGCCCCCGTGAAAACCGGATCCCACGAAACCCCGGGCGGGGGTCCGATCCAACCGAATCTCGTACATGGTTTTCCCTTTTCTAGTACACAATTGGAGTTTAGGAAAAGAAAAGGTACGCAATTGGGAATGGGGAACCTTTGCTCAAATTCTACGAATGATGCCAGGAATAAACCATGTGACGAAAAGGGGGTGCGTCCAATCCCTTTTTCGAGAGAACTTTGTCGGATTCGCATCACCTAAACAATATGTAACATGTTCCAGTAAGCAAGACGATGCGCTGAAAACGTTAATCTAAACATTTTAAAGTAGAGTCGAATCGTGATTTGCCCACAGAGTATCTTCTTTAAGGGGCAGGCCTCATTCCTTGGCGGTTTATGAGCCTGCCATCGGAACTAGATCCGCGGTGGCGTCGGGCGAGTGTTCTAGAAGATCCGTACAATGTCTTTATAAAAAAAATATATCTGAAAAAAGATTAGAGGCTTTAAAAACCTAGGAGAAACATGTAATTTTCTGTGCTGGAAACAATTACGACGGGCGCTTTGTTTACGGGTCCTGCTCCCGGGGCGGAAAACATCAAAAGCTGTCTCAAATCCTTTCGATATTCAAGGTCCATTGACAACACTGTTTCTTCACACAAAAGAAAATCCAAAAACTGCCAAAAATAAAAAGCGCAAAAGCAAACAAAAATCCTAATTAAATTATGTTTACCGTGATATATTTACCTTGGACTTTAAAATTTGTACACGTGTAACGCATTTGCTCTTCATTAAAACTCTGTCAATAAAAATCGTTAAAAATTTGTCCATATTGACACTAGAAAGCAAATAGTGTTAGTATTTCATCCACATGACTTGAATGAAATCATCTAACGAAACATTCACATAAGTACAGATTGAGAACTTTAATGTCACAAGAAAAAATTATAGTAGCTATAGTTTTGAATTTTTTATTCGAAGGAAAAAAATTGCAGGGAAAATGTCTCGCAAGGATCATAAATTGAGATTTTTTTTTGGCTTTTACCCAAATAAAAAAAATACAAAAAACTGCCAATTTTCATTACCACTGAATTACGTCTGCACGGTCAGGATTCAACCAATCAAAAGCCCCATCGGACGGCGACAAAAGCGCCACCGGCAACAACTAGCGGCGTGGCCCACGATTTCTCGCCCCGCGTGTCCTAGGCTCCTACCAGCAGCACGACACGTGTCGTCCCGTGAGGCGTCGGTGCACTCGCCCTTTTTTTATTCTTTTCATTTTCTTATCCCCTCTTTTAGCGCGCCCCCCCCACTTGCCTTAAAGCAGACAACGACTATCGTACTCGAAAAATAACTAAGATAATAATAATGCATGACCAAAAAATAAAATAAAATAAAATAATGAAAAGGAGCCCACCATTAATAATAACGTACGCGGTCGCCGATCACGCTCGATCATCGTAGCTTGTTCGAAGGAGTGCGCGCGGTCACCACCAGCTCTTAGCTTCCGCTTCAATCCTCCCTCCGCTCCGCCGTCGCGATACCCTCGTCCTCCTCGCCGCCGCCGCCGCCGCCGCCGCCGCCGGAGACGACGCCGGAAAAATGCACTCCAACAACTTGCTCCTCGAGGAGCCTATACGGATGGCTTCGATTCTGGAGCCGTCGAAGCCCGTGAGTGTATACGCTTGGACTAGTGTGTGTGTGTGTGTGTGTGTGTTTTTTTTTTTTTGGTGTTTTCCGGGAGTTTTGATTTTGGGGTGGCGATTGGTTTTGACTGAGGTCTCCGCTTGTTGCCTCCGAGCTCGAGCTGCGTCCGGCTTCGTTTTTTGTTGCTTGTTTTTCTGTAGAGAGGGAGCGCTGTCTTTCCCGTCTGGAGCTTGAGCATGTTTTGTTACTGTTTTTAACTTGCGGGGGAGGTTTTGGGTTTGACGTGAGGCGGTTCTGAAATTGCATGCGCCGGGAAAGAAGGTGGCGGTTTGGATTTTACGAGATTGATTCTCGGACCTTGATTTATGGTTGGTTATTTGGTCTGCTGCAATTTTGTTGATAATTCAGTTTTGGGTTTGAAAGTATCGATTGCTGTCGGGACAAGAACAGAGTGGAAGCGATGGTGGTGTATCTAGAGGTGGATGGATTATTTGGGAAGATTTCGTGCACTTATGTGCTAGTAATTAGGGGCTCGATCGAGATACATGACTTCGTATTGAGGCTGATGGGGTGACTGTTTTGTTTGGAGGACATTAGTGGCTCGAACGATTCGAATTTCATCTTTGGCGGATTTCTGTTATTTAGACTGGTTGAGTGGAATCTTTGAGAAAAGTTGATGGTGGTGAGCTTGGTTTATGTGGAAGTATTATTGCAATTCTGTGGGTTTTTATCAAGCTGTATATAGATATTAATAATTGAGTTTTCTCGTTAATCTGATGTGGTCTGGAATGTGGCAGACATTCTTTCCTGCAATGACGAAGATAGTGGGGACTCTCGGCCCAAAATCACGATCAGCTGATATAATTGCCAAGTGCTTGAATGCTGGGATGTCTGGTATACGTCAATCCATCTTGCGTTAAGTCATTTTACTGCATTTTTTTGATAGAGAGGAACAATTTGGCCATCTGCCAATGATTTGCAAAATTTAGGTTGTATTCATTTATGAGTTATATCTTCACCTACACAGTGCCCCTCCAAAGCATTTTGGCATATGATGTTTAGCACACTATGGAAGGGACGGATTGGGAATATATTACCAAGAGGCTTGGTATCAAGTCTGATTTTGACAAACAACATATTAGAATGTGTGGATTCTCAAATGTTCTTTTGATAAGAACCTATAAGCAGACATCAGCGTATATGAGATAGCTCAATAATCTAATTACATCACTCTAGTTGGGCCTTGATCCTCAGTTATCTCTGATGATGGAGTTCTACTTTGATTCTGACAGGTTTATATAACAAGCCTTCTTATGGAAACAATCGTGTGTTTAATATTATGGATGATAATTAAATTAAGTATATAAATACCCCACATGCAGGTTTATTTAATTAGTGTCCTAATCTGGAACAGTGGCACGATTTGATTTCTCCTTGGGCGATGCTGAATTCCACCAAGAAACATTGGAAAATCTGAAGGCAGCTATTAAAAGCACGAAAAAGCTATGTGCAGTAAGTTCTCATTTATCTCACTCAAAGCTGAATCGTTGATGTTCTTAGACTCTTGACATTGACCATTCGCTTGATGTGAGGGCTTTCTTGTTCATCCACATGTGGTGCTTTAATGAATAGGCATTAACATGTTGAGTGCTTTCTGATTCCTGGCAAATTCGAGCTTAATTTGTTGGTTGGTCTTCTTCTCTGTCATAGGTTATGCTTGATACAATCGGCCCAGAGTTGCAGGTAGTGAATAAAACAGAGGGCCTCATTCCCCTTGAGGCAGATACATTACTTGTCCTAACACCGGATCAAGACAAAGAGGCCACTTCAAATCTATTACCAATCAACTTCAGTGGACTCTCAAAGGTTAGCGACTTACTTCATGTGCTTTCTGTGTTGCTTTCTTTGAGAGAATTGTAGCCATTCATGTAACTTAACTCATGCAAACCTGATCCACTCATAATCCACGATGCATATTGGGACTATGTTATGACAATATTAACTTTTTCCTCAGTGGATCATAATTTCAGATCCATGTACCGATCCAACCTAGAAAAAGAAGGCTTTTTTGTATTTCCATTGCAACTCGCTTTAGCTATGATCCAATGCTGGTTGTTGTATTTCTTTATAAGTGGGGAAGCGATAGTGCTTTAATTTTACCACATCGAGTGCTTTCATCCCATTAAATAAAGAGAGCCTACTGCTATGTCCATCAATGAACATGATACACCCTGATTTTCTCATTATATCTACTGTTGACTTCTGGCAATGGTGCTTTTATTTGCTATCACCATACTAAACTGAACTCGATCATTTCAGGCAGTGAAGAAGGGAGACACTATATTTATTGGCCAGTATCTATTCACAGGAAGTGAAACTACTTCTGTGTGGTTGGAGGTAAAGTGGTGGTTGAGTGTAGTGCTTTCTTGTGGCTAAAAATAATTCCATTTTCCCAATTCATTGATATGTTATGACTTACTTAACGATTGGGGGTCTCACATTACCTTGTTCCCAGACCTCGCTGTTTATCTTGCCTTAACTAATTTAGCTGCTATTATTACAGTAAAATATTTTTATCTTACCCCACAGGTCACAGAGGTCAATGGTGAAGATGTGGTTTGCCTTGTAAAGAACTCTGCCGTGTTGGCAGAGTCTCTATACACTCTCCATGTCTCTCAAATTCGCATAGATCTGCCTACACTTACTGATAACGATAAGGAGGTAAATTGTTTTTGTTCAACTTAGAAGATCAATGTCATCATTTGAGTGTACTGCTAACACTACTTGGAGCAAAATGAATTTTTGGAGAACAATATATGGTAATCAGTACTTGCCATGCATTTTAGGGAAATTGGCAATTGCTTTCTGCTTTTGTTTAACTTCTCTGGCAATCATCCCATGCTTATGTACATAGTTTCGATGTTGCATTTCTCTTCCTCATGTCTCTTAAAGAGAGATGTGCATGTCAGCGGCCATTCTCACATAAGTCAGGATTTATCGTTTCTACTTCATGTTATTTTTGTGAATTTCATATTACTCTCCTCGATCCTACCCCCATCTCTGGCTGCCCCAAATTCAGGAAAGGTGTAGTTTAACCTGATGCTTTATTTATGGCCAACCAAGTGGATATCTTCTCGGGATTGCGCTTATAGTGTCTTGTGAAATTGCTCTGCTGGTTTCTCACTGAAAAATTTCAGGTCATTAGCACATGGGGTGTCCGGAACAACATAGACTTTCTCTCGCTTTCGTATACTCGAGATGCTGAAGATATTCGTCATGTAAGGACTCTTCTACTTGGAAGCTGATCTAGACAGACTTCATTTCTGTCAACCTTATCATTGATGAAATTATTTACTGTTCGATGTACTTATCATACTGGTTTGGGATTTGTTCTTTGTTTATTTTCCACCAATGTCATCATATACCTATGTTAATCTCAAACTACCTTGGTTTCTGATGTTGTCCTGCAGGCTCGTAAGTTCCTGTCTAAATTGGGTGAGCTCCATCAGACTCAGATTTTTGCTAAGATAGAGAACGTTGAGGTGACTAACTTAGTAACTTCTCCTTTTCGTCAGAAATGACCTGGTCTGATTGTGCATAACTTGATTTCAACCGATAACATAGGGTATAAATCACTTTGATGAGATCCTCCAAGAAGCTGACGGCATCATAATATCTCGTGGAAATTTGGGGATTGATCTACCACCAGAGAAGGTGATTACACTTCCTCTTTTGGTGCACTTGGATTATTCGTGGAATTGAATAATGGTTTCTTTCTAATGCTCATTTTCCATAAATCTACTAACGGTTTTCGCTTTGATCCAGGTATTTCTCTTTCAGAAGGCCGCTGTTTACAAGTGTAACATGGCTGGGAAGCCGGCGGTCGTCACTCGTGTTGTTGACAGCATGACTGATAACCTGAGGCCTACCCGTGCAGAAGCGACTGATGTTGCCAATGCCATTTTGGATGGTAATTTCTGGTTTCTGATTCAGGATCACTGCATCTAGGAACTGCTGCCAGATTTTTATCACTTCACCAAACTTTTTGAACATTTGTATGGTTGTGGCTTCTCTTCCTCCTTTGCTCTTCCATGTAAGTAAAAATGTACAACATTAGTTGTACCATGCATTTATTGTCACTCTTATGTTCTCTGATTGTTTGTTGCTTCAGGAAGTGATGCTATTCTTCTTGGTGCGGAGACACTGCGAGGATTATACCCTGTTGAGACCATTTCAATTGTCGGAAAGATCTGTGCTGAGGTCAGTTACCCATTCGAGGGGAACGGTGAAGTTGATTATTTGCATGGGAATGTCATCCAAAACTATTCAAACACTCTTCTTCTCTCCTTTAGTATAGTTCTCGGTTGGAATACCAGAGTAATATCAACTTATCCAACCTATAATAACTATCTATGCTTCTGAGGTAATTCGGAAAATTGATATGTAGAAGTTTTGCAAATCGGTTAAAGCAAAGAAATTTGTAATGTTTCACCAATGGAATATTTTTTTGGTGTGCAAATCCTAGCCACCCTATGAAGCGAACTTTCAGGTCAACCCTGATGATTCATGGATGACTGAATGGAACAAAAGTTGGAGTATGCAATGTTCTGAGGCCCCAAGTGTGCATATCATACTGATGGTATAGCCATCGATAAAAACCGCTAAGCATATTCAGATGCATTGATTTACTTATTTTCTTGAGTTCTTAAGTAAATGGATGGTATAATGGCTCTACATGGGGTATTAAAGGCGAAAATCCTCATTATATTGTTTTATCCCAAGCCTGTTTTTTTTAAGTTCGAATATTCCAAGCCTTGTTCATGCATTGAACCTTGGGAATAATCTGGGGGCCAATCACCATACCACCTCTATCATGCTACCAAACCTAGGCCACTTGCACTTGCCAGAACTATTGACATGGTTTCTTCACTTTGTCTGTTTGATGCTGTAGGCGGAGAAAGTCTTCAATCAAGATATGTATTTCAAGAAGACTGTCAAATATGTGGGAGAGCCAATGAGCCACTTAGAATCCATTGCTTCATCTGCTGTACGTCCTGCTTTTATAACATCTTTTGTTTTATTCTTTTGCCTATCAATTTCTAAGAGCTCTCTCATATTTGACTACTTACAAGGGATTGTTCTTGAAGTAGTTTATACGATGCATGAACTATCTGAGTATATTCCTCATGTGACATAGGTGCGTGCTGCCATCAAAGTGAAGGCCTCAGTAATTATATGCTTCACTTCTTCAGGAAGAGCTGCGAGGTTAAATTTTTTGCACATTTATTAACTTTTGTGTGCTTGTAGCAATTTCCTAGTCCTGTCTGGATGTCTTTCTGTCATTCTTGTAATGGACAGCAGCTTCAGGTCCATGAGATTTTCCTTATGAAACTTACGAGCTCTTTTTTTCTTTTGATGTTTTTTAGGCTTCTTGCAAAGTATAGGCCCACAATGCCAGTGATCTCTGTGGTCGTTCCTCGGCTCAAGACCAATCAACTGCGATGGACTTTTAGCGGTGCCTTCGAGGTGGGGACCACAGTCTCTAACTCAATTTATGAGCCTGCATTATCAAAGATCTGTTTCCCTAAAATTTGTTATGTGGTCATCCATACAACTGAAAGCAACCAGACACTGCGCTTCTTGTCTCTTCCCCTATTAGTCTCGTGAATATTATTGTTGACTCACTCTACAAAATTTTGCAAATGGAGGATGGTTTTAGCTGTATTTGTTTGCCAAAGTTGTTGCAAATGTCAGTTTCTCTAGTCATCCTTGTAAATTTTTCCCATGGCGATGTGCCAAATAAGAACGTCAGGGAGATGGATGTGCTTTAAAACAGAGGCACTAATTCTCAAACTTGTCACTTTTGTGAGCAACAGAAGACACTTTTAAAATGTATTCTTACTTGTTAGGCATCTTCATTTCTTATCCGACATTTTGTTTGTACCAGACTTAATGTTCATTTCTTTGCAATTTTCTTTAAAATTTTGTCATGCAGGCAAGGCAATCTCTTGTTGTCCGAGGTCTATTTCCCATGCTCGCCGATCCTCGACATCCTGTAAGTTTCCAAGTCCGTTGCCGGTTTAGTATCTCCTGCTTCAAAAGACTATTAAACTGTGTTATAGCACAACTCCAGATCCTTTTCTCATTTGTCTAGCCGCATAAAAGATTGCATGCGTTTGATACGCAGTTGAACTGTCTACAGAATGTAGCCTATAACATTTCCATCTTTCTGTAGGCCGAGTCTACAAATGCAACGAATGAATCAGTTTTGAAGGTGGCTCTGGACTATGGGAAGGCATCAGGTCTTGTAAAGGCTCACGATCGTGTAGTTGTCTGCCAAAAAGTAGGCGATGCCTCTGTGGTGAAGATCATTGAGCTTGACGATTAGGATCGCCCCCTTTTCTTAACTCAAATCTTTTTCCACTGCTCCTTTCGAGCTTTTTGTGTTATCTAATGTTACGTGTAGAGAGAGAGAGAGAGAGGAACACATTTTGTGGCATATAGTACCGATAACTGGATCGTGGCTTATCTGCAAGCCCATGCTTTGTGAGCTAATGGTTATGATATGACTTGTCCTTGATCTCTCTTACCACCTTCGACATTCACGATCTCGTTAACACTATTGTCCCCCTACGATCAGCAAAACGTCGTTTGCTTGAATGGGTCATCATCATCCATGTGGAATTATCTACGAGCTTTGATGTGAATTCGTTCTATGCTCCTTCCCATCTCCATCTCCCAATGTACTGCATCTGGAGTAGAACCTGGAGTGCCCTCTCTTCGTACTCAAACCATAGGATTGAATTGATATCCTAATCGTGCAACTCGCCACCCTGGGCTCATCATTGCCGTGGCCTGCTAGAGCTATTGATGCAAACGAGAAAGTAAGGGGAATAAGACGAGTCTGTATATCACATGAGTAATTCTCCAGATTAACATGATGTCTTCGACCCGACAAGAGATAGACAGCCCAAAATCCTGCAGAAAGCATGCGCACTTGCTGGTTTAACGCAAACCATCCTTTGTTTTAGCTTCTAGCGAAACAAGGTATGAGTAACTTCATAAATGTACAGTAGAAGCTGATGCCTGACTGCAATTTGATCGGTCAAATCCAGAAGAAAAAAAACTTCTCTCCTTTGGGTCACAAAAACGTGTTTGTCTTACATCAGCACTGTGCAACCGGATCGAAGTCTAACTAGCAATTAATCACACAAGGGTACACGAGAAAGTCACTAAAATTTGGTAAGTTTTATTTACAAGCGACTACTTTGGACATTAACTTTTCCCTCCACAGTCCATCAGGTTAAAGTGCTTCTGCAAAACGTAACTCTGCAGGGCCTGGACCTAATATTCCCTTTTGTTCTGTTATCTTGCCAAGTCCAGCAGGCGGCTCTGGAGGAACAATGGTTTCTTCCTCTCTCCAGTCAGTCCACTCTCTCTGCAACATCAAAGCAAAACCATGCAACAGAACCGTGAATTCACGTGTTACTGGAACAGAAGATAAGTTCACGTAACCAGATTCTGTTTTCACACTCCTCAAGCTGACAGCACTCATTGATGCCATTCATCAAAAGATAGATCGGAAAAAATAGGATGAAAGAACCTAAGTTGTGCTTTGTCTTGGTGGAGCTTGTAAATCATAAAAACACCAACCCCACCCCCCAGAGAGAAATGTCGCCCCAGAGAGAAATTACATTCGGCTGTTGGTGGTGATGGCCAAAATTAGTACTCACAAGCGTAAATGGCGTACGAATATGGATCAGAAAATCACAGCAAACTTTCTAAGGTCTTCTACTCAGGAGTTTGTCGTTTCAGTGTCACGCAGGTGCTCAAGAGAAGCTCCGAAAATGACTTGTGCACGGCATCCATCAGTAAAATGGCATAATCAATTCTTGATCCCCTTATAAAGTCAAGGAGTAAAACAAAAACAGGTTCATGAGAATGGCTGGTAATGGGAAGTCCAAATTTGGATCATTTGTTGCTGAGTTACATTGTACAGCTCACGCACCAAGATGACTGTTGGGCTAGGTGGAAGATGGCAAAGATGGTGTCTTCTCGACCTTCATCTAGTTTGAGAGCTTGAAGTTTTTTCCTCAGTAGTACACTAGGGTCTCAACAGTAGTCATAGTTTCTTATGAAGCAAAATGAGAAAGTGTTCCGTGGTAAATTACCTCGAGGACAGAGCCAAAAAAATGAACCATGTGTTACTTTTGCAATGCAGCTAAATGAGGCATATTTTTTTTTCCTTTTATTTTTCAAGCAATTGCAGTCCTTGCGTAAGGACTAGGCCCCCTTGATATCTTGAGTTAGACATTCTTACATAGAATTAAAAAACTTGCCTCCTCTTCGTGGTGATTCCTGTCCACTAATAATGGGGTTGTAAGAGGGGGCGCAGCATCTGGGTCGGGCTTCTGAAAGATAAACATAGTGTATAAACCTGCAGAAAGGAAATGCACTCTAACTTATTAAATGCATTTGTGCTCAGTCCAATATCTGTCTTATGCAAATCATCCTTTTGCTGAATCACTTGAACCTAGAAGACTCTGTTGGACATCAAATAACACAGCTACAAACAAAAACTATTAACAACTATGGGTATTGCTGACCCCGCTGTTGTTTCGATCAACAGAAGAGAGCAAGTAATTCTACTCAGAAGTACAATTTCCATATCCTAAGGTTCTACTCTGGACCCAGCATCTAGCTCTTATTGTTGAAAATACAAACATGGGGTTGAGACATGCAAAATTGCTAGGCATCCTGGCAGGCTAGAGCCATCCATGATATGCCAATAACTTACCATTGCTTAAAAGTTGTGTGTGTGTATGTGTGACTGTTTGTGTGTGTGTTTAGGTATGGATATACCTTGTGTATCCTCACATAGCTCAAGTGGCAAGGGAATATATATGCATGGTCAGTCCCAAATATATGTAATACTTGACCAACAGTATCTACAAATTGCAAATTGTCATATATGAAATGAATGCGCACAATAATAAGAGCCCTATTAACCATCTCAGAGTCCGATTTGTTAGGGTTTGTTTTCTGTGAACTTCGTAGTCCAAATAAATAAATAAATAACGCAAATTGATGAATGGAATTGGCACTATGATGAAAAGAGATTGCAGTTCACCTAGCATGTCGTATGAGCGAGGTAATAGCCTCCCTCTAGAATCCACAACGCTTGCACCATAACCCATTAGCATCCCTGCAAAGATTGCTCTTGTGGCCACGTGTAAAACACCAGAATATCAGGATTGATACAAAAGCAACTGCTCAAGATACCAGAACATGTCTTCTCCCAGATAATCACAAAAAGGTCATACTTGTTGTCATCGTAAAACTCTGTCAGGTTTTGAATCTCCACATACTCCAGACCAGCTTCCCTAGCCAATCTGATGAGAATGCATTAGAAACTTCCATAGATTCTTACCAACAATCAACAAAATCGCACAAATGTCAGCTACAATTATTCAAACTAAACATTAGAAAGAGAAACTTTTTTTAACATCATCATCACGTAAGCACTTAGGATGGCCGAAAGTCAGTAGTAGTCTATTTATAAGCACCTCATTCCAACTGAAACCAAATGCTTGCAACATAATGCACATTTAGAATGTCCAAAAGACCAGAAGTCTCCTGTGATGTCCTGAAGATAGAATAGAGAACCTCAAAACATGGCCAATTATCTTTACCTGATCAAGCTTGGAAAGTGAACCAAGCAATGGGTTTCAGCAGGCATATCACCAGCTAGTTTAAGCTGGTACCTTTTCCCAAATGATGGAAACCTGGAAACAGGCAGTACATCAAATCATCCCAGTATAAGTTCAACGGCATGTAATAATCAAAATGGCAACCATTAGAGAATCGTACATACTTCTCTTCCTCTACTTCAAAGGTGATCATGTAGCTCTCAGACCGAACACAATTAGGAACAATGCCAGGCTTCATACTGCCACTTCTGTTGTGGTATGCTTCAACATTCTTCTGATATTTTGCCCTGTATAGTTCGCTTACATTTCACATGCAATATATTCTGATGGGGAAAATCAAAAAAGGCACTAAATCCTCTTGTGGTTGTACAGAGAACTATGATGCAGCATTTTTTGTATTGGTTATATCAGCTGACAAGAATGTCACTTCGAGATAAGAGCCTGGCGCTCAAAGTGGCAGTGAAGATAATATATTATAAGGAAATCATCGCCTATTCTACCAGATAAATCTCAAACTTTAATATGCATGAACTCTGAAGTCTCAGGCCATTCGACATATCATGATTTAGATGATACTGTGACAACATAATACTGCAAAATGAGAAGGATAATTCATCTCCATCAACTAGATAACAGTAGCAAGAAGCACATTTACAGGTTTCCTTATAAAACGTTCTGGTTTTATCCGGGAGCTGAGGTGAACTTGTTACAATGTGGATAAGAATTTAAGAATTCTTAATCTCACGGAATGATGGTAAACACAGAGACAAACATGAAGTCCTCCTGAAAGAAGTAACTATGTTCCTGAAGACCTTTTTAAGTGAACAAAGAGATGAGGCAGAATGGTGTAGCTGTGCAAGGCACTGATACAGAAGAGAAGCTGCAGAGCTCTAATTTTGTTTTTTTTTACCCCACTTGGCTAGAAAGCTGCAGAGCTCTACTTACAATCTTGACAAATGGTCAAATAGTCTATAAGAAGGTTGCCGTGCACCAATGAATGCATCAAACAATTCTCCTATGAGTAGATATCCAAGAAGGCTTAGACCCACTTAAATACAAAATCTTTAGTCAACCAAAGTGGCTTTCCAATTTGGCACTCGAGTACAGTTCGATTATCATAAGAAACTTTTGTAGAAGTTCAGTGAATAAGGGAAAAAGATCAACAACCAAAAAAAGAAGGGGCATATATCTATAAATCTAAAGGCCCGTATAATGAGCATCTTACTTATCGATAGGAAGAAATTTCCCCCTACTGTGTTAGCCAGATGTTACACAAAATCTACGTAAGAATATTAATACAGCATAATAATTTGCTTCTTCAACTATACTTCGCAAATGACATATTTTTAGGAAAGAACGAATCTAGCCAACGAAACCGCCTAATAAAAATTTTGACGTTAAATGTGAACGAGTAACACAAAGTACCATCATTACTGGAAAGAACATAAAACAATGCTACGATGGGATTAAAGAAATGACCCAAAGTAAAGCGGGTGCAGGAAGCAACTCAAAACAAGATTCTACAACAGTCGTTATGTCATACCATATGGTGGACGAGTCAGGAGTAATACCGAAAAAATAACCCCCCGGTTTTAGCAGAGATGATACATTATGCAACAGTTTCCTCGCTTTGTCCTCGCTCTCAAAACATAGCTGCAAGAGCAATATTCGCTTGACCATTTATTCCACATAAAAACAGAGAAAGGCTAGAAATCAGAACATAACCCGAGTCAGCATTTAACTGTAAGGTGCTGAAGGTAACTTTTCAACCTGCAAATGCTGCAAGCAGCAAACTAAATCTGCTTGGTTTGTCTTCTCTTGCAAATGCGCTTCCAAATCTTCCTACCAAAACAGATACCGGCCCGACAAAATCAGCGATAACACGCAAACAAGCCACCGCAAGATTATGATAGAGGGATACACCCAAATGATGGTTATGACACAGTGCTCTCTTCCGCACAACAAAAACCCCCCATCGACCCATAAAGCTAGTTGACGAGAAAAGCCGGCGTAGGAGGTAAGCTCACCGTGCAAGGGTCGAGCTCGTAGAAGTCCGTTGTGTAAGCTTTCCTCAAGCTCTCCCAAGCTTCCCTCTTT
Organism: Syzygium aromaticum; assembly: GCA_024500025.1. Classification (NCBI taxonomy): domain Eukaryota; kingdom Viridiplantae; phylum Streptophyta; class Magnoliopsida; order Myrtales; family Myrtaceae; genus Syzygium; species Syzygium aromaticum. Next base: position 28,448,343 of record CM044891.1, read on the forward strand.
TCGCTTATTCCAGACGACGTCACATCTACAAAATTCAAAATCACTCAACGAGACATAACCATTGCAAGGCAACCTCCCCGCGATAAGAGAGCGAACCAAGCACGGACGATTACCGATTCCGATGTAGTGACCGATCTGAGCTTCTTCCCACCTCTCCGCCTCGAGCCCACCCTCGCAATACAGCTCGCACACCTTCGAAGCGCCATTACAAAGAGAGGAAAACAAGCAAGAGGGTATGTCAAATCCCGGAAGAAGAGCGCGGCAAGGCCTCCATGCGGAGGGCCGGTTCGCCGGCGTGCGCGGGTGCAAGATGGGACGGTACCGTGGCGTAGGGATGGACGAAGATGTTGATGAGAGCGTTGCGAGCGAACTCGTGGAGGCGATGGTGAGTCGAGTCGGGCCTCGGAATCGCCGCTTGGCTCATGTCCGCGTTTTCCCGAACGAAATTCAGAGGAGGAGGAGGAGAACTGCTCACCTCTGCCTCGTCATCTTCTTCGATATTAAGATCGAGCGAGGCGGAGAACGGAGCGTGATGAAGCGAGGGAGGAAAGAGCATAGGGGCTCGAGTGCAAAAAATGATGTTTTTATACTTTTGCCCTTGCTCGGATATGTTTTGTTCTATTTCGTCCTTCTATTTTGACTGAGCACGAACGAAGTGATCTTTTCAACGGTTTTTCTTGCGGCGTGATTATTGGGCAAATAACCAAAAATAAAAAAAAAGGTCATAAACCTTTCGACGATTGGCCAATGTAATTCTCCGGGCCAATTTTGACCGGCAATCGCTAACGTGGGCACCGGTTATCCTACATGGCACGGCCATCCTATGCTACGTGACTAGTATCGAGCGGATAAATTTTGAAAATTTTTAAATTTTTTTTCTTTTTTTCTGTTTTCTCTATTCTTCTTTTTCTGATTTCGGAGGATTTAAAAAAAAATAAGGAAAAAAATGAAAAATGGAAATAAGAAAAAAAGAAGCTCTGAAAATTAATTAAAAATTACAAGAATTGTCCACGTCAGCACCGGCCATGCCACGTAAGAAGCCTAGCATCCACGTCAGTGATTTCCGATCAAAATTTGCCGGAAGGACTAGGTTGGCAAACTTTTAAAAAATTCAAAATTAAATTGATCAAGTTTAAAAGTTTAAAATTGAATTAATGTTCATATAATAAATTTAAAAACTTTTTCTTTTTTTTTACAATTATGCTTGAATGAGATAAGAGTACAAATCCTACTTGAAAGCAAAAACGAGTGGAGAATGCAAGGAAAGCACTCCTTGCAAAGAGAATGATCAATATCTTCTAAAATTAGAGTCCTCTTCTCGATCATAGGAGAATCCCCCAGAGAAGACATTGTTTTTACATATCCATGTAGATACATTAGTTCCTTTTAATATAGGGAAAAAATCACTAAAAATCCAAAACTTTGCCACTTGTGACACATTTACCTTGAACTTCTTTTTGTGACACCAAAAATTTCAAACTTTACTATTTGTGACACATTTACCCCAATGTACTTTGTCCATGAATATTTCTATTTTTTTTAATTTTTTTTTCCTTTCCGGGGGGGGCGAAACTCTTCGAGCACATTGGTTCCTTTTAATAAATTTTGAGATACCAGAGAGTCCGAAACTCTTCGAGCACACCTGACCGAATTCGCATCGGAAACGCAAATGTGGTAAACCCCAACCCACCCAAGCCTCGAACGAGAAGAACGAAAGGTCAATGTGGGAGCGTAGAATGAAAGGATCTAATTGCAAAAGAGAAAAATCCAGACACCCAATTGTGTAATTGTTGAAATTTGAATAAGCTGGACAGGAGAGGGGAGCGCACCGCCGTTATCGGGGAGATTCGGCGATCGGCCGCCGTCCGTTCCGTTTCGATGCCGAGACTTTACGGGATGAGAGCGACAGTTTGTGCTTACGACAGTTTGTGCTTTATTGTCGTCCTCTGTTTTGAATGTCGCGTGTATCGTAGACACGGAGAGTAACGAGCAGACATTGAGACGAGGCACGATGAGGCCGGAGGAAGAAGAAGCAGCAGCAGAGACCCTAGTGGAGGCCGCGCTGAGCGTCCTGAGCACGCCCGACCCCTTCGACAAGGCCCGGCTCGGCGACTCGGTCGCCACCCGGTGGCTCCACGGCGCCATCCCCCTACCCTACGACCCTTCCGCCCACCTCCCCGTGCTGGAGCGACCCGCCAGGCTCGCCGATGTAATCGCTCTCGATTTCTGCTCGGGCACCAATTTTTCTTGTTTTTTTTTTTTGGGCGGGTGCGTTGCGTGCTATCAGTTTGATGAAATTTCTGAGCGAGGAACGGACTTCGTACGTGGGTGATGTGCAGGTTAAGCTTGTGTCGCCCGGGCTCATGCCCAAGCTCGGCAAAGCGGGCAGCTTGCAGAGCAGGCAGGCCATCGTGCACAGTCTGGCGCACACCGAGAGCTGGGCTATTGACTTGGCCTGGGTATATGTCTTCTTTTTCCTTTTTCCTGTTCAGACACTCGTTTTACCACCTGTTTTTTTTGTTTTTTTATCATTAAAGAAATGAAAACTGCCTTGGCATCTACATTAGATTTAAGGGACCTCGATCTCTGCTTAGTGTTATACTGCCACACGAGGACTTTGGCAACTATGAGATGAGTGCTGGGCTAGTCAAGGGTCATGGGTCAATAAGTAGGCTTGCCTTAGTTGCAAAGTTCGAGGATAATCTGCGACACGTTCTTCCCGAGAGAAATCGTGTAGTCGGGACTGGATTAATTCGATTCAATGGGTAAGGGAAGGAAATTAGTTGTAGAGTTTCTTACCAGAAGAAGAAGCCTGATTTTCGTAGTAAGTCGGTGAGCTGCCAATTGATTTCCTTCTTTTGGCAGTGTAATCACTGTCTTCTTTGGTAGTGTTGTTCTTTGCCTAAATAACTTCAGTCAAGTTCATGATTTATGGAGTTCATCAAATTTCTCATATTGTTACCCACTGCACTAGGGAACCTTTTTCTAGGAATCATTTGATGCTCGAGATAAAAGTCAAAAGTACCTCAGTTATGTAACAACCTCTGAAAAATGGACCTATATTTTACTTTTGACCTTGGATAGCCGTACTAACTTTAGTTTCATTCCTAAAGGATATAATTGCTCGCTTTGGTAAGCAAGAGTCAATGCCACGAGAGTTCTTCACCGATTTCGTGAAGGTGGCCCAAGATGAAGGTCGACACTTTACCCTCCTTGCATCTAGGCTGGAGGAATTGGGTTCCTTTTATGGCGCATTGCCTGCCCATGATGGCCTTTGGGATTCTGCCACTGCCACTTCCAAGGATCTGCTGGCCCGTCTAGCCGTTGAACACTGTGTCCATGAGGTGTGTTTTTGGTTTGCCTTCCTTTGAGTATCTGGCCTGCCCCTGTTCTGTGCTTGATGGATGCACAGAGAATGTTTGTTTAGTTGTTGCAACCTGCGTCGCATGTCCACATTTAGCTGATCAAGGTTCTATGTTTTATAAAGTCCTACCTTTTGGTATATAACATGGAATTTCTTGGAGTGATGAATTCATTCCTTATAAATTTTGTTTTGCTGTTTGAATGAAATGACCATTACTCTAGTACAATCCCACATTGGGAGTGGCAGACATACATGAACTTCCATGCACTGGAAGAAGTGAAAAGGATATTTGCATGTTTATATTTTATTCTAAGATGGTAGTATTCTTTCCGTTGTTAAGTCTATTGTAATTTTGCTATCGGGCTTTGGAGTTTATTATGTTTTTCAATTGCTCTATAAACTGTCTCGGTTGCAGCACTTCAGCTATATGACAAAATTACCTGAGTGTAAGGTTGTGGTAGGTGATGACAATAGTCAATTTTGTGAATGGTAATGAGTAGACTCTGTTGTCTTTATGTTTTAAAATATTGGTTTAGGCTAATCCGGGTGTGAGCAATTGAAGCCCAATAGTTCGGACCCGCTCGAAGTTGAAAATGGATCGAGGGGCTTGTCTAGGCGATCTAGGGCTCTAACATCCTGTCCTGTTTGGTTTTTTGGGCTTCCGGGCTAAGACAAACACTCCTACATGGCCGAGTTTTCTTTTTTCGGTAAATTTTATTAGTACAAAAGTTAAAAGTTGTCTTTTGAACACAAAAACTGTTCTTAGTGAAGTGGGTCGAAGACCATGGTTTGAATCTCTATGGGTGCGACTTTTCCATAAACAAGGTCTGAATCGGGTTCAGAGTTGGAATCCGGGGCTCACCCTACTCAAAATGTCTTTTCTTTAGGAAATTATGTCGATCATTTTTTCCTCTTCTTTTCCTGGACTCATATGTCACTGTCTCTTGAAAACTGGCAATAATCATGGATCCCAGCACATTAGTCTAAAAATTTGTCACACCAACTGGAGTTGTGCCGAGATTAGTTCAGAAGTTCTTGTAAGGGCATTTAGCTGTGCCATATTGTAGCACATTCCTCAGGGTTTCTTAGTTAATAACACTTAAGTTCTCATTCACTTTCTGTACGCTTACTTCCTTTTGCTAAGATTGGTCTGGAATCAGGCTAGAGGACTTGATGTAATACCGACCACAATATCACGTTTCCGCAGCGGAGGTGATGATAAAACAGCTGATTTGCTGGAAAATGTTGTTTATCCCGAAGAAATCACACACTGTGCTGCTGGAGTTAGATGGTTCAAGTTTCTTTGTTTGAGGTCACGCAATTCGCCCGTTGGAGAGATTGAGATGGGAGAAGGGGAAATGGGATATGAGGAGGATGCTGAAGTCGTTCAGAAGTTTCACGAGATAGTAAGGAATCACTTCAGGGGACCATTGAAACCGCCTTTTAACAAGGATGCAAGGAAAGCGGCAGGGTTCGGTCCTAAATGGTATGAACCTCTTGCCTTCAAAGAGGCCAGCCAAGAATGACTGCAATCATGCTACTTCTGTGGGCTGTAGTTCTATATGTGACTATATGTAATAGCTTTAGATTATTCCTCCTCTTGAACATTTTTTTTCCTTAAAAGACTGGCAGAGTCCTCACAATTGACAAACATGAATTACAATTTTCCAATGGGTTTTTTTTTTTATGGCTTAGGCTGTAATGGAAAATGTCATCGTGTTAGATATAATTACTTGTCGGATTCGACGATGTTTTGGTTTAGCAGATTTAAAGGCTTTCAGCTAGAGCAACTAGGGGAACTGTCGGGGCATTATGTATATCTGCTTTCATGGAATTGCATTTGCTTTTAGTAATGAATTCTGTACCATTGTTAATTCATGTCAATTATGAGCAGAAGTTATACAACCGGTATTGTGCTGGACCTTTCGGTTCGTTCGATGATGCTGGGTATGATCTGGTTTTTGGCCCCTTCGGCGAAATCGCGTAGCGTCAGCTATCTGGTCATCCAACATTTATTGTCTCGCTCGGTCTAAGCTTTATGATGCTAATCATGCTATAATGACCATTGGCAAAGAGAATAATACCCTATAATATGCTATAGTCTTAAGATAAATTATTAGGACTTCTTTATATGGGCTTATCTTGCAAAAGTTCTTTCTATCGATTTTATATGTCAAGTAAGCCACAAGGTGTCGTATTTAGTACAAGCTCATCGAATAGCAACGATCTATGCTCTTATCCAAACACCCAACGAGTTATCCAAATCACCTGCTCAGACGCTGACAGCATCCCGACGTCGCCATGTAGATAAGGAAAAACAAATCTAGAATGGTCATGTGGTCAAACTGCAATCCTAGTTTCATCAACATGATTAAGAGTGACCCTTCTTTTTCCTGCACTAGTGCTTGGATGACATATGCATTGACATAGTGCACGGGCCAGCCCTCGCACCCGGCCAGATCTTCCATGCAATTTAGTAGAAGATGGGTCCATGCACAGTCGACGTGACAGTGACATGAGAAACTTCAAATGTCGGAACATTTCTCTCACAGAAAGCCGAAAAGGAGCGAAAAAAAAGTTGACAAGTACAGAATTGGAGGAGTGCTAAAAGAGAAATCTTCAACTAATTCTTCATTTCCATTGCGTGATACATTATCCAAAAGAGAGAAGAAACCAAACCAGATTGTTTGAACCAAAGGAAAATGGCGAAACTCTGCATCTGAAAAATTCCACAGATAAAACCTTCTACGACAAGATCAATGTACAATTTACCAACCGGCCAACGCTAACCCAAAGCCCCACTAACCAAGATTCACACTAACAAAAGGGGTAGAAATGTATTGACATGCAGGAGAAGAAAGTACCTATCGAGATCGAAAATTGGCGGTTTCATGGGAAAGAGTTAGGTAAGGCGATTTGCCCCTCACACTGCTCCAGATTCTACTATACATCCCAACCATCCTTCCTTCCGTCAAACAGCCATTTACGCCCGGCCAGACCCCCGTACATCTGCGAAAACTTTGTGAGGCAATCACTCCTTATCCGGTAATGAACTCTTGTGTTCCGGCTAATTGCAGCACCCGAGAATTTTGAGGTGTCTATGGCCCACGCCGGCTTCACATACTCAACAGTCCTAGATGAACTGGCATTTGCATACAAGTAGTTCAAAAGCACATCTTCGCAGTTAAAATACTCGTCCACTAATTCTCTCCCAAGCCTAGCTTGCGGGCTCCAGTATCTCCCGAAGGCAACTTGACTATCAACAAAAGCTGCCCCAGTCAGAATCATATTGTATCCCTTATGCTTCCGTGCGTGCTTTTCGGCACGGTATTTCAATGGGTTTCCATTAATTAGACGAGGATAAAAACCAACTATCCTGTCCGGATGTTCCCGCCACACCCTGAAACCCCGTTCTACGTCGTTGCATGTCATCATGATATCATCATCTAGCTCCAGAACAGCTCGGGTCTTAATCAAAGGGTCCATTTTAAAACGATTATTCAGCGAGTTTCTCACCTCAACCCTGATTCTCACAGGGACCACCGAATCGAAATCACTCGGATCGGGAGGTACCCCCTTATTCCACACCACAACTATCTCCTTCACTGAAGAACATCTAGAATAGTGTTTTACATACATTTTCAAGTTCCATATCCGAGCATCATACGTCATGGTCAATAGGGTGAACTGAGAGTAGTGACCCTTCCATGGGTATGCTTCCTCGGCACCGTTTCCTCCGTATATGTAATTGACACCCGTGCACATTAGAACAACTCCAATTGCAAATATAAAAGCAACAACGCATCTGCCAATGCATGTGTTCACTTTCACCCAACCTCGGAGAAATGGAGGCACCCTATTTAAACGGCTGCAGAATCGTCTCAGCTTTGAAGAAAGCATATTCGATCGCCCCCACGCCAAAAATGCATTGCTCTTTTTCCCCAAGCCATGGCTGGACCAGTTCAAAGGGACAATGCACTTCACAGCTCCAAGAAGCACACCAATTAGAACGACTATAACCGCAACTGCTGCAACTGAAGCACACCCGAGAATAAACCTACGGACTGAATGACCAGAAGGTACTCGATCTCCATCCATAACTCCAATCCACTCGCCAGATGGGAGTTGCTGTGCGTCAAGATGATGATACCGAGCACCATTCCAAGCATTTCTCCCCTTATTGGGCTCCTCTACCCCTAGGGGGACTTCAACTTCTTTGAACTCATCTTTGGTGAGAACTTCCACCTTAAAAATTCGAACTCGTCGTCCATAAGTTTCTCCACAATCTTGGCCCACTCGATAAAGGATTCCATTGTGTATAAATGGCCTGCCTCCATTACGAGCCCCCGCGCTTTTGTCAGTATTATAAACAGGATTCTTCTTGTGTGGTTTCCAGGGACCAAGCGGTGAATCACTATACCAGATTTCCAGCTGCCCATTCTTTTTGGAACCAAAACTGCTGTGGTCTGAGCCAAAGAGCCAAAACTTACCTTTGTAGTTTATTACGAAGCTATCCACCATGGGGTTTTTCATTATGACCTTTTCAAGTTTCCATTGCAATGGAAAATCAAGGGCACGGTAAACTCGAAGCTCTCCTTTTTCACTGCTTTCAGGCATCATGTATATCTGCAGGAAGGACAAAAGCGACAAATTCAAATTACACTGCCCTTCTTCTCATTCGACCAAAAAATAAAAAACACTGACATTCTTTGCTGATGCATTAATCCATTTATAACTCAATACAGCACTAAAAATGACGAAGCACAACTTCAAATATGTGATCGTGCATCAAAAGAAATCAAAATCTTACCTGCCCATGATAACTGAAAACATAGGGATAAGAAAGATGCCAATCCTCATCCAAAGCGATACCCAATTGTTGCCATGTTGCTCCCTTATCAACACTTCTTGCGACTGCTATATCACCTTGCATCGTGATTACATTCTTCATCTCATAAAATAGGTAAATAGCGTCACCCTGAATCAAAAGGCAAGTTTAGGTTCAAATTAAACACAAGCTCAAGGTCAAGCATATTAACTAAAAGAAAAACAAACACATGCCGAGTTCAAATACAGCATGGGCAATCTGTCATGTCTGGATAAAGCTACATGGATAAAACTAACAAAGAAAGAGCTTATTCATTGGGTCAGCATCATTCCCAGCAAACTTATAGAAAGTATATTCGATGAACTTTTGCCAGAGAGTCTTATGCAACCATTAAATATGCATACAGCATGATTACATGACACGCAATCTAACTCTTAAAAATAATTAGCACTTTTGCCTAGAGAAAATACCAAATCACATTGCCAGCCGACTTCAATTTGTTGGCAGGACGGGAACACCCAAAAAAAATCAAACACTATTAAAAAGTGAAGAAAAATCCAAAGTCAAACTCAAAGTGAATCGAAAAGCCAGTACTATGGTTGACTTGAGCAAATCCTTCTCCAGTACATAGATCCTAATGCAAAGGTACAGCCATGAAAGTACCAGTACATAATACGACTGCTAAGTACCCTACCCTGATTCTCTCGACATATTACTTCACTCAAGAAACATCTTCCACAGAGTCATGCACAAATCATCATAGAAAAAAAGCTAGCAGATCACAGACAATTTAAAATTCGCTATAAGTTGCGGGAAAATTGTTTTGGGTTTGCCGGTAAAATTGCTCTCTCCATTTCAGAAAAAATCCTCAACCTGGAAAATGAAGCATGCAAAAAGAGTCCACCAACTGATCTGCACTGCCCTACTTTAACCTTATGAACAAATCTCCATATAATCCACTGTTCACTAATTAAACATTTCTAGCCTTGGACCAAACTTGAAACCTTGATGGAAAGTCCCCATTCTACCATTCTAAATGTTCCATGGGTCTAGAGATCTCTTCTTCAACTGAAAACTGTGGTCAGTTCTCTGTCTACAGGAATCAAAATCAAGGGAAAAACTAAATTTTTGTTTTTACTAGGAATATCTGGCTTAGCAGCGCAGGCCAAAGAACGATAATTTCTTCCCTGGACCCGAGCCCATCAGAACTGTTGATCTTGTGAGTTCCAAGAGGGCCCCACATGTTGGTCTCACAAAATTAACGGTTGTGATCATCCCGATCCAATTTTTTGAGTCTAGGCGAATTTCCCAAAAGAACAGAATTACTTAATGTTTTTCGTAAAATAGAAACCCAACATTCAATAGAAGCTAGAATGGAATTATAAAATGACACGGTCAACATATGCCAATGTCCCTTGCAAACCCTGCTGAACGATAATGAATTCACAAGTTATGGGAATATTGTAAACATGAATTTGACATGTACCGATTTTTTTAATGTTACAACAAAGTTTAGCCTTTTCATTCAGCGAGAGAAAAAGAATTCTACTTGAGAGTAGCCCAGGAACACTGATTTATAGAGATTTATATCCAGGAAGAAATCAGTAAACTCCAACATCAGTAAATTAAAGTGAACGACCCTTAAAAATTCCAAAGTCAGAGAAAGACCAGCTTGCTTTTTCAAAAAACGGGTAATCCAAGTTCTGCAAATTTTTATAAGAACTTAATTTTCCAACGTACAAATAATTGATTTTTAATCCGGCAAATCTGCTTTAACCCACTGTGGTCACGCCATCCGAAAGTCTTGACTTAATAAAAGTCCCTTGCTTTTCCCCTAGATAAAGATAGCAAGAGGGACCACAAGCTTTCAAACAAACTACTCAAGTAATGCAGCTCTTGCGATTTTTAAGGCTGAAGTTATACCGTGATCAAAGAGAATAAATTGCAACTGAAAACAGGAAATAAAATTATAAAAACAACGACATCAGTATAGGGGCATATGGCCGCATAAGAGACCAAAGGCAGCATAAACTTAATAACAGCCTTTATATAATTTCGCAGTCTAGCTACTGGTCCTAATGCATACAGCAGGCTCTAATGAGAGAGACCTGTGGTTATAACATCAACTCATCAAATTACAAATAGACACGAGATCACACAGAACAGACCGTGTGGTTATAACGTCTGCACGGAATACACATACATGTCATACCTACCCACCAACACATGCATTCACATACAGTATGCAAGTACATATAATCAAGATAAGGAAGAAAAACAGATAATACCTGCACGTAGAGAAAAGGATCAGCCACGAAATTACTGGGAAAACCGGCTTCGGATGTAGAATCGCAGGTTACAACTGGGTTGGCCACTGGCCACGCTGCACTCTCATCCCTCCCTATATTCATCTGCACCAGATTTGAAACATAGTAATTCTGTGAGCACTGAAATGTTCAGATAACTTTGAAAAAGAAAAATAACAACTTAAGTGCGCCATGAAAATTATACTTCCGGCCAGACCAGAAAAGCAGAAATTGCGGAACTACAAGTGTAGACATAAATTTAAATTCAGGAGAAGAATCAAAGAAAAAACAAACAGAAACAGAGCTGGATGGTTTTACTTCAAGAACGACTGAAACCAGAGGGGAAAAAAATAAGGAAAAAGACCATGAAAAATGACACGTTTTCTCCATGCCCATAGTAATCGAATGGATGAAGGATGCTGGAAATACGCTGCAAAAGTTAAAAGAATCCAAGAAACGCTTAAATTGAAAAACTAAAGCGATGCATTGTTTCATGGATCTTTAGAATCAGTATTCTCATCTTCTCCACAAAAGAAAGGAAAAACCATAAAGAAAAAGAGAGAACTGTTGAAGGCTAGCTGATTGAGATAGCAACAGATAGTCAATTTTGAGACTGCTTGTTTTTAGTGGCATCACAAGTCTAACACAGCGAAAAACAGCGAAACGAAAACTCCAAACAACAGCAAAATTCAAGCTCCCCTTCAAGCAGACAAGAAATTAAATTGCCTACCGAACTCATCCAAAAGCACTGGAGAAAATAGGAAAAACAAATTAAAAACTGGCAGAGATCAGCATCATGGTTACACAGTAGAGAGAGAGAGAGAGAGAGAGAGAGAGAGAGTGGTCACGGCTTCGATGGGCTTGAGGGAAAAAGGAGAGTCGCCGTAGAAAACGCCGATGGACCAGGACCCTTCATTGTCCTCCCGGCACCCGCCGCCGGTCGCCGCGACGGCGTAGGCCGGCGTGAAGACGAGCCACGCGTAGAGGGTGGCGATGGAGCCCAGCGCGACGAAGCAGCCCAAGAAGAAGACCAGCCCCTTGTAGCCGCCGCTGCTGCTCAGGAGCCACCCCCGGCAGTGCTGGTGCTCGCACCTCCACCTGCACCAGCACTTCACGCTCATGTCGCAGCAGCGACCGTCCCCACCGTCGCCCCCGGCGGGACCCACCAGCGGGCTCGAGCCCATGACGCCGACGCGGCCGCGCGGCGAGATCTCAGGCGAGGCGCACACTCCCGTCGTCCCGCCGAATTCACTTCCGTATACAGCCCCTCCCTCCTCTCGTCTCCTATCTCCGGCGGGGGCGGCCCACGAGTTCTGAGAGACTCGGGCAAAAGGGGGAGGGGGGGCGTTTTCCTGGCGATATTATTTCTGGGTTTCGCGATTTGCGCCCCGTAATAAATCAAGTGATCACGACGCCCTCGGCGGTCGGTTCATGTTTCTTTTCTCTCCTTCGTTTTGCTCTCGTCTCCCTCCCTCGCTCTCTCTCCGTGGTTAAAAAGGGTAACAGGAAGCCGTGGGCTGTTTCGGTTTCACGACCGAACGTGCACTTCCACGAGGAAGCTCGTAGATTTATACAGGGGGGGGGGGGGGGGGGGGGGGGGGGGGGACACCCTCCATCCCTTCTCTCTCTCTCTCTCTGTGACCGACCCCAGCAGCAGATGAGAACTGCCGCAAATTGCAAGTTCTAGATTTCCTTTTCCTCTTATTTCTCTTCCTTTGCCGATACCCGTTTTATGGATTTTTAAGAGGCTGTGTAATCTAGCACGGGCAGGGGGGCGGGGGGCGGGGGCGGGGGAATGGGCGATTCTGCCGTGGCGATTACCGGGTGCGATCGTGCTCTTAATATGATGCAACCCCCCGAGCCAAGGACGAGGCACACGGACACGGACACGGACACGAAGAGGTGTTTGGGTGTCAGCGAGTGCCGTTGTGCGGAGGAGAAATCGGATTTTGACTACGTGGAGGAGATGCGGGAGGAGGAGCGAGACCCCGAGTTTTGAATTTGAGCTTTCGAGATAGGTTTTGTCCACCAAAAAAAAAAAAAAAGAGAGAGGACTGAGAGATCGGTTGTGCCGATTTTTAACGGGAATATGGATGGACATCTCGAAAGGTGGCGACGGTATGTGCTCCGTGAAAAAGATTAGATTTTTATCGAATTGCAATCGTTGATGATTTCCAATTTCTCTTTTATTCCGAAGCATTCATACCATCGAAAATCTCCAAACCGGTACACACGTGATGGAATTTATCCTCCGTTGATTTTCGTTAAATTTCACCGTTAAATTGTTGAGTTTGATTCGTAGTAATAATCCAATTTAATGAATAGTAAATTTATCGCAAGTGTATCAGTTTGAAGTTTTTGATGGTCAAAAAAATTAATTTAAGATAAATTTATCACCGAGGTATCAATTTGAGATTTTTTATGATATTGATCATTTTTTTTTCATGACCATAGAAAAAAGACGGGTCGAATTTATTTACGCCGGATTGCAAGGGTGTACTTCTCGCGAGGGTGTAGGTGACCCCCCACTATGCACTTGAATGAGTCTACCAAATTGCGGGATCGGGGCATCCGACTCATCCTAGTTTTATCGCTTTCTCCGCTTTAAAATACGGAAGAAACATTCCATCTCATTTTTTTTATTCATTTTGCAATTTAAACTATGCACCTTTAATAACCTAATCTAAATTATGCACCATTGTTTTGAGCAAGTGACGGTAATGGTTTAACCAATTGGATGGGCCGAGACCCCTCAGATCGAAATTGGCTTTGCGTCCCTCGTTTAATTGGCGCCTCGAACAATCGGAAAAAAAAATACCCAATCGGTCTTGAATCAACCAAACACGTGTCGTTTCGATCATAAATTTTTATAATTCTAATCCAATCATCGTTTGCAATCACATCATCTTTCACCAGAAATTGACTGGGAAGATTGTATTTAAATTTCGCGCATAGCCAGGGAATAAATTTGCAAAATTTGAAAGCTCAGTTCCCCATCTACGAGGTGAAACATGACATGACTGGACAGTTGGTCGTTAACGCGATGCTTATTGGTTAAGAAAGAGAAAGAAAATGAATGTATCTAGAAATGTTTTTATCGGGGGAGGGTCCGATTTAATTTAATGCCCGGTTCTATTTTGTCTTTTCTTTCAAGAATTAGGTGCAGGGGGACCACTTGAAAACGTTTTAAGGATAAGAGTTTGTCGACAAATTGCGGGGTGGGGAACTGCTCCACATTTCCAAAGGAAAGGTCAAATTAGGAAATCGAAAAGAATTGGCCCGCCCTTCGGGCAACTGGTAATGCACGATATTTGAAATTATGGCTGTGTTTGTTTTGAAAAAAATTTCGTAATATAAAAAAAAATTATTTTTTGGGGAAATCATTCTCCGAAAAAAGGGTTTTTCCCTTTTCGAATTAAGAGATTCATTTTTCTTTGACTATAAACGAGTTTCGTTGGCCGAACGTCTTCAGCAAGCTAAATGTGTGAAAGTCCAGGAAATTAATTCGCGGGAAATTAATTTCATACAAATAAACACGCCCTATACTACGCTTTCAATTCACGCAGTAGTTGGATATAGATCGATGATTTTTTTCACAATCATAATAACTTCCTCGTATTTATATACTTACCACAAAAAAAATCCTAAATACGATGGCATGGAAAATGTTTGTGAAAGAAGTTATAACCATTTTGGAGAAAAGATTTTATACGGAAGAAATTATCATTGTCGTGAAATGTCATTATCTATCAAAGTATTCCAAGAGCAAGATTTACCGTATAGATAATCTTGAGAGAGGAGGAAGGACGAGACTTAGGAATCGAGTCTCGGATCTACCAATTTCGAAACTTAAGGAGATTAGGCCTGTTCAATCTGAGGACCGAACCAAAACTCCATGTCCCGATCAATTCTAGGTCAGTTCACATTGGGATTGGGCAGGTTTCTAGGCGAAACATTGGCTTAATTGGTCTTGACTAGTTTGATTTTGGATTTTATACATTGAATCCTCGAATCTTCTTGAGAACTGACCTAAACCAGTTTTTAACTCTCTCCTTTTCACTTTGATAGAGATGATTTTCGAATCTAGGATGTTTAGGAAATCCATCAATACCTTAACCACTATTGCACTGATTGTTCACATTATTTATTTTCCTATGATGATAATAATATTACTTAAAAGTTAGGTCCGCTCCCTAGTTAACCTAGAATCAGTTCAGTTTTCGATTCCATAAACGAGGAACCAACGATGATAAGATAGATTTCATGTTTTTGATGCGCAAAAAGATACCCACTATTAAATTGATCACTCATAATCATAAACAATTATTATTATTATTATTATTATTATTATTATTATTGTTACCAACTATTGAGGAGGAAAAGAGAAAAAACCACCGCGTCATTATGTTCAAGAAGCGATCAACTTCTCGAAAACTTTCGAAAGAAGTTTTGGACTAGCAAGTCGCTCACAGTCACCGAAACATTTTTTTAGCTTGAATACCCGCATTGTCAAAGCTAAAAGCGGCCATCCAACTGCTTTCGCTCACAATTAGAAGTTTACTTTATAAAGTTTTCCCAAACTCACCCGAAATTATCATGCGATATCTATAATGGTTCATTACATGTCTCATCGAATTGTGGTTAATTCCAATCGAATCCTATCAAGACCATCGTAAACGCATCGGGAAAAATACCACATTGACACGTCTCCTTATAAACTCAAGACTCGTGGGTACTAAAGAGCCATTGTAGCCCAAATCGAGTACGTCCAACTTTAGCGCTTCTTCTTTTTTTGAGGGAAAAATAGATGCATTGTTGGGCTTAACCGTTGCCTTTAACTCGGTGGGACGAGACGGAACAGTAGGAATTTCCCCCTTGTGGGCCACAAACATTGGGACCATTCTACGGAACAAATGTGTTAAGCATGTCGCTAGGGAATAAAGGGAAACGAGCCATTCGGATGCAACAAGGAAGTTTCCTAAGTGACTTTAACGTTGACGAGGACCGATGGCGTTGGCTTTACGGTCGGGGTGGCTTTCGTGAGTGACCTCCTACACTGACACGAGAGCAATTAGAGCGTACACCGCCAATTTAAGAGAAAAAAGATGGGAGCTACGATCCTCATATCTCGAGGACGGGTGAGGGCCATCTGTGTGTAATAGTTTCTCGTATACACCGGCAATGTATGCCCTATGTTTTATTTCGAGCAGCCACCCTCTGCCAAAGAAAATAAATGGCTTTCCCAGCAAATTATGGTCCAAAGTGATGAGAATGTCTGTTTCACATGTCCATTCGTGGAATGTTGTCCGCATATCCATCGTGTTTCTGCAGGTATGTGGTGATATGTAATGAAATATCGCTGTTGCAGGCACTTTTGACAAGGAGATGAATGTATATAGTTGGCAACATCCACCAAACCCTACCGTTGTGATCAGAGCGTAATTCAAAAATTCCTCCACCCGTCTGATCTTTTAAAGTGGGATCGCTTTATACCCATCGTAAGCTCTCTCTTTGCCCGTCCCTTTTCGAGTCGCCAAAAAGTTGTAAGTCTACTCCTCGGTAACACCCACTCAAGACTCGAGCCACTGGCGTACATCCACGAGTATCGGTTAGGCAGAAAAGTTCGGAGTCATCCGCAAAATCATTCGATAGTAACTCCCGCTAAGCGCATTTGAACTGCGCATGGAGAGACTTGGCTTGACTCCCGATTGGTGGAGAAACATCACAATAGCAATAAAGGGGGCATTGGATGTGGAGAGGGCAACCAAAGGAGCTGATCGTGTCTTGGGGTTTGGGTTGACTAAATTGTGGATAATTGGATCCGATATAATTGAACTTGGGGAGGGCATTTCTTGGGGGAGAACTAAACTGGGGCTTGTGTCATTTGGAGTCGTGCCTCGTTTTTGACCATATCATCCATCCCACTATCCATTGTCTTTTTTCTTTTTTTCCAAATTTATCTTCTGCGTTTCTTTTCTTTTTCTTTTTTTGGAACAAGAAATTTCGCTCGGTTGGGTCTATTTCCTCCAATAAAAAATATCCTATTTGCTAATTTTTTTTTTTTTATCGAAATCCTATTTGCTAATTTGCGTTCTCTTTTATGCTACCAATGCAATAAAAGAGATATTAGGGGACAATATGTTTCCTACATGCATGCTGCATTCCAAGCTATACAAACTATTCACTTACCACCCTGAGATTTGAAAAAACCCATGCACTTTGACATTTTTGGAGCCTCGTATGTTTGGAACTTTTGGCGTCATGGATAAAAAGTTTAGGTTACATGCATGAAATTGGTATAATTTAGAGTTTTTGATGGCTTTTGCCCTAGAAGATAACTTAATATTGCAATCTTACGATTGTGTATGTAGAATATTTATGACAACAAAGATCAGAAACTATAAATCGAGATATCGACACACACGCGCCTCATTTTCCTTCTATTGTTTGATTTTTCTACGATGAGAAAGTTCACCTTATAAAACCCGATTGCAATAAACTATTATCGGAATCGAGGCCGTCGTGCTAGATCGACATGAAGGCTTTTCCAATCATTCGGCTTTCAAAGTTTGATCTTGATTTGGCTTCTATTCCAAATGATATTTTATTGAACTTTGAATCAGAACCTAACTCACGGACAATACTTTGACCACATTGCACGACATAAACACTAAACGATAGTGCAATCGATATGGATTGGTCTAGAACACATGCGTGAAGGTGCTCGAATTCAACTCGTCTTCTAATTAGGTAAGGATTAATTTAAATTAATGTATGCATCACCAGGAATGGAGAACATATAAAGGACCCCACGCTTGAATTCAACTTGGGTTTTGATTGTCCTCGAAGAATGTCCCCATTCAATCTAGGGCAAAAATAAAGTAAACCTCATGCCTCGGTTGACAAGAAAGGATACCTAAAAAATGTTTGTATCCCGGAAAATTCCATCGGTGCCCAGTTAAAAATGGCAATTAACATATATTTAACGCTTAAACTGTTCTGGGTCACAACCGCCGGTGCTAGCCCGAGGTCCGAACTCAACTAATTCACGAGGTTTGTAGTGCATTCTGTGCACCTCCGAGTAACATGACCTCTGCACTCGTATCCCTGGATCATAATAAAGATATATACTTTAACTCGATCGTTGTATATGATACAAAAATCGTTCAAATCTTTGAATTCGCGTTTCAAAATTAAGAAATGCTCGCCAGCTGCCAAAGCAAAAGGAGCAGCCAATCTTGTGCTGCTGATGCACAAACAAACAAATTAATTGACTTACGAAAAGCCAAAATGCTTCTCATTTTCATATTCAAAAGATTAGTGAGAAAGAAAACCTGAATACATTATTGTAGCCAATCAGAATGTTCAAAAGTTTCTGGAAGTCAAAAAGCAAAAGTTCAAAGTTTTAAACTTCAGAATAAACGTTATGTCGTCTGTTCTCTTGGTAATTAATTTATAAACGAAAGTTCAACGTACATGGTAAATAAAATTATAAAAAAACATTAAAATAAATGCAAGGATAGAGACCCTGATTGGTTCAACTTTGGGAAAGGGCTTTCGGCCTCGAAAGCCTCTTCCCAAAATGCTGAACCGTTTGGTTCAGCATTTGGGCAATGGAAAGCCAAAAGCTAGCATCTGGAATGCTAAAGCCTATTTTTCTCTTCCCAAATAGCCCTCACTTAAATTTCTTTATTCCGATTTTGCCCCTGTTACTGTTCATCTTCTTCATCCTGAGAGTGGCCGGCGAAGGGCCAGCGAAGGGCAGGCGAGGTCACCCAACCCAAGCGTCGGCAGCTTGGGGTCGGGCGACTGCCCAGGCACAGTCGCCTGGGTCACGCGACCTCAAGCGACGTCGGCCTGGGTCGCGACCCAGGCCACCTAGGTCGCGCGACTCCAGGTGACGGCCGCCTGGGTCGCGACCCAGGCCGACGTCGCCTGAGGTCGAGTGACCCAAGCGACGGCGCCTGGGCGGTCGCTCGACCCCAGGCGGCCGTCCCCTGGGTCGGGCGACCTCGCCGGCCCTTCGTTGGCCCTTTGCCGGCCACCCTCGCCGGCTACTCTCGCGATGAAGAAGATGAACAGTAACGGGGGCAAAATCGGAATATTAAAAATAAAAATTGCCAAAGCCCTTTGCAAAAAAAAATTTATCAAACACTATTTAGGCCAAAGTAGCTTCACAAATTTTTGTTTACCAAACACCACTTGCATTTTCCCAAATGACTTTCACCTAAAAGTATTCACATTTCCCCAAGTAGCATTTGAAAAGCCGAACCAAACGAGCCAGAAGAGAAAAAGCAAGGTAATGGAATTTCAATTGTCTATTTCTTTATTATTATTATTATTAGGGTTATTGAATATTAGTAAAAAATGCCACTGGTTAAGTCAGAAGAGAAATTTGACTTCTACAAAATTTTCGCGGATCAAGAAGATACCAACGATCTGCAGGCACAGTCTATACCAACCTCGAATATTAATTATTACTAACCCATTCACATTAATATATCACGGATCACGCAATTGACATATACATGGTATAAGCTAGATAATCGTTGTATGACACCCTCTTTCATAACGTTCGATCGCAATCCATCACGTCGTTTAATTTTAGTATACCAGTTTCATTTATTGATCCCCACATGCCCATCGCTGTTTTACCGCGATTCGGCGGGACATGTCCCGATCATATGGATGTTAATCAAACCGGGTTTTCGACAGAGGGTCAGCTGGATTAGGTTAAACCGTGATCAAATCGTCTAATCTAAAGCAAAGAAAAAACAATGATTTCCCGCTTGCGTCTGCCTCACCAGCTTCTTTGATTCCGGATTTGGATTACGTCCGATTATTGGTTAGTGCAGAATCTGGGCGGGGCGTATGTGAAAACCTCGGGTGACATTTGGGGCGGGATCGAATGTCTCTGTCTTGTTTCCATTTCTTTAAGATCGACGATGATATTCTATTGATTCAGTTTGGATTATTAGGGTTTCTGCATGCGAAGCCACGTTCTTCGATCCGTGTGCTGCATGTGGACAGACCACAAGTCGGCAGATTTTCCTCTCATTTTTCTTTTTGCTAAGGATAAGTCCGAACAGTTCCTTTTGCGTCGATTTTACCCTTTTCGAAATTATAAAAACTAATACTTATCGACAAATAGGAAAATAAACGTCCATATCTTCGTAAGCAAAACGATAGAATCCATACGTTGTCGCCGAGGTTCTACCAACTTGTGACCTTTTAGTATCAAGCCTGTCCAGTTGACATAAAAATCTCATCATTTCAAACGTGGGATTAGATGGACAAATTGACACACTTGGCATTTCAAAACCATATCATGACATGTGATTTGGACGTTGAGCCTCGCAAGATTTGGTGCAAGTGCGAGTAATTTAATCGAGGCCTATGGTAATCTATATATATATATATATATACACATTTGGCTTTTGTGTTATGCGATGTAGCGTGACATGCACATGCCAGATATATATAAATTAATGAAGTATCACCTGTTGACAAGCGAATCATGGTGTGAGATTTTTTGGGATGCAATTTATGTAATGCCTATTTTTTATTTATTTTTCTTACCATCTTCTTAAATTTACCAATTATTATATGAAATTACCAACCTGTAGAGACATCTGCCATTTTTTTTCGGATCGAGTAACCCTTTTTAAAAAGTTGGCAAATTAAAAGAAATAAATAAACGTTGGTAACTAACTCAAAATAAAAGTTGGTAACCTGAAACTAGTTGATAACTTAATTGGATATAAATTGATAAGTTAGTAAAATTAAAGTTAGTATGTTCGCACAATAATTGGCAAATTTAAGACATAGTTAAGAAAAGATAAAAAAAAATCGGTATCAAAGATTAGTAGACTTGGTAAGTAACTCAAGAGTTAGTAACTCAACTACTAAGCAGTAATTTAGGCTCTGTTTGTTTCATGAAAAATAAATGATTTGAAAATATCAAAAAATTGTTGCTTGTACCACTTGAAATATTTAGTTGATGAAAATATTTTCATTATTAACAGTAATTTATGCCTGAATATTTTCGTGAACGATGTAAAATATTTTGTGTTCATTCATTTTTGTGAGCAATACAACCGTTTATTTCTAAGAAAATATTTTCCAAATCACCACGAAATAAACGGAGCCTTTATCTGAGAAAAGTTGTTGAGCTACGCTAATTTAAGTTAGTAATCTCTGACGATAGAGAATAAATATAAGGAGCTACTAGCCAACGTAAAAGTTGGTAACACTTAATAAAAATGTTCCAACTAAAAAAATCAAACACTAGAAAGTAATTGAAATGAGAGTTGATAACCCAAAACCGATTGATAATTGAATTGGACAAAAATTGGTAATAACACATTCTAATATAGATGGGTAATTTCATAGAAGAGTCAGTAAATTCGCAGTGTTGGTAAGTCATACAAAGAAAGTTGGTGAGTTGTTACAAAAATTCTTAATTTGCAGACTGTCAAAAAAGAGATTGGTAATTTCGTAAAATCAATGGCAAATTACCAACAAGTCAAATGGGAAAAAAGTCAAAAATCATTTTCTTTACCAACATTTTTTCTTTTCCATCGTCCGACACTTGTTAGAGTTTTCGTCGTTTTTTCCATGAAATTCCTTTTTAAAACTTATGCAGAATCAAAAGACATATTGCCTAAAAAATTATCAAAGCGATGAGATAAGCACAATTTCTTGCAACGGGACATATAACTGGAGACACGCTTTAATAGCTCGATTCCTCTTATTTTCTACAAATTTCGTTTCTTCAACGAGATTCCTCTTTATCAACCTTTTTTTTTTTTCGCATCATCCAACACTTGTTAAAATTCACAGATACGGGAAAAAAAATCAGTACTCGCCGACGCAGAACAATGAAATTCATATGTTTTCACCAAGGTTCTACCAACTATAATGGCTATTTAGTAGGATGCCTGTCCGATTGACACAAATTCTACTATTTAAATCGACACTCATTAGCATTAAAAACCATCTCATAACGCATGATTTGATTCGTTTAACATTGCAAACCTTTCATGCAAATGCGAGTAAACTAATCGAGGACTATCATATTCTAGAAGCACATATATATACGCACTTAGCTGTTATTTTATAGATAGTAGCATGACATGCACATGTGAGATATATATAAATTAATAAAGTAACAGAAACTACGTGACCCCCCAGATGCATAACTCTGACAATAGTCATTCAAAATGACATCGAACATAAACAATTAAACTTCCAATTTTTTAAGGTTCTTAGTGAAAAATAATCTTAAGAAAAGGATAGTGCGTATTCTGTCTCTGAGGAAGGTTGAACTGGACAGGAGATGTCACAAGCATTTCGACATTATATATCGAGGTCGCGTTTTATCTTTATTCTATTGTCCTAGGTTTTGCCGGTACCATCCGATATAACCCTTCATTTCGCTTTGTCCCACCTCGATCGAGTTCCCGTCATCTTATCCTTTTGACCGGCACCGTGCCCACTCCGGCATGCATGTAAGAATAGGTGTTAAAGAAGTATCTGTCATGCCACTTGTCCATGGGGTTTACGTACTCTTTATACACACATGTGATTTGATCGGGTTTTCTAACAAAAACCGATAAAAGTTAATTACGGGTGTTAAAGAAGTATCTACCACGCCACTTGTTCGCGGTTAATGTACTCTTTATACACACGTGATTTGATCAAGTTTTCTAACGAAATCAATAAAAGTTAAATTTATCAAGAAACTTTTGCTCTTTTGGCACTTCCAAAAGGATGAGAGAGACATAACAAAGGAACAGTCATTTGCATCTGCCAATTGATCTCATAACGTTTAATCAAATCCACGAGGTCAGCATTTGAACTTTTACCCTTTTCTGGGTGATGTTCCAGGATTTGGGTAGAGGAGGAAATCATGGAAAATTCAAATAAAATATATGACAATGTGATCCAGTCTGGTTGGCTTGGACTTGGATAAGTGACATTAGCTAGCTTTACCCCCGCTCCCTTTTGCACCTTTAGCACAGAAGAGCACGAGGGCAACAGATAAATGCAGAATCTATGATTTGGAAAGCAGATCAGAAGCCTTTGAAAGGCACTGAAGGTATCCTGCTTAATAAAACCCTAAAAATCAGATGGAGAAAGCAAAAAGAGGAAGGGGAGATTTGGGGCAACAGGCTGGCCTTGATCCAAAGTGGTTTCATGCAATGTGCCCCTAAGCTGTGGCCGACAAAGCATGTTGGGGTTGTCATGCAGCGGGCTAGTTGTACTTAGTATGAAGCTCTTCCATATGTTGTGACCATGCACTTTGAGGATGATATGCTTCGATTAATTGACCATTCCTATGAATGTTATTCCCTTTTTTTTTGGAGTGAGATCAGTCGTGTTTACTCACCATTTTTCCGGTTCCCGTCTCATGATTATGTATATATTTTTGGCGGGTTTAATTGTGTAAAAAGAAGAAAGAGAAAAGAAAAGAAAGATGCAATTATTTTGAACCGGGTCCGGGGAGTAGAAGTTTCTCTTAGAGGAATCCAATTCGAATTGAAAACGACATTGGAAACGTAAGCACTAGAGGATGCCAATTAGACTGCGATTTCTGGGAAATTATATATTGAATTTGCTCCTTTCAAGGGGTCAATGTCTGCCTTGTTTATTCATTTTTTTTTATTTTTTCCCTCTGTTCCTTTGTTAATTATTCATCCGTTGTGGTTCCTTTGCCCCCCAAGAACATAGTTTGACATTGACCGGTGGATTTCAAACGACTTTCGTCAGTACCTTAGCTTCGAAGTATTTCGAGCACATGAATAAATTTTTTTATATTTGCTGCTTCAAAAGGTTGGTTCAGCCTAGTTTTGCGGACTCCCTATAAATATATTTATTTTATTCTTGTGAAGTGTACACCAACTAATAATAATGTGAATGATCTAGAATCATACTCCGAGAAGAGGCGTCAAATTAATGTTAAGGTCATATGTACGCCCCTTCTCGATTGCATCTGCTAGCTAAGTGAGCTATAGCTAGTTTTTTTCTGAATAACTACAACTCATGGCGAGCGATCATCAAAATGGACACCCTAAAACCCTAAAAAAAAGGGATCATTGATTCTAGAATTCCATATAGTTTCGATTATAGAGATGTGTCCACCTATACATTTCATGCATACCAAATCCAAGTTCCATTGTCTAAGGACAACGACACATCAAACGTTGATAAGACAGACCTTTTATGGCATACATTAAGCTTGTTAATAAGTTTATCTTCACAAAACAGCATCTCCATAAAAAAAAAAATTCTAAAGTTTTTCTCTCTTTTTCCATTTTTCTTTTTCTTTTAAAGTAATTTTTTTTAATATCAAAGTTATCTACATCAACGCTAGCCGTGCCATAGGAGCTACATGAGCTATAGCTAGTTGTTTTTCTGATCCCGAAAGATCATCAAAATGGAAAACCTAATACCCTAAAAAAAGGGCAGTTGACTATATAATTTCATATAGTTTCGATTATAGAGATGCATGCATACCAAAATCTAAGTTGCATTATCTAAGGATAGTGACACATCCAATGTCGATATGATGGGCTTTTTAGAGCATACATTAAGCTTGTTGATAAGTTTCTCCTCACACAACGGCATCTCCATAGCATTATTCTGAAATTTTTCCTTTTTAAAAAGAAATGCAAAAATTATGCACATCAACGCTAGCAGTGCTCTGACCAAAAAACAAAAAAACACCGGCAATGCCACGTAGGACAACTGGCATCCCCAACAACGATTTTCGGCTGAAATTAATCGGAAGGATTACATTTGCAAATCGCTAAAAGATTTATGACTAAATTTAGTCAGATTGAAAAATTCATAACTGAACCGACATCCGGCACAATATGATCATGGCTTTTTTGGTTATTTTCTCCCGAATATCATGAGAACATCGGGCTTTGTTTTTATGCTGTATTGCAAGGTCTCACAAGAGGAAGGCTTCATCCGTTGCTTGACCTTGGACCGCTTCATCCGTGCTGTTTCCACATGCATCAACTTGGGTCCTCCCAACGTAGTAATATGGGGAAGAACTTGTTTAGGGGGAGGTGCATTTGCATTGCCCTCTCTCTTAGTGGGACTTGGAGCTGATCATACAATTTCCGAACTACGAAGAACAATTTCTTTATTCCATCGAAGATTTTTAATTGATGTGATGCGTGGTCGGTGGCTCGTATTAGACAAGTTTTACTACCTCAACCGATGTATGGATCTCATCAGTTTTGGACCGGATCCGAAGATTCGTCACCATTTTTATTTTTTCTGGTCGACAGGGTCGTCGCCATATGACGACTCGAACAATGGATACAAAAGGCGAAAGTGAGGGAGAAAACAATGGACCCGGCCGAGTTTATCTGGGATTTTTTCTGCCTAGATAATGCCTCATCCGGTCGGGTGCATATATCTTCCATATTAAGCTTGCTCTGTTTTTGCACATTCTTGGGGATATTCCTTCTCCTTCGGATTAAGCAAGCGGGTCTGATTCAATGTCATCTACCGCGCTTTGACTCTTTGCAGAATTGAAAAAGATCGATGAGGATGACGATGATAAATTTGACTTGCGAAGTCACATGAAAGAAGGCCACCCTCGCTCTGATTTTGCAAATTTTAGTTGAACCCGCACCGATACTTGCTTCAGCATGAGCGTGCACCGTCGTCATGGTGTTAAATTTAGGCCACTGCCTTTTCTCGTGGTTTGCATGTTGAACGGATACCTGCATCTGGCATGTAGACGATGCTCCGACGAGAGAATATCGATATGACCATGGTAACACAACCTGGAGATGGAGAAGTGTAGGACTGGTTCGCGGTCACGATTTGACAGACACCATGTCGGATTTTTTCTTTCGAATGGATTTAGAACTCGAATTTGATCCACCACTGCATAGTTCTCCAATGAAATTCCTAACGGACTTGCACGGGCAATCTCTGATGTGGACCAACGAGGTGAGTTCGAACAAAGTAATCTGACAATTGCATCGCAATCTCCGTTCCACATTCTAAACTGTTCCGATACATGAGGGCTTTACCATGACATCTCCACTAAAGGGCCCAAGCAAAGAGGCATAGGATCGATTACCGGTTTACTACATTTCAGATGGGCCTCATCCCGATATGTTCAGCCCATTATTAACCAGGTCTCATTCCTCTTGAAACAGGCGCATAGAGACCCTGAGGGCATTTCAGACTCGCATTGCAGAAACGAAAGCAGTATGAGAAACTAATACCCAAAACTCCAAAAGGCCACTAGCATGCTCGATAAAGGAACGGATATGTTGTCATCGAGCACGTCCGTAGTTGGAAGAGACTCCACGACCGTCGCCACCAAAGAGATCAGCGCAACCCGCTGCAATGCCATTGTCCAGTCCAACTGAAAATACCCGAGAGATGAGAAGTAACGGAGCATCCTACATTTGCGAGGACAAATTCCCATCGTCAGATTCGATATAGATATAGACAGGATGAAGTGAAATTGAAAGCCAAGGGGCATTGCCAACGCACCCGATTGATATTACGAAACCGCATATGAACATAGATATGCTACCAGCCCAACTCTTTTGCTGGTTATAAGGAAGCTTTTGGGATCCAAATCTTCTCCCAATTATATCAGCAATACCTGCATAGGCAATGTTAGAACCAAGTAATCCGAAGAATAGCGAAATCTCCTGGCATAAAGAGAAATGTTTACCATCCCCACCACTCATCATTGCCAAAGAGATCACCCCCGTTGGGGATTCACGCCAGTAGACAATAGCGCATAAAATCAGCATCATAACATAGTATAATGGGCCCCTTAACAATTCCCTGAAAGGCACAGATGACAGAAAAGAAGATAAGGCAGGATCGCTAATCAAACGATAATGAATCCACTTATCCAGAGGGGAAAGGGAATGATGAACTCAAAATGAATGAGAGAAAATTTACCGTGGATTTCCTTCTCGGGTGACGGACTTCACAAGTCCTTCATCAGTAGCCAATGAGAACCCATTAATGACGAGCCTCAAGCAATTCACTAGGGGCACCAAAGAAGCAAAGTAGCGAGCCTCCATGGAGTTGCTATTCTAGAATTAAAGTAATCAGCCGAAGCATTTTAAAGCTTTAATCATGCGTGCTCAATAGAATCAATTCAGTATGGCTTTGTAAACAAGGGTAATACCTGAAGAACGGCCAAGAAGCCATGAAAAGCAACCCGGACAATATGTGGACTAATTTTCTGCTCAGGCTCTGCTTCAGTTCGAAAGGGCGACAAAATCGACGAGTCAGGTCATTTATGAAAGAGGGTTCTCAATCGGCCGAATTTTATTTTTCAGGCAGAAGATGATATTGTAAGCTA
Organism: Syzygium aromaticum; assembly: GCA_024500025.1. NCBI lineage: Eukaryota > Viridiplantae > Streptophyta > Magnoliopsida > Myrtales > Myrtaceae > Syzygium > Syzygium aromaticum. The sequence continues at coordinate 28,475,204 of CM044891.1, forward strand.
CACTGTCACAATTCATACACCGCAGCATGATTAGTAAAACATGAACAGATGATTATTGTGCATTGAACGTAAGATGATTCTCATGCAGGGGATTTGATGGAAACAGATTCATGAATTCACAATTGCAGTTGATGAAAGCAGCTACAAACCCATTAGGACAGAGCAAGCAAGTAGAGACATGTTCCTCTGGAGATTGGTAGCCGTTGGATCATGCACAAATATATCTCGGCCGTACATTACAGAGGGATTCTGTACTTTCTCATCCAAATTTTGGAACAGACGAGGAGGAAACAACCAAGGGAAAACATCGGCGTCTTTCATTCACATGAAGAAGTCATTCGTGGTGACAATATCTCCATCATTTTCATGCTCCTCCATCTAGTTTCCCTTAAACACGGGATCGGCGATGTCCAAATCCTAAGTCCCGTTGATCAATTTGAATCTTCTAACCGTACCACACACAGCTGCCCGAGTTCTTGCAGAAATCAACACACAGCGCGCTAGCAGGTGGACCGTACATGAGGAACCACGAAACAGCGGATGAATTCGTCATGCGTTTTGCTTGCACATGCATTGACACAGAGAGAGAGAGAGAGAGAGAGAGAGAGAGAGAGACACAGGCCTGTTGGATGAGGTTCCGCTGGGTGAGAGTGTCGAACGTGAGGACAAGGGAGTAAGCTCCGGCGAGCACCGCCGCGGTGGCTCCGGCGTCCTGCGTGAGGGCTCCGCCGCCGGGGCCGAGGATGCACCGGCAGAGCGATCTCCGGGGCGGCGGGCCACGAGGCTTTGCTCCCACCGCGGTCGGGACATGCACGGACGAGGAGAAGCGATGCAGAGAGGGAATTCCGGGGACGGCCGGCGGACGGCGGCGTCGGACGGCGGAGACGGCGGCGCGGTGGTGGTTAGAGAAGGCGAGGGAAGAGAGGCTCATCCTTCTCCGCCCCGGTGGAGGAGAGAGCGAGGCGATGGCGGAGTGACCGAGAGACAAGGCCGATTCGCGTCGATTTGGTCGGGTGGGTTATTTGCTGGTCGGGCCGCTCCATTTCCCTGCTTTCGGATCCGAACCGAACCCGTTGCGGGGAACAAAACGGGCCTGGATCCGGGTCCATCTGATCTATTTGGGCCCTCGTAACCGCTCGTTTATATGGATCTAGTCCAATGGATTATAGAACTAGCTCAAATTCGCCAAACTAAAGTAATCTAATCATCTGCCCACAATCTTTCATGGTACTTTTCTCGTTTATTGACATATTTTGTATCGTAGATCTTTATTTGGAAAATCTAAAATGCAGTGATGCATAATATTGTAAAAACCCATGAATAAACGATCCTAAACCTATTATAGAAGAGTACAATCGAGTCTCGAGCTTGATTCCATTTGTGCAAAATGCCATTTAGAACTACCGAGCGTAGTTAACTTTAGAGTCCCATTAGACGATTTCTAATATTTTTAACTCAAATGACTTCTCTGGGAAAAAGTGGTATGAGATTTGATTGTGTTAATTAAAAGATTTAGGACTTGATTGCACTATGTGCATGAGATTAGGATTTTTTTTTATGTATTCTATACTTTTATTGAATAACAACCATCGATATTAGGGAAAATTATACACAAAGTCTTAAACCTATAGTTCAGTGGTTAATTCAATTTTAAAATTTTCAATCGTGTCAATTTATTCATAAAAATTTTGACGATTTATCAATTTAGTTCTAAATCTTTTAACGATTTTTTCAATTTAGTCATTCAGGTCAATTTTGACCGGAATGACGTCGATAATTTTTTTATTTTTTTCTTTTTTGTCCTACCCTTTTCTTTTTTCTTTTTCCCTTTTCCCTCTACCAGCCTCGGGCAAGGGTTGCCCTCATGCATGTTAGCGTTTTTTTGCAAAATTGGCCAGAAAAATAGGGCGCGCATGAAACAATTTCTATTTTTCTATTTTTCTGTTCCTAGTAACAGATTTGGAATAAAAATCCATTTGGTAACGCAATTTTATTTTTTTATTTCTAAAACAAATTTCTATTCCAGATATAGGTTTGGAACAGAAATCAGAAGTAAAATAAATCTACTTTTCTATTTATGGAACAAAAATGAGAAATAAAAACTCTTATCATCGCTCACCCTCGTTGCTAGCTAGCCCTTGCCGCCTCTCACCAACGCCCACTGCCTCCTGCCACCGTCGGCCGCCTCCCATCATTAGCCACTAGCCACCTCCCGCTAGCGTCCTTCGCTGATTGTGTCCTCCCACTAACAACCTTTGCCATTTGCCACCGCCCAACGCCAACCATAACTCGCCCACCGTTGCCTCCCACCATGCTTTGCCGCCACTTGCCGATCGCTTGGAAGGCCACTGCCCGTTGGTTGCCTCCCGCACACCGGCCGGCATCCACTGCCGCTGCCTCTTGCCCTTGACTACAATCCTCGACCACCTGATGCCGGCCACCACATGCCATTGCCCACTGTTCTCCGCCGCCGATCATCGTGCTCCACTACTCGACGTTGGCCATCGCTCGGTGCCGGCCGCTTATCGCCGTCGACCGCCTCCTGTCACCAGTCGCTATCCTCCACCGTGACCAGCAAGGCACCTCCCACTGCCAGCCACCGTCCTCCGCCTCCCGTCGTTACTCGCCATCTTATGCCAGCCGCTCGGAAGGGAGAAATTTTATGTCGTTATCAAAATTTCCATTCAGAAACAAAAATTTTATATTGTTATCAAATGCGCATTTTTGCTCAAAAACTCATCTAGGGAACAAAAATAGGAAAATCTATTTATGACCAAAACTTGATTTCTCAAATAGAAATATTACCATACGCGCCCTAAATTGGCAAATCATTAAGACTACATTTGATGGTCCAAATTCGGATTGGAATAAAATAGGATAAAGGGGGATTTGAAAACTTTCGTATATCCTCCGAATTGTAGAAATATTCAATCATATATTTGGTGTAATCTATAACATAATTTAAAATCTTTGAAAATCTTTTAACGTAAGAAATGTCTCTCTATCTCTCGGGAAAAGTGTCGAACGCTTGGTGAGTGTGGACTTGAAGGTGGAGCTATTGCGGTGAGGAGGGGGTGGGAACATGATGGAGGAGGACTCGGGAAAAGTGTCGAACACTTGGTGAGTGCGGACTTGAAGGTGGAGTGTAACCTATAACATAATTTAAAATCTTCGAAAATCTTTTAACATAAGAAATATCCCATCCATTCTCTATCTCTCGGGAGAAGTGTCGAACACTTGGTGAGTGTGTACTTGAAGGTGGAGCTATTGCGGTGAGGAGTGTGTGTGTCTGTGTGTGTGTGGGAGGGGGGAGGTCCTCCATTAAGCAAAATTCTGAGCTAAAGGCAAGGAGGGTCTATCAAGCAAATTCTGAACTAAAGGCGAGGAGGGTCTATCAAGCAAATTCTGAACTAAAGGCGAGGAGGGTCTATCTAGCGTTTCATCAAACACTTGGTGAGTGTCTAGTTCACAATTGACCAAGAGAGAGATCGTGAACAATGATGGCCGAGAATGAGTGATCAGAGATGAAGTAGAGAAAGGAACCAAGAAATGATTAAGTGATAGTTGTCCAACTAAAAAACCGACTGACAAAGAGAGGAAGCCATAGATGAGGTCGTGAGCCTTAGCCTTCCAAGCGAGTCATGAGCAAGGGCACCGGTGACAATACTTGAGGACGCCGGAGTGAGGGACAGTCATGGTGGACGGCATGGCTATCGGAGTGGTGGTGGGTGCCGGTGAGATACGCCACAAATAGTGAGTCTCGCCTTAAGTTGGATTTTCCTAGCGCATGGGAATTGTTAAGTTTATTTTTAAAATTTTATATCTAATTTGAGTTTATTCCACTCTTTAAGTTGGATTTCTTATCTGGCATTTTATTTGGATGTATTCGAGTTTATTCAATCTGGAGAATATCACAAAACAACGGATAAGGTAAATTTGTTATCTTATCCTAAATACAATCCGGACCACTAAACGTAGCCTAAAATGTTTATAATTAAATTGGCAAATTCATCAAAACTTTTAAAACTAAATTAGTTAGTTGTCAAAAGGTTTAGGATTAATTTGGCACAGTTGAAAGGCTCAGGACTGAATTTGTCACCTTATAATAAATTTTGACAATTTTCTCATCAGTATAATGTTCAAAACCTAATTGAATGTTTAAAAAGAGCATAGGCTCGTTGCTCCCAAGTACTATGTCATGACATTCACACTGCACATTGAAGTACATGCTGTCAAAATGCTAATATCAAATGCAGATGCATTAATTAAACATTAGAGATACAACTTCGTCCATTAGATCACACTCAATTTCCAATTTGGATGATTTGAAGGCCAAATGCAAACATTCTAATGTTAGAAATAACGTGACACGCATGAATAGCCACATAAGAGGGAATTCATGTTGATTAGGCTCAGGCATGTGAGACGAATCCCTTGACGTAAAATGGGAATTATTTGGCATATTAAATCAAAGGAACACATGGGGAAAAGACATGGCTCGATAGTCCCAATACTAAATTAGGCTAACACGAAGGAACGATCGTGTTGGTCAAAGTCGAATTAGTCGAAGTATGCTCGTTACTTGCCAATTGATAGGAAAGATTTTTTATTTTATATTTTGCGTTTACTAACTATAAAAAATCAATAAAGATTATTACTTATTAGCTAATTGCGAGAATTACTTAATTAAAAAATATTTGGTACCTTTTATCCCGCAAAGTACCAAGTCTTCCGGCGGATATATCAACCCGAATATGCCGTTTGGATATTTCTCCTCCACCCAATACGCACGTCGCTTCGCTCCGTCACTGCCCCGGTGGGGCCCGCCACTCGTTTATTTGCATCCCTCTATCTATTCTAAAAATAAAGCGAAACCGTTGACCCCGGGTAGTCCAAAGGTGCCAAAAGCGGCACCGTTCAATGATTGATGCGGACGATCGCGTATATGCGCGGAGCCACTTCTCAAGAAGTCAGGAGCAACTGCCAATCGGCCATTTGGGTTCCTCCGCCAGATATTTTCCTCCGACGACCTCCGACGACGATCACCACCACCTTCGGAACTCGATTCGGCCATGGAGGGGACGGTGACGTGCGGGTCGTGGATCCGCCGCCCGGAGAACGTGAGCCTCGCGGTGCTGGGGAGGTCGCCGCGCCGCGGCGGCGGCGGCTCCTCCTCCTCCTCCTCGCCGTCCTCGCTCGAGATCTTCGCCTTCGATCCCAAGTCCACTTCCCTCTCCTCTTCCCCGCTGGTTCGCCTCGCCTCCTTCTTTCCTCTCGATGGCGGCCGAGGTCGCATTGTGATCGCTGCTGCTCGCGTTTTTTACCGGGCGTGCCCGATGCCGCTGTTCTCTGCTTTTAGGTTACTCACGTGATCGAGGAAATCGAAGGCGATCCGCTGGCGATCACGGTTCACCCCAACGGAGAGGATATCGTGTGCTTCGCGAGCTCCGGCAGTTGCTTGTGAGTCTCGTTATGGCGGATTCCGTCGTGAATTTTTCTTTTCTAGGTTGGCGCGATTTGATAGTTGCAGAGCGCCGTTCATTTCTGGCACTCTACTCGGCGCTCGAATGTCGCACTTATCTAACTTGCGAAAGCATAACTAAGCGGTTTACTTCTTGTTGGGCTTAACTCGTGGTCACGCTCGTGTGAACTGTTAATTCCCTCCAGAATTTACTTTAGAGACGCGGGTCATAGTTCAAATCTTGTTGGGCTTAACTCCCTCGGTTGCTCGTTTTGTGCTTCAATGCCGTACAAAACCTCGTTATTAACCATTATTGGAATGGATGACTTATTTAAAGGATTCCCTGTGAAGTAAGGTGGCATGTGTTTGGGAGTTGGGAACCTTACTGACTGTGTAGATGGATTGTCCCTGTGGATGTGCCCGGTTTTTTTCCTGAATCTGCTTTCCTTTCTAAGATTGGAAGCACCGGTTTTGTTCCACCATAGAAATTGTGACCAAATCGGTCCAATTCTTTATCATATTAGAGTTTTCTTTGACGAAGTGCTTTCTCAGTCATTTATTTTTATGACGGTCCAACAGTGAGACCTTTCTGAAATCTGATTTGCCTACTTGTGGGGCTAATTTGTGGCAGGTTCAGTTCAATTTAAATTTCCATTTTGAGGCATCTTTTCTCTATTCAATAGAGATTGACAGTAGGTTTTTTTTCTTCCCTCTGTCATCTTTTAAGTATACAAGAGGCTGTATATACTTTATATATGTCGATATTTCAGCCCTATAGAGATTAATAAATTTAAATTCTTCTGCCCTGCAATTTGGTTAGAGGAGCTTATGGAGAGGTCTTGACGCCCACAATTACACATTTCGATTTTTTACTTTTTTTATCTTTTTGAATGGGATCCTTTTGGATTTTGAGGTCAGAGAAGGCTCAACTAGCCTATCTTTCTAAATGCTTATGACGTGTCAATAGCTTTACTCATGTACATACTGTTTTTTAGTTATAAAACTAATCCTATGACATGCAGATCATTTGAATTATCTGCTCAAGAATCAGATTTGAAGCTGTTGACCAAGGAGCTTCCTCCTCTTAGAGGGATTGGTCCTCAAAAATGCATGGCCTTTAGTGTTGATGGATCTAGATTTGCCACTGGTGGAGTGGTGAGCATTTGATAATCTGATCGATGATACTGATGTATATACCTAGTGGAATATCATATTTACCCATTAGGGCTTGATATCTTTTCCTTGTCTTTATCATCTGCAGGATGGTCGTCTAAGAATCCTGGAATGGCCTAGTCTGCGCATTATTCTAGATGAACCAAAAGCGCACAGAAGCATTAGAGACCTGGATTTTAGGTAGAACCTGTCTCATTTACTTGAATAGTCATGTTTTTAAGGTGGACACTTTGGTTTGTTTTGCAACATTTATATAGAAAGCGAAAAGTTAATTCACACCGGTATGCCTAAAGGAAATTGAAAGTTTGAGGCGGTTGGATCAGTTGCCTACTTGCCGTGATATGAATCCTTGTCTTTTTTTGTTGCGTGACAGTCTAGATTCAGAGTTTTTGGCTTCAACGTCTACTGATGGATCGGCTAGAATATGGAAGGCAGAAGATGGTTTGCCTTGCACTACTTTGACTCGCGGATCTGTATGATTTATTAATTTGAAGGTCTTTGTTTTTAATTTGCACTGTTGGTCCTTTGTTAATTCTGTCAAATGTTTTTGCACAGGACGAGAAGATTGAACTGTGTCGGTTCTCTAAGGATGGCACTAAACCCTTTCTATTCTGTACTGTACAAAAAGGTACATTAGTCTGTTTCTCTTAGACAACATATCCTGTTGTTCCCAGAGTTGGTCCTCAGACACTATTTAGCATTTAAGAGGCTTAGTTGTTGTTATACCATGAGTAAGTGGTGTCAAAGCAATTCTGGGAAGGGTGGTCATGCTGATGTTACATCCCTTTTTTTCTCCTCTAGTTTGTAATGGCAGGTGACTGTTAGTTTCTTTTGTCTGTACTTCTAAATATTAGGTTTCATGTTCATTGAGCAGGTGATAAAGCTGTTACTGCTGTCTGGGACATAAGTACATGGAACAAGATTGGGCACAAACGAATCCTCAGAAAGCCTGCTGTTGGAATGTCCATCAGTTTGGATGGGAAATATCTTGCTCAGTAAGGAATTTGAATCTTGCTTTGCCTGGCTGCATCGATAGATATGTGTGGCGCCTTGTTTTTATGTTTTCTATTTTTCCCCCTTTTTGTGGTTTGAGGGGAGATGAGAAGCAAAGAGTGTAGACTTTTGAGCATATGCTCACCAAGCACTCGCAAATACTTGGTTATCTGTGTAGTTAATGTGTAAGACGGAGACAGATGGTTAATGTGCTTCTCCTGATGAATACTGAATACTTGATCACACCATTTGCAGGAGATGTAAAGTGTTAGCTGAACACAGACTTCTTATTGTTACCAAATATTCAAGGCAGTTTCAATTGGATTATACCTTACAGGACCTGACTTAAACATCCAAGAATTCTCGATGCACCTTCATAAGCCATAAATTGAAAGTCACTTGGATATTTCTTGAATGAAATGCAGTGTGCCTAGTTAAATGTAGTTATATTACACTTACAACTATCTAGTTTTTACCATCTACTTTTGTTCACCATTGTCATATACTTGAATGTAATTAATTGCCACTTGGATCTTTACGTTTTGTTTCCACCAACACTTGAATTATGGATGAATATTCAACCGTGCAGCATGTGGTATCTTGAGAAAGTGGATGGTACTTGATCAGAAACATCTTTAAGAGGGACAGTTAGTTTTGAAAGCTTTGGTAAAGTTTAGTGGCGATCATGGCATATTATGGAATCCCAGTGTATTGTGATGAGGGGTAGACCTGTAGTCTTCTTTATAAAAAGCGAAATCAGTGAAATGTCTTCCTGAATTTATAGGGGAAGCAAAGATGGTGATATGTGTGTTGTTGAAGTGAAGAAAATGGAGGTTAGCCATTGGAGCAAGAGGCTACATCTGGGAACATCCTTTACATCACTAGAATTCTGTCCTAGTGAAAGGTAAGCTTCTTAAAGCCTCTTAAGATGTAGGAGTGAATGCTTACCATTTTTATTTTATTTTTCTCAATTAATTCTCCTAATACTCGAGATGAGAGGGTGTTTCACTCAGAGTAAAAAGAACAGATGCTTTGGGTTAGAACTCAACGCAATTTGGTGGATTGGGTAATTGAGCATTATATGTTACTGATGCCTTGTGGATCAGCAGCTGCATCTTTGTATGTATTATTGTTTAGAATTAGGAACAGGCTTCATATTTTCTTGCAGATTTTCAGTGGTATGCCACTCAGTATATTGTTGAGTGTTGTACATTGTAATATCTTTTAAGACAGATTTCAGTTTTACTATTGCGATACAAAATTCGGAACGATACATGTCCATGTCCATGTCCTTTTGTTTTATATCTGCAACGTTGACATAGTGTTTGGCTGCACCACAACACAGCTAAGTATATATATATATTCAGCCATACTTCATTTGGTTGGTGGGATGAACTTTTTCAGGGTTGTGCTTACTACTTCTGACGAGTGGGGTGTGTTAGTGACCAAGTTAAGTGTTCCTGCTGATTGGAAAGGTCTCTCTCTCTCTCTCTCTCTCTCTCTCTCTCTCTCTCCGTGAGACACACAACACCAACACAGCACGGGGGCATTTTTTGGCTTGTTTTTATCAACTGCACACATAATTTACGCACAACTCGTTGAGGTATAGATGCATGCACAGCACAGGTAAGTGGAATCTTAAAGCTAACCAGTCTCCTTTTATTTTCCTTCCATGTGCAGCATGGCAAGTGTATCTACTACTTTTGGGTATGTTTTTGGCATCTCTTGTTGCGTTCTACATCTTCTACGAAAACTCCGACTCGTTCTGGAACTTCCCTCTCGGGAAGGATCAACCTGCAAGACATAAGTTCGACACTGTTGTGGGAGATCCCAAGTCTGCTGATGATCAAAATATGTGGGGTGACTTTGGGCCATTAGACATGTGAGCAACCGCCGGTTGTGTCGTGCTGCAAGTCTCCAGAAGCAGTAGCAGCCAGTGGTCTGAACAATTCCATTTGATTATTGTGACACTCAGGCAGTTCGTTTATAGGTGTTTTTGGAACAAAATGTCCATCTGGGCGTGAACAAGCGGCATGGGACTGACATCATTGCTTTCGTTGTAAAAGCCTCGCCGAAGTCGAACCAATTGAACTACTTGAAAGTGACGAATTTTGATTTTGTCCTTTGCAAAGTAATGAACGGCGCCATACTTTCTCTTTTCCCGACTGCATTTTGGAGATTGGTACCCTCGGGGGGCTTTAACCATCAGTTGCCTGATACCAAATCCAAGCACTTTTACCAGGAGAAGGTCCGAAACAGAATGCCTACCATAGGCAATGTATCGGTATTTCTGCGTGATTTTCCTTCATCATGTGAATAGACGCGTGCGGAGTACCATGCCGGCGGCGACCCGGGCATTCTACGACAGGGATCATCTCTCTTGTCTTTGTTGCAGCTGCTGTATCACTTGCATTTTATTGTTCAGTGGGGCAACACGAAACCTTCTGAATGATTTGAATATCTCCCTCCCTCCCTCCCTCTTAAGCATCTGCAATGACCATTGGAAAACAACCTAGAGAGCGAAAATTAAAACAATAACAAAAAATCCAGTGATAATCCCTGCGCACACGTGTCCCACTCGCTCACGTAAATATCTTCACATCCAATAGCGGGACAACAAAAACACGTTACGAAATCTAAAAATAATGAAAATGAAATTAATAATGGAGGACATCGGGATCGGCGTTGCCGGGGGGGATCTGTGAAAAGGCGCACCTCTTTTCGTTGCCTCCTCCTTTCCTGCTGTCAAGAGCCTGTCTCCGAGGGAGAAAATATCAGTTCCAGAGTCCACTCTCTCTCTCTCTCTCTCTCTCTCAAGCTGATGCGATGAACTGCCTCCGGAATCTCCCGAGGTCGTCTCTCTCTCGCTTTCGATCCTCGCGATAGTTTCGCCGATCATCTGGCTTCGGCTTTCTCTCGGGGAAGCTTTCTCACCGCCTGAGTGAACGAAACTCTGCAGATGCTCGTCCTCGCCGCCGTCCGGATTCGAATGCCGCCGCCGTCCAGTCAAGCCGCCGTGCTTTCTCAGGATCGCCGTACGTTACGCCTTCGCTCGTTTTCCCCTTTCTTCTTGAAAAGTTCTGGAAGCTCCGCCGTCGAGTTTGGTTCGGCTCAAATACTCTGTTTCCGAATCTCGGCTAGTTAGGATGAAAGAGCGGATTGAACCGATATGCAGGGAGCGGTGGATAATGCCGATCGCCGGAAGGGCCTGGCTTTGAAGGTGAGCGAGGAGGAATATCCGATAGCTTTTTGAGTAGCTTTTAAGAGCTTAAGGTGGTTTTGCTTTTGATTTGCGTTCTGTTCCGTGCGGCGGTGGTTGCGTAGCTGCTTTTTTCTTTCTCGGTGATGTGATTTGCTTTAGCACAGGCGGTGTCGGGATCCACATCCAACGCGGGAATGAGTGGCTCTGAAACGGTGGGGGAGGAGGAGAAATCGCAAGAATACAGCACCACCATGACGGAGGCGATGGGTGCTGGTAAGCATGATTCGGTAGTCTGCTTTTTTAACTTTAATCCTCAAACCGAAGTGTAACAGGCTTTTGTCATGCGAAACCGTGTGTCCCCGTAATTGGAAACTGTTATCATTGTTTCTTTATTAAGTAGACGGGTCATTAGGAATTACGCACCGGTCAAGTCACTTTAACGCCTATGGGGTTGCTCTATCGATCCTTGTGCCTCATTCTTCATTGCTTCATCTATTTATCTGGCGACAGTGGATTAGAACTGCCTGCATCGAGCCTGTATGACTTCTGGGACTCCATTGTTATTTCTGCTAGTGGACTTCACTTTCAGATGGGCTAGTTTAGCGGTTTCCTTTCGAAAATACCTCCTTTTCAGTTAATGGTACTCTGCACTTATTTGTCAAGCATCTACACTCTTGACTGATGATTTCTTTCTACCACAGTTTTGACTTATAGGCATGAACTGGGAATGAACTACAACTTCATCCGACCGGACTTGATTGTGGGTTCGTGCCTACAGGTAATTCTGATGTCCATCATGGTTACCGCCTAAGTTGCACTCGCTCCGATTTAGACTGCTTTCTTCCATTTAGTGTACTAATATTTGAAGCCATTCCAGACTCCAAAAGATGTTGACAAGCTTCGTGCTATCGGAGTGAAGACCATTTTCTGCTTACAGCAAGACCCGGATTTGGAGTATCCTCGGAAACTTTGTCTATGGAGTTTTGTCTTGAATTGATCATGTAAATGGTAATGGTGTGACGACAACGATGTATCATTTAGGAATAAGCACATTTTGTTCCCTCACTACTATCTTCAGATACTTTGGGGTTGATATTAAAGCAATCCAAGACTATGCTGGAACGCATGACGACATTCAACACTTGCGGGCTCAGATAAGGTTTGTCTAGAAAGATTGCTGCTCATGATATATTAAAGCAGTTCTCCAAGAAGCATGAGATTCAATTGGCTTGCCGGAGCCTCTGGCTACAAAATGGCAATTAGACTTGATCTTCAATCCATGGACTGCTCACTTTGGGCTCTAAGTCTGTCTCATGTAACTACATCTTTTTTTTTTTTTGTTTTTTTTGAAAGGTGAAAGGCAAAAGAATAGTTCACGTTGTGCTCTCAGCGCCTTGCGTTAGTTATACATTCTCAAAATTTGATTTGAGTACATCAGTGGAGACAATTTCATCATCATAATGGTTATGCTTTTATACCATTTGAGAAATGACTGTAAAATTGCTTTGGGAAATACCTTTTTCTCTGCTAGTTATACTTTATATGCATCATGTGAATAATATACAACTGGCGTCTTATATATCAGTTCAATTTGATTGTAGCAGAGATTTTGATGCATTTGATTTGCGGATGCGGCTCCCAGCAGTAGTCAGCAAACTTTACAAGGCCATAAACCGGAATGGAGGTGTCACATATATACATTGTACAGCCGGACTCGGAAGGGCTCCTGCTGTGGCGGTATGGCTGATGTCCAGTTTCTTTCTTGAACAAATTTGTCCACTGGTCGTTTGTCTGTTTTTCTGTCATGTCTTTCTCTCATTGACCACTCTCTCATTGGTCAGATCTTGATTGAACCTCATGGATTGACTAACTGCACATTGTCCCATCCTTCTTACTGATTATCAGTTGTTTGGATTTTTCTTGCCAGCAAAGAGAACATGATAATTTCAACAGTTCATCTATTTCAATATGTTCAACTAATATTCCCCTTGCTGTAATCATGTACTTCAGTTAGCATACATGTTCTGGGTTCAGGGATATAAACTCGGTGGAGCTCACGGATTATTACAGGTAATAATTCCTTGGGAGTTCTTCAGCTAGCAGTGTAGATTTGCTCCTTGTGTGACACACTTGTGACTTAAAATTTCGTACTCTGTATGCTCGTTGTATTTCATATTGTCTAGCTCTTTTCCTGCTACAGGGAAAGTTAAAATTGCTTTTAGAAGTATGACAGGACACCTTGATTTGCTGGTATCTCACTCGATCAATAAAATTCCGGTGGAAGACTCTGAGATTGCTTTGTGCATTGTGATATACAAGAATTCTTTTTGCACTGGATACAAGCTTTGCTAGATGTCTCTAAAATTTATCTAACGATGACCAGAAGAAAGCTTCTGCCACTAGGTTACTTTTGTGTCTGACTCTTCTTGCACTTTTTCATGTAAAATATATTTTAGGTCCCATCTTTTGGACATCTTGCCCATACTTTATTCTATGATGTAACAGTTGGCTTTGAACTTGCTGTACACCATTACATTGATGAGGTACCAAGCAGTTGATCTTCTGAGCAAGGAAGTTTTGAAACTTAGATATTTTGGGACTTTGATGGCAGCATAATGAGCATATTTGCTTTATACTTTCTTGTGTTTGATCTGTCATTCAGTCGAAAGGAGAGTGTAATATGGTATGGACAATCATGTATTTTTTCTCGAATTCCCACTTAATCTTGGAGTTATTTTTATCTTGCAGAGCAAACGGTCGTGCTTTCCCAAGCTGCGTGCCATAAAAAGTGCTACTGCTGATACTGTGAGTTTTATTTTCTCTATTTATTCTGAAGTGTTTAAGCATTCACATTCTTCTGTCCTATTTGTTGATGGTGCATGTTGAGATTTTCATAGGGGTTCAACTCAGTTTCGAGAATTTAACCAAACTAGACTAAAGTTACTTTGTTCTTCTCTAGAACCAAATGGCACCCTTTTCCATTGGAACTAAAGATGATGTCTCATGCTTTGTCAATTCATGCTAGTATTAAAGTTCTCGCTTTTGTCTTGGTACTGCCACATCTTCTCTTTTCAGGTAATAATTGCAGATAATTTTTAGTCCAAATGTTTAAAGTGTGTTGTTTCAGCCACTGGAACTTAGTGCTGACATTACCAGTTGCCTTTCTACATATGGGTTTTAAAAAGAAATTGACACAGATGGCTCTTGGAATGAATAAGCGGATCTCTGTCGTAGCCTACAAATTGTTAACATTCAATCAAATTCAGACAATTGAAATCTTCCATTGCTGTTAATCATGCAGATATTCACTTTCTTTGCAAAAGGAGAATCTCCATGACGAGATCATTTTCACGCAATTCATGTTGATGGACTGTTGTTACTCATCACAAATTCAATTCACTTCCTGTTTTCTTGATTAAAGCTTACAGGATTTAAAAAGAAGCCAATCAGCCTGACGTGGCAAGATGGCAACTCTTCCTCCGTGGAAGTTTCTGGACTTGATATCGGATGGGGCCAGGTATCGATATTTTTCGTCTAGTGAAAAATTTTGCAGTTCAAGAATTTTGCCAACGTTTCAATTGCACACATGAATGTAGCTTTGGAATTGTCATTGTGAAACCACTGGTTATGAACACCCCTACAGTATTATTCTGGCTCATGTACTTGACACTTGTGGGGTATCCCAGAATCTTGGATTTTGTAGTATTTATATACGTTATCCCGTATTCCGTGTCCTTTTATCGATTGAAAATGCTTATATGTTTGTGCTGGATATTCACGTATTCCTAGATAATTAACATTTTCCTACCCACTAGGCACGTTGCTCAGTGGCAAGGGAATTGGGTGGGGTGGGGACATTTAGTTTCAAGGTGTGGGGTTAAACTCGCACGCTCTGCAAAGAGGCAAAATGAAAGTCTGAGAGAGAGAGAGAGGAGAATTAGAGTAGTACTAACAAAAAAAAAAAACATTTGCCTTCTAAGTAGATCAATCGTGGTTTTTTTTTATGCTTTCTCAGAGACTTCCTTTGCAATTTGACGAGGAACAAGGACTGTGGAAACTCACGATAGAACTGCCAGTAAGTTCAATCAGACAATTTTCCTAGCTCTAAGTAGTCCAGCATTTTGAGTTCACTGTATTATTCCTGTTACTCAGTTGCTTTATGTTTCATATAACTTTAGCACACCAATCAACTCCACTTTAGAAATGCTAATCAATTTTCTGTCAACTCTGAAAGACCAAGGTTTTTCATTTCGTGATGGAAAAGATCTGTTGAGTTGCACATTGAATAATGGCATTAACATTGACTCTTCCGAGTAACAGGAAGGAGACTACGAGTACAAGTACATTGTAGATGGTAAATGGATGTGCAACGAACATGAGCTTGTTACTTCTCCAAACAAGGATGGCCACGTCAACAACTATATCAAAGTAAGGTTCAGTCAGTAGCTGAAATGCATTATCGTCTCAAGCTGCTCATTCCTATCTAACGGTTCAATCTTTTTGGTGGCATGAGCAGTTCAGTACTACTAATTTTACTTCTTCCTCAGTCCGTTGGAAATTTTAAGATTATGCAGAGGACTATGAGCAATTTGGAAAACTTTCTTTTGCTTCTCGCGTCTTTCATTTTTCAAATGTTACTGCCTTCATCTATGGGACACTTGCTGTTGGAGCTTCAATTCATTAACGATTAATCGATTTTTGTTAATTCTTTCACGCAGGTTCTTGGTGATGATCATAGTAGTGTCGGTGCAGCACTGCGAAGTAGGCTGACTGCCGATGATCCTGATCTTACAAGAGATGAACGTCTGCAAATTCGACAATTTCTTGAAGCTTACCCAGATGAAGAGTAAAAAGTTGCCAGCAAGTTAACTCCACAGCCCCCGACCCTTAAGAAAGGAAGAAATAAGAGTTCTCCGCTGGGAAGAAGCAAGTTCATTACTTCTTCCAGAAGCTATTACAGGAGAATAATTCATCTTTTGCAGGGAACGTCCTATATATCATATAGATAAAGTTAGTCCATCAAATAAGTGAAAAGGTAAGAGACTTTCAGTGTAAGTGAGAGAGTTCTTTGAGCCTTAGCCGGTGAAATAAGGTCATGCTTACAACCTGTGTGCAATTAGACGAGCTTATGAACTTAGTTGAGCACATTTATGAATACAAACAGTCTCATGCGCGCGTTTTACATCTTTTGCTGTACCGAAAATTGGACGTGTGGGTCATCCCGTTTCCTCCATGTGCCCATTCCAGCATAAAGGCCGCCCTTGCCTGATTGAAAAAAGATTTGGTTCGATTGGAACTCGACAGCAATGAGTTTTCAAGTTGAATCGGAACCTTCATTGTGCTACCCCTGTTTTTCTTCAGACATAGAATGGGCCATTAGCGAAACTTCACCTTTTGGCGTATCTTGCCCATGAAGTCCCATGAGCTATTCTGTTCCTACTTTCATGGCATAGATGGGCATGCAACTACTTCCACATAACAAATTGAAGGCTGAATATTTGATCTAAATGTAATGGAAGTCAATTGGATGCAAGGTACGAATATATTCCAACATTAATATATTCTCTTCTCTCTTCAGCAGCCTATCAAATATAGAGACTACAACAATTCGTACTAGTATTTTCTAAGCTTCTGTCGTGCCTAACCAGGCACAATGCCTCCTCATAACCGCTTTTAATTTTATCTGAAGAACCATAAATTTCGTCTCTTCAGAGACATCCGAGAAAATTGGAGCAATACTGAAGAAAAACCGCGTATGTTCTTCTTTCCTCCTCTCCCCTTCCTCCTTGCATCTCATCTTGTCTACTCCTGCTAAAGTTGCCCCATCATCGATGCACGTCACACTTATCAGATACAGCTTTGGAGACGTTCTGCGAGTCTTACAGTTTACTGCTATCTCATCCTGCAAAACCGGCATTAGAGTTCCCCAGCTAATCCACCAGCAGTCTCCCGTTAGCTTAGCATGCACAATTCACCAGTTTCCCGAGTAATCTTCAGCTTCAAATGAACGGACCAACCGGGTTGTTATTTGGCATTCCACACAGAATGTTCCACTGTCTACAAAACGGCTTTTCCCTTCTGCTTCTTCTGCTCAGCAACATACTCCCTTACGCGTTGAGCTTTCGTCCTCATCTCCGCAATCAGCTTCTCTGTCTCATCAGCAATCTGCTTCGGCAAATAAACCTCCATATAATCAAACCATTCCCTGAGACTCATCTTTGAGAAATCTGGGAACTGGCCGCTCTTCCCCGCAGTCTCCTTCAAACCAAAGCCGATCCCACTTCTTACCTCGTGACCAGTCCCAGCCTCAAGACCACCGTCATCTTCAATCTCAACCTTTACACTCCTTACACCTCGACCGTCCTCACCAGAAGCTTGAACTGCCGGGGCCGACTTCCTACTCTCCCCAAAAACTTCGCCCTTATCCACCTCTTCAATGTCCCCGCTCCGACCCACAAACACTTCCCTTTCATCATTTCCATGGACCAACTCTGTATTCCGCAGAACCATATTCTCTTTATTTCCCACGACGTCATCTTGTGCCTCTTCCACGGGATCCAACCGCTCCACCCTCTCTGAATCACCAATTTGATTCCTTCCCTTTGCTTGCCTTGTCCTTCTCGGTCTCGCCTTCCTCTCCTTACCTTCATCCTTTTCCGTTTCTCTGCATTCCAACCCCCCTTCCTCCAGACCCTTCTCAACTACGGCACCAGCAGCCACAATCTCCACTTCCTTCTTTCTCCTCCTAGTCCTCCTCGGACTCACTCGCGAGATCCCCGCATTCCCCCTCGCCGTAGCCGCATCTCGCAACCCCACACCACACGCCTCGCTTTCAAACCCTCGCACTGCACTTGCCTCCACCAATTCACTCTTCACAGACGGAGCTGCCGCGCCACCCCCAGCTTCTGGCAATCGAGTCTTCCCACCCCTCCCCTTCGGAACCCTAACACTCTCCGCCCGACTCTCCACGGCCGCTCCGGCCGCCTCCTTCTCCGAATTCCTCTCGTTGGCTCTCCGCCTAGGGTTCCTACGCAACCTCGACTCGGCGGCCCCGCCGCAGCCCTCTATCCTCACGAGAAAGGCAGTGTACTCACCGATTTTGATCGAGTCGCCGTCGCGCAGCGCCCGGGGCTCGTGGGGAGCGAGCCTGGCGGACTCGTTCACGACGGTGCCGTTGGAGGACCCGAGGTCGGTGAGGAACCAGCCGCCGCCGCCGCCGCCGCCGCCGCCGCCGGGGGGTGGCCGGGACTCGATGGAGAGGTGCTTGGTGGAGATGCCGGCGTCCTTGACGGGGAGGTTGTTGCCGCGGACGACGCGACCGATCCGGACCGTAGATCCCGGGGGGTATTCTAGGGTTTCTCCCTCGCGAGGGCCTTTGGTGATGTGGAGCTTCAGAGAGAGCGGCGCCTCCTCCATTGCTGCTGCTGCTTGCTCACCAGGGAAGAGAGAGAGAGAGGGAAGATGGGAGATTTGAATTTTGGGGCTCTTTGAAATGCTTGCGAGATGGCAGAACAGTACAGAGGCTGTTGATGACACCCCCCTCCACAAAAAAAAAAAAAAATGTTTGTTAATTTTGAACAATTCACAAGCGAATTTTTCTTTTTTTTAATCGAACCGGCAAACCCGGTGGAAGCAATTGGAGCCGAACAGAATCATATCATATCGAATCGAATCGAAGAGGCCCGGCGAGGCGACGCCGAGGACCACGGGGACCCGGATCGTGCGAACCGAGATCTTGGCGACCGTCCTCTGTCGATCGTTGGTGAGCGCGTCCCGGTAGAGAGATGTCGAGCGGGGGGCGGAAACGAGGGTAAGATAGAAAGCACGAAAATATTAGCAATGGTTGATTTGGAAGAAAGAATTCATTAACCACTAAGTAACATTCCAAGAGAATGCGGGAAATTAGGTGGGTATCGCATTGAGCAAAGGCACTTTGGAGATGCTAACTATAGCGTTTAGGTCGAAGGTTTTTCGGGAGCGATGAACTAAACACATCGACTTTGACACAAACTCAAAGGCCTTTCGGGAGTTTTGGGAGTGCTGAACCAAAACCGCGACCAGACTTTTGATATAGCGTGCCAAAAATATTAAACGCTATTGCTCGGGAACAAAAAATTAAGATAACGAATGATAACCATTCTGTTCCGGAATGAATTCCTGAATCAGAAATAAATTTTGAAATTTTTAATTTTTTTCGGCATCTAAAAAAATTTAAATTTCACTCAAAGTGGGTAGCCACGGATTCTAAACCATTCTGTTAAGTTTTGAAATTTTTTATTTTTTGCTTTTTTTTCTCACCTCAAAGATCGTGACTTTCATATGAACATGTGTTTTGAAGAAAGAGTTCTCTCATAAATGATTCTCATTTTTTGTCTATAAATATAAAACCTACTTTTTTTTTGTTCTCATTTCTGGTTTCAGAATCAGTTTTTGAAGCAAACTTGTCCCGGAAATAGAAAAATGAAATTGCGTTACCGAACGGGTTTCTGGTACAAAACTGATTCTGGGAACAAAAAATTAGTTCTGGGCAGAACCAGAATTGTTTTCATGCGGTACGTAACGCAATTTCATTTTTCTATTTCCGAGACAAGTTTTTGTTCCAGAACCGATTCCGAACCAGAGATCAGAACAAAAAAAAAGTTGGTTTTTCATTTTTGGAACAAAAGTGAGAACCATTTCTGAGAAATTCATTTTCTTCAACACATATATTCATATGAAAGTCACGACCTTTGAGGTGAGAAAAAAAGCAAAAAATCAAAAATTTCAAAACTTAACAGAATGGTTTAGAATTTGTGACTACCCACTTTCAGTGAAATTTAAATTTTTTTAAGTGCCGAAAAAAATAAAAAAATAAAATTTTTCAAAATTTCACAAAATGACTTAGAAAACCTATGGCCACCCACTTTGAGCAAAATTTTATTTTTTTAGATGCCAAAAAAAATAAAAAATAATCAAAAAATATATAATTTAAAAACTTCACATAATGTCTTAGAATACCTGTGGCCACCCAATTTGAGCGAAATTTTATTTTTTTAGGTGCCAAAAAAAATAAAAAAAAGTAAAAAATCAAAAATTTCAAAACTTCACAGAATGACTTAGAATACTTGTGGCCATTCACTTTGAGTGAAATTTAAATTTCTTTAGGTGCCAAAAAAATTAAAAAAATTAAAAATTTCAAAACTTCACAAAATAGCTTAAAATACCCGTGGCCACTCACTTTGAGTGAAATTTAATTTTTTTTAGATGCCAAAAAAAAATAAAAATAAGCAAAAAAGTAAAAATTTCAAAACTTTACAGAATGGCTTAAAATACATGTGGCCACTCATTTTGAGAGAAATTTTATTTTTATAGGTGCCGAAAAAAAATAAAAAAAATTCAAAACTTCACAAAATGGCTTAAAATACCTGTGGCTATCCACTTTTGAGCGAAATTTAAATTTTTTTAGGTGCCGAAAAAAATAAAAAAATAAAAAATAAAAAACTTCACATAATTGCTTAGAATACCTATGGCCACCCACTTTGAGTGAAATTTAATTTTTTTAGGTGTCGAAAAAAAAAATAAAAATAAGCAAAAAAGAAAAATTTTCAAAACTTTATAGAATGACTTAAATACTTGTGGCCACCCACTTTAAGCAAAATTTTATTTTTTTAGGTGCCGAAAAAAAAGCAAAAAATCAAAAATTTTAAAACTTCACAGAGTGGCTTAGAATACATGTGGCCATCCACTTTGAGTGAAATTTAATTTTTTTTAGGAACCAAAAAAAATCAAAAAAAATAAAAAATACCATTTGGGCATCTAAAAAAAATTAAATTTTACTCAAAGTGGGTGGCTAGAGGTATTCTAAGTCATTCTGTGAAATTTTGAAAATTTTGATTTTTTATGTTTTTTTCACCTAAAAAAATTTAAATTTCACTCAAAGTGGATGGCCACATGTATTCTAAGTCATTCTGTGAAGTTTTGAAATTTTTTATTTTTTATATTTTTTTTACACCTAAAAAAATTTAAATTTCACTCAAAGTGGATGGCCACATGTATTCTAAGTCATTTTGTGAAGTTTTGAAATTTTTGATTTTTTATATTTTTTTTAACCTAAAAAAATTTAAATTTCACTCAAAGTGGATGGCTACATGTATTCTAAGTCATTCTGTAAAGTTTTGAAATTTTTTATTTTTTTTCTTTTTTTTCACCTCCAAAACTTAAAATTTCACTCAAAGTGGGTGCCCACAGGTATTTTAAGCCATTCTTTGAAGTTTTGAAATTTTTGAGTTTTTGAATTTTTTTGGGCACATTAAAAAATTTAAATTTCACTCAAAGTGGGTGATCACATGTATTCTAAACTATTTTGTGAAGTTTTGAAATTTTTAATTTTTTGATTTTTTTTGGCACCTAAAAAAATTTAAATTTCACTAAAAGTGGGTGGCCACATGTATTTTAAAGCAATTCTGTAAAGTTTTGAAATTTTTGATTTCTTGATTTTTTTTGAAAAAATTCAACAAATTTCCTATTTTCGCAAAATCTGAATTTTTTTTATTTTCTCGACATTTTGATGATTTTTTCTAGAATTTTTCAATTTTTTGGGATTTTCTGAATTTTTTTAAAGATTTTTATGAATTTTTCGGATTTTTTATTATTTTTATTTCATTTCTAAAAAAATGGATTTCTGTTCCTGGAAATAGAATTTTCTGTTGTTTATCAAACAGGTTTTTGTTTCAGAAAATAGAAATTTTGTGCTGTTATCAAATAGGTTTCTGTTTCAGAAATAGAAATTTTTTGTCATTATCAAACGGATTTTTTTTCTCAGAAACTCATCCAGGAACCAGAAATAGAAAAATCTATTTCTGGTTCAGAAACTCATTCCGGAACAGAATGGTTTTCATGCTGTACCTAAGCAACCCTATATAATGCTGTATTTTTGCAATAAACCCAATCATCCTTTTGACTAGTTAAGCCCCCTTGTAATTGGATCGATTGGGAGGCCGGCTGCAACTCGAAATATAAAATGGCCAAATCAAATGGTGAGAGATCTATAAGCCAGGTGCACATAATTATGATTACGATTTTTTGTAAATTCCATTGAGATTGAGTTAGTGACTAACAAGCGGGCGTACGCGAGCGAACCAGATATGCGACACGACCCTTGGTTTTTCAACCCGTTTAGGTTGAAGCTGGAAGACATGCGGGGTATCCTATGTGTTGAAATTTTTTGTACCTAAAATATCTAACTCTTAATCAGGATGTGATTTTGATATGATGTGGAGTTGTAATCGGGAGAAAAGGTTCATCACGTCACTGGACTTCCCCAAGCAGTTTAACTGCGAGGAGTGTCTCATTGTCGATTCATGTAAGTGGAGGACACAAAAAAGGAAAAAGAATAGGCGTGAGGCGATCAAAATAATTTCTTTCAGGTTCTGTTTTTTTTGCGAAAAGGGACTATATTTTTATAATATATTTTCTGGAAAGCATTCTTTGGGAAATGATAATATTTTCAGGTATCTGGTTAAGGTATGAAAATAAATTGAAAAATATTTTCTGTCGTTTGGTATGGAAAATCCTTGTCACACTCCTTTTAATAATTAATTTATTTTATTTTATTTTTAAATTATTTTTATCATTTAATTTTTTAATAACTTTTAATTTTTATTTTCCTTTTTTTTTTCCTCTTTTTCTTATTTTCTTTCTTCCTTTGCCAGTCGCCAACCGCAAGCGAGGTGAGGCGAGGCAAGGCTTGGGCACTGGCCTTGGGCAAGCGAGGCCAAGCCTTGCCTGTGACTAATCGCTAATCGTCATTGTGCTTAGTGACCGGCCGAGGAAGAAGAAAAAAAAAAGAACAGAATAAAAAATAAGTAAAAATTAGTTTAAAAAAAAGAAAAGAAAAAATATAAATAAAAGTAAAATATGTTTGGTGAAAGAAAGTGAGGTGAAAAAATTATGGAAAATGTTTTAGACATTGGTGAAGAATGTTTTCCTTGATTAGTTTTATTTCCTGTGAACCAAACGCAGAAAAATCTAGAAAACGCTTTCTTCGAATTTGTTTATCCGTGAAATGAACAGAGCCTTATTTTTCCATTGAAACAACAATTGCTTTAATTTTAAAGGACATCATACCAAAAACTCATCCTTATTTTTAAATGGGATAATGACACGAGTAGTCATTAAACTTTAGCCTAATGTATAATTTGATCATTAAACTTTTAATTTGTTCAATGTTGACAATGAACTTTAGCTTAATATTCAGTGTGGTCTCTGAATTTTTAATTTGTACAACGTGGTCTTTGGACTTTTGGTATATGTTTAATATAGTCTATAAATTTGAATTAATTGAAGGATTACATTAAATATTTTCATATAATTCAAAGACTAAATTGAACATGTACAAAAAGTTCATGCATCCTCTTGAATTATATTGCCAATGATGAGGGGCATTTTCATTGTAGGAAATTCAAAAATTTAGAGATCATATTGCATATTGAATTAAAATTCAGGGACTGTATTGAACAAATTAAAAGTTCATGGACCAAATTGCACATAAGATCAAAGTTCGTGGATTATTTGCGTCATTTTCCCTTTCTGAATTTAATTATCCATAGTTTATTGAAATATGAGTTCAAAATCTAACTTTTAAAAATAAAAATAAGAACAAAAAATTGAATAAGTAACCAAAAGCCTCAAAACTTATCCTGAAATGGCATTTGAGTTCTACAACTTTCAAAAAATATCATCACGTTCTAAAACTTGTCAAATTGATGCAATCAAGTTCCTTCGTTAATTGCATCCTATTTGGATAATAGAAAAATCTATTGTGTCTTTTTTTTAAGTTGTTGCATGTGGCATTGACGTGGCATTTTATCGTATTTTTTGAAGAGAAAGGCATCGACGTGGCATCTTCCTCTTCCCTATCCGATCTCTTCCTTTCTTTCTTTGAGCTCAAACGCAATCAGCCATGGTGACTGCGAGCTTCAAACTCAAATTGCCATAACAAGCAAGCCTTGACCTCGATCTTGAGCAGCCATGGCCGTCAGGCGCTCGAGCCTGAAATCGGCGTCTGTGGCCAAATTTGGTTCGAAGATGAACATCTTTCTTGGCTTTCTTCTTCTCCTTTTGAGGTGCCAAAAGAATTCATACATTTGCTAAAAGATCAAGGTCGACGCTTGTCGTTACGACCATTTGAGCTCGAAGCTCGCGTCCGCCACAATCGTGCGAGCTCAAAGGAAGAAGGCATTGGATTAAGGAAGAAAAAGTTGCCACGTCAACACCTCTCACTTTAAAAAGTAATAAAAGGGGCCATATCAGCATCACCCGTATTAAAAAAGTAAAATCAAAATTCTCTGTTAGCAAAATTAAATGGAGAAAATGGAGGTTTGTTTTTTTTTTTTGTCTATCGAAAGAAAGTCGTATTAATTATTCCAAAAAAATACATGAAAAGTACATAAACTTCATGACAAAAATGAACCGGAACATAACAAAACCCCGAATAATGCAAAACAAAGCCAAATCCTAAAAAAAGGAGGATCAATAGAGCATTAGCAAGGTTAATTAAGCACACGCTTATTTTACAGGAACAGATCCGTCAAGCAAAATAATTGGCGACTGATCACTAAACTTGTATATTCATTAGTAACAAGAACACGTCGGAAATTCCTCTTCCATTAATTATGGCGATGTCAATTGGCGGTGCACACCTAAATTTGGCTTCTTCTACACTATCGTCGTATGGATACAATCAAAATAGATTGAATAAAAATACAGATCCAACATGCAAAGAGCAAATCACCGTGATTTAGCCAAACGGCCAAAGCTCCCGCAAATACCATTCAAGCTGGAGGCAAGGAACCACGATACCCAAAAGCATATTTATTAAAATCACCCAATTGCATTTTCGCCAAAGTTTTTAGTATTTTTTTTTTTGCTCTTTATCTCACAAAAATTGGCAGTCAAACAAAAATCACTCAATTGCAAAAGTGCAAGTCGGCACGAAAAAAACGAAGAAAATAGAAAATGAGAAAACCGAACAAATCTCAGCTCCCTTCTTCACTCCCTTCACGTCGTCGAGTCGGAGCCGAGTAGAGTCGCCCCGATCCGAACCGACCTCCATCGAGCCTCCCTTCCTCCTCCAATGGCGACGCCACCGTCTCTCCGATCTCGTCCCCGGTGAAAATCGCCCGCCGTTTCCTCCCGCCGGAGAGAAATATTCATCCTCTCTCATGAACGGCGCCGTCCCGTGATCTCCGGCCACGATGGACGACGCCGCCGCCGCCACCGCCGCCCTCCGGTCGATCCGCGACCGATTCCCCTTCAAGCGGAACTCGACCCCTAGCCTGGGCCCCGATCACTCCTCCCGGGATCGCGCCAAGAGCTTGCCCCCCGATCGCCAGCTCCTCCGGGCCGGCCGAGCCCATCACGGCGGCAGGTTCAACCGCAAGGGCCTCTCCTGGCTCCTCCCCTTCAGGGGCAAGTCGCTGCTCTACTCGGCGATGCTGCTCGCGGTCCTCGTCTTCGCGATGGCGTCGGTGGTGCTGCAGAGCTCGATCATGTCCGTGTTCAAGCAAGGGAGCGACAGGGGGAGGTCGCCGAGGGATGGGCTCAGGTTCGGCAGCACGCTGAAGTTCGTGCCGTCGCGGCAGTTTGCGGAGGGAGGGGGATTGGATCGGGCGCGGTCGGAGAGGAGGATCGGCGTTCGGCCGCCGAGGCTTGCTCTTGTGAGAGTGCTTACCCATTTTTTCCGCAATATCATTTGCTTTTAAAGTTGAGCTGACTTGTGCCGGTTTGGGAAAGTTTTGTTTTTGATCTGATCTCGGTTCCTTTCCATTCGTCCTTTTTCCTTAAATCAATATATTTCATGATATCGCCACTGCAATATAATTTAAATTGGCGCTTATTGGAAGTGTATCAAATCTTTAAGATGATAGAGTTGCATACCTCCACTCATTCACATCGGGCATCTCATGCGTTTGGATTATATGACTGTATGTTCTCCATTGATTAACTTTTGCCACATTCAAAATTTGCTGGTGGTTGGAGTAATAACGCTTGCCGTGTTGTTTCCTGCATTGGCATGAGTAAGCTATGAATTCAAAGCAGCTGTTCTATCTTATCCAATTGGGTTTGATAATTTCATTGTTAGCTGCATGAAAGCTACCTAGAATCAAGCGCCTGTCCTGATGGCACTGCCATTCAGACTCATGCTTTGTGCCTTCAGAAAATATATAGTGCAAATTAAGACAAAGTGATGGTCAATCTAAAAGAACGAATGACCAGCTATATCCTTGTCGATGGTTGTGCCACGGATGTGATGATGGTGATCAGATGAATTGGTGATTATATTTCTGCTAGTTCTCAATATTTTTAGGGACAGTGGAATCTTTCTGTGCCATCATCTGCACCAGTTCATTTGTTTATGCATGTGTTTTTTTAGCAAACTCATCATACTTACTGGGTGCTTTGTGAATTGCAGGTTTTGGGGAATTTGAGGAAGGATCCACAGTTTTTGATGCTTTTTTCTGTCGCGAACAATCTAAAAAAACTAGGTTACACTTTTCAGGTAAACTTATATTTGGTTCTTATAACGTTTTAATATTTGTAGAAGCAAATGTCGCTTTGATTTTCTGGCTCTGCATGTGATGTCACCCAGAATTGCCAGCCAATAAACATAAATTTGGCTACACTGTAGAAATGACAGAATGATGGTCATGGCATGTTCCTTTTCTGAGTTTTCACTTTTCAATTATTTAACTCTCCAATGATGCACCTCTCTGATAACTTTTCTGCAGATACATGCAGTAGAGAATGGTGAAGCACTTCCTGTCTGGAAGGACGTAGCCAGTCAGATTTCAGTTCTAGGTCCCGAGCAATATGGCCATATTGATTGGTCAATGTAGGATGTTATATTTGGCTTTCGTTGGAATTAGTTGAATGATGGGCTTCTACAGCTTTTCTTACTAATTATTAATTGTTAAACTCCTGCTTACTCTTTACAGCTATCAAGGTATTATTGTTGATTCTATAGAAGCAAAAGAGGCTGTTTCGAGGTTTGTTTCTCTTCTTCCCTCGTTCAAAGTTGTGCTTGCTTTCTGTGCATGCTTTTGTTTGTTTGTACGGTGTTACATGCTTAACCTTCACACTCAGTGCATTACCTGGGAAATCAGATTTCAGGATCTTTTTGGGCATGGATATGATGCTCATCTGCTTTTTGTTGAAGTAAAGATATTAGTGGCGTTACTGTTTAACGATCGCTTCTGAATGAAAGATCTTATGCATGCCAATTTCCTATTAGATATCAATAATATTGATGATGACTAAGTGTTATGTTGACAACTTTCCTGGGCTATCTTCATGAATCATTGTGATTAAAGTAGTGAAGGAATCTGACAGAGGTCTAGTTATAATAAATCAAGTTTATCTTGTTAAGTCCTCTTTCCTCATCAACTCTGAAGGTACATGGCTAATCTAGACTTAAAGTTGCAGCGATCCTGGTAATTTTCAACAATGTCCAATTTATTAAAAAAAGCTAGCCCATAAGGATTCTTATAAAGTTGAAGCGTGCTTTTAGCAATTTCAAAATAATGTAGACTCAGACTTAGCATAGCAAGACTAAAATTGAAAAAAAAAGGGAAGAACTGGAAGGTTACGTTTGTCATAGCAAAAGTGAAGTTTCATCTCATGGAGTAAAGAAAAAGGGCTGCTTTGGAATGGATGAATAAAATGCTATGCAGTTGTTTCTTCAAAAAGCTTAACATGAATTAAGTAGCTTATGGTGTATGTTGCATATGTATCTTAATGCTCTCTCTTGTGCAAATGGAACTCTAAAGTTGAATTTCAGAACATGAGCAGAACCAAGCTGTACTCAACAAGTCGGTAATCAAGAGTGAGAACCAAATAAAAATTAGTGTGCATGGGGAGTGGGGTAGTCCTCTAGCTGTTAAGAACATCATGCAATTCTGTAAAGCAAATGTTTCTTGCTTACTCATGGTTTGGCTTGCATCTGTATTACCTTAAACTTCTGCAATAAATTGTTATTTAATAAACTGCACTGTGTTCAATATACAATATTATCATAATAAATGATCTAGCCCGCTAATGAGTGGATTAGGTGCATTTCGGTGTTTCTGAGTTCTGATCATGGACATTTATTATCGTTAATTATTTCCTATTTTAGTTCGAAATTAACATTATTGGAATTTTAATGAGACGATAGACAAGATGGAAGCTGTGACTCTACAAAAAGCAGATCGTCTAGTTTGGCCCGAATTTCTCCTTCTCATCATGAAAACCGGAGACATAACATCCCAGCCTAAGTAGCATCGACATGCGATGCGACACGACACGACACGACACGAAACGCTGACACGTCATTTCTCAAAAAATAGAGAAATCTGACATGTTGGGACACGTTGTATATTTAATGTATATTTTTATATGTACATAATAAATGATCATTTTTATGATTATTTCAGTCAAATTAATTTGATTCAAATGCATAAATAAATAAAATAAATAAATAAAGAGTGTCGGACGAGTGTCAGTGTTCGACATGACACTGAAGCCCCCGGAGAGTGTCTGTACTTCCTAGATCCCAGCCAATAGTCAATTTTAGTGCTAGGTGCTCACTTTGTCCACGCGCTCGTGTGCATGTGCATGTGAGGTTTTTTATGCAGGTACATGTATGGGGTTGGGGGGTGGGGGTGGGGGTGGGGAAGGGGCTGTCATTGGCTCAGATGCTTACACCAAGAAGATTCATATTTGCAATTGCTTTTGTATCAGTTACTTTATTTAGTGAGTTTCATATTTCTGCAGCCTTATGCAGGAGCCTTTTTCTTCAGTGCCTCTTATATGGGTAATTCAAGACGATGTCCTTGCAAAACGCCTTCCATTTTATGAGGAAATGGACTGGAAGCATCTTGTCACTCTGTGGAGAAACACTTTCAGCAGAGCTGATGTCATCGTGTTTCCTGATTTCACTCTTCCGGTAAACTTGCTAATGTTATTGTCTGTGGTGTTTTTTTACTTCTTTTCGGCCACCTAGGAAGTCCTTTTCTGCAGTGCTTATTATGTCTTCCTGGATCAGATGTTATATAGTGTGCTTGACACTGGGAACTTCTTTGTCATTCCTGGATCTCCAGTTGATGTCTGGTCTGCAGAAAGGTATAGCCAGGCTCAGTTTAAGCATCAACTGCGGGAACTCAATGGATTCCATCGAGATGATTTGGTAGTTCTAGTCATTGGAAGTTCTTTATTCTACAACGAGCTATCATGGGATTATGCTGTGGCAATGCATGCCATAGGACCTTTGCTGGTAAAGTATGCAAGGAGAAATGATGGAGGGTCTTATAAGTTTGTTTTCTTGTGTGGCAATTCCACTGGTGACAGTGACGATGCCTTCCAGGTATCTGATTGTTTCCGCTCATTTTGTTATCCTATCCTTTTCATGAATGAGTATATGAGCAAAAGAGCTATGTTGAAAATGATGTGACCAATTTATTATGTCTATGTTGTGGGAGCATTTGTCTTTAGAGATGCTGAAAGCAAATGCATTGGAGTGGAAGAGAAGTTGCTTATCATGCTCCTAGGTTTATCTTCAGAAAAACTGAGTTACAACTATGAGTTGAAAATAGAATTAATTAGTCATTGTTCTACTGCTTATGGTTCAAAAAGAGACTGCAATTTCTTTCTTTTCCTCCCTGCTTCCCTCGTAAACTTTTCCTCCTTGACGTTTATTCAGTTAGTTGTATGTCTTATGATGGCTCCAAGTGATGTTAAAATTTAGAGATGCAAACAGTTTCTTGGCATAGATGAATGGCAAATTTCAGAATTTTACATGTTCTTAAGAGAATAATTTGATAGGAGACAGCATGTTAATCTGGTGGGCTATTGAGAGAAATTTTGAAATTAACAAACAAGGACACTTCTTTTTCCCTGCAAAGGGTGGCATTTTATTTGACTTTCAAGAAAACGTTGCTCTCTGCGTCTTCTGACGAATTGTGATTGTTGTGACTACTGCTGCTATTGCTGCTGTATTCCGTCTGCCCAATTTCTAGCATGGTATTGTTATCTGCATAAAAAAAGTAAAGGAGGAAGCAGAGGTAGGGAGCTTAGTTGGTTGTTTCTGATGTAGTTACTTTGATTTTTTAGGAGATTGCTTCTCGTCTGGGACTTCTTCCAGGTTCAGTGAGGCATTTTGGCATAAATGCCAATGTTAATAGTGTATTGTCTATGGCAGACATTGTTCTTTATGGTTCTTCTCAAGATGAGCAGGGTTTCCCTCCATTACTTGTCCGAAGCATGACATTCGGAATCCCTGTTGTTGTCCCAGACATTCCGGTTATTACAAAATATGTACGTCTATTTCAGTTTCTCATCTTCATTTCTCTTAATCACGAGGACAGTTTTTCCTCTGGTTCAAGCTGATTTTCTGAAGGACCTAATGAAATTACAGGTTGTTGATGGCGTCCATGGGATACTTTTTCCGCAGCATAACCCTGATGCTTTGATGAGAGCATTTTCCTCTTTAATAGCAGATGGCAGACTTTCTGAGTTTGCCATCACTGTTGCATCTTCTGGAAAACTGCTTGCTAAGAACGTGATGGCATCGGATTGCATTAGTACATATGCGAAACTTTTGGAGAATATGCTTGATTTTCCCTCAGATACCATTTTGCCTGGTCCTGTTGCTAAGCTTGAACAGTTGTCATGGAACTGGAATTTGTTGGAGGGTGAAATAAATCAGGATGCAGGTGACATGCTTCATGAGGATTCAACACAAGCTGGTGTAGTTCATGCTCTAGAGGAAGAATTGACTGACCTTGTGGGTCTTAGAAACACCTCTGAGAATCAAACTGATACTATCGGAGATTTTCCAATAGAACAAGATTGGGCAGTTCTGCAGGAAATAGAACAATTTGAAGAGTTTGAGAAAGTAGAAAAGGAAGAGGTATGCAATATTTCATATGGCACTTTCATGATTCTCTGATCAAAGGTTCTCTTTTATATTTGCATACTAAATATTTTAATATTTTCTGCTGTTTATGAAAGAAAAAGGCATCTGAAAACATGATTATCTGTGTCCACTTTCAGCTTGAAGAAAGAATGGAGAGAGATCCCGGCTCATGGAATGACATATACCGTAATGCGCGGAAATCTGAGAAGCTCAGTTTTGAAGCAAATGAAAGGGATGAGGGAGAACTGGAAAGGACAGGACAGCCAGTATGCATTTATGAGATATATGGAGGGGCAGGAGCTTGGCCATTTCTTCATCATGGTTCTTTGTACCGGGGTTTAAGTCTTGTAAGTTTCTCAGGTCTCTGTTATTTTTTATCAACCAGCTTCTCAATTCAATATGTTCCGTGAACAATTTGAATCTTCATATAATTGATTGGGCTCATGAAGCATTAGCATTCTTCGATGATTTAAGAATTACATAGGACACTATTTTGGTTATATTGCACTGACATTGCCTGGTGAATTTGTACGTTTAATTCTTTAACAGATAAGCCAGCGCAATGGTGTAAAAGGATTTATGCAGCCAACTCCACCCAGTGGGAAAGGCCTTAGTTTTAATGTTTGGTGTTGTTCACCAAACTGAAAGATAAAATTTCTATTCACCAACATGTTTGAAAAGAGGGATCAGTGTGTACTGTGGAAACGTTTCGAGATGTGTAGTGTACATTTTGAAACTTGGTTTAAGTCGTGAAGCTGAAATAGTGAATGATGAGCATTTTCTGAAGATTAAATGGTGAACCTTTTCTCTTGGCACAGGTAGGTGACTTACCATGGTAACTAATAATGGTCCACGGCACACACTGAGTTTTATAGTTTCATTTGGCAGATTTCTCCTGGTTCTTGCACAGTTGATTGTTCTTATGCATGACACTGTTTTGCCATTTACTCATACTCAACTTTGCATGGCAGTCAACAAAAGCAAGGAGATTGAGATCAGATGATGTAGATGCAGTCAGCCGGCTTCGTCTTCTGAATAACACTTATTATCGGGATATTCTATGTGAGATAGGAGGAATGTTTTCTATTGCAAAGAGGGTAGATAACATTCACAGTAGACCTTGGATTGGGTTCCAATCATGGCGAACTGCCGGTAGGAAGGTACTCATTTATGTTGCAGGAATGTAGTGATAAAATTTTTAGTGAGTTAGGTTCCTTGCATCCATTAATCCACATGAAAGCAGCTTTGTTGCAAAAATTGATTTAGCTGTTGGTATCTGCACCATTGGATCTTTTCAAACTTCTAACTACAAATTTTTTTTTTTGTTGCTGTATGACAAATCGAGCATCATTTCTTTGCCAGGTTTCATTATCCCCAAAAGTGGAGAAGGTATTGGAAGAGTTAGTACAAGGAGAGGAAAAAGGAGATGTAATGTACTTTTGGGCACGTTTAGACATGGATGGTGGATTTAGTGGAAGCAATGACGTCCTCACATTTTGGTCTATGTGTGACATCTTGAATGGAGGGGGCTGCAGGTATGTCATGTTAGCTTGAGTACTATAAGGGTGCTTTTGGTAATCATTTTGTTCCCGGAAACAATTTCTAAGCATTTGAAGGCGATTGGTAACAGCCCAAAATTTCCATTCCTGGAATAGAAAAAGAACAGAAATGCGTTTGGTAACTGCATAAAATTTCTTTTTATTAATAATATTTTAATATTTTTTATCTTTTTTATCTTTTTTTCTTCTTCTCGTTCTTGGCCATGGCCGGCGAGGGCATGGTGGCCCTCGCCGGCCTTGGCCTGAGGCCGGCCTCCGTTCGCCAGCGGCCATGGCCAAGAAGAAGAACAAGAAAGAAGAATAGGAAAGAAGAAAAAGAAATTATTTTTTTCTATTTCTCGTTCTTGTTCCTAGAATCAAGAAGCAACTTTTTTTTGCTTCTTGATTCTGTTCCAAAGCTGATTATGGGAACAAATTTGTGCAAATTTGTGCCCGGGAATAAAAAATTTATCAAACGGATTTCTGTTTCAAAACTGATTCTGGAAACAAAATAATAGAATCAGTTACTATTTGGCCAGTTACCAAACGCACCCTAAATGTCTATCAAGATATGATGTCTTTGCTGATATGGAAAAATTATACTGGCCTCATTTCTGTTTCTATTCTTTTTTTTTCATGCCTTCTTAAGGGAGCCTCGTGCTATAACTCGTGGGAAGAGGTTTTTTGAGTAATTGTTATGTATGGGATACTTCCTTCGTACTGGAGAACGAGATTACTTTGAAATTGCTTCAGGCTTTAAAGTGAGAAGGTGGATTTCAATGTCCATTTTTGTGAGTTTGAAGTGAGTGGAGATAGACTTGATTATATTGGTTTTCATACTTTTCCTGAAATGAGAACAATTTTGTACTATCAACCGTTCAATGCAAAGGAAAACGCGTTTTCTTTGTTTCTTTCACCCAAAGGCAAAGTTGATTTGAACTTAGTATTTTTGCGAGTCTGGTTGGTGTCCTGCACCTCTGCAGGGATTCTTTAGACATCTTTTACTCAACATTGCATAAGTGTAGATTTCAATAGCTGACAGGTGTAATTTGTAACCAAATTCATGCAGAAACGCTTTTGAGCAAGCCTTCCGCAAGATATATGGTTTACCGTCACATATAGAAGCTCTTCCTCCCATGCCAGAGGATGGTGGCTACTGGTCCACCCTGCATAGCTGGGTGATGCCGACCCCTTCATTTCTTGAGTTCATGATGTTCACCAGGTGACATAAGTGAGACCATTCAAATGCCTCTTCTTCAGTTTACAGCGTTTTCCATTTTTTGAGTAAGCTGCACAACCCTGAATGTGCTTATTCTCAAATGCTACTTTGAACTGAATTGCAGGATGTTTGCTGATTCTCTCGACTCCTTGCATATAAATTCTAGTGCAACCAATTTCTGCTTGCTGGGTGAAACAGAGGCTGAGGTAAGTCGTGTTAGTTTTTGGGCAATTATGGTTCTTGTGATATTTTGTGAGCTCATACAGTACTTTTTGTCTCTGTTTTTATTTGGAATTACAATCTGCCGTGGAAGTCGGAAGTAATTCAGGTTTTCTTTGCTTGTTAATTCCAAACAGAAAAGGCATTGTTATTGTCGTATTTTGGAACTTCTTGTCAATGTGTGGGCCTACCACAGCGCCAGAAAGATGGTTTACCTAGATCCACATACGGGTTCACTCTCAGAGCAGCATCCGGTTGAGCTTAGAAGGGGATTTATGTGGGCAAAATACTTCAATTTTACATTACTGAAGAGTATGGATGAAGATTTAGCAGAAGCTGCCGATGATGGCGACAATCCAAGAGAGCCATGGTTGTGGCCATTAACCGGGGAAGTGCACTGGCAAGGGATTTATGAAAGGGAGAGGGAAGAAAGGTATAGGCTAAAGATGGATAAAAAGAGAAAGACGCGGGAGAAACTCAATGAGAGGATGAAACACGGGTACAAGCAGAAATCCCTAGGTGGATAGGACACGAGCAGCAGCCTCGATTGAGGCGGTCAGTTCTAATGGGCAAAAGTTTTCTAACACTTCACAGGCTACTCCAAGGTCGAAACGAAGAAATGCAGCAGATTTGCAGGGGGATTGCCTGATTCTTTCTAACTGCGTCGATGTAAAACCAGTTTCAATCATTCTTTTGAAGGCGGGGAAGATCCGGAAGGGCTTCCATCATAAGCTGCAGTTGACTCGCAATTTTTTTTTTGGACGAGATTTTGTTCGGTCAACTTGAGCGGCAGGAGGTACAATTGGTGTCCAAAAGAGCACACACAAAGTTTGAGTTCAAAATTCGTTTCCACCACTCCAAGAGGGTTCAGTCTAGGCAAAATTTAGTATTCTTTCTCTGATGTATATTCTCTCTTCACATTGTCAAAGGCGATCTTTATATGGAGAGTGTCGAATTGAGGTTCGTTCAAATTTAATTCCAGGTTCCAATTCTTTGAACAGACTTGTATTCTTTGTACACTGTTCGAGGATCTGAATTCAGGGTCTAACGAAACAACAAGAACGAGGGATCAGGTCCTGTCAATTTGACACCCGAACCTAGTTCACTCCATTTAGACCTTGACGGAAGCGGGTAATACGACCATTCAACATTTATCGAATTTGAAGAGAGAGTCACGATCAGTTCAAACCTCATTCTGTCCTAGAAAGAGAGAGAGAGACGGAAAATTTTATTTCGACGCGTAGAATTCAGATAGCGACACGGTCCGATGTGAATTCCTATTGGTGGCCATGTTTTTTCCCATGGAGCTGAGATTTTTGCTTTGTAAATTGCGTAGTGTAAAAAGACCTCGTGGGATATATATGAAACTGGCAAAAGCAGAAGGTACGATGATGATATAAAACGGGACTCTCCGAAAAAACGATAGAAGAGATTCCGACCGCGCGAAGCCGAATGTGTCTCCGAATTGGGGGGGGGGGGGGTTGGGGGGCGGGCTCGATGGGAGGGAACAAATCGACCCTCGAGCTTTTCTGATATTACAACATTGCCACTGAGTCGCATTCCGTAGTGGAGCGATAAGCCTACGCTGCACGGACCAAGTTGCTCCATTTTTGCCTCTCGTCACTGTGCTTCGGAAGCCGTAGGGTTTTGGGTTTTGGCTTCTCTCCATGCGTGTCGCTGTTCAAGGTAAGATGAAGCTCTCGCTGGCTGACGTTCTTCTGCCCTCTTTCGCTTCCGCGCTCCAATCGATGTTTGCTCCCTCGCACGCATTGCTTGCCTATGCTTTCGTGAAATGGGTTGATTCTGACCGCGTCGCTCTGCTCCTCTCTTTCTTTTTCTTTCTCTTTTGGGGGTCTATTATGATTTTGTGCATTTCCGAGTCCAGCGGAATCTCCCCCCCTTTATGTGGTTGCCTTGCTACGGTTTGGCAATTTCTGTGATTCGTTCGTTTGTGGCGAGTGCTGTAGTTGCCTGCCCGTCTCTGGAAATTAGACTGGTTTTGGACCTGTGGTTGCGTCGCCGTGCTGATCTTGGATCGAGCTGGTGCGTCAAGGTTTGAGATTTTTTTTTTTTCCGGAATTTGTTCCTCCGTGCCTCGGCTTGGAATTCGTGGTCTCGTGTAGTGTAGCGTAGCGTAGCGCCGGACGGTATGTGGGTCGTGTTCTGTGATGAATTGAGAGGGGAGAAAGGTGATGGACCGTTTGTTTGTTGCTGAGATGAGCCTGACGCGACATGATGTTGCGGAGGTCTAAATTGGAGGCAGCCATCGCCGCGTTTCTTTCGTTTCTTGGGTTCTTTGGCTTAGGCTAACAGATTTTCATTCAGAAACTTCATTGACTCTGCTGTTAGTGTGACTTTGCATTCTCTTGGCTAGAGATTTATGACTTTTATACTCTCTCTCTCTCTCTCTCTTTTTCTCTCTCATTTTGTTACTGTTTCAGTGTAGCTCAGAAAGTTAGTTACTGTGTCCTGGTTTTCGTCGAAATTAGAACTACTAATCACGCAAATGAGTGCCCCACTAGAAGTTGTCGAGCATACTTAATAAATATATGCTCAAATTTTCGAAGAAATGATCACACATATCGTGGACAAAAAGCTCGTCGCACTCCAATCCAACCTTTTTTCTTATTTGGTCACTCTAACAAATGCTCTTAGGGAACTTTTTGATAATGATTTTTTTCTTTTGAAAATCTTATTGGTGTTTGGATGGTTGCAGTTGCTGCTTCCATTACTTGTTTCCAAGCCTCCCTCTCTATATTTCATCTGGCTATCCTACTTTCTCTTCCATCTGTTGGCCCATTTCTCGTAGTCTGATCTATCTTCTTTCTTTTCATGCGAGAGAAGTCTTCACGATTGCATTGTTTTAGCTTGTTTGTGGTATACCAATACATTTTAGCATTCATTATTAATTAGCCATGCTCAACTTCCAGCTTAACTAATCTAAGATTAATATCTGTATTGAATGTATCAGCTCTTCCTGTCAAGATCATTTCATGATCGACTTACATATTCATTGCATAATCTGTGAATCTTGGACTCGAGAAATTGTCTCGGACCGTCAAATCCTTGTTTAACAACATTTGCATTACTGTGTGCATTGGGCTTTTGTTTGCCTTTTGCATCTGCCACCCTAGTTTCACAGTGCATTTGTTTAATTTGGTGCTGCTTGTGAGTCAATTTTGGTGTGCCTTACTTATGTCCCACTAATTAATTCTGCTCTTGACATTCTTTTATGCAGTTTAAAATCTACAAAGCTGGTGTGCTTACCAAAGTCATGCATGCTATTAAAGGCAGTTGGGTTGGGCAGACATTTGCCTTGGCAAAGCGTAATGAGTCTGAGAATAGTGGTAGAAAGGCTCGAATCCGTCGATCGAAAGAGGAGAGAAAATCAATGGTTGAAGCATTCATAAAAAAGTAAGTGCATCAACTTCTCTTTAAAGCTCCTCAACTAGCATGATGATAAGCAAAATATAAAGCAAGACATGGCGCCCTGAGTTCATTATATACTTATAGGATAACCATTGGTAGTAAAATTTCGAGCCTTGGAAGTTCAACCTTTTTTCTGATCTATCCTAATATTGACAGGGAATAATTACCTCAGTCAACCTGTTTAATGCTGGTAGATTGATGAGATAAGTGAAAAAAACCTCTCCAGTAAAATAGCACCAGTTCCGCACAATATTACCTTCTTTGATAAGTTTGTTTCGTAATTTTTTGTGTCTTTTTCCCTTTCCCATTGCTAAATATCAAATGGTCAAATGACATTATAAATCTCTACCTTTTTAAAGGTAGTCAATTATATCTTTACCTTTTAATCCTATCAGAAAAATATCGAGCCTTTTGAATTTGTTTTAAATCTATCCCAGGTCCTTTGACATCATTTGTGAGAGAGAATAATCCCTTGGATTCATTCAAATTCCGATTTCGTCCCTCCTCTTATTTGTTTTTTTGTTTATTCGTTGGATTCCCTCCTTCCCCCCCTTTTCTTCCATTTCCTTAGTGGGAATAAGACCTAGTACTTGTTTCCTAATCATGCTAAAAGAAGGATATCGATTTAAATTTAAAAAAGAAGATTTATTGAGTTTTACTATACAAGGCAGGATATTTAAAGGGGACTAATTTACAGATGTTTAACTCAAGGGAGAATATTTATCTGGCTCCATATCAACCATTTTTTATTTATTAAACTGTTTATAAAATTTTTGGTATGAAGAGGAAATGAAAATTTAGGTTCTTCTAAAATAATATAGTCTTTATTGCAATATTATAATTACTTAAGGTTGAAGAGGGTAAACAGGAAATCAAAAGACAATTTTTGGGAGGAGTCTAGTATTGAGATAGATTTAATGTAATATTGGAACGTGAAAATTTACGGTGGGGATAAAATTGAATAGAGGAGAAAAGGTGGGGATTTTTATTGCGATTGGGCCATGTCAAAGTTGTCCTTTCTTATGGCCTTCGGAAATAATGAATTTTATTGCACAAACCTTCTCTTTCTCTGGAGGGATGACACCTTGATGAAGTGCCTAGATGGCATGACTAATTCAAGCTGAGTCTATGGTCTCATTTCCTTTGAATCTCTTCCACTCAATCCATCTTACCGAACTTTAATTTACAAAGAATTCACTCTGCCTGGTCAAAGATGACATGTTTCATCTGAAAATTTTCTACCTTTCCACCTCCCAAACTCTGATAAGGATTCGACAAGGAGTAAGTTCCAATCGCATAATAAAA
Organism: Syzygium aromaticum; assembly: GCA_024500025.1. NCBI lineage: Eukaryota > Viridiplantae > Streptophyta > Magnoliopsida > Myrtales > Myrtaceae > Syzygium > Syzygium aromaticum. Next base: position 28,513,673 of record CM044891.1, read on the forward strand.
AATTTCAAATGGAAAATTAGGCGAAAGGAGGACAAGGATTTGTATAGATTTGTCTTTTTTCTTCTACCCACAAGTCATCAAACCTCCTCATGGCTGTTCAGTTTCTGTTGCGACTAATTTTGGGAAATCATACTGGATGTTATAATTTACTTTTGGTACTTTATTTTGCAGGTACCAGAAATCAAACGATGGAAATTTCCCCTCGCTGAATCTTACACACAAGGAAGTTGGTGGATCATTCTATACTGTAAGAGAGATTGTCCGCGAGATAATCCAAGAAAATAGAGTTCTCGGACCTGCTAAGTTTGTTCAGGATGAACAGAGCAGTGATCAGTTCTTGGAACAAAATCCACTTGGTACAATAGCCACCGAACCTCAAGTTGCTGTTTCCCAACCTTCAAAAGAATTGGATCGACAGGCTGACACCAAGGAGCTTGGACTTTTATCTGTTGGAAACTCTCATGGACATGAAGAACTGAAGGTTGAGGACGGGGAAATTGTCAATGGAAGTCAAGTAGATATCAAATTAACAGAGTTTGATAGATTAGCATCAACAAAATTGCAAGAAAATGGAGTCATAGAAGCTGGGAAGAATCTTAATGCATTTGCTGAATCAACATCTCAACTAATTAATTTGACCAGTGTAGAAGTAGAGACTTTTCCATTGAGATCTGTCAGTAAGCCAAATGACTCTGTAGATCAAAGTGTTGGTGAAGGTAGGAATGAAGCTTCACAAGAACAAAATCTAGAGGCACATCTGGAATCAGGAAGTGACAGTGCTGTGTTGTATGAGATGAATTCGCAAGAAAATACTTATTCAATGGAGGAGAACACAGCGGAAGCTTTAGCTTCAGCTTCACCTGGTCCACTGGGACAAATACCTCATTTAGTTGATGTGGAAGTTGTGGAAGACTTTGCTGATCCTTTGTTAAAGAATTCTAATGGCTCATTTTCCAAGGAGAACATTCCTCATGATGCTGATGGCGGCATGGATGCCAATGATGCATCAGTTAGTGTTGAAGGATTGAGTTCAACACCTGCAGAATACAAGCAAGACAGGAATGCTGCTGGAGTGGAGGTGAGCACTCGCTTTTTTTCTACGATTTGTTGAGCGTTCATCTGCAAAAGCTTTACATGAGAAGACACTTATATTGTGGAGTAACAAAGTTGCAAATGAACTTGGTGCGAATCATAGAGGGATGCAGTGGAAACATACTTGATACTTAAAATGAGAATGGCAGATAGATAACTCATCATTTTGTGGAAGTATGTGTCGGAGGCTGTGTTGTGAGTGGTGTCTTTCATGTGGCCAAAGTTTTGTCCCTGGAAAAGAGCTACACAGAAAATTGTTTCCGCAGAATGGAACATTTCATTTTTTGTATGTAACATAGAGATGTATATGGAAATGTTAAATAAGCTTGAATAGTTGAGACAAAATGAGCCTGATAAACTTTCTTTTTGCAAAATGCTCGTTTTGTTAGAATTAATTGTTAAGCATCTTCATGTACTTATGTCAAATTTACTTTTAGGCAAATGAAGAAATAGTGAACGGTTATAAATGGAGATCTAGATTTAACTTTTCATATGCCCTTGGTTTTCTGATCTTTTTGGTAGTTGATGAATTTCGAGTTTGTATCAAGGAATTCAGGTTGTGAAACAGATAAATGCCAACGTATGTATGCCTATTAATCATGTTACTGCTAATGAAATAAAAGAGAAATTGGCATTAGCATTTTTATTGTGGAAAATGGTATTTTTTTACTACTATTTTGATGCCTATTACTCAAGTCACTGGAATTTGGCTGATCCTTCTGATTTATTCGCCCTCATTTCCTTTTGACTCACTTCTTGGACGATGGAATGGCGAATATGCAGTAGTAAGAGCAGTTGTTTGTCAATTATGCTGGCCTCTTGTTTGCTGATTGATGCACCATTTGATTTCCTTTCTTGAGATGCCTTAACCTGCTTGTAATTTTCTGATACAAAATACTTCTCTGGATGTTACTATGTAGTGTTTTATACGTTTTTAAACGAATGTGTCACATTCTCGGATATGTTGTGAAACTGGCTTTGAATCATTATCCACCGATGAATTTTTTCATATTTTGCTCTTTGAAATGTGGAGATGTTTTTGCAGGCTAAAAATGTTCCCAGTGGTGTTGATTCTGAAAACATAAATAGCAGTTCCACTAGAACTGACAGTGAGGTGTCATTGCAAGAGCCGAAGCTAAAACCTGAACCTAATGTTCAACCTAATGGCAGTGTCCAGAAAGGAATCAATCCCCCTCTAGACAGGATTAACCTGTAAGTATAGTATGCTCGTTGTTCAGAGATTTATCTGTTCATTGTGGATTGTTGCACTTTGAGAGAGAGCAATATGTGATGTTGGAATATATTTTTCAAAACCATGCTGAATCACTCATAAACCTATGGTATGCATGTACGTAATTCTATATGCCAGCAATTGTATTGCTAAGTCCGTTGTTTGCAGTGTATCCATGTATGTTACCAAAGTCTCACTCTTCACGATTATTGACTTATTTTGTTGGTTTGATTTCTCTTTGGCAGCGAATCATGGGAAGTGGCGTCCAAGAATTCTTCCAAGCAGCCAATGAATCCTATGTTTGCTGTTATAAGAGCAATTGTTGTGTCATTTCTGAAGTTTTGGACTGAGTAAAAATTTTGTGGTCTTCAAAGAGCCTAGTTAATCCTGCCGTGTGGAAAACGTATGGTTTTTCTTGGCTATTTTCTTATTCTTTCTTTGGAATGTCTCGCTTGTAAATTCTGGTGGGCCGTATATTTCTCTGGTAAGCTGGATGATGCCCACGAAGTAGTTTTGATGTGCAGAATCAGAATCAGCTACAATGAAAATTAATTGCCATTTCTAGGTTTCCTGAAAATTGAAGGGACGAAATAGGAACACAGAAAGTGAAAAAGTGATGTGTTCCTGATGTCTGAGTCCTGACCGAGACACATCTACTGAACAACAAATCCCAGCTAGAGTGATGATCAACTACAACGTAAACGGTCTGTATCGTGGTGAGAGCTATGACCAAGAAGGCAGAGAAGACCGATATGACTGACCATGGACTGGAAAAGTAAGTGCGCATCATGTTCGCCTAGTTGCTTTAGTAGTACGATTCCAATTCCTCGAACTGCTTGGGCAGATGACAGTCGTGAACATTGAAAACGATACTCTTCCCAAGCTTATTGAACAAATTAGCAACATACTGGTCATCATGAGAAAATCTGGTGATGATCCCATCAGAACAGAGGAGCGACACATCTTTCGGTTCATTGATGAGGCAGTGCATGAAGGTGACGTAATCGGTGATGTACTTGAAGGTGTTTTCCAGGCATTGTTCCAGGGCGACGCAGTTTATCAGCACGGAGGTCGTGAAGTCGTTGATGGTGATGGATGGTATTTCGAGCACCCGTTTCCCGAAACTTATGTTCAGGAAGTTCTGCGTCTTCCTGGACTTGAATTTGATTCCGGAGGGCCTAAGCTGGGTCACGCGCGGTAAGGACTGATGTGACAGCCGATACTTCTGGGGGTAGTTGTTGTGGACCCCGTTTGTCGGAAAGAGAGTCAAGTGAAACAGGTCAAGTAAATGATTGCACTGGACATATCCGTAACATTTGAGAAGCTCCGCGGGTATTGGATAGGCCATATCGAACATTTTCAGAACGAGTGTGCCCAAAGTTTCTGTTTCCAGACCGACGACCCTTACTAAGCCTGACGAGGAAAACACTGTCTCAAGAAGGAAGTACGGAACCTGGTTCTCCAGCTTCAGTAAGTCCCTGATGAGAATTGGGATAATCCAAGGCTGTGTAAAGATGGGGTCGTCTTCGTCAATCGCATCATCACTCTTGAAAACGTGGAGTAGGAGTTCCAGCACAACGCAACTGTCAAGTAGCATCATCTCCACGAAGTGGTCACTCGACACAAGCACAAGTTCCGAGTAGCAACCCCGGGCAGTACTTTCTGCTCGTGCCACAGATATGATGAGACTTTCCACGTTCAAGGACGTGCGGTGAAGGAACCTCTGGAGGAAGGTCCACTTGTGCTGTTCGAACTCGAGCAAATTCTCCCGGCCCCTGTGGTACGGGCCTCTGGATACAATCTCAGGCTGTTCGGCCTTAGGATTGATCCCGCAGAGAGTTGGAGGGATCCTAAAGATGGTGCAAGACGAGGTCCTGGCTGGGAAGCTTCTTTCCCTCTCCCTTTCCCTTTCCCTTTCCCCTAGTCGGCTCCTAACGCGGGCCAAGCAGTAAGTTACTGCCTCATTGTACGATCCTGCGTCAGCATCAACTGGGCCGGCTATATCATTGTTTCTTGGGGATGAAGTTAGTCCAGTACGCCTAAACTGTTCCCATTTTGTCATCGACCCGAGCTGATCCTGTCATCGACCCGAGCTGATCCTCTCCAATCGACCCTGCAGCGGATCTGATTTTGTCTTTTTCAACTTCTGGATCTCCCAGTTCCTCAATCTCGTTTGCTTGATGATCCATCTCTCTCTCTCTCTCTCTCTGAAACACATGAAAGCATACAACGTGCTTTGAAGCAGAGTGAGAATTTGTAATCAAAATTGATATCCCATTTCCAAGAAATTTCCAGCATGACGCGTTCTTCTAATTTCCAAGAAACTGTCCATGATTTCCAGCATGACGCGTTCTCCAGCACGAAGCAAGCACATTGACCCCAGGTCAACTGTCTGAGAATGTGAAGTACATTGACCCCAAGACAGGTGTATGAGAATACATATACTGATAAATTTGGTTAAGTTAAACGTTAGGGATTTTCCAATTTTGAATTGATTCGTTAAAATCTTCTATGTTTATTTCTTCTCTTTGTAAAGGAGCTTGATATGAGGACATTTGCGATATAGAATTAGAGGAAGACATTGATCTTCTTAATAAACTCACATTAACTGGTTTGTTTTTGCACCGTTTAGGTTACCAATCAGAGCTAACCGACGAATTCGCAACGTCTGTGGGCTTTACTACCGGGACCATTAATGATTTTACTTGCCTTGCCTAAATTGTGTCCAAGAATAATCATGTACGAAAAGAAGAATAATCCACGCATTATGATTGTTAAGAGAAAAAAGAAAAGTGATTAACTCAATTAAGTTAAATTGTGTACAAGAATAATCATATATGGAAAGAGGAACAATTCACGCATCATGCTCGTCGAGAGAAAAAAGAAAGGTGATTAACTCGATTAAGTTAAAACGATTTCATTAGCAAAAGTAAACACTTCGGGCGACTAAAGTCTCGAAAAGGCCAAATGCCAAATCTAAAGCACCTTTGACTTCACCTCTTCGGCTCTCTATCATCATCTCGCAAAAAGGAGCGTGGGGGACGGGTGGGCTCCGTGCAAGAAGTCTAAGAAGGCCACCGGAGAGGCAAGAAATCATACGTGCCTTTCACCAAAAGTTGAAACATGATGTTATTGAAAAAATTATTACGTATTAGAGAAAATTACGTAACTCTGTTTGTTGTAATCAGAAAAACACAAATAGCAATAACAAATTTGATAACGACCAAGCCAATTTATACTTTTTATGAATAAAGATGCCGAATTACAATTCAAATATAGACTTCCTTGATTGTAATAAAACCTCTTTTAGGAGTTTCCATTTAATGGGTACATGCTCTTTTAGGTGCTTGGAGATGGGTTTCAAATGGAGTGATGGACCTAGGGGTGAGCAAGGTTCTAAGATAGAATCAAGAACTGAAAAATAGAACCGGCGGGTCCGGTTCAGCTCCCTGTTCCAAGGTGGTCGGTCCCGATTTCTGGATCCAAACTTTTAGGAACCGCCCATTCCGATTTGTAGGAACCGGAACCAGGAACTGGAACTGAAATCAAAACCGGTTTACCTAACTCTTTAAAAACCCTAACTTTGGTTTGTTTATTGTTTCTTCCCCATATTTCCCCTCGCTCGGTCCTCCTCCAGTCTGCTCTCTCTCGCACTCCCCACACCCACGACTCGACGAGCTTGCCTCTCCTCTCTCCGTTCGGCGTCGCCTCGGCTCTTCCTCTGTCTTCATCAACCGCACCCAGCAGAGGAGCTCCGCCGCAGCGGGGCCGGCCGCGAGGGCGGGCTACGGTGGCGCGCAGCGGCAGATTGGGGGCGGCGGCAACAAGAACAGGGGCAGCAGCAACGGGAATAGGAGGGTGGTCGACGACGATGACGATTCGGACGTCGAGATGCTCAGCGTCTCGAACGGGGACGAGGATTCTGCTAAGGATCGCGCGGGTTCGAGGGCCAGAGGTGGCGCGAATGGTGGTTCGAGGCCCGGGAGGGACGACGACAGAGCGTGGGATGGCGAAGAACCTGATTGCTGGAGGCGCGTGGACGAAGACGAGGTGAGTTCGAGATGGTTAACCTAAGGAGAAAGGGAGAAGTTTCAAAGGACGACAAGAACGAGGGACGGAAAAGGTTTTCCATGGCCGCTTCGGTTCCAGGGTATGTCCGAGTCAACGTCTCTCTTTTCGCAAAACCCTTGTTAGTTTTCATCACTGTTACGCACTTGCACAATCTGAACTTCATGCGCTGCGTTAAGGGGAGAAGAAGAAGAGAGATTGATTGTTGAAGAGAGATCGAGGGAGAAAGAGAAATAGAAAGGATCGTGTTTGGGTGTGGAAATATTACCTTTTCTTGTTTTTTCGTTGACCCTTTTTCTTATCGTCGTCGTTGTGATCGATAGAGAGTAGCGAGAACAAGAAAGATGGTGTTGGTGTTGGCATTGGGGGATCTGCACATACCGCACAAGGCGCCTGATCTGCCCGCCAAGTTCAAGTCCATGCTCGTCCCTGGCAAGATCCAGCACATCATCTGCACCGGCAATTTATGCATCAAAGTGGGTCCCTTTTGTTGTTGTTGATTGAATTCCCCGACCCATTTGCGATCGCGATCTTATTTGGATTTCTTTTAGCAATTTTGCGTTGCTCGGTCGATGTTGTCTTTGTTTTCTTTTTCGTTTTTGGCTGCAGCTCCCATGAGGTGATGTAGCGATGGCATTTTTTGATTCATTGTTGTTTTCGTTTGATGTCATTTTAGTCTATGCCCTCTAGCTTATTGTGGGGATTTTTTGTTTTGGTAGGGGGTTGGGGGTTACAAGCATTGTTCTGTTGGTGATTTTTCCTTTCCTTATTTTTGGCCTCACTTATGGGGCCTTACCTTGCGGCTCATGTATGCAGTTGAAAGTTTTGTTTGAATCACTAGATTGGTGTATTCTTGGCACTCCACGGTTCAGCCTTTTTTCTGAGAGAGGAGGCTTTTAGATTGCTGACCTTAAGTGCCCCATTGTGCAATTACCGTACCGGTTGTCTAGCAAATTTCTTTGATTTGTGGAAATTGACAATGTTCTTCGTCACTTTTGCTGTGTTGCAAATGACAGTTCACTTACATGCGAGTTGCAAGTAGAGCTCTGTTGGGCATGCTATATGATAGGAATGTGTCTTATCTGTCATATCCTCCACTGTTTCCACTGAATTCTAATAAAATAACATTTTGGAAAGAACGATCTTAGGTGCTGCCCGTAGTATGAAGGATTCTTGCGTTTATTTTTGTTTTGTTTAATTAAAAACGAAATTGAAAAAGAAACCTGGAACCTGAAACCGACTTTGGAACCTATGATAGGGTAGGTTCCAGGTTCCAGGCGGAACCTACCCAGAACCTGAAACTGCTCACCCCTAGATGGACCTGCACTTGTGGGGATTCTCCAAGAAATCCAAATAAACTTGGTTTGTTTTTTCTCCTGCCTAAAAACATTGGTCCATTTGACAAATTTGCAATTTAAATTTGAATGTTTTATCTTTTGTTCTCTTGGCAAATTTTGCACCCACAGGTCCAGGTGCTTTTTCCTTCGATTTGCTTGGTCTTCTTAGTAAGCATGAAAATTTAGGATTCATTTGGTCTTCCTGTTTTCGACTTGATTTGATTTGGGTATGTATGTACCTACATACATATATTTCGCGGCCTTATCATAACCCTAACGGGAGTGACTGTGATATATCCACAGGGTTGTCAACCTCCTGCAATAGACTAGCCAAAGCAAGCAGTCTAGTCTGGTCACCCTATTCAATGCCAATAAAATTCAGAGTAAAGTGGCAAATTTTGGTGGGTGTGTTGTGGAAGTGTTTGACTTTTTATTAATTTAGTCACAATTGCAGCTATCCTAACTCATTTTTGTGGAACCTTTTTCTCTCCCTCTCAACTGCTTATTGATTGGGTTAGGTACTCTCTTATGTCGGGTAGCTACAGGAAATATAGCTTTAACCACTACAGCTGTAGTCAATTGTTTTTTCGGATCCCAACAACTGCAAAACTTGAGTTTGGTCCTGTTCTCATTCATAGTGTCAAATTTTCTCTCTGACTTCTTTTGTTGACATTGAGTTCACCTCAGAAAATGTCCCCCCTAACCAACCTGTGATAAACTCACATAATTACGAATTCATACACACATGCGGTAACATCTCAAGTTGGACGTGGGAGAGGTTCTGTTGAGTAATCCGTAAGTCAAAATCCACTCTCAAATCGTCACCATCTTGTATAGTTACTCATAAGTTAATATGTACTTTCAAATGATCACCACCTTGTATGGTTACTCGGAGCACTTCCTTTGTGGGTTTGGCTCGTTATTTCTATTCATCAAATTTAAATGTGAACCGGAATGGAATAAAAGACGGAAGAATGGCTTTTCTCCAAATCTGTAGTGGTTATGCTTTTTAATTGCATTTGAATACTCGGCCTACAAAACTTCTGATTCAGATCAACAGCCCGTGCATTTTACGGAAAAGTAATTACTTTGTTGGTCATATATGAATTACAATCTTCTGTTTAGATAGAATGAGACTCAACTCATGGGATTCTTACAAAGTCAATGAAACAGGAGCTGATCCACTTGAGCTTTTTTTCTCCCCAACTCAGCTTTCACATGCCTACAGATGGGGCATGGGTAAGTTATAAGAAGTAATGTGAAGATGACCTTGAACATTTTATTGTGCATATATCTATTTATTTTTATCTTTTTTGACAAGAATAGTGGAACTTCTAGCTCTGTTAATCTCCTTAACTCACTTCCTCCTCCTTTCTTTGGATCCGCAAAATAGATGATTTGGGTTCTTCTGCTTCTGCAGAAAGAGAAAATAAGCAACAAAATGTATAATTTCTTAATCAATCTTTGATGTCCTAAAAACAAATAAAGGATAACAAAGAGAAGGTGGGTTTTAAAGTGTTGTTTCGATGCGTCTAATCAATTGAACACAAACCCCTAAAAAGGTTGGTCGAGTGATCAAACACCTAGCTTGGATTTAACATATTTCTTTTTCCAATCACGTCTCGCACACTCAAAATACCCACGGGGGAATTTACCACGTTATGGATGGAACCCTGTTGATGCGCATAGATATGGCGATTTTCGTATGTTTGTGAAAATTGGTAAAAATCGAAACGTTCGGATATCTTTATAAAGAGAATGGTGCCGGACCTCGAAGTGGATATATCTCATCGGAGTGAAATTTTCCAAAAGTAAGTAATGGTACATGAATGGCATGGGGACCAATCTAGGAGAGGGTGATATGATGTCCATGCACATAAAATACATTGTCTGCCGTCTAGGCCGGACATTGCACGTGGAGAATTTCATTTTTAACAACCGGCAAAGCAATCAAAATCCATCCCTCTTTGTTGTGTGATTGCCATGTACTGGGCAGACATTCGCATTCAAGTCTCCTCCATGGAATCCTAGGGCCTAGGCATCCTTAACCAGAGTTTTGTCTTAATACTAAGCCGGGTATTATATGTTAATCCGCTAGTTAATCGACATTAAAGATATCCCATAATCCAAAAAAATTTGCGGCAACTTTGTACCAAAAAAAGTTGTTTCCTTTTCTCTTATTAGTCTTAGGGTACAAAATTGTGCACAAAGATTGTGTTTGTCTTTATCCACTTTATAACTATATATCATTAGTCAATAAACAAAACAAGTAGCTTATGTTTTCTACAAGATTTACCGAGCCTGCCTCTTTCCAAACAATTCATGTTCCGAAACACCACACTGTTCATCTATTTTGGGGATAACTAGATAGTCATTTCGTGCCCTCGTGATAGAAACAGAAATTATTTTCATAAGCATTGCTTGACGGGCAAAAAATAATTAAAAGCAACCTATTTCTAACTTCTTCAAAATGTGTGAAATGCTTCTTGTTGATTTGATGTCTTCCGGAGAAAATGAGAATTTCCACCCCTCGACAAATGCATGATTCGGGTCGAGGGGGAAACAGAGACCATCGGCGCACCTCCTGATTTCGCCTTTTGATGGTGGTGGGGCTAGTAACGCTAGTAGTCTTAAACTTTTGCTCGATAGGCAATATCATTCTCAAGCTTCACGCTCAGTTGAATTAAGTCCTGTAGCTTTGATTGGACATTTCGTACGTGTCGAATGACTTAACTAGAAGAGTTGAATATACAGGGATAGAAAGTGGAAATTTTCTTTTCCAAGTTGACTTAAACAGAAACTGGAAGAGAATAAAGATGGAAAAATAATATTAAATAAAAAAGAAGGGTTTTTCTCAAAGGCTGTAATAATTGTGCTCTTTAATGCAGTTGAATACTTGACCTCCGGTAGCTTCTCAAGGAGATCCACAACCTAAAAATTTGGAAAGCTTTTACTATGTTGGTCATACGTATTAATCTTTTGGTCTGACAATTCAAATTACAAATGGGCGCACGAAACACCGGTCGATCGACGGCGTCTTTGCACGCTCAGGCTGCTCCTGAAGGCCGGGCACACCGCTCCCGGACAGAAACATGGATGGGGGAAGTGATTTGCGCGCACCCACGAGGGAATGACCAGCCGGGTCGAAAGATCCGAATACCCGTGTCGTGCAAAGGAATCGACGATCACCGTGAATACTAGCTGCCTCGTCATACGTATTTAGAATTCGAAGAAAGAATAGTTAATTCTGCATGCATCTCATGAGGAGCAAGGCCGGACACTTCACGCGGGAAAAACAACTACATAAATAACCGGCGAAGCCAACGTCCATCCCCCCTTTGTTGTCCGGTTGTGATGCGACACATCTTTTGTATTAAAAGTCTCCTCCATGGAATCCTATGCAAACCACCTTAAGCAGGAACTTGTCATTATACTAACCCATGTGTAATTACTTATATGTTCATTTTCGAGAGTTAACTCAAATAATTTGCATAAGTAACCCTTTACTTCTTCGAATGCACACTCCGACAACCTCTAGACAGAACGAGGGAGATTTCGGCTAAATTAATTTCCAGCGAAAACGTGCGTGTTTGATGGTTGGTAGGGTGTTCGAGGGTCATGGGGGCCTACCCTATAGATATCGATTTCAAACTTTTAGAATTTGTAACGCGCCATATAAGATCTCCGGACCACCTAAGAACTGAGAATTTGTCAGTTCTACTGGTCTTAAAATTCGCCGAAAGAACTACGTTGGATTTGACACTAGGAGTTTGGACTAAATTGACAAAATTAAAAAAAAAAAAATATGGTTAAATTGGTATCCGTACAATGAATTTCGGACTAATCGATCAATTTTCCCTATTTAGACATGAAAAACTTGTAAAGAAAAGTAAAGGCAATGCCCATCCACTAATTCAAGTACTTTGCAAGGTACCGCGTGCCTTTCCACGAGTCAACTGGTGCACAAGATACAAGGTTTAGGGATTGACACGACTTACAACCTAGCTCCTACTAATCGACTTCGAAATTTCAAAGCCCGAAACCTAATCCGTGATCATTTAATGCCCACCTTGAAACCGATCAGATCGCACCGGCTTCGCCGGTTCCCACAAATTCCACATCTTCTCTCGAACATCCCTAATCCCGATTATCATCGTCATTATCATTATTATTAGCTGGGCCATTTTCCAAAGAAGATGCACGAAGGAATAAAAGTGACCGACAAACCAAGCCACCTCTCTCTCTCTCTCTCTCTCTCTAAACCTTCATTCGTACGGCTTCGAAATTCGTTTCCTACATATAAACACGCAGGTGCAACCTCCCCCCGATACTCTCTTCCCTTCAGCCCAATATCCCTCTCGTCTTCTTCGCTGAATTCGGATCCCCAGAAATGGCGACCCATCTGGACCCGGCATCGGAATTCGGCTCCCCCGCGGCTCCGGTGCTCCCCATGTTGCCGCCGTCCCTTCAGGTCCGAGTCGGAGCCGCCGAGGCCGACCCGGCCGCCGGCGAGGAAGGGTGCAGGACCCCGACGTCCCGGGAGCACAGGATCCCACCGGCCCTGACCTGCCCGGCAGCGCCACGCAAGCCGAGGGCGAGGCCGACGCCGGCGGTCGTCCCGTGCAAGCGAGCCTCGCCGTCGGAGGATCGTCGGCTCGAGTTCTTCGAGGTCACGAGCCTCGGGGAGGTCGAATGCTTCTTCAGGAGCTGCGGCGGCGCGGCCAAGCGGAGGCGTTTCTTCTGCAAATGAGACGAGCGCTGGTCGGATCGAGAATTGTTCTCTCCTCTTCTTCTTCTTCTTCTATATATTATTATTTTTTATCTTTTGAAATTCTATTTTTTTTTTGTTGAATATAGAAATATTCTTTTGTGCGCTGATGATGCACGTGAAATGTTTACTCACAATTACTGAGGGTGAATTGAATTTTACTTGAACATGGAGAGAAATATTCTTTATTGGTTTCTCGTAATTAAGTTTCGAGATTTACTTAGAGAGTTTGCGAACATTGCAATCTTCCCAAACTGAGCCGGCTAGGTGATCATCGGACCGGCCAGACCGGCCTCCAAGTGAGTGAGTTATTCGTGAATTTTCTCATCTCTGTATCCGGGTTCAAAGCGAGATAGACAATGCCTCGACTTAGGACGTATAAGAGTACACATATTTTGTGAATTCCATAGACCATCGTATATATTTAATTATTATTGAGTGGGACCAATTCATATTATTGTACATCTCATAACCATCAAGTGGGACCAAACTTATTAGATGCATGATTCCGACGGTCGATGGGTCCGATCAAGGAGACGGATCTTGTGTACGATAGTATGATCTATTGTATATGACGGGGTTAAAGAAGGTGTGTGCGTGGGCGCGAGCGGACCTAAGGGGGGCCGGTGGTGGCACCCTCCCTGCCTAGGTTCAAAAATACGTGTACATATATGTAATTTATCGAAAATATGTGTGTCGACCCCCAAGCTGGACTTCTCGGCCCGTCATTTTGGGTGGGCTCGAGTCATCTCATGACAACAGGTTCGTCTCACACGTATGAGTAACTAATTTACTTTTGGTAATAATCGCGTGTCATGCTATCGAGAGTCTAAACTGGTGTATGTAAATATTTGAAGAAGAAGAAGAAGAAGAAGAAGCGCTTTGACGTCGAATGTATAATTCAATGGACCGGAGCGGTATACGGGTCGTTTGAACCTCCCGGTTCGAGTAGATGGGAAAGGCCTCAAAACAATTCGAGTCATTCGTGTGCAATGCCCATTGGATCAGGAGTAGCGAAAAGGGTTGTGATAGTTGATTAGGCGATATCCCACGAGTTTGCAACACGCAGCTAGATGGGTTGGGACAAGCCCATCCGAAAAATCCTTTGCCCGTTCTTGCATTATCATTTCACAAAAAAAAAAAAAACACTTAAATCCTCTAGCAGAAAAACTCAATCGGGACTGCGACGTACGAAGCTTAGACCGAGCCATTCTAAAAGAAATTCATCGATCGGGCCTATCCCGCACGGACGACGGGCGGTCGATGGTTGGACCATGATCACCTCTAATTTAATTGTCTATTTAGGTATAGGCTAAGAAAGTAGTGTCACGAATAAATATGTTTAGCGTGTAATTATATTAATGGCATGTTTAGCGTGCAATAGTAGTATAAGATAATCCTTTTATTAAACAAGTGAGACTGGAGATTATACAAATGCCTGCCTTACTTAACTCATAACAATATATTAATTCACGGAGCGAGAGAAAAGAAAAACGCGTGGAGGAAATTGATAGGCCATCCAATTTTTTTTTTCCCTCAAGGGAAAGAGGGCGATTGGTCAAATTGATAGATGTCTCCGTTAGCGATTTCCAGAAAAAAAATTCTCTTGAAATATTCAATTGATAAATTGCCAAAAGGTTTATGACTAAATTAGCACAAGTGCAATAGATTTAAGACTTCCTTGGTAAATTTCCTTAGGCAACACGATAGTAAGAAAGTAATATCTTGATTTATGGTTGATTAATCAATTTAAGCCAGACAAACAAAATTAGATTTACAGCGATTATATCTTACTTAAATCAAGTTCAGCTAATGTTTTTTTGGGTCGGAAAGTTCAGCTGGTTTTTCTTTTCCGGTTGAAGTTCAGCCAATTGGCTCGTCGGATTCGGGAGACGTGCGAGGTCGGGAGTTTAGACTTTTTAGATACGAGGATAGGCCACCTAAGCAGTGTAAAACATATCTATACGAGCTTGTTTGACACGTAAGTACGACCAAATTTCATTGGTCAGAATTCACAATGCCCCACAAATATAAGAAAAGTTCGCACATGGCCTACACGTCGAAACTTTCTTTCTTGTTGGGCAAGTAGACAACTTGTTGGGCTGGCCTTTATATATGAGCCACTTCACTCGCAATTGCACTCGCGCAAAAAGAGAGAAAGAGAGAGAGAGAGAGAGAGAGGAGAGAGAGAGAGATGGCATTAACAGAGAAGCAAGAGGTACTGGTGAAGGAGTCATGGGAGATACTGAAGCAAAACGTTCCTGAGTACAGCATTCGCTTGTTCTTGAGGTGAGTTCAGAGATGTAGACAGAGAGAGAGAGAGTGAGAGTGAGAGCGCTATCGATTTCTTGCTATGTATGATTGTGTTTGTGTGTATACGTTCGCTAAGTTTAAATGTGTCGGATTTTGTGGGATTGCAACCAATTGTTCTGAAAACTTAAACTGTTAGATAAAATAGTGATTTAATATTTAAGTATGCTAGTGAAATGGTTCGTCTGCTGATGCACGAAAATGATGTGTGTGTAAAAGGATAATGGAGGTCGCCCCGCAAGCCAAGAACATGTTCTCCTTCCTCAGAGATTCGGACGAGATCCCCCAGAACAACCCCAAGCTCCAAGCTCATGCCATGAAGGTCTTCAAGTTGGTGAGTCTCTCTCAAACACATCATGCGTATGACATAATTATCTACAAACCCTTGTTTTCGGCTTTTCGCTAATTAATCTCTCCCTGCCTCCATCCGTTCTGTGATTTCGCTTATACTGTCTTGTCGTGCTTAAACAGACGTGCGAATCGGTAGTCCAACTCCGTGAGTGCGGCGCGATTGCGATCGCGGGTTCGGCTATGAAGCACTTGGGCTCGGTTCATCAGAGGATTGGAGTCACCGGTCGAGACTTCGATGTCCGTAACAGATGCCTCGGCTCCTCTTTCTCGGATTAAATTTGCATGTTGCTGTGCTTATACCTCCATTAATCATCATCATCACGTAGATTGCTGTTTGCTGAACTCACTGATCTGTGAACCAGGTGGTCAGAGATGCGCTGCTGAGGACGATCGAAGAGGCGGTGGGAGAGAAGTGGAGTGAAGAGATGGAGGGCGCATGGGGCGAAGGCTATGACCAGTTGGCTGCAGCCATCCAAGCAGAAATGAAGGACGATGCGGCCCCGACCGCTAATTAACCATTCGGATTTTTATTAGGTTTTTACTGCCGGTCCGAGGTATATGATCTTGTTTGATGTATGGAGATTGTGCGTGCTTGTGAGAGGGTAATTTTGTTATGGTTTGTTGTATCACGCCCATGTGACGTATGAAATAATTGGGTTAGTCGCTCGTGTGTCGAGAATTATGGTGAGATCATCTCTTTTATCTCCAGTGTTATGCTTGCTCGGGTGGACTGCTTTTAAGTTTTACTAGGATGAGTTCGATTCATATCAAAGTGAATCCGTCTGTCCAATTCATATTATAATCCAGCCGGAAACAATTGATACGTTCGTCACGTGCACCCACCACGCTCGCAAGCCATGTTAGTCATTTCATCAATGCAAAGAGGAGGGGTCGTGCAGCCACTTTGACTTTTAATTTGATTAAATTCAGTATTAATCATGCACTACAAAAAAATAAGGATTTAGCCATGGAAATTTGCGACGAATAATTTTTCGTCGCTAATTTTCGACGGAATTTGCGACGAATTTATTTTCCGTCGCAAATTAGCCACGAAACATTATTCGTCACTAATTTGCGATGAATAAAGAATTCGTCGCAAATTTCCGACGAATTTTGCAACGAAAAAAAATCCAAGGCTAATTTGCGACGGAATTTGCCACAAAAAAAAATTCGTGGCTAATTGCGACGGAATTTGCCATTGAAAAAATTCGTGACTAATTTGCGACTAAATTTGCCACGAAAAGAAATTTGTGGCTAATGTGCAACGAAATTTACCGCGAAAAAAAATTTATGGCTAATGTGTGACGAAATTTGCCACGAAAAAAAAATAGTGGCTAATTTGTGACGAAATTCGCAACGAAAAAAATTCGTGGCTAATTTGCGATGAAATTAGCAACGAATTTTTTTCCGTTTCTAATTTGCGACGACATTTGCCACAAAAAAAAATTCGTGGCGAATTTGCGATGAAATTAGTAACAATTTTTTTTTTCTGTTGCTATATTTGCGACGAAAAAAAATTTCGTTGCTAATTTGCAACAGAATTTGTGGTGAAAAATTATTTGTAGCTAATTTGCGGGGGAGTTAGCAACGGATTTTTTTTCGTCACTCGATAAATAAATAAATGCAAAGAATTCCTTGTTATAGTACATACGTCATTGTGCTTTTTGCGCTTGCGCGCGAGAGTAGCTCAACCGTAAAATCTTTTAGTTAAAGTAAATGTAAGGTAACTTAATGAAGAATAAGGGCGTAAATGATAATCATTATCTTCCCTAACCCTATTTCAGGCTCTATTCCTTGCACAGGTTTTTGAGTAAAATTCAGTGAAACATATTTTCCTCTTATTTTATTTTATTTCATTTTTATTTTATGTAAAAAAATCATCATTATAAAAATTATATAAAAAAAGAAAAAAAAAGAAAAGGCAGAAAGACAAAAACGTGATCTCTTCCCTCTCCCTCCGGGCACTCTTTAACACTTTCACAAATAAAGAAACAAGTGGGAAAGGACAGGAAAAGGGGGTCTGCATGTTTTCATTAAAAAAAAAGAAAAAAGAAAGCAGAATACGAAAAGCAAAGAGAATCAAAAGAGGGGAAGGCCAAGTGAGAAAGGACAAGAAAGAAAATTAAAAAAAAAGAAGATTTATAGCCCCAAGAATCAAAAGAGGGGAAGGCCATCTGCTTTTGCCTCGTGGAATGCACGTTGGGAAGGGGCAGTAGAAGGGAAAGGAGAAGTCAAAGAGAAAATGACAAAAAAGAAAAAGCTTTCTTCTTTCGTTGACTGACACGAAGGGCACAGTCTCTTTGACTGTGCAGTCCATTCACTAAAAGGGGACGTTCTGCACACACTAAAAAAGGGACGTGGTGGAGTTTTTAAAAAGGGAGAAGGGAGAGCAAAAAAAGGAGAGAGTTGAGAGCATCGCCTGCTCATTGGAGGGGTCGCTCGAGTCGCCATCGAACCTCCAGCCGTCGTGCCTTGTCCCGGTCAGTCGTGAACCAGGTAGGTCTTCATCCCCTTCCCCTGCCTCTCGGGTGCTGGGCACACCGAACTTATTCGGTGGTCGCCCGGCCCCGTCGACCAAGGTAAAAATATGTTTGATATCCAGTGAGGATGGTCCAAAGGTTATATGTCAAAAATTGGCCGTAAACTTTGTCAAAATCGAATCTATGACCACATTTTTAGGCGCCTCTCACCTGTTTGTCGAAACTTGGGTAAGTCTATAAAAAAACATTAAAAAAATATTAAAAAAATAATATAGTTGAGTTAAAAACTCCGAATTTGGTCTTATTGTTTTTGGACATTTCTATGCAAACCGAGGCAAGTTTGTGGTTCAATATAGTTGATCATGTCTTTGCACGGCACATTTAAGTCGAAAAACAACTTGAATCTTAGCCTAAGGTCTTCGCTTGAACCCGCTTGCCACCCGTCCGGTAAAATGCATAGAAGGAGGTCCGAATCAATTTTTTTTTTTGTGGACTCGGTACTCGGAACTCAATTTTTTTATGTCTGGTTAATTCTTATATCTGTCGAATCGTGCCTTCCGTGGTGTTTTCTTTATGATTTCTCTAGTTTTGTGGCATATCTCTTGTTGCGTGAGTCAGCCACGGTTGGTAGTGTTGCCAGAGGTGTTACCCCCTTTTACCGGAGTGATGCCCGCTGTTGAGTCCGCGACCTGTAACCCTCTATCCCCATTTCGTGTGTGTTTATGCTTGTTTGTTCAATTGTAAGGCCTGTTGTTGGGGTCGGGAGTTTGAGGGCCGGAAAATAGGGTTTTAATTCATCGGTGTCGTTTCCGTGGCTAGAATTGGTCGCCAGGACGTTGGTCGACGGCAGCGATGTAAGGCCACCGTCCGCCGACGACGCTGGCGGCCCAAGCCGACGGTCGACGGTGGGGCACTCCCGGCGAAGTCACGGTCATGGCATGAAAAGTTCTCGGTGAAGGGCCATGGAAGAAGATCACGTGCATGGGCAAAAGCCACATAGGGGAGGAGTTATGGGAAAGACATGAAGAAGGAGATGAAGACCAGAAAAAAACAAAATGGAAAAGAGGAAAAGAAACCCAAAAAAAAGAGTACAAAAAAAAAAAGAAAAGAAAAGGGATTAAAAAAAATCAAAAAAGAAATAGGAAAAAGAGATTCCGGGTGGGTTTGAGAATCGGGTCAGAAGCCGAGTCGGGGGACCCGGTCCAGTTTTTTTTTTTTTTTTTAATATAAATATTCAAAAATTCAAAAAATATTAAAACTTTTAAAAAATTTCAAAAATGTTTAAAAATCCAAAAAAAAAAAATTAGAAGTCTAGAAAAACATTAAAAAAATTCAGGAAACTTAAAAAAAAAATAATTAAAAAAATCCAAAATTAATTAAAAAAATCAGAAAAATTTCAAAAATCCGAAAAATAAAAAAATATTGTTTGGGCTTTGGGATTTTCCTTTACTCGACCTTTTTGTGTGATTAGTGCTATGTTTGACTTCTCGCTGTCTTGGATTGCGTGTTTAATTTATCCTCACCTATGTTGATTAGGTACATTAGACTCACATGTTAGTTGTTGCTTCCCTTAGCTTGGAATTTTTTTTTGTAGGTACGTATCCATTTGAAAGTCTTGCAGATGAAGTGAACGTTGCAATTTTCATCAAATTGAGCACTACAAAGATTTCAGTCAAATACTTGGGTAAGTCTTCTTGACATGGTAATTGTTTTAATTTAAATCGAGCACTTGGTAATTGTTTCGGCAAAAATTTTAATTTTTTACAATTTTATGGTTTTAATTAAGAAAATTTTTTTGTTTTAATATTTTACAAGATTTTGTTATTTTTATATAGATACAATGCAAAGAGACAGGGCTTGAATGTATAATAAGAACTTACCTGGACGTTGAGGATTGACCGATGAGTTTTGTACTGGGTTGGAACTATTTTTGGACTTTGCTAGTAGTAAATATGAGTTGATGGATGGAAATAAATTAAGGTGTCCGTGTAGAAAGTGCAGTAATGGTAAATTTCATGTGTGTGATACAGTTAGAGAACATCTTTGTATATTTGGGTTTACTCCAAACTACTATAATTGGACTTGTCATGGTGAACCATTTATATCTGATGAAAGATATCGAATAAGTGATTAATTTTCAGTTATGGAAGAATGTAGTTATTATGATCAATTAAACCCATACCAGAGGATGGTAATTGATACAGCTGGTCAAAATGTTGTTTTCGATCCGAACCATGCAAGTACTAGTTTTACTCCTACACTTGAACAATTGGAAGAGATAAGAGTAACGGGTTTTGATGAGAATGTGTGTAATGATAAGTTGCCATCTAATCAGTTCTGGGAAGTGTTGAAAGCAGCAGATGAACCTTTATGGGCAGGTTGTGACAACTATACTCAGTTATCAATGACAGCAAGATTGTTAAATATCAAGGCAGAACATAATGTGTCTACGGATTGTTTCAACTCTTTTGTTGAAGTAATATGGGAATCATTGTCTCGTGATAACATCATGCCAAGTGATTTTTATGATATGAAAAAGCTAGTGGATAACTTAGGTCTTCCGGTTATAAGGATTGATGTATGTAGTACGGGTTGTATGATATATTGGAGAGATGATGAAAATGCAGAATCTTACAAATTCTGTAGCCAACCTAGATAGAAGATTAACAGGAGGCTGGGTCGTAATCAGAAGCGTAGACCATGCAAGCAAATGTTTTATCTGCCCTTAATCCCCAGATTACAAAGGCTTTATGCATCTAAAGCCACAGCTGACCACATGACTTGACATGCAAATCATGAAACAGAAGAAGGTCTAATGTGTCATCCTTCAGATGCAGAGGCATTGAAATATTTTGATAGAACATACCCTGAGTTTGCGATAGAGCCTCGAAACATCAGGTTAGGCTTTTGTGCTAATGGATTTGCCCCATTTGGAAAATCAGGGAAAAGCTATTCATGTTAGCCAGTTATCTTAACTCCGTACAATTTTCCACCTGGCATGTGCATGAAGACACCTTATATGTTTTTGACATTGATCGTCACCGGCCCGCAAAATCCGAAAAAGTTTATAGATGTTTATATGTAACCATTGATTGAAGAGTTATAACGGTTATGGAATGAAGGTGTCGTTACGTATGATGTTTCTACTAATCAAACATTTGTAATGAAGGCTGCTCTTCTTTGGACGATAAATGACTTTCCAGCATATGGAATGTTATCTGGATGGAGTACAGCTGGGATTTTAGGATGTCCGATATGTTTGGAGAGATCGAAGTCATTCAGATTAAGACATGGTAAGAAGCCTTGCTATTTTGACTATCACAGATAATTTTTGCCGATGCATCATACATTCAGAAGGAATAAGAAAGGGTTCATCAAGAATAGGATTGAAAGAACTCCTCCACCATTGAGGTTAACCGGTGATCAAATATGAGAGCAAGTGCAGGACTTTCCAACTGTCGTTGAAAACCCGCATGGCACAACTATTGCGTACGGAAGTGTACATAAATGGACTAAACGCAGTATATTTTGGGATCTACCATATTGGAAGGCCCATCTTATTCATCATAATCTTAATGTCATGCACATTGAAAAGAATGTTTTCGACAATGTCATAAATACTGTGATGGATGTCACGGGAAAAACAAAAGATAACTTGATTGCAAGAAAATATATGAGAGATATTTGTGATCGGCCAACATTAGATGTGGATGCAAGCAACAGGGGACCAAAACCAAAAGCAGTTTATACATTGGCTAAGGAACAGAGACGAGTCGTGTGTCAATGGTTGAAATCTATACGGTTTCCTGATGGATATGCTTCGAACATCGGGAGATGTGTTGATTTAAACGAATGCAAGTTAACGAGATTAAAGAGTCATGATTGTCATATATTTATGGAAAGACTAATTCCAATAGTTTTGAAGGAACTTCTTCCAAACTTTGTATGGGGCGCCATTACAGAGTTAAGTAATTTCCTTCATGATATTTGCTAAACAGTGTTAAAAGCATCACACATGGAGAAACTGGAGAGAGACATTCCAATTATTATTTACAATTTAGAAAGGATATTTCCCCCATCATTTTTTGATTCAATGGAGCATCTCTTAGTTCACTTGCCTTGTGAGGCCAAAGTTGCAAGTTCCGTTCAATTTCGATGGATGTATCCATTTGAGAGGTAAAAATTTTTCCAAAATAAATTTCAAAATACTTTACAATACATTATGTTCTGATAAACTTATTTCTATTGCAACAAGGTTCTTATATTATTTAAAGAAAAAAGCAAAGAATAAGGCATGTATTGAAGCTTCAATTTGTAATGCATATATTGTGGAAGAAGTGACGACATTTGCATCATACTATTTTGAGCCGCACGTGCAGTGTAAGAGGCGGAGAGCAGAAAGAAATGATGAGGGTCCCATCGATCCCAATTGCAAATCATTCTCTATTTTCAATTATCTTGGTCGACCAAGCGGCGCATGTCAGTTTCGTTACTTAACAGGCGAAGAATGGCAAGCAACCCATACCTATATTTTACTGAACTGTCCAGAAGTGGAGCCATACTTCCAGTAAGTGTATATTTGCAAATATATGTATTGCGTGTCAAATATTTACTAAGATATATATGCAAATTGTTAATAGGATTTTTCAAAATTCAATAGATGGACTACCACTAAATGAGTTTGACCGTTTGTGCGATAAACAATTTGCAGCATAGTTCAAAACATATGTAAGTTGCCTATAAACCAAAACGAAGTTATTAATATTTTATACATCATTTAAATATATATTATTGACTTTGTGTGTGTAATCTTAGGTTCACAGTAATCATGATCAAGTTGAAGAGCAAGGATTGCTACACTATCTATCATGGGGTCTACAGTCAAGCATACAAACTTGGCCAGCATATTTCATAAACGGGTATAATTTTCACACTCAAGAATATGGAATGGGAAAAGCCACAATAAATAGTGGTGTGTGTATTCGGTCATCCAATTGTGGTAGTTCAAAAGATGATTTTTATGGCTTGTTGGATGAAATTATCGAGATAGAGTACCCCGGACCATTAATGCGGGTTGTATTATTTAAGTGCAAGTGATTCGACCCCGTCAAAGGAATGAAGATGCATACAAAGTTTAATTTGGTTGAAATAAATCACAAGAAAATGTATAAGAAATATGAACCATTTGTGTTGGCACAACAAGCAATTCAAGTATATTATACATCATATCCTAGTTTGAAACGTGACAAAACTGATTGGTGGGCTGTATGTAAAACCAAAGCACGAAGAAAAATCGAGGAACACTGGAAGGATACGGCATATCAACAAGACTCAGTTTGTAACGCGGTTCAAATTGAGGAATATAACATTCCTAGTCTACGAGATCCATGTGGAGCAATGATAGATGTATATTTAACTGAAATTTACGTATCAAATTTAGAAGGTGTTGCAGAATCTGATTTTGAGACAGAGGATGATGACGATGATGACGACGATGATGCTCAAGAAGAAGAAGATCAAGATCAAGATGAAGATGAAGGTGAAGATTTAGATTTTTGAGACTTTTTATTAATTATTGCTGTTGTCTTGTTGTGTTATTGTTGTTGTTGTTATTATTATTAGCGTACATGTAATTGTTGTTGAATATTATTATTGCTATTATTGTTAATGAAACGTTATTGTTCGGGAAAAAAAATGAATTACGCGAGTGTGGGATAGTAGAAATGAAATTCGTGGCTAAAATCCGTTGCAAATTTGTCACAGATTTTAGCCATGAATTTCATGAGAAATTACTTAGTAATTTGAGCGGGACTTTTTCATAAAATCCGTGGCAAACTAGCTACGGATTTTAGCGACGAATTTCGTCAAAAAGGACATGTAAGCACATGTAAACGCATTTTTTCATGAAATTCGTGGCTAAAATCCGTGGCTAATTTGCCACGGAATTTAGCCACGAATTTCGTCAAAAAGGGCGTGAGCATATGTAAACGCATTTTTTCATCAAATTCGTGGCTAAAATCCGTGGCTAATTTGCCACGGATTTTAGCCACGAATTTCATGAAAATTCAAAAAAAATTTCATGAGATTCGTGGCTAAAATCCGTGGCAAATTTGCCACGGATTTTAGCCACGAATCTCATGAGAAATTACTTGATTTTTTCATGAAATCCGTTGCAAAAATCCGTGGCAAATTTGCCACGGATTTTACCCACGCATTTCGTCAAAAAAGGGCGTGAGCATATGTAAACGCATTTTTTCATCAAATCCGTGGCTAATTTGCGACGGAATTTAGCTACGAATTTATTAAAAGACAAAAATTCATTTTGCTAAATTCGTGGCGAATTTGCCATGGTTTTTAGCCACGAATTTCATAAAAACCAAAAAAAATTTTCATGAAATCCGTGGCACATTTGCCACGGATTTTAGCCACGAATGCCGTCAAAAAAGGGTGTGAGAATATGTAAACGCATTTTTTCATCAAATTCGTGGCTAAAATCCGTGGCTAATTTGCGACGGAATTTAGCCACAAATTTATTAAAAGCCAAAAATTCATTTTGCGAAATTCGTGGCTAAAATCCATGGCAAAAATTCGTGGCAACTTAGCCACGGAATTTAGCCACGAATTTCGTCAAAAAAGGACGTAAGCATATTTAAACTCATTTTTCCATGAAATTCGTGGCAAAAGTTGCCACGAATTTTTGCCACTGATTTCATAAAAAATTCCATTCAGATGACTAAGTAATTTCTGGTGAAATCCGTGGCTAAAATCCGTGGCAAAATTTGCCACGGATTTTTGCGACGAATTTCATGAAAAAATCCCACTCAAATGGCTAAGTAATTTCTCATGAAATTCGTCGCAAATTTGCCATGGACTATAGCCACGAATTTAAAAAAAATGTGGTTTACCGCTATAATTTTATATTTCAATTCGAATTTGTCACGAGAAAATAGCAATTCGTGGCTAATATCGTGGCAAATCAGCCACGTAACCAGATTCGTGGTTAATTTGCGACGGAATTAGCCACGAATTTATTTCCGTGGCTAATTTGCCACGATATTAGCGACGATTTTAAATCCGTGGCTAATTTCAGCGGAAATCCACAAAACGGCATCGTCTTCATGAGCGGGTAGATTAGAGTTATTCTCTTCTCACGATTTGCTGCTTCTTTGTCTCTGTCTTCTCCCTCTTCTCTGTCTCTGTTGCTAGTCTCAATTGAACGATTCTCGATGACCTTTGGCGTTCCTCGGCGTTCTTTGGCATTCTTCGACGCGATTCTTGGCGTTCTTCGGCAGCGGACGGTGGGAAGCGAGGACACCCACCCAACGCGTTGTCTGCTTTTGTTGGGTTCTTCGGTGGCGTCCGAGAGTGTTCGGTCTGCTTCTGTTGGGAAGCAAGAAGAGGTACGTTTGCTTGGGTCTATTTCGGCATTATTTCTGGGCGTTTGCATCAGCTTATGCTTCTGTTCTGATTTTTGTGTTCGGTCTACATTTGGGTCTACTTCTGCTTCTGTGATTCTGCTTCTGCTTCTGTGTTGGCTGGGTTCTGTGTTGGGTCTGCTGCTTCGCTCTGTTCGTGGGCGAAACAGATTGGGTTTTGTTTCGTCCATGAATTTGGTTATGTTTCGTGGGCGATTCTGTGCTTCTGCTTCTGTGCTTCGGCTTCTGCTTCTATGTTGGCTGCTGTGTTGGCTGGGTTCTTGTTGGCTCTACTTTGGCTTCGTTCTGTTCGTGGGCGAAATAGATTGGGTTCTGTTTCGCCCACGAATTTGGTTCTGTGCTTCTACATCTGTGCTTCGGCTTATGCTTCTGTTCTGTGCTTCGGCTTATGCTTCTGTGTTGGGTCTACTTCTGCTTCTATGTTGGCTGCTGTGTTGTTGGCTTTGCTTTGGCTCCGTTCTGTTCGTGGGCGAAACAGATTGGGTCTATTTCGCCCACCAAATTCGTGGGCGAAACAAAATGGTTTTGCTTCTGTTTCGCCCACGAATTTGATTAGATGGGTCAAGTGGAAACGGAATCAAATTGCTCATATTTAGATTGAAATTTGGTCGGATTTTAGATTGAAATTTGGTCGGAATAAGCTAAAATTTGGTCGGTCAAGTGAAAACGGCCCGCTGATTGAAAATCACCGCCTATGGCCGTTGTGCAAGTCGTTTTTTGGCTTTTCGGAGTCGTTTAGATGGGTTTTTTGGCAAAATACTATTCTGATGAATAGTGTTTTCAGTGACATTTGTGTTTTTTTTTTTTTTTTTTAGTTTCGGAGTTGTTTTGTTATTATTTTATTTATATGTAGGTTTGAAAACTATTTCCAAACCTTCCTTGGCCTAGGTTGAAGCTTTGGCCATCACGGTAAAACTATTTTCATGACATTTGGGTTTTCTAGAATGGCTCCCTTCGGGGTAAAGCCTTATAATTACTTATTCAAAACTAATTGATTTCCTTGTTGAAGTTGATATATTCATTTTAAAGGGATATGTGCACCATAAAACATGCAATCAAAACTTATTAAAATTTGTTGAACAGAACTTACTGATTTCCTTGCATCATAAAATTTGTTGTGAAAGTGTAACTTATTAAGTTCTAAGGCTTTCAAAACATGCAATTACATTTTAAAACAAGTCGAATTACAACAATTAACTGAAAATTTGATGACCCTGACCAGCTAGATGAGTTCTCCCTTTTTTACCGTTGTAGGACCAGAAATTTAGCTCGTAGACATTTCTAGATATCTTTCTTTTTTCCAGGGGTCAAGTTTCTCTTTTGCTCTCAATCACAAAATGGTAAGCTTCACGACGTATGTCATTTTGTGTCCTTAAATCATGTTCATAATTTTTTACATTTTTGTCTAACCTTACAACTTTTAGTATAAACGTGGAGGTCACATGCGTCGTGGTGATTCACAAAGAAGACCAGGCCTTTCCCCTTCCTCGTCCTCATCCTCTTCTCCGTCTCTTTTCAATTCCCCTGCTCTTTTATCTAACCCTCAACTAGTACATGGACACATTGGCCCTTCCTCCGACCCTCAAATGCGAACTGAATTTACTTCAGTTCCATCGCCTTCACTTCCACCTTTTTCTTCAACGCAACACTCGAATTATGAAGAAGATACCTGATTCATGATAGCCCCATTTGGAGATTCGTAAGTATTTCATTTTTTTAACCCGTTTGCTTCACGGATGCTACGTATGTTGAAATAAGTTATAACCCGTTTGCAGATTCACGGATGCTACGTATGTTGTGAGGAGACTTAATAAAATAATCAATAACTATTGGATGGGACAGTTTAGTAGTTGGACCACCGCTCCTAAAGAAGTAAAGGAATTGTGGTGGAATGAGTTCAAGGTAAGTTTTATTCTTCTATTTCATCACAAACTAAGTTCAATTTAGCATACTAAGTGTACAATTATTTTTCTATTGATTCTTTGCAGCGTAAGTTCAGGTGGGATGAAGTAGAAGAGAAAGAAGTTAAAAGAATTTTTAAGAAGAAAGCCAGTGATCACATGCGAAATGTGATGAACAGAGTAAAGAGAAGTCAAGAAAAGCCGGATTTTTTTACAGCTGACAATTGGGCGGAAATTAAGAGAACTCGGGACACTGAAAAGCATAAGCAAATCAGTGAAATTAATAAGAAGAATCGAGCTTCTAGTTTTAGTGAAGGGTCTGCCACATATGCTAGGGGCTCTATCAACATCGAAGAGCATAGAAAAAGAATGATAAGTCTTTTAAACATGTTGTAAGTTAAATCAATAATTGCTCATTTATGTTTATATTTTGTAGGCAGATGAATTGGGCATGGAACCAACATTTATGGCTACATTTGAACGCACCTTTCAGAAAAAAGATAAGACATAGACTGGCAATCGAGCAAAAGTTATTAAGGTATGTAAGGTTATATTTTGTATTTATATATATAAAGTTTTTTTTATTTTTATCTATATTGTTAATATAGGACAAATATAATGAACTTGTAATGAGCACGGCTGCTGCTAGTGGTGATGGTGATGGTGATGGTGATGGTGTTGCTGCGTCCGAGCCATCGGTTGACAGTATGGCGTTATGGATGGAGGCATTGGGTGGAATGAGAAGAGGTCAAATATTTGGGATGGGATCCTTGTCAAGGATGTACAGAACGCCGGCTGCTGCAACTCCATCCTCCAGTGCGGCTTTTTTAAGGGCATAACATGAGGAGCGACAGGACCAAGAATTGAACCGCCTAAAACAATTACTTGTACAGAAGGACGAAGAAATGATAGGAGTGAAACAACGTTTGCAATTGATCATGCGACACCTCAACCTCGAAGCCGATGACATTCCTTCTGTACCTCCTACTAATCCAGTAAGTGATGGCCACAATGATGATGATAATGAGATTCCTGATGATGATGCCGATGATGATGATGCTGATGATGATGATGATCCTCGCTAGTTTAAATTTACAAGAGGTACTTATATCTTTATGCTTTTGCTGTTGAATAGATGTGAAAAAATTAACAAAGCTTAGGAGTTTGATATTGTAATGTTTGCGCTGCAGATGGACAGGAGACAATGTGAAAGAACTTCTTGGCAAGATCAACGGTTTGCCACAACAGTTTGCGAACTAGCTAATTTAGAACTTTGTTTCATTTCTTTCTTTTTGGGGTTTGTTCTTGTCTTGACTGTGATTTTCTATCAATGTTAATTAGATTTCAAATCAAAATCGTCCCTAAACAACATTCGTCCCTAAATTATTCACTAAAATTCATCGCCAAATTCTTTTGTGAATAATGTCTGTCGCAAAGTCAAAATTTTTTGTGGCAAAATACTAACTAAAAAAAAAATTTGGCAAATTAACCACGAATTTTGCAACGAATAAGATCGTTGCAAAAAATTGAAAAAAAAGGTCCCAAATTAGCCACGAATTTTAACCACGAAGAAAATTCGTGGCAAATTAGCCACGAATAAGTTCATCGCAAATAAGTGAAGTTTTTTTTTTTGGCTAAGTAGCCACGACTTTTGCCACGAAATGCGAGAAATATTTCGCCTCAATTTCGCAACAAACAAAAACAATAATCAAATAACAGCGACGACTTTTGCCACGAATAGATCACGTGGCAAATTACCGATGACTTTTGCGACGAATATTTAACTGAAGTTTGCCACGAGCACTTATCGACGACTTTTGGCACGGATAATTTTCGTCGCAAATTATTCACGAATTTTGCCACAAATATGTTTCATCGCAAATTAGCCACGAATTTTGCCACGAATAATTAGCGATGAATTTTGCGACTAATTATTTTTCGTTGCAAATTAGCCACGAATTTAGCTACGAATAATTAGCGACGAATTATTTTTTGTTGCAAATTAGCCACGAAAAATGAAATTTTCCGTGGCAAAATTTTGCGACGGACTATTAGCGACGAATTTTTTTCCACCGCTAATTTCGTCGCAAATTCATTTTGTCACGAATTTTGCCGAATTTTTTGTGGCAAAATTCATGGGAAAACCCGGCTTTTTTTGTAGTGATGAATCACTTGTAAAATTGTTTTGTTTATTCCGTCTCTTTGCCCGCTAGCGAACCCTCGACTCTGGACATGAGTTTCCTTCGACATGTAAGTCAGTTATCAAATCTTTGCCGGATTAAATGTACAAGCCACTTTCATTTAATAAGAGTTTATACTTAATTAATGCGACGAATAACGAAGGTGATCAATCAACATGTAACTCAGCAAAGAAACGTGGCCAATAGGCATGCGGCCCTACTGGTAAATGGATTGGGGGGGGGGGGGGGTGGAGATGCTAGTATCGAGGTAAACACTACAAAAAAGCAAGGATTTTGCCACAGAAATTTGCGACGGGAAATTTATCGTCGCAAATTTGCGACGAACTTTCCGACGGATTTCATTTTCCGTCACAAATTAGCGATGAAAATTAATTGTCGCTACTTTGCGACAGATTTTGCCACGAAATAAAAATTTGCGACGGAAAATAAGTCCGTCGCAAAATTCGTCGCTAATTTGTGACAGAAAAGTAGTCGTCGCAAATTAGCGACGGATTTTGCGGCGGATTTATTTTCCGTTGCCTGTTTACGACGGATAAAAAAATTCGTCGCTAATTCGCAACAGATTTTGCGACAAAAACGAATTCGTCACTAATTTGTAGTTTATTAAGGCAAATGACTTCTGTGATATTTCACCCCACCCGTCAATTTCTCTCTCTCTGTACTGATTCCTCATATCCATTTCGCTTTTCTCCCTATTTTCTATGTCTTATTAAACCTATCAGTGTGCGCACAAATCAATCTCGGTGAAGTTTTTCTACCAGTAAGTATCATAGCTAATTTCGTGACTATTTCTCGCTAGATTGGAATTTTTTTTATTTTGTGGACACTTTTTTTGTTTTTTTTTTGTAACTTCGTCGTCGGTCTAATGACCGGCGATTGGCAAGACCTCGCTGGCCATAGGGGAGGCTGAGCTTGCGACTGAATTTTTATCTGTCGTAAATTTTTTGTTTCCGTCGCAAGGTTGACCTTGCCGCCGCCCAGATCCGGGCGATAGCGAGGTCGACCAGCGGCCATGGACCGATCGGACTCACCATGGTCACCGCCCAGACCTCGCCGTCGCCCAAATCTGGGCGACGGCGAGGTCGATCGGCACACTTGGGCGAGGTCGAACTCGTCGGCCATAGCCGGTCGCCGATTGCCAGACCGGCAACCGGAGAAACATATTGGGGAAAAAAGAGAAACAAAAATTCAAAAAAAATTAAAAATTATAAAAAAATGAATCTTAAGTGATTTTTTATTTAGGTACGTGTTCATTTGAAGGTCTCACAATCCAAGTGAACGGTGCAATTCTCATCAAATTGACCACTTTCTACTACAAATATTTCAGTCAAATATTTGGGTAAGTCTTTTTTACATAGTAATTTTTTCATTTTTTTTCAATTTCAAAGTAAGTTTTGTGTCAAAAATAAAATTTTAATTTTCCTAATTTTATGGTTTTAATTAAGAATAATAGATATGATATTTTTAATATTTTACAAGTTCTTTTTATTTTTATGCAGACACAATGCAAAGAGAAAGGGCTTGGATGTATAATAAGAACTTACCTGGACGTCGAGGATTGATAGATAAGTTTCGTACTGGGTTAGAACTATTTTTAGATTTTGCTAATAGTAAATATGAGTTCATGAATGGAAATAAGTTAAAGTATCAGTGTAAAAAGTGCGGTAATGGTAAATTTCATGTGTGTGATAAAGTTATAGAATATCTTTATAGATTTTGGTTTACACTGAACTATTATAATTGAACTTCCTATGGTGAACCATTTATATCTGATAAAGGATATCGAAAAAGTGACCAATTTTTAGTTAGAGAAAAATGTAGCTATTATGATTAATTGAACCCATACGAGAGGATGGTAATTAATGCAGCTGATCATAATTTTGTTTCAGAATCGAATCATGCAAGTACTAGTTTTACTTTTACACTTGAACAAGTGGGTACTAGTCATGCATCACAATTGGAAGAGATAAGAATAACGAGTTTTGATGAGAATGTCTATAATAAAACTTTTCCATCTAATCAGTTCTGGGAAGTGTTGAAAGCAGCAGATGAACCTTTATGGACAGGTTGTGAGAACTACACTAAGTTATCAGTGACAGCAGGATTATTAAATATCAAGGCAGAACATAATGTGTTTGTGGATTGCTTCAACTCTTTTGTTAAAGTAATACGGGAAGCAATGCCTCGTGATAGCATCATGCCCAGTGATTTTTACGATATGAAAATGTTAGTGGATAACTTATGTTTTCCGGTTGTAAGAATTGATGTATGTAATAGAGGTTGTATGTTATATTAGAGAGATGATGAAAATGTATAATGTTGTAAATTTTGTAGCAAACTTAGGTACAAGATTAACAGGAGGTTGGGTCGTAATCAAAAGCGTAGGCCATGCAAACAAATGTTTTATCTGCCCTTAATCCCTAGATTGCAAAGGCTTTATGCGTCTAAAGCCATCGTTAAACACATGACTTGGCATTCAAATCATGAAATAGAAGAGGGTCTAATGTGTCTTCCTTCAGATACGGAGACATGGAAACATTTTGATAGAAGATACCATGAGTTTGCGATAGAGCCTCAAAATATCAGGTTAGATTTCTGTGCTGATGGATTTGTCCCATTTGGGAAATCAAGAAAAAAGTTATTCATGTTAACCAGTTATCTTAACGCCGTACAATCTTCCACCTGGTACATGCATAAAGACACTTTATATGTTTTTGACATTGATCGTGACTGGCCCGCAAAATCCGAAAAAGTTAATAGATATTTATATGCAACCATTGATTGAACAGTTACAACGGCTATGGGATGAAGGTGTCCTTACATATGATATTTCTACCGATCAAACATTTGTAATGAATGTTGCTCTTCTTTAGACGATAAATGACTTTCCAGCTTACCAGAATGTTATCTGAATGGAGTACAGCTGGGATTTTAGGATGTCCGATATGTTTGGAGAGATCAAAGTCATTTAGATTAAAACATGGGAAGAAGCCTAGCTATTTTGATTGTCACAGGCAATTTTTACCGATAAATCATACATTCAGAAGGAATAAAAAAGAGTTCATAAAAAATAGGACTAAAAAAACACCTCCACCATTGAGATTGACCGGCAATCAAATTTGGGAGCGGGTGCAGGACTTTCCAACTGTTGTTCAGAATCCTCACGACACGACTATTGCGTACAGAAGTACACATAAGTGGACTAAACACAATACATTTTGAAATCTACCATATTGAAAGGCCCATTTTATTCATCATAATTTTGACGTCATGCACATAGAAAACAATATTTTCGACAATGTTATAAATACTGTGATGGATGTCACGGGAAAAACAAAAGATAACTTGAACGCAAGAAAAGATATAAAAGATATTTGTTATCGGCCAACACTAGATGTGGATTCAAGCAGCAAGGGATAAAAACCAAAACCTCGGGAGATGTGTTGATTTGAATGAATGCAAGTTGACAGGTTTAAAGAGTCATGATTGTCACATATTTATGGAAAGACTAATTCCAATAGCTTTCAAGGAAGTTCTACCGAATTTTGTTTTGAGCGCCATTACAGAGTTAAGTAATTTCCTGCATGATATTTGCTCGACAATGTTAAAAGAAGCACACATGGAGAAACTAGAGATAAATATTTTAATTATTCTTTACAACTTAGAAAATGATATTTCCTCTATCGTTTTTTTATTCGATAAAGCATCTCTTAGTTCATTTGCCTTATGAGGCCAAAGTTGCAGGTCCCGTCCAATTTCGATGGATGTATCCATTTGAGAGGTAATTTTTTTTTTTTTTCAAAATTCAGTTCAAATTACTTTATTATATATTATGTTCTGATAAACTTCTTTCTATTGCAACTAGATTCTTATATCATTTGAAGAAAAAGTGAAGAATAACGCATGTGTTGAAGTTTCAATTTGTAATGCATATATTGTGGAAAAAGTGACAACATTTGTATCACACTATTTTGAGCCGCACGTGCAGTGCAAGAGGCAACGAGCAGGCAGAAATAATGAGGGCCCCGTTGATCCCAATTGCAAATCATTCTTTATTTTCAATTATCTGGGTCGAGCAAACGGCGCATGTACGTTTCGTTACTTAACGGGTGAAGAATGGCATGTAGTCTATACATATATTTTACTGAACTACCCAGAAGTCGAGCCATACTTCAAGTAAGTGTAAATTTGTAAATATATGTATTATGTGTCAAATATTTGCTAATATTTAAATTGTATTTATTACTGGGATTTTCCAAACTTCAATGTATGGACTACTATCAAATGAGTTTGACCTAGCACAACATGAGATCAGGCGCCTTTTAGGAGGACAGAACGAAGAACTCCAATGGATGATTAGGGCAACAAAAGGTAAAGACTTGGCAGCAAGACTCCTCAAGTTGTCCTTTCTAGCAACCATATATTGCATTTGGATGGAGTACAACAGCAGATGGTTTCAAAACAAGTCAACTGATTTTCATATTCTTTTGGCTATGGTTCATAAAAATGTTAGAGGTAGAGCTTCGCAGCTCTACAAAAAAATTAGACCTTCTTAGACAAATGTTGTATTAGCTACTATATAGAGACTTCCTACCTCCATCTTTTGAATTATTAGCACTTTTCGTAATGCTGGGGGATGCTCCTATGCTGCTGTACTTCATCTGGTTTATAATACTTATATTCACACAAAAAAAAAATCAAATGAGTTTGGTCGTTTATGCGATCAACAATTTGCAGCATGGTTCAAAACATATGTAAGTTGTCTATAGACCAAAACCAAGTTATTAATATTTTATACATCATTTATTAAAATATATATTATTGACTTTGCGTGTGTAACCTTAGGTTCACAGTAATGATGATGCACTTGGAGAGCAATGATTGCTATATCATCTGTCATGGGGTCCACAGTTAAGGGTATGCAGTTGGCCATCATATTTCATAAATGGATATAATTTTCATACTTAAGAATATGGAATGGGAAAAGCCACAATGAATAGTGGTGTGTCTATTCGGTTATCCAATGGTGGTAGTTCGAAATATGATTTTTATGACTTGTTGGATAAAATCATAGAGATAGAGTATCTTGGACCATTAATGATGCGGGTTGTGTTATTTAAGTGCAAGTGGTTCGACTCCGTCAAAGGAATGAAGGTGCATACGAAGTTTAATTTAGTTGAAATAAATCACAAGAAAAAATATATGAAATACGAACCATTTGTCTTGGCACAACAGGCAATTCAAGTGTGTTATGTATTATATCCTAGTTTGAAATGTGACAAAACTGATTGATGGGCTATATGTAAAATCAAAGCACGGAGAAAAATTGAGGAACACTGGAAGAATAGAGCCTATCAACAAGAGGAAGTTTGTAACACGGTTGAAATTGAGGAATATAACATTCCAACTTTACGAGATCCATGTGGAGCAATGATAGATGTGGATCTAACTGAAATTTGCGAATTAAATGTAGAAAATTGTACAGAATCTGATTTTGGGACATATGATGAAGATGATGCTCATGAAAAAAATCAAGATCAAGATCAAGATGAGGACGAAGACAAAGACGAACATGAAGATTAAAATTTTTTCGACAAAACACTAATGTTGTGTAATTATTATTGCGACATATGTTATTTTGGTTGTCATAATTATTATTATTGTTCTTGTTATTATCATTGTAATTTGCGACAATTTTTCGAATTCATCGCAAATTTGCGACGAATTAGAATATTTTTTTTTTACAATCCGCTGCAAAGTCCGTCACAAATTTGAGACAGATTTATTTTTCCGTCGCAAAATCCATCATAAATTTGCGACGGATTTTGCGATGGAAAAATATCATTTGCGCACGTTTCAAAATTTTTCGGCCCTCTCTCTCTCTCTCTTTCCCCCGCTGACCGCTCTCTCTCTCTCTCTCTCTCTCTCTCTTTCGGCTGACACATCCACTCCCCTTTATGTCTGACTCTTCTCTCTTTTTCTTTTCTTTTCTTCCTTCTCTCCTTCTTCCTCCTTTCCCCTCAACACTGTGAGTGCTTCTGGCTTCTGGTTCTGCTCCTGTATCCTGCTTGCTGCTCGCTAGGACTAGCCCAACCATCGCCGCCATCCGCCTTGCGCCGCCGCACCGTCCGTCCAGCCACAGTCTCCGACCCAACTGTCCTCTCCTCTCTCTCTCCCTCTGTTTTGCCTCACTGAGCAACCACAGCAGCTCGCCGCCATGGCCAAGCTCCGCCATGCCGTCAGCTAGCTTGTCTGGCCTCACCCTGCCGCCTGCAATGCCACCGCACTGCCCATCGCTGCCACGAGCCCAGCTCGCAGCCCGCAGCTCGCCGGGTCAAGCTCCCCCTGCCCAGCTCCGCTCGTCGCCGTGAACAAGCCGCTGCTCTCGCCGGCCACCAACCCAACCCGTTAGACTAGCAACCGTCACTGCCGCTATCTCGGCTATCGAGAACAGCCCATAGCAGCCACTCCTGTCGTCGCTCTGGTTCGTCGTCCATTCGCCGGTCGCCGAGCCCGAGCCGGAAACCACCGCGGACCGCCCTCGTCGTCACCGTTGTCGTCGTTGTTAGCCGAGTAAGTTAACCCCTAATATCATATTTAGGGTGTTAAACTTACTTAGAGTAGTTTAGTTTAAGTTTATGGTTAATTAAGTGAAATTAAGTGATAGATTATTGGTAAATTTGGCGATAAGTTATCGAGGATTGATTAATTAGTTATCGATAATTGTTTGATAGGCTATTATTGGGTTGCGATAAACTATCGTGTATTTGTTGATATGTTATCAATTATTTCTATTATTATTAATTATTTTATTAAATAAATTATTTTCGGATATTATTAATAATTAATTTCCGAATTTATTTTGGAAAATATGATTCACAAAATGGGGTAAAATACCTGTGGCCATCCACTTTGAGTGAAATTTAATTTTTTTTAGGCGCACAAAAAAATTAAAAAATCAAAATTTCCATAACTTTACAAAATGACTTAAAATACCTATGGTTACCAACTTTGAATGAAATTTAATTTTTTTTAGGTGTCCAAAAAAATAATAAAAAAATTCCAAACCTTCACAAAATTGCTTAGAATATCTGTGGTCACCCACTTTGAGTGAAATTTTAATTTTTGTAGGTGACCAAAAAAAATTAAAAAATTAAAAAATTTCAAAATTTCACAAAATGGCTTAGAATACCTATGGCCACTCACTTTTAGGGAAAAATTTTAATTTTTTTAGGTGCTAAAAAAAATTAAACAAATTAAAAACTTTCATAACTTCATAGAATGGCTTAAAATACCTGTGGCCACCCACTTTGAGTAAAATTTATATTTTTTTAAGTGCAAAAAAAATCAACAAATCATAACAGACTTCTATTCCAGAAATCAATTTCTAGAGCAGAATTAGCCACGTTTTACCAAATAGATTTCTCATTTGGAAATCAATTTTTGGCAATAATTCCAGAAATCAATTTTTGGCAAAAATTTGATTTCTGGAACAGAATGGTTACCATTCGCACCCTTAATTATTTAATGCCAAATGTATGGTTAATTAATTTAATCATGTGGTTGATTTGCTTAATTGTGGCTGATTGGTTAACTATGGCCCGATTGTGTGGGTTGCTTGATGATCATGTGGCCGAGAACGAAGATCATGTGGCTGAAATTGATGTTTCATGGTTGATCTTGTATTTGATGAATGATCGTGTGGTTAATTATAGCTATTGTTGGCTTAGCATCGCATATCGTGATCATATATTGATATTTGATATCAAAATAAGTGCGATTCATACTATATTTGTCCATAGGAAATTGCACGTCATAATCACTCGGCATTGACTAATTAAGAGGATACATTTTCTGCTTCTGAAACAAAATGGTAAGTTTCGTCATGTACATCATTATGTGTCCGTAATACGTGTTCATATTTTTTTACATATTTATCTAACCTTCCTACTTATCAGTATAAACGTGGAGGTTACATGCATAGAAGACCAATCCCTTCCTCATCCTTGTCCCCGTCACTTTCTTTTTCCCTTGCCCTTTCAACTAACCCTCAACCACTATATGCTGATGGACAATATGGACACGCAGACCCTTTCTCCAACACTCAAGAACATGTTAAGGAACTTGGATAAATGCGAACTGAATCTCCTTCAGATCCATCACCTTTAGATCCATTTCATTTCATTCCACTTTATTATTCAGCGCAACAATCGAATAATGCCGAAAACACAAGTGAAGAAGATAACCGATTCATGATATGCCCATTTGGAGATTCGTAAGTACTTCATTTTTTTTAAGTATATGTAATATTTATGGTTTTAGATATAGATGTCAACTGAATTGACGATGTTGCACAATATCCGTATGTTTACAAATTCACGGATGCTCTGTTTGTTGTGAAGAAACTGAATAAAATAGTAAAAAACTATTGGATGGGGCAGTATATTAATTACAGCAGTGCTCCACAAGAAGTAAAAGATTTTTTGTGAAATGAGTTCAAGGTAAGTTTTAGATATTCTATTTTCTCACAAACTAAGTTCGGTGTAGTATATTGATGGTCAAGAATGATGTAAATGAATCAGAACAACTCTTTAGTTTTCGCTACTAAAGGAATCAGATATTGGCTCGGAGATGACCTTTACAAAATCTATCACCGAATTGTCTGGTGCATGATAATGGATATGTGACCATCATAATAATTGTTAGTTGTTTTTCTCTTGATTGCAGCGGAGGTTCAAAAGGGATGAAGAGGAAGAAAATGAAGTGAGAAGAATTTTTAAGAAGAAAGTCGATAATTTTATACGAATTGTAATGAATAGAGCGAAGAGCAAGCAAGTGAAGCTAGCTTTTATTACTACTGACAATTGAATGGAAATTAACAGAATTTGGGAAACTGAAAAGAATCGGCAAATCAGTAAGCAGAATAAAAAGAATCGATCTTCTAGTTCTAGTGAAGGGTTTGTCACATATGTTGGGGGCTCTATCAACATTTTGGAGCATCGCAAACAATTGGTAAGTCTGTTAAATAAGTTATAAGTTAATTTAATTCAATTACTCATGTTTACATTTTATAGGCACATGAATTGGGGACGAAACCGATATTTACAATTACATTTGAACACACATTTCAAAAAAAGGATAAGACATGGACTGGCGATCAAGCAAAAGTTATTAAGGTATGTAAGGTTATACTTTCGACTTTATGGAAACTAGAATGAAAACCGTGAATACTTTTAATATTTATGGTTGTTATATATATTAAGTTATTTTATTTTCATCTTATGGCATTATGGGTGGAGGCAACGGGTGGGATGAAAAAGGAAAAATATTTGGGATGGGATCCATGTCAAAGTTATACATGCTGAATCATGCTGCAACTTCATCATCCAATGCGACTCTTCGAAGGAGGACACGACATGACGAGGAATTGACCCAAGAGGTGAACTAACTGAAAAATATACTCATACAGAAGGACAAAGCAATAAATGACTTGAAACAATAAATGTAAATCATTATGCGACACCTCAACCTCTATTGCGATGAGGTTCCTCCTGTACCTTCCGCCAATTCAATTGGTGATGGGCACAATGAGGAGCGACACAATGATGATGAGATTGATGATGATGATGATGATTTTCTCGGTTCTTTCTAGTTAAAATTTCCAAAATCGGAAGTAAGTTTGCTTTACAATCTTTTGTGCCATAAATGCAGTTTGCCCAATATCCTGCCTTACAATTACTTTCTATGCACAACTCTCTTATAACTAGGTTCTTTGCTTGCGAAAAATTGAAAGTTTAGATATCCCAGGATGACATGCTTGTTACAAAAATTCATGATATTTGAACATTGTAAAAATGCATGCCTTAATTGACTTTGAGTCCTCTCTTCCTGGGAATTGGTGTTGGTAATTCACCTCTCTAATTCATTAAACTGTTGAATGCTATTTGGAGAATGATCTAATTTTCGTAGGTGACAGAAATACAGTTTACAAAGGTGAAAAAATTACAGTGGATGTCAAAGTTGACTCATATTCATATGTAAGAATATTGATATTCGTCCTCAAACGTTTTTTTGTTAACCTTCTTACTTGTTTTTTTATACCTACTTCCACATCCATGCATAAACGTTTTTTTTTATATTCTAGACAGATTGAATATTTTTATTTATGTATCAACATTTCATCAGATATCAACAAAAGTAACTGCTGCTGGTATCTTACTGAGTACCAAAGTTGCCTAATTTTGTGTCTGGTTTGTCAATTTTTCGTTTTTGAAGCAGATTCTATGATTGTCCCGCCTCCTTTGAATGTTTTAAATATGTTATAAGATTGGATATCAAATAGCATTATGTCGAACTTTGCAACTTTACATATATTATTATTTTTTGCGGACTAGCATCTTTCCTTCAGTTATATTTTTCAATTATATGGCATTGTGTCTGGTGTGGTCGTTTTCTTTTTCTGAAACGGAATCTATGGTTGTCTCGTATCCTTTGATTGTTTTCAATGTATTACATGATGCTCATTAATGCGTAGCTATTGCTATGGACAAGATTTGATGGCCGAAATGGTGTATAATTTGTCACGAATTTTGCGATGAATTTTGCGACTAATACAGTTCGTGGCTAATTTGCGATGAACACGTACCGACGAATAAAGTTCGTCGCTAATTTGCAACGAATAAAGTTTGTGGCTAATTTGCGACGAATTTTGCGATGAAATTTCCCACGAATTTTGTGACAAATAAAGTTCGTGGCTAAATTGCGACGAATAAAGTTCATGACCAATTTACGACGAATTTTGCAGCGAATTATTTACGACGAATTTTGCGACGGATAATGTTCGTGGCTAATTTGCGACAATTAAAGTTTGTGGCTAATTTATGACAAATTTTTTTCCGTCGCAATTTAGCGACAGAAGTTGAAATTTTCCGTTGCAAAAATTTGCGATGCCGTTGCAAATTCGATTTACGATGGATTTTGTCAATTTTTTTGTCGTAAAAATCGTCGCTAATCTCTTGTTTTTTTGTAATGAAAGTAAAAGTTAGAGAGATGAGTTAGAGATATGATAAACAAAAAATAAATAAATAAAGAAATGTCAACCCATCCTCACCTTTTCTCGATATGAAAATTTCCCAAACTCTTGCCCTAGAAAACTCTATTCTCACAGTCTCTCATAATCTTTGAATGTTTCATTTTTCAAGACAGTTTGCTTGGCTGTCGAGTACGACGATGTCGAGATATTTTGGGGAAAGCGTGAAGAGCTAATTGATATGAAAATACTTCAGGCATGATATAGATTATTTAAACTATTTTATGTAAATATTTGCAATTGAATGATCCCTTCACTTATTGGAGAGAGGAAACTTGCCCAAGAAGTCTTAAACTTATTGTATAGCGGTCAATTCAGTTATAAGCCTTTTAATTTGTCAATTTAATCTTAAACTTTTTGATGATTTGTCAATTTAGTCATTTCGGCCAATTTTGATTAGAAATTGATGATGTAGACACCGAATATCATACGTGGCACGGCCAGTGTTGAACATGGTCAGTTTTTGCAATTTTTTAAAATTTTACTGAATTTTTATAAATTTTCTAATAGTTTTCTTTTCTTTCATTTTTTTTTTACTGTTCTTCTTCCCCAAATGGCCGGTGAGACTGTCGAGGCCTCGACGATGGTTCTCGTGACCTTTGCCTCTGCGGCGAGCATCATTGTGGCCTTCGCCTTTGTGTGAGGTGAGGGTTGCCTCTATGCACGGCGAGATCGTTGCAGCCTTCACCTTTGTGTGCAGCAAGGGCCATTGCGACCTTTGCCTTTGTGAGTGGTGAGGGCCGTGACAACCCTTGCCTCACATAGAGGCGAAGGTCGTTGAGCCCTCGCCCATGACTGGGGAGGGCATCGCGGCTCTTGCCTTTGGTCGGCAACCCCTGCCGACCCTTCAAGGAAGAAGAAATGTAAAAAATATAGAATTATTTTAAAAAATTGCAAAAATTGTTTAAGTCTATGCCAATCGTGCCATGTTGGATGATCGGCATCCATGTCATCGATTTTGGATTAAAATTAGCCGAAAAGATTGAATTAGTAAATCGCCAAAATATTTAGTACTAAATTAGTCAAATTGAAAGGTTTATGAATAAATTGTATGCCGTACAATAAATTTAAGACTTTTTGAACAATTTTCCTTCTTGGGATCATCTTGAGAAAGATTAGGAATTCATAAAATGCCAAACTTGACTACGGAATTCAGACAACAATAATGAAAAAAAAAATGAAAACAAAATCTTTGAACTAGGGGTACTCGATTCTATGGTGGGTCGGTTCCCAACCTGAAGCAGGGAATTGGACTAGAATGACCGGTTTCAAGTTTATGGAACCGTGAACCATCCAATCAATGTGGATCCACCTAAGAACTAGAACGATCAGTCTAGTTTGATTTCTAGATGGGTCCCCCCCCTTTTTTATATATTTCCAGTAAGACCGCAAGTGTTGTTACATAGTATAAACTACTACATAAGTGATATCAATAGAACAAGTTCGAGATAAGCTAAATATGATGATCATCTCCATGAACAAAGATATAATGTTCGTCAAGTGCGTGTGAGTTTGCAACAAAGTTAGACAATCATACCAATCATTAATAAGAGTTTGCCTCGAAATTTTCAAGCTTCACTTCAAATTAGGAATGGGGTAATTA
Organism: Syzygium aromaticum; assembly: GCA_024500025.1. Lineage (NCBI taxonomy): Eukaryota > Viridiplantae > Streptophyta > Magnoliopsida > Myrtales > Myrtaceae > Syzygium > Syzygium aromaticum. The sequence goes on from CM044891.1 coordinate 28,555,540, forward strand.
GGGCTTTCGGTGTGGGAGAGTAAAGACGAAGAATGAAGAGGGTTTATAGTTTTCTAATAGCAAGATTAAAAAGAAAAAAAAATTGATTCGGTCCGAGTGCTCCGAGTGAGCAGTGCACGCATGGAACTGGGAATCGGATTCATATTCACCGGTTTCAAATTTTAAGAACCGGTAATCATAAGAACCGCCTGGAATCGGTAAGTTCAATCAGATCCGAGTAGTTCCCGATTCGATTCGGTTCTTTTTGCTCATCCTTACTTTTTGGCTGGACGCTCCTGCACTCATGCCCTCAAGAGTCAAGGCTAATTACCGTTATTTATAAATATTCGATCTTCTAACTTCACTTATGACCGTCGTTAACTGCAAAGACCGCATGCCCACGTGGGCCACAATCGTGCCGTGCACCTCATATGCAACCTCTTCCGATTCGTCAATTAATCCCTCACTCGCGGGGGAGCCTAATTATCATCGGCCCAGCCAATCCGGGGCTGACACGTCTCAATTATTGCACCCCCTTAAATACGAAACGCTTTGTAGTTCTCGCCGCATCCGACAAACGAAACGCCAGTGCACCAATTAGTCTTCGGGGGGAGTTTCGTTACGATGCTTCGTCCCCACTCGTGGCTGTTTTCCAACGGATTTCCATAGGTTTCAAGGTCTTTTACTGGCTACCCCTCTCGCAAAATTGACGTTTTTCGTTTGGACCCCTGAATTCAAGAATTTTATGCAGAGAACACCCGCTGGTTCGTTTTTCACTGAACTCGTGATCAAATCTTCGAGCCACCGAACACAAAGATCGCCTCTTCTGTTATGTGATTTCGAAACTATCCGTCCCGTAAATTGTTAATAACGGTAACCATCTCTGGAATTTCCTCTTCTCTCTATATGGGTTATGTTTAGAAAGTCACTTCACACTTCTCCATATCTTCTTATGGATGGTCATGGAATATGGCTCGAGCTCCATTTTTAAATTAAGGCATTACCAAATTCAACAGAGGTTAAATTAACAGCCTTTTTTTCAGTATACTGACGTCTCTCTCGAGATCTATCTCTCGAAAGATGAGTTCTTTTACGTCTTCTCACTGGAATTAAAAGATTAGATATGAGCTAACTCAATAACCTATTTTGATCCCAAAAAAAAAAAAAACTCAATAACCTATCAACCATGCGGTGATCCAGGCGACTTGCGGGAAGAGTCTTCATCTTCTCTTTCCCTTTTTTTTTTTTCCCTCTTTTCAAGCAAATGTCTTTGATATAATGTAATTTAGAAAAGAAAAGAAGAGAAAGAGAAAAGGAGAGAAGGGCTGCTCGTGCCCCCTTCCTGCGCCTTAGCTTGGAAGGAGAACTTTTTCACAAAAAAGGGCCAAAAGCGGGAAAATGTAAAATAAGCGAATTCCAGGGGTACCGAAGAAGCAAATACCGCGAAGTGAAAGGGCTGTCGAAGAAAAAGACACAAGAACAATCCGATCCCCATTAGGAAATTCCTCTGGCGACAGTAACAGCTAACGTGCTCTCTCTCTCTCTCTCTCTCTTTGTCTCTCTCTTCAGCATCTTCTCTGCAACTGCAACTGCAACCTCCTCCTCCTCCTCCTCCTCCTCCTCCTCCTCCACCTCCACCTCCTCTCTCTCTAACCTTCCGGCGAGGCTGAAGGCGAGCTGAGCTGAGCTCTATGGAGTTTGCTGAGAATTGAGAGCGATGTTCAGGCTACGCAAGCAGAAGTCCGATGACCTGCGAGAGCTATTCGATTTCCAGCTCTCCGACCTTCAGGCTCTTCAGGTCTCTCATTGCTCTCTCTCTTTCTCTCTCTCTCTCTCTCTCTCTCTCTCTCTCTCTCCCTCTCTCTCGCTCTCCGAATACGCTTTGTCGGCGTCTCCGAGTCCCCATCCTCGCGTCTGCTGTTCCATTGATGGAAATCGGCTTTCCTCCCGCTTCCTGATCTCGCTTCGTCGCCGACTCTTCGTCGCCGACTCTCGCCGGCGTTCTACGCGTGTGGATTCGTTGGTAGCGTAAACGCGCGCGAGTGCTCGGGTCCGCGTTTGTCAAATGGAAACAGCTCTTGGGATAGCGCGCGCGGGCGGGGTGTTTAAATTTGCGGTGTTCGTCGTCTCTCTCGCTCACGGGCTGATGAGAAGATAGCGGGCGAATGAGGCGAAAGTGCTGGCTGATTCGATTAGAATTTGATTGTTTCTTTCTTCTTCTTAAAGTTTTCATGGACGCCGCTGTGTTCTCTCCTCGATGCTTGCGTTTGCTGTGCCTACTTGGTTGATTAAGGCTCCTTTTATATTCGACCACGAAAGCATGTCGGTGAGTTCGGCTGGAAATTGTCTCTGCCGACGCTGTTGAGTTCTTCGCGGCGGGAGGAGGATGGAGCAGTTACGCCACTTTTGTGTTGTGCGATGAATCAATCGAACAACTCTTAGCGATTTAATCGGGGTTGCATGTTGTCTGAGAAGAGTAATTTGACGTAATTGGCTTGCTCCGCCGCTCGGCACTTGTCATGTCATTGCTCAAGAAGATGGGCTGTGCGTATATTAGCGCACTAAGTATTTGCCAGGTTGTTGTTCATTTTCCGTAATTCCGCGAATGCGACTGGGCTGTCTTGCCGATGCTTGCTTCGACTGCACTGTAATCTTACGCTAAGGTCCTTTTTGTGTATACAGTAAAAAAGTATGCTGCAACATGCTGCTGTCTATTTCGTGCGCTCCTGCAGAAAATATATTATTACGTGTGCCATTCTTTGAACATAATATGCATTGAACAGTGGACAACCTTGTCTTGACATGGACGTGGTCTCTAGGTAGCATTAGGTCGTGATGCGACAATGTTCTCGTAAGCGCGGACTTATGAGAACAGCCTTTTTGCCTCCGGCATTCCTAGAAGTCTCGGGATGTCTATCGACGACAGTTGTCACCTTATTGATTAGCTCAAGAATATAATTTGTGCTTAATACTGATTTTACATGCTGAATCCTGAACGTAGAGGTCCGGCGTTGGCTTTGAAATGAACTTGGGAAAGAATGTGCACGAAGTGTTCAGCAATCGGTACTTGGTCTAACTAACTGAATTAGTTGAATAAATGTGTCCATTGAGTCCACGTGCTAGGGACTTCTTTTTACCTTCGTCTTTTTTCGGTTGGCGACTCCACAAAAAAAAATTGAGTTCGTTTTAATGTTTCTTTCTTCTCTAATTCACTCTCATCTCTACATATTCAGGTACCAAAAGGACGGGACAAACTTTCTTTGTCCATTATCTCATCGGACACAGGAAAAACCATAAGAAGGTTGGAAAAAGCGCCAGTCTGGAATGGAAATTGTCAGTGGTCAGAGACCATATCAGAATCAATCTGGATACCAAAGTGTGATGGCCCAAAAGATGTTGAAGGATGCCTGTTTAAGTTTGTTGTCACGACGGTATGAGGTTTCTCTCAATTAAGAGAGTTTTATCAAACATAAGGTTTTCATTGGTGAAGACTAATGTATTGAAGTTTTCATGGCACTCTTCTTTTAGGGATCATCTAGATCCGGTATCCTTGGAGAGGCGTCAGTCAATCTGGCAAACTATATTAGCTCAAAAGCTTCTGTTCCTGTTTCGTTACAGCTGAAGAAATGCAATCAAGGAACGATTTTACAAGTAAGTTTCACAAACAGATAACTTTTCCTTACGAATGCTGAACGGATTCTGTCAGCGAACACAAACTTCTACAGCATAGTCTGGCTGCTCTTGCTTCAAGGTTTCAAGGGTTGAATCAATTTGGCACTAGGCCAGTTCAATCTCCTTCAAGTTTTCAAGTCAAATTGTAGTCAAGAAAACATTCGTGCTGGAGTTTTTAGACAAAAGGGTCAAGCTTTTGCTTTTATCAAAAGAGTCTTTGTCCCCCTGTTCTTTATTCATGCTTACTTGATACGGGATCCAGAATCACATTGTCTAGAATCTGACTTGTTCGAATATGTAATCTCAGATCCTGTACCATCCCATTCTAAAGTTCAATTATTAGGTCAGCATGAGTGTACTGAGCTAAGCCACAGAATGGAAGCATGATAATCTCGTGGGTACTGGACTTTTTTGAATATTTATCTAGTTCTCTTGAACTCTAACTTTTATGTCATGGAGGACTTTCTGCTACTCTCCGCCATTGGATGTGGGCTTTCGCGGGACCATGAAAAAACGTTTTGTTGCATTGTCTTTACTCTATTTACTTCATTTGATTCTAGTTGAGCTTTGTTCAACCTAATGGCTAAGGACGTGTCTGGATTGACTTTTATTTTTTACTTATTGCTCAATCTAAATTTTGCAGCACATGTACTTTGATTTTTTCAGTCGGAAAACATAAAAACTTTCACATAGTATAAATGGTGACACGTAGATCTGCATATAGTTTTTTCACAATTTTTTTTTTATTTTTGAGTGATATTTTAAATTTTGGAGGGAAAGCAAAAAAATACTTCTAATTTTTGTTAAAGTTTAAACAAACACGGCCTAGTCTTATTCATTTAGAGTGGTTCAGTAGGCGCCAATCAGCCTTATTTTCCAACTGTAATGGGCATTCTGGAGTGTTCACTTTTCACGGATATTACTTCAGAAAGGAAACCTTCTCCGCCTCAGTTGTTCTTTCAATTTTCCAAAGACCTATTTGGAGAAGAACTTAAAAATTATAAAATGGATATAGTATTCTTCAAGGGACCAAAATGCATGTTTTAAACTTCTTAGTCACTAAACTTAAACCGATAAACCATTAACCTATTCTTGAGATATTTGCAAGTTAATCCATTTGGCGTTTATTCATAGATTTATAGCTACTCAGTCATCAAGTAATTAACAAAAAATCAGACTTGGTGGTTGAGAGCTTATTGACGCAGCTGCTCATCTGCCTTTATATTCTTCCTTTGGCAGATGAAAATACATTGTTTAACTCCAAAGACGAGGTTCGGCTTCACTCTCCTTTTGGATGTTAGAATGTTCCAGCTCCAGCTTCATAACTGAATTTGTAATAGTAACAACTCCTTCTACAGGGATGACTGGAAAGATTCAAATTCATTACTTGATGAGGCAAGCATTGACTATGACGACGTGGAAAACAAATCTGATGTATCTGACAGTATTTTCCTCCGCAGTGCTGGATCTTCGTCTAGTAATTATATGGATAGTCCATCTCATCCAGAAGAATTTGGAAAAAAGGTATTTTTTTCCTCACTTGGGATATGCGCTCTTTGAGTAGGTTTGTCCTTTCCCGAGTCTCATCAGCTATCTGCATATCCTCAGTCCCACCTAAGTTCTTCTCATATCTCACCTTGTTTTTCCTTTGTTTAGAAACATGCATGTCCAGAACATAGTGTTTTGGCTTTTGCATCTTCTATTTTCTTCTTTCTTTAAAGAACAAGATTTGGTGCCCTCAGGATTACTTGTTTTGTGAATCAAGCAATTTTGCTACGAGCATTTGCAGGAGCTATATCTCGAGTCTTTGCCTGGGAAAGGTGATATTGGTTTTTTATGTTAACTGATGATCGTCATGCTGGGTAATAGGATACATCCCAGATGCAAGAATTAAATATTTTCTGTAGCATTTCCTAAAACCTTCGAGTTTGACTCATTCCAGCTCACATCTCCTCTAACTTTGTCACAGGGAACGACGTTCTCACAGTCAGGTTCGCGTCAAAGCTTCGACTCATTGGAGGAATCATTTGTCAGGAAAAATTTGTCCCCCAGGAACCATCTAATTGGGGATACTGACAGTTTTATTGGACGACAGGATTCAACTGGATCAAGTACTGGTTCCGCTTATGGCTCCAACTCCTGTGATATTCGTGCTAAATCAAACAACTCCTCATTCAATTCAAATGTCCGGAGATCAGGACGTTCTTTGGAAAAGGAAAATGGAGAGTTCCGTCAATTTTCACAGCCCTCCATGTCACCCTTGCACAGTGGGGGTTCGTCCAAAGAGCTGCTTGAAGCTGTGGAAGTCACGGTAGAGGAACTTCAGGCAGAAGCTAGGATGTGGGAGAAAAATGCCCGAAAGCTGATGGTTGACATTGAAAAATTGCGAAGGGAGTTATTGAACCAGTCTGAGCACCAAGAAACTCTTAAGTTGGAACTTTCTGCATCACATAGAGAGTGCCACAGCCTAAAGCAGGAAATAGAGCGGCAAAAAATTCTGCTAGAAGATTTGATGATGGAACAAACAGCAATGGACAGTTTGAAGTTACAAGAAAAAGCTGCGGACAATTTTCAGAAAGAGCTGGAAGAAGAAATGAAGTTCCAAAAGGAGACAAATGTCGATTTGGCTTTACAACTAAAGAAAACTCAAGAATCCAATATTGAGCTTGTGTCCGTTCTTCAGGAAATGGAAGATACCATAGAGAAACAGAAAATGGAAATTGCAGATCTTTTATCTGCAAAATCAGAAGTCAATTTAAGTGAAAATGTTTCCACTGAGGAGATAAAATCATATGATGCACGCACACCTGATACTGTGTTTGCACAACCCACTAGTGATGTGTCTACCCATTTTCATCTGGATGACACCAAAAGTTTTAACCTCTGGCAACCAAGGTTTATGGAGAAACAGAACTCGGAAAGTGCCATGAAATTTCTGCAACCGATGTCGGAGAAGAAAGGAGATAGCGAGATTGACCAAGATTGCAAGACCAAAACAATGGTTGAATGTGAGGCAGAATGGAGAAATAAATCAACTCTGAATGAGGTGGAGATCGTGAGCATAAAAGAAATGTCACCTGAAGCACTCGATTCTCTGGTCTTTGAGGAAGTCAATTGTGAAGATGCAAGTGATACCAATCTGAGAAAGGAAATTCAATCTTTAAAGTTGAAGGTGCAGGAGCTTGAGAAAGACTGCACTGAACTTACAGATGAAAACCTGCAGCTAATATTTAAGCTCAAAGATTTGCACCCTCAGAACATGGCTACTGCTTCAAATATCGTCCCAGATGGCAGTAAAGGAATTGAAAGTTGTCAGTTAGAAATAACCAGACTGAATTCAGTAGTATCCAAGCTTCAGGAGGAACTAAAGGAGAAGGAAAATCTCTTTGAAGAATTATCTTGTGACCATAAGGGGTGCATTTATTTCCGGGATAAATGTGCTGACCTGGAGTTGCAGTTGCGGTCTCTCAAAGATAAAGGTTCTCTTTTTTATGTTGAACCATGCAAAGCTTGCACAAGAGCAGAAGACAAGGAAATTGAGATTGCAGCATTGCATCAGCAGTTGGAGCATTATCAAGAACAGCTTCAGCTTTCAGCAATCACTGCACAGCAGCTGCGGAAGCGATATGCTCTTTGTATGCCTCAAAATGTTGTAGGTAATTATGCTATAGATTATCTAGACATGCTGCAGAGTACATATAGTAGTGACCCGAAAAAACAAGATGATGATATGCTGAACAAGCTTGTGCATTTAAAAAAATTAATCAAAATAGGAATTGGAGTCTCCAAGGATGAAGAGTCGGAAGAAGATGCCAGGCCAAGAACCATGAGTGGAGATGGAGCCGGGGAAGACCTTCCTCTCTATGACTTGAAAGAAGACACTGTCTTGACTCTTGATGAGGAACTCAGAGCTCTTCACATTGAACTGGAATCGAGACTTAGAGATTTGAGTGAGGAAATGCTGGAAAACTTTTTTGAGATGGACAAGTTGAAGGCAGACAACATAGTCAAGACAGAAGAGGTCAAGATTCTACAGCATCTACAAAAGGAGTTGGAGACTCGGTTATATAATTTTGAGCAGGCAAATTCAAAGGTGGATAGTAACATGAAAGCTATTGAAAGAGGTAGTGGTGGCGACTGCAGCTTTTGTCCTTCGCATGAAGACAAGATGGTTCATGCTAGCAGCATGGGTCCACAGGTTTCAGCTGACAAGGTTATTGGAAAATTGTCAGAGCTAGAGAGTGAAAAAAATGAACTTGAAATTCATTTATCAGAACTAGAAGAAGAAAACATACGGCTATCTGAAAGGATATGTGGCCTGGAAGCTCAACTACAATATTTGACTGATGAAAGGGAGTCAAACCGTTTGGCAATACAGTTTTCTGAATCTCAATCATCAAATTTCCAGAGTGACGTGAAGAAATTGGAAACTGAGATGGAAGCGCAGAAGGCTACTACAAAACAAAGGTTACAAGAAATTCAGAAGCAGTTACTAGAAGCTCAGGAAGAGTGTAGGTATCTAAAAGTTGCAAATACGAAAGTGCAGGCTACTGCTGAAAATCTTATCGAGGAATGCAGCTCGCTTCAGAAATTAAACAGAGAGTTGAGAAAGCAGAACGTAGAGTTGCATGAGCACATTACATTCTTGGAAGCAGAACTTAGCGAATCCAACAAGGCCTTTTCTCATCTTTCAAATGAAATTGAAGTTTTAGAAGAAAAGTTTGATTCCTTGCTGGAAGAAAGCACCTTGAAAGATAAAGCCGTAAATTCTGAACTCAATGCAGTTCTTCTTGAAAACAGGAGACTGGATAACATTTTTATTCAGGAAGCCAGAACAGACGCTGTTAAGGATTCTGAAGAGGAAACTGAACATCCAGGAAGTATGGTTAATAACATCCAGTTGGATGAAGCAAAGGTGCTAGGCCTCATTGGGGAGTTAGCATCTTCCAAGCAAAACCAGGAAGTTTTGATGGCTGACCATCAAAAGCTGATAACTTTGCTTGAAGATGTAAAATCTAATGAAAGGAAACTGAGAAATGCTGTTAGAAGATTCGAGATGAAACTGAAAGCTTCTGAGTATGAGAGAGTGCAGCTTGTGGAAGAAATTTCCTGCCTTAAGGTTCAGCTACAGAAGATAGAACTGCTTCAGAATGAAGTTTTGGCTCTTAAGAGAACAATCAGCGAGACCACGTTTGATAAGGAAAGGCTGGAAATCTCACACCATGTATTACTGGCAGATTTTGAAGAAATGAAAGCGGAGAGAGAGTCATTTGTCGAGAAGATCTCAACTATGCAGAAGGCTTTGTCCGAACTAGAAGAATGCAAACATGCTAAAGTTGCCCTTCAGGAAAGGATCTTACGCCTTGAGGGAGATTTAACTGCCAGAGAAGCTTTATTTGCCCAAGAAGCTGAGCTGAAAAATGAGGTTGCTCGGATTAAGAGATCTTATAGCCAGCTCCAAAGGAGAATGAAGTGCCTGGAAGAAGAGAAAGAAGAGTGCCAGAAGAGTGCTCGAGCGGTGCAGGAGCAGGCAAAACATATGAAGGAAGTAGGACCCGATAGATGCAAGCCTGGCAATGCAAGTGGTCTTCCTGTTAGCCATATAGGGAAGCCACCACTGGTCCGTAAGATGAATTCTCCTTTAGAATAGCATTCTTTCAAATTAAGACTGCATGGATTACATTTCTAATACAGCTACAGAATTTCCAGATAAGTGAAGTGCGACAAAAGCAGTCACCTGCAGAAGCTATTCAAGGGCAAAGCTTTCCTGATGATCAAGGGCATCTAGAAGTAGATCAACTCTGCAAAGAGGTATATTTCACTAGATTTACTGCCTAGCATTTTGTAGGTAACGTTGTCGCCTTCTATGAAAGGCTGCCCATTTGTTGTCCAGCTAATTTTGTTTACGACATATTCATTTCAGAAAAATCAAAGGAGAAAGTACGCAGATGAACTAGATCTATCATTGAAGATCTCATTTCTTCAGAATGAGCTGGCTGAGGTTTTAGAGGCCAACGATATGTATAAAATGCAGCTTAAGAGGTAGACGATGGGGGTACTCCAGTTAACTTCCCTGTCAATTTTCCAGATTTAATCATGATTTTGAAGTCTATCTGAAAATTTCAGCCATTAGAATCCTAGAGACTGAAACAGCAACCGGTATGCATAGTTTGCCACAAGTATTACAGCAATATTTCTTCTGCAGAAACTTAAAACAAACCGCCATAGCCTTTCATGCCTCGAGTTAACTGGCCTTGTTTGCAACCTCATGAGAAGTCACGCATTCATTTGCTAAAATAACGAGAGAGTAGATCAATAGATTCTGGGGATGTCTGGCATGCACCGACTTTTTTAAAACTTGGGAGCCTCCTCCACCCAGCTGTTTCTAACTCGGAAGGCATTTCTTTTCAGTTTGTTGTCCACGAAAGCAAACGATCACTTGGATATGCCAAAAATCACGACAGAAGATGCATTGCTGGAGATACAACCGGGGCAGGACAAATCATCACTTGAGGAAGAGTTGATACATTTACGGGAGAGCTACCTGCACATGAGCCTCAGATATGCAGAGGCAGAGGCTCAGCGCGAGGAGCTCGTGATGAAACTCAAGGCAAGAAATGCCGAAATGAACTAAGCCAGGAACGTGCTTTTGGGTGAAGTTTGTCCTCTCTCTTGACCCATTTGCTGCTAATTTTGGATCAAGTATTCATAGTCACCAGATTAACACAATTTCTTCACATACAAGGAAACAATTGATGTAGCATTTGTTCAGGATAACAAATAGATACATGTATAGGAACAGTGCATTAGTAAGGTATAGAAGAGATTACAGGAGAGTTCTAGAGACAGTTTCCTTCTGTTGTTATAGTTTGAAGTCCCACAGTGACGGTGATATATGTAAGTTGGCAAATTGCAATTCAATTGTAGCATAACGCAGACTTCATTCTCCAAATCCATGTTTTGGCATCATCATTGTCAATGTTTCCTCTACATGATAACAAAGTGAGAAAATTCGAGTAGTCGATCAAACTTTAAATCTGTTGATTATGCAAATATACAAACGGTGTTCAACTGTACCACAGAGGAACATTCGCCTAATATTAGATATACAATTTTCCCAGTAATTTTCGGGGAATACCTTGCATGAACCCGGGTCCACTGGATCCACATGTGGAGCCCATGTTCACCTCACAAAATCAACAGATGCAACTCCTCTATCCAGTATACATGAGTCCAGAGAAGAAATTTCCGCTCTTTCGGGCTTACAAGTGGAATGCCTACAGGCCTTAGTAACTGAAGCAGACCATGCTCAGATTGTTCAAATTTGGACAACTGATCATGGCCTTTATTAATCACTTTTAAGCTACAGTAGTACTGAAATCACCGAACATCTGCATCTTTCTCATCTTTTTTGGGGAAATAAGGAGATAAGAGGGGAAAGATTTGACATTTTATTTACACATGAATGATGAATTGGCGATGCCATTTTCTTGTTTCCAATTATACACTGAGAAGCGTTCAACATATAATCAGGAGAACAGCAATAAATAAGTGAATATGCCAACATTCTCGGAGCACTGCTTCATCCAAAAGAAACTGGACATGGCTCTACTGGTCTTACCCTCCGGATTCCAGGTTCTCTTGGACACTTTCTTTCACGTCTGTCAACTGCTTACAGTATGGAGTATGCTCGAACAACCTCAACAATCGGAGCTCTACAAAGAGGGCACTTCCCTCCACCACGAACCAATTCATTTGCGCATTTCAAACAAGTGCACATGTGCCCACATCTGCAAAAGTTAATCCCATCAAATGAGTAAGTCAGTGAGCAACATATGTGATCTCTGCCTAAAGAAATATTGGGCATGCAGTTCCCGTGTAAAAGCACAACCTTCGGAAAAGAATAGGCAAAGCCAGCATACCTGTACAAGAGGGAATCAATGTGGCTGTCACAGCAAACACAACAAGTTCCTTTCCTCACATGAGCCCATCTAGACCCGTCTTCTGATGTCTCAGGACCCAAACCTGCAATATTCATGTTGTGTTGACTAGTAAGATGTAAGAACCAAACCACAGGCCTCAACCATCGGGACAATAGATAACTCCATGACTATCAAATCAAAAGCGATGGTCTTATATTCAAATATAATCAGGCAATAGCTACTTCAAAAAATTTAAACAAAAATTAAAGAATGGCGATTCCAATGCAAAAATTAGACCTTTATCACCAGCAAATCGATTTAAAGCTGCTGAGACTTCCTGTCTCACAGATCGCTGCAACTCAAGCTGCATATCCAAGCAGGCTTCCAACATCCTTTGCATGTGGCTCATGCCTTGCTGCAGGCGAGACATGTCTGTTCTAAGATCATTGATCATCTCCCATTCCTGCACCAACCAATAATTTGAAGTCAGTTGAGATTTCACTATTGCATGCCTAATGGAAACGATAGTGCGTACAACAAAGCATCCATACAACAGCAATTTTTCAATCAGCTGATTTTACCCCCAGTTTCCACATTAAAGCATTGCATAATACCACCCCTCAAACAGGGAAGCTAATTAAGTGACAAGGAAAACTGATCCCTATTCCAAACATAGCATTAGTACAAAATAACAAATGACTGCCTTTGAAACAGAGTCGAGAGTTCTTGAGCAACACCAGATGTTTCGGTGCCACTATCCAGTGAACAATTAGTCGCATTAAGCATCTCTACCAAAAGAACAACCGAGTACCCTATCCCCATGACAACTAATGAATTTCAAGGTTATAATTTCAGCCAGAAAGGTAAAAACATCAAGATTAAGTTTCTATCGACATCATACTCCAAAAAATCCCACCGATTGGAATAAGCAACATAATGCCAACGTGCTTTGATAAGGTTAATACCACATGATTATAGATATCAAAAGTACTCACAATTTCTGGTCGATGCATGCTGTGGCGAGACCATCCAGTATGGTGTAGATCCTGATGCCACAGTGGCTGTGGTGTGGGTATTGATGGTCCTGGAAGAACTCTTGGAGGTCTGTTAGTTACATCTGCTTGATCTGTCTGTAACTCTTGATCTTGACTAGGAGAGGCAGGAGTTGGAGTTGGAGCAGGCAGATTTCTTTGCAAATCCCATTCAATGGGAGCACGACCTTGCCTTTCCACATATGATTGTATCAGCTGATCCAAGCTTTCACGGAAACCACTGCGCAGAAGATTCGAAACACTCCTCCTGCATTTTAAAGGATATTAGATTTGACATAGTACAAAAGGTCCTTAAGCCTAATGGATCAAATAGCCAATAAAATATTTGTACCTGCTCAAAAGTTCCCTGAGCTCCATGCTGTAAACATTATCGTCATCAGGAGGATGGAATCTATTATACCTTCTGAGAGGACCAGCACGCCGTGCTCTAGAAGGACCAGAAGACCCTTCCGGCCACATTCCCACTGCTTCATGAGGGCCACCAACATCATGCCATATGCCCTGAGTTTGCTGCAGGTATTGTTCCCCCAAATTTGTTGGAGCTTCATGAGCCCAGTCATTGGCTGAATTTGTGGGCCAATTGCCATCCATATCAGCAATATTATCATCCCTAAACTCCATATCAGCAATGTTATCATCCCTAAACTCATTAAATTGTGCAGCAGTTTGTTGTTGCCCTTCTCCCCTCTCACCAGCCGAATTCTGTTCCCAGTTGCCACTTTCATTAGATGTATCCTGCCAACTCACACCTTCAGCACCTGCATTGTTTTCGTTGTTTCTTGCTCGATCCAATGATCGGTTACTATCATTTGCCTGGCTAGTGGATTGTAACGGTTCATGGGTTTCTGGTTGACCATCCAGTGAAGTTCCAGGAGTCCTCACATTCCTGGACTCATCATCAACATCAACAGATGCAGAATCAGACTGAGTATTAGCCTGACCACGAACAATAGTTTCTAGTCTTGAACGGAAGCCTTCCCTAATGAGGGGAACCGAGGATGGATTAAAACTTGATAAATTCATCAAAAGACTAACAACAGTACCGACATCCTTTTACCAAAAAGAAGAAAAATAATCCTGAATAGCGATGAAGAATGTGGCAATCACTTAAAAATTCTTATAGCCAACGAAATTTCTCTTTTTCATCTCTAGGGTCATCTTAGGGGAGAAAATCAAAATAGAAAGCGCTCTTTCATATTACATAAAGCCAATAAGAGTAAAAACACAGACAATCTTGGGAAGATGCCACTAACTGTGCATTTTATGATGATACTCCATTGCTCTGAAATTAAAAACTTTCATTAAAATTTAAGATCAGCATTCTAGTATCACAGAAGGAGAAGGAGAATGAACCAAAAGACTGGGTTATCTAGACATCCTACTCCTTTTCTGAGTTTATGATCTCTAAAACTGTGTTAGAACATTATTTTGTAGTTCAAACTTTTATGTTTTTCCATAATTTCACTTCCCCTCCTTGTTTCTTGTTTAATGATCAAACTTCTCATAGAAGTTGAAAGCAAAGGAATGGCTATTGGCTAAACTGTAAATTGAACGTATTTATATTCCACTTGGGAGAAAAAGAACAGCACTGTACAAACTTCTATCTCTCTATGAGCAAGATAGTTATTATGGAATCTAAGAAGGAAAGGTCAACAACTCACAAGCATTGCCAACAGCTTTGTAACCTAACTGAAAATGAATAATAACAAAACTTGAAGCTTCCTAAACATTTTCAGAAAGATGTCCTACCTTAAACCGGAAACAGTATGTCGTTGTCGCAACTGTACCAATTCACTTGCTGCCATAGAAGGAGGCCTTTCTTCTTCAACTGTTCTTTCATTTCGCAAAAATCGCCCTCGTAGTAGTGACTGGAAACATTAAACTATAACAATTCAAAAGCACAAAATGCCAGCGAAATTGCAATTAATTGTACAAGAAGGAGCTAAAAGGCAATATTACGATTCCATTACAACTCTTCCGAAAGATATCTTCCAACCCACAACAATTCTCTGCATTGCAGCACTTATGAGTACCTCAGAACTGGAAATACTCAGAGATAACCATCCAATCTAGATCGATCATCTCAATTTAATTCGACTCGCAATTTATGACTCTTGGCAATGCATGAAAAACAAACTTAGGGTAAATCATGACAAGCACGGAAAAGGAAATTTAAACATGAACAACCCCATGCTGCGGCCAAATGGATAATATCTTAGCAAAAGAAAAGACCAGTGGCCAACAAGGAAGCCTTATGACATGAACTGGTCAGAAGAATTTATGGCAGACTAACTGGCTTTAAAGCAGGAAAAGCTAGTACAGATACATAGAAGCAAAACCAGAAAATCACTACCAAGCCACTGACCTGAATACGATTACGGTGAGCAAAATCAGATACAGCCCGGTGCTCCACCAAATTTTGAAGTTCTCTTTGTCGTTCCCTCTCAACTCTCATGAGCAAATCAATCAGGGCTTGTCTTCCACGCAAACGGAGCATGTCCCGCCGAATATGCTCTGGTTGACCATCCTCGGTGTCAGCAACAGAACCTTCACGAACTCCATCACCTTGAGTACCTTGTCTTGCTCCCTCCTCCTGCTCTTCCCTCCGGCTACCACGAGCATCCCTTCTCTGGCTAGCCATTTGCACCCACTCTCTAACAATTCTCACCCTTTCGCGCTCTGTTTCACCAAGCCATTCTGCTCGTGATCTGTTGTCTCTGTGATTGCCATTCGAAGAATGGTCACCAATCCCACTCTCCATCCATCCCCGAACAATCTGCCTCACTCTCTCCCTCTCAACCTCACCAAGATCAGGAGACTGCTCCCTACTTGATCCATTATCATCCCGAGGTTCATTTTGTGTCTGATCATGCGACCAAGTACCATACTCATTCTCACTCTCACTCACATCCCCAACACTTCCCTGAATCTCAGTGCCCCTACTCTCAGACATATTGGTGCTGGACAAATTTGTATTAGGCTCAACACTCCTCCGCTGCCTCAATCTCTCCCTCACCCTTTCTCTGGCCCGACTCAGCAACTGCTCGTCCTCCAATTCCCTCCACATCTGCAAAATAGACGAAGCCCGAGTGTTCGGCTGCTCCGCAGCACCTTGCCTCAGGGAAGTCGGTGACTGAGACTCCCTGAGGAACGACGCATCAAGCATCGATACGGTCTGCAAACCAGCCAATGCCATTAACTCAGACTCCCTATTTCTCCTCTCGATGGTCGTGATCATTTCCTGGGCTTGTCTAGCAGCCCACCTGCTCAAAATGCGCGAATGGCGCCTCCTTGCAGCCGAGGACTCAGCCAGGTCATCGCCCTCGAGCTCGGACCTTCGTCTCCGCCTCACCAGCTGGTCGCCCTCATCATCTTCCTCGTCGGGCGTACGCGTCGAGCTACACGAGGCAAATGACATACAGTCGTCCAAGTGACCCCGCATGAGCTCCTCCAGCCCGCGCTCGAATTCGGAACAAACATCGCCGGTCGACTCGGGCTTTTGCTGAAGCGGTTGAAAATCAGTCATCTTTCACCCTATCCCAGCCTTCCCTACCGCCACACGCCCCAGTTACAACCTATAACACGTCCCCTTCCGGAAAAAAACATTTTTGCCCGAAACCCTTCATTTCGCAATTCCAAAGAAGGAAGTTGTACAATTCACAGAAAAGCAAAAAAAGCGCTCACCTATCCGCAGAAAACAAAATGGTTACAATCGCTCTCCAAAGCGAACCCCGGAAATAAAAAATCATCAGAAATAGTATGCCCTAATCAGAACGAGGAGTATGACGACGAGTGGCGGGGCACCTCACCTGACAAAAACCCACCGGCGTCAAAAACACACAATACATTCGAATCGGGCACCCGGAATCCGGAAACGCGACCGAATCCCGAATTGCCGCATCGCGTCGGTGATCGAGCAGACGGAAAGAACCGATTGATGGCGGAGCGGAATTGAAGCGTGCCTGCGAAGCTCCCTCTATCCGCGTCGTCGTCGCAGCGAGAGGAAACGGAACCGACAAGCCAATGGAAGATGCAGAGGCCGAAGAAGAAGAAGAAGAAGAAGAGGAAGGAGAAGATGAATGGAGATTGTGATTAAGTTAAGGAAAAGGAGAGATTTTTAGGTTTTTAGAACATGAAAAACCAGAGATCAAATCAATTGAATCGTGTCGCCATTATATAAAAGCTCAAGGGGAAAATTTTACCTGAGAGGAGAGAGAGAGAGAGAGGGATGAGGAGGGATTGCCACGTAGGCGCTGCTCGCGTCTAGCGGCTTCGTCGAATTAGGTATTGCCACGTGGCCCGCTTTATTTAGGACATGTACGTATTGTTCGCCGTAATCCTGCACACGCTCTCGATTTTTCACCCCGCTCCTTTTTCGAATATTTTCCCCGTCAAAAAATTGCCCGAATGCTTGGCTCGAAAATTCAATGAAAAAATGGAAAGAACAATAGAATGTCGACATTCTCAACAACACCCGAGTTTAAATTGGAAAAACTTAATTGGTCAAATGAGTAAATGTTTTTAACGATTGAAAAAGAGAGAATACAGAAAGTGAAATGAAAAAATAAAAATTTACCAAACAGATAATGGATGCACCGTCGTACAGATGAAAATTGAGGCTAATAATTATAGGGCATGCACATTTGACCACACATTACGCACAATGTCTTGTTTTCTGCTCAAATTCAAATGACCGTCGAGAGTAAAAATGTCGACTTTTAAAAATGAAGATAAAAAAATAAATGAAAAAAACCCTTTTTTGGCAAATGCGAGTTCACCCACGATCGAGGTTTCTACCCAACGAATAAGGACAAACGGCAAAAATACATCATTCAGAAGACAAAATGTCTGTTGACCCCTGTACACAATGATCACGCCTATGTAGAGATTACAGAAGCTAACTCTATTTCCTTCTATTGATTTAACTTATCCTTCGAATATATATTAAAATAAGCCACTATTCTTTTCAATTTCCACGTGGCAACTAATAGTGGGTCAAGTGATCAGATCAACCTTTCTAACCCCGCCCCCCCCAGTACAAGTTCCGAGACCAAGTGCCAAAATTGCATTGCATGTGAACATTTTCAATCAGTACAATCCCACCTTTAGTGGCTTTCATGATTAAATTTATCTTAACCTTTTTTCTAATAGGACACGCAAAAAAAGGGGGGAACTTTAATCTAATCTTATATTATATGCTCCATAATAATACAAACAATAATTTATAACCATATCTCTTTCGTGATTGGAGGGCACGGATTCCTTAAACCCTGCTGCTCTTTTTTACCCCCCCCCCCCTGGAGAAATCAAAAGAATGTCATCATCAATACCATTATTCAAATAAAGAAAATACCATTATTCTAATGGTTTAGTAATTAATTTAATTAGAAAAATACTATTGGTTGCAGTCTAGATGAGGCGTTCCATTTGCGATGGTGACACATTGGAGGCACAGAGCGAGGGGGTTATTAATTTATTTATATTATAATCTCGAAACATGCATCATCTCATCGCTTTACATACCTTTTTTCGATAAAATAACAAGAAAAAGAGATAATTACTGGTTAATAATTACTTTGAGATTATGACTTCTCAGCAATTGAAAAGGGGTTATTTGTTTTATTAATTGGCCTTTCTACTTTGTCAATGCTTTACACACTAAGGTCATGCACCTATATTGATATATATACATATATACATATATATAAACACACACATTGTTAATGCACTTTTTTCCTCGGGTTTGAAAAGAGACCACCGCATAATTGATGCGTAATTAAATCTACTCTTTCCTTTTTCGTTACTCTTTTTGATTGAGATTGGCAAGAAAGGAAGCGTGCGAAAGAAGCAATAATTGTTAATTAGATGTGTGGATAGATTTTCTATGGTGTGTGATCTTTGCATCTTCTTGTGGAGCCACTGGATTTATATGGGCTAGAAAAAGAAAGATAAGCATCTTAGGTTTATAAAAATGCCAACTTGGAGCCATGATCAAATCGGGGATATTAAGGGTTTTTGGGTTTTAGGCAATAGGCGTGCGGCCCTGATCCAACTATTTGAATCTCATTATATCGCCAATAGACATGCGACCTTACTAGTAAAGAAATTGGGGGGTGAAAACGCTAGTATCACAGATGGTAGAATTAAAGAATTTTTTTTGCTTTGCCTGTGTTGCCTCTCTCGCTGACGATATATGTAGTTATGTGTGTAATTACTAATTAACTAACTAAATCAATGGTCAAAAAATGACTTGTGTAAGAATAATTACACAATCGACGCGTCGTATAAGAGGCGGATGAGGAAATAAGTGCCAATTTCTATTGTTAAGCTATAGCTGTATGCATAACTCCGTGACAATCAAACAAGAGACATAAAAGTGTAGAAGAGGATAAGCAATTTGAGAACATGAAACTATAAGGGACAATTAAGCGAGATTAGAAGTTTTATCTCACCAATGAAATTTTGGCTTGCTTAATAAGACAATCTCATTAGTACTTGAGAAGATAATATTTCGATATTATGTGAATCAATCAACGCTGGGTGCTTTAGATGTACTTATTGAATATAATTGTGCGAGGAGTACTTGAAACAAAGCTAATGTGGATTTTTCAATGCATATTGTCTTATCGAGTCAATGAAAACAAAGAAAATGGTTTGTGATTTGATAATAAATCATAACAGAACTCACAACAAAGTGAATCAATGAATAGCATAGCTTATCAACTAAACTACAAAGATTTGCTCTTCCAATTATTGGATCTGTGTTTGTTCAACCTGTCCTAGTTGTCTCCGTACGGCGATTGTGTAGAGAAATCCGATCCTAGGTGCGCACCGCCAAATGGCAACGCCGTAATAATTGGAGAAGGAATTTTTGGCGTATACCCATCACTTACGATGATACGAGATCTAATAATCGACCGCCGATTATTTTAGTTGACAGATCAGTTCTTATAAAATGGGTGTGTGCTTAACCATATTGGTACTTTATTGATCCTCTTCGTTATCTAGATTTTGCTTTGTTTTTTGGTATTTTAGGCTTTGCTTTGCTTCAATTTGCTTTACTATAAAAATTTATGTACATCTCATATATCATTTTGAGCAATGGATACAATTTTCTTTCAACAAAAAAATCCTACAGTATAAACTCATTATAGAGAGAAATAATTAAAAGATAACCACCGAGAATTTGCTCTAGTGGCCACCGTTTCCACAGGGAGGTGGGGAGTTCGAAGCTCCCCTCCTCCGAATAGGGGAGTTTATGGGGTTTCTCCAAGTGTGCCCATTACATCCTCGCCAAGCTATTCATATAGACGAGTTCTAAAGTCTAGGAATACACTCGATAGATAAAAAAAAAACGAATTTTGTAATGAGGAGAAGAGAATTCTAACAATATAAAATCATAGGTGTTAAGTTTCTAGATGTATTATATATAGTTTTCACAAATGGTTGAAAGGGTATGAATAAAATATATATATTTATATTTATATTAAACGCACATAAGAAGCATAGAAAAGGCCAATTGCATAGGCACAAATAGGTACGAATGAAGGACTATTGAAGCTACACGTGAAAGTCAACATCATCTCAACAAGTCATATCCATCTAAACCAATCAATACAGAAGAACATAGAATAATACCAGGATGAGATAAACGAGAAGATCGCACGCACGAACCGCCAAATCCGAGGACAATGATATGCGTGTGTCCACCGGAGTTATGACAAAGAACGAATCGGGATGCGAGAAGCGGTGGCGTGCAGCCATGTTAGGTTTCCCGTCACCTCTCCATGATGATTCATCTCTCTCTCTCTCTCTCTCTCTCTCGTTCATCCCCATGCAGAGAAAAAAGCTGGCTCGCAGCTTCGTGGGGGACTCTTCTAGGGTTTCCTGAAGCAAGGCTCCATCTCCAAGAAGCCAAGAGAGGTCGTCCCCCTTTTGAACCGGGATCTGTTGTTTCTACTCTTGGAGCTGCGTGTGTTCACGGGAATATTTGCTCGATATGTCTGTGATCTTCGGTCGGTAATGGCGGCTTCTTTAGGGGACAGGCCACGTCTCGCTTCGCTTATCTTGATCTTCTCTCGAGTTTTTTGAGTCTCCCAGGTGGGGGATAGATATATGTGATGGGTCAGAATCCTATGCTGCAAGATTATAATTTCAACCAGTTATTTTCCCCCTTTTCCCTGGAGTTTTAGTTTCTTTTTTGGTTTATTTGTCCATGGGAATTCGTAATGAAGGGAGGAAGAAGAAGGGCTGAGCGATTCCGGAGATCAAGCTTGATTTAGGAGCTAGATGATGCCATCTTCCTTAGACGATTCGAGGTTATTAGGGTGATGCTGTCAATTAGAGTACTATCAAATTTTAGTTGATGTATGTGATGAGAATGAACGAGAGTGCCAAATTGTAATGTAGAGTTGTGGTAAAGATGTTTCTGGATATATCGAACCGATGGAGGGAACATGCTCATCCTCGTCCAGATGAAGAATGCCCCGTCGAAGATAACATGATCTAGACACACTTGTATCCGTTGGATACAGTTCCTTGAATTGATTCGAATTGTTTGTGTATTAAGTGGTGCAGCAGACTGTTATTGAGTGTTGAGCTCACTTGTAATTCGTCGCATCATTCATTACAACGATTTTGTAAGCCACTAAACTTAGTATATCTACATTAGCGTGTAAGGAAAACGACATAAATAGTCCCTGAACTTCAATCAAATATATAGTGTAGTCCCTAAACTTTTAAATTTATTTAATACAGTTCTTGAACTTTATCTCAATGTACAATGCCGTCCTTAAACTTTAAATTGTTTAATGTAGTTCATGAATTTTTAATACATGTTTAATTTAGTTCTTAGATTATATGTTATGTTCAATATCGTCATTCCATTGAACATTTGCATATAATTCAAGCACAATATTAAATATTTTCATGTAGCCCAGAGACTAAATTGAACATGTATCAAAAGTTTACGGACCGCATTGTACATTTATGTAAAGTTTAGGGACCACATTGAATAAATTAAAAATTTATAAATCATATTATATATTAGGTTAAAGTTTAGAAATTATTTATGTCATTCTCTTTAACTGTGCATATGGATACATTCTTGATACTAGTGGACTCTTTATCGATCCAAGAGTCAAGTTTTTACGGGTCTTACTAGGGCAAGTAAATAAACAGAAAAAAGAAAGATGCGCGGTTCCACTTTTGTTGCAACCTCCGGTATCCTTTTCACGTGTCGTTTCGGACGTTGCTATCCCCTTATCTTTCTTCCTATTTCCCTAAATACGAACAATTCAAAGGAAATGGGCAATGCTGATGTGATGCCGTAACAAATGGAATCGGACAACTCACCCGAAGGACACTGTAGAAAGAGGAGAAAACTATTTGACAACTTAAAAGGGATCATGGGACGACCTCGTTGTTCACATGCCATCAACATCATCAACGATCTCACTTCGTTGCAATTCCGGTGTCGCGTTCCATGTATTCCCACAGCCGCACCTCATGGTTTATCCATGATTATGAGTTCTAATTGCGACAAATCCTTATTCGGTAAACTTCAACGGATCTCAAGAGGAGCCAAATTAAGAGTAGTTGATTGAATATGAAACCGATTTTTCCATGAGATTATGGTACTGTACTCTGCATCCAAGAGATCAATTAGTAAGTTATATGATATATGATTGACAGTCAAGCTCATTGAACAAGAGTGACTATTAGTCTATTAGTTTTACAGCGAATAGAACCCTGGCATCGTGCAATACTGCGCCATGCCTTTTAGGCACCATAACACAATGTAAAAGAGATGGGTAATTAACCTGAGCTAGAACTCGGGTCATCGTGGGAAGTCAAATGGAATCAATAGAAGATGAAGCATCCGCAATCAATTTTATGCATCCTAATTCGTTTAACGTCATTTCATGAAACCAAAAGCCTTCTGTCGGAACATTTCCCTGTTCATGGAAGAGCAATTATCAGAGTCGACAGACAATCTGCCGTTGTTCTTATCTCATCTCAGGACGTAATCAACAGCATCATATATTCATATAAACTTCTATTATATAAGGATCATGTAATTGTGGTCCGTCGCACATCAATGGATTACGGTAATAAGTATATGCAGACGGAAAAGCGCTCACTTCCGCTTGGGAGGAGGAAAAGCAAAAGTAACCGTGCATTGTTTAGCAACTTTTGGGAAAAGTAAAGGAGAAGTCTTAAATATTTTGTATTTGTGTCAATTTAGTCATAAATCTATTTTTGGTATCAATTCAGTCCTAAACATTTTATTTTTATACCAATTCAGTCTTTCCGGCTAATTTTGATTAGATTTTTCTGACGTGGACGTCAATCGGCTTACATAACACCACCAGTGATGACGTTGATAATTTTTTATAATATTTTTCAAATATTTTTAATATTCTTTTTTCTTTCTTCTTCCTCCGATTGGTCCGGTGACCAATTGGAGGCCAGGGTCGGCCTTTGGCAAGCCTCGCTAGCGGCTAGCGAGGCTCACCTCACCCTCACCAGTGGTCACCAGGTCGCGACCTTCGACCTCACGGCCTCTACCTACAACTAGGAGAGGCATTACCTCGCCAAATTTGGCAAGGTCAAGTCTTGCCCATGGCCGACGTTGCTTGACCCTCTCTAGCCCAGCGCGAGGCCGCCCTTGCGCTAGGCTAGCATGGGTCAAACCCCTCCAGCCATGGGCGAGGGTTTAAGCCTTCGCTAGTGGGCGCGAGGTTGCAGGTGAGCCTCGCCGGCCCTGGCCTCCAACCGGTCGCTAGACCGGCGACCGACGGGAGGAAGAAGAAATGAAAGAAAAAAAAAAAAGAAAAGAAAAAATTTAAAAAAATCGAAAAAAAATAAATATTATTAAAAATTATGACAGTACCACACAAGTTCTACGTTAGCAAAATCTAGTCAAAATTAGTTCAAATGATTGAATTGACATAAAAATAAAAGGTTTAGAACTAAATTGACACAAAAAAAAATTTATAACTAAATTAGCACTTCTGCAAAATGTTTACGACTTTTTCAACACTTTTCCCAGCAACTTTGGAACTAAGACATATCCTAGAACTGTTGAAACCAATGGGATCTGGCTATGATCATCAATGCACTCAGTTTATGCCAACATATCATGATAAAGAAACTTTTAGAAGCGGAACTCGACTCATTTTCCTTCCAAAGTTAAATGTAAATTCATGAAGTGATGTACAATGCTCAATCCACACAGCAAAATTAAGATACAATTTGCCTTTTGTCTCCTTTGAGGCGGTTGCATGGTAATAAATCACATCGATCATGCCATATTTTAATCCTTTGTCAGCCTAAGTGCCAGAAAACTCAAATAACTTATCCAATTGAATAACCAAATGGAGTAGAAGAAAGCGGAGATGAGATACAAGTGCAACGCGAGGATATAGGAGGGCCTGATTCAAACAGCTTTTGCAACATACTGCAATTTCAATGACAGCGTTCTGTGGAACAAGTGAAGCATAATCCATGTGAATGTCCAAAGAAAAGCTAGAACAACGCTATACACAAGTCGCTCGCACTAATTTCGATGGCTAGCCTTACGAACTAAAAAAAAAAAATTGCATATGCTAAACCAGAACGACCGTTGGATCCTACAGGACTAGCAACCTGTGCTTGACTCACATAGGCAGCCAAGTTATCAACAGAAACAGTAGCATGTGCAGCCTTCTACCATTCAGATTTTACCCGTTCCAAGAGGCTGCCTTGAGGTGTCACCAGTAGCCCATGCTTGATAATCTTTCACAAGCTACACAAGAAGACGAGCACATGAGTACAGGAAAAAGCAAGACATTTAAATTAAGAGAAAAGCAAAAAGCAAGTGTCCCAAAAGTTTCATTAAATTATCCTGTCCAGGAGGCAGTGGCAAGCCGATATGAAGGAGTAATAATTCTTATGGAGAGAGATCTCATAAAAAAGCTTGTCTTGGCAACAAACTCGCAGGTAAATATTCCTGTGAGGGGATAAAGCAACCATAAATTTTATTGGATCATAGTTTAGACATGGTCATAAGAAAGAGTTACCCTCGGCGTATCTGGTGATAACTATGATTTTCCCGCCATTCTAAATCAAGAGACTTCAAGTGAACATCTCCGTATTTATAGGCCAGAAAGAAGGTAATTTCTATGGATTTAGAGACTAAAAAGATAAGCCAGTAGTGCTTACAATTTAACTTCTAGATCCTGGCAAATCTGTACTCCTTATACTGCAGCTTTTTCTAACCAGTTCAAAGCGAGGAGACTAGGGTTGAAGCGAATCTAAAGACTAGTCTAAAAGCAAAGATTATTGAAGAGCATATAACAACTGCTCACACTCTGAGTAGAGTAACTGTAAGCTCCTCTTCTGATTCCATGGACAAATAACGAGTCCTTAATCTATTGCAAGCATACCAATATTGTGTAGGCACTTATCTCAGAAAGTTAATAATTGC
Organism: Syzygium aromaticum; assembly: GCA_024500025.1. NCBI lineage: Eukaryota > Viridiplantae > Streptophyta > Magnoliopsida > Myrtales > Myrtaceae > Syzygium > Syzygium aromaticum. The sequence continues at coordinate 28,580,634 of CM044891.1, forward strand.
GATATTTGTCGACAAGTAACATAGTGCTACCATAACAAAAGCCTCAATGATCACAGCTAATGTTTCTTTAGGCTTTAGCTCCTCAGCTGGATAATTAAGCAGTTTTAAAGGGGAGCTTTGGCATTTGTCTCTTAGCCAGATTATCAAGGTGTTCAATTCTCATTTCATTTTCTCAGCAATGTTGCAAAAAGCTAAGCAATTCATTAATGTCTGCAGGCAATTATTGATGACTCCATCAATCAGTTCACTTCAATCCTTGGAAAATTGTAAAGTTCCAGCAGCACACACTGCAATAAGTAAACCACGCGGATGCTTTTCCATTACTCTCAAAGGAGGCAATAGTATCACGTACTCCTAGTTCCCAAGCATTTTCAATCATTTGAAACAAGCACCTCGATGTTTGACATAATCAGAAGGGCACATAGTAGTGCCATTGCACTCCTTCTGAAGCAGTTTGACGGAAGTTAAGAGAAACTTTTACATGCAGTAATCAGAATATCTAAATCAAAACCTGGGTCATAAAGCGTGGAAGCATGATCCTGAGTATTTGCTCGAGAATTTGAGTGCCACTTGATTCAATGGCTTGCACTGGAATAGCTCGAAATGCAAAAGGGATGTCAATGCTGACCTGTTTTTGGCAACAATTTGAAGTTTTCATTTTAAGAATCTGTAAGTATTCTTTCAAGAGTCTGCAAGACAATATAATGTTACTACTAGAAAGGAAATATGGTAGAAGCACCTCAATAGTTGTGTCTGAAGTGAGTTGCTGCAGTGATGATGTCCTTCGATTGCTATCACATGATATTCGGTTCACCATAGAAGCTGCATGCCCATACGAAATCAGTGTCAAAGTTCTCCTGGAAAAAAACATGTATACCTAAATTTAGAGAGACCATTCATTGCTTTTGCAGTTCTTGGATAAAGAAACCAAACGAAACAGATTGCTAACCAAGAACAACACAAGACATGCCAATTAAGCAAACAGAGTTGCTCATATAAATTGCCATATCTGATGGTTATTTTCAACAAAGTTCTCACAGTTTAAGCAAAACAAAGTTGCACAAAAAATCGGAACATGACAATCAAGACGTGAACATGTTCCTCGGCAGCAAGAACACGACAGACTGCTGATGATGAGTAACTTCTTCTTTGACATGGTTAACATCCATTTCTAGAGTACACATAAGAGATGCAATTGAGACACAGATAAAAAATAACCAAGAGGACAAGTTAATTTATGTAGAATTACAATTGCACTCTTATCATGTTGATCACATAAGAAGTGGTAAATCAGGCAATCTTCTGCTGAGCTAACTTTCAACCAAAATTGACCAAAAATAGTCAAGACTCAAGTGATTTATATCCCAAAAGCACTTCAAATTTGTTGAAGTTGAAACATAAAATCGAGAAACATCTTACCATCAAATTTATCGTTCTGAGCAGCAACAATCGGTGAGCCCTCAAGCTGCAAACAGAGAAAAAAGACCGCATTACAACCAAATGCCCTACTTAAGAACCACACCTTCAAACGTGTACACGAGTCAATATGGAACCTACTTGGCCGGTGTCAAATTTTCATAGCTCGAAATTTGCGTTTCCAAGCAAGTCTCGTCTCAATTGCGCACGCAAATCACACATTGAACAAACCAATCAAATCAGACATTAACACACAACAGGGAGCACACACCTTGCATGACAATAGCTCAATGCAACAGCCATTGGGCTGCTCTTCCACCCTGACCAGCAAAACAGGGCACACCTCGAACGCGAAGAACTTGAACCTATACACATAGCACCGGAACGTGTTCTCATCCACTCTCTCGATCCTCTCGGCGTCCAACACCGAGTACTGGCTCGCCGGCAAGCTCATGTAGTCACCTACAAAACCCCTAACACCAATCACGCAACTAGCACGACTAATCCAACGACACGCACGCCGGCATCAAAATCAGAAACCAACTGAAAAGAAACTATCTCCAACTGTCACTTACTCAAGGGCCGGTCCAGCTGCCTGACGGAGACGGACTCTTTCCTCCGGGCGACGAACCGGGCCTTAGGGCTGGAGCTCGCCGAGACGCGGAGCGAAGGAGGTCGGGACGAGGATGAGCCGGATCCGCCGCCGCCGCCGCCGCCGTCGGAGGAAGCGAGGCGGAGGGCGTGTCGGAAGGAGAGGAGGTTCCGGGGGCTCGCGCGCGGGCCGGAGGCGGGGGAGAAGGCGAGGGAAGGGGGAGAAGCGGAGCCCGTCGCCGCCGCCGCCGCCATTTCCGGTGGAGAGCCGGTGCGTGCTGATCGCTCGAGCGGTGGTGAGAATTTCAAGCGGGAAGCAGCAGCATCGCGAGCGGAGCAGCGGAGATGGGAACGAGGAGTGTGTGCTGTACACTGTTTAGCTTAGGAAGCGGTGGCCTAGGATGATTGGGTAGGCGCTCGCAGTCTCTGATTTTGGCTATTTCCGAAACAACAAAAATTTCTTTTCGGAAAACAACCAAAATATAAAAAGTATGTTTGTGGTCGCATATTTATCTAAAACTTTTTTTCGTGACATATTTACCCGAGTTTTGACACGCCGGCAAGTTCATGGTGTCTGCACAGAGGAAACGGGCTTATGCGCCGGCCAGCTCAGCCCCAAGTACGCTCATCGTGACATTTTTACTTGAATTATATTTAATGTGATATATTTATCATAAACTTTTTCTTATGATAAAAAATTTAAAATTTATACATATGTGACACATTTACTCTTTGTTAAGGTTCCTTATAGATTTTTCGATCAAAATAAGTCATTTTTTATTTCACTTAAGTTACATGGACGCCGTGTTGATATTATTTGCTTTTTACGCATTTATATAGGCAGATTTTTAACGGTTCTTATTAACAGAACTTTAACGGAGAGTTTTCTTAATTCTTAATTTGGTTTCCTTGAGAATCAGGAACCGCAGGTTCTTAAAAGATTGGAATCAGTTTGAGACTCACCAAAACCTGGAACCAGACCGATTTCCATTGGTCCAATTTTTTATTCCAGGTTCTACCCTAGAACCATACTCACCCCTATTTCTATACATTCATTCACTAGCCGAGATCTAGACAACGGGCTTGGTAACTCGCTTAGCCTGCTCGATCCAACAAGGCTCAAACTACAATTTTGGCAAGCAAGCTTTCTCCTTGAGCTGAGCACATAAGCCCGTTTTGGCCCAGTTCCTTTGTGTAGAAAAATTTACGATTTTTGCATTTGTTGTGCAGAAAAATGGCGAATTTAGGAAATATTTTCTTAAAAAGAATCAATTGTGTCGCTTATAAAAGTGTATGAATGGAAAATATTTTCATTGCCCCCAGTAATATTTAGACATAAATTATTATCAATAAGGATAACATTTTTCTATCGACTAATTATTTCAAGTAATACAAGTAATTATTAAATTATTCATCTTTCTCGAAACAAACGAAGCATAAATTGAATGTGGCAAGTCCGATTACTTAGCTTGTTGTACATAAATTCTTCAATTGCTTAATCACTGTGTCCCGTTTTCTTGAAATATAAAACTAATGAAAACCAGGCACGATGTGTAAGAATTTGCTTTGCTATAACAAATTTAGGCTCTTCTTTCTTATAGTGCTGTCAAGGAGTTTAGGCCTCGTTTGGTTCAGCATTTGGAATGCTCATTTGGGCTTTAAAGTCCTTTGGCAAAATGTAAATGGTGTTTGATAACTTTTTTTACTTACTTTAAAGAGATACAATTGCATTTGGAATGCTCTCTAAGGGACCTTTAGCCAATGCAAAGGTGAATGCGCTTTAGGAAGTTGCATTTTTGGAGTACAACTTGCATTGTTCATCTTCCCCAGACCAAGGTCCGACGATTGGTGACTACTACTTGAGGGCTAGCTCGACCCCAGCGACCACTGCCTAGGGGTCGCGCAACCGTCGCCAGACCTTAGGCGATCACTATGGTCAAGCGACCCAGGCCAAGCGTTGTCTGGGTCGTGCGACCTGGGCGATCGCCGCCTAGGGTCGCCAAACCTCAGGCATCGCTTGGCCTGGGTCACGCAACCTCGGTGACCGCTTGAGGTTCGACGACCCTAGGCGGCGGTTGGTCGGCGATTAGAACTGGTCGGCGGTGGTGGCCAGTGGTTTGGCTCCATTGGAGGTTTTTTTTTAAATATTAGCAAAAGTCTTTTAACCCAAATTGATTTTAAAAAACTCTTACCAAACACTACTGACATTTTGAAAAACCTATTTAGGTCAAAGGTATTTGTATTCCCTCAAATGCATTCCCTCAAAGTCAATTCAAATGAGCCCTTAATGGAAGAAGTGGATGATGATGATGTTATGTGGAAGATCCCCGTAGCTTCTCTGGTCACTAGTACGGGTAGGGTTAGACATAGAAATTACGCGTGTTTGCTTTATGTACAATCAAAATTAGACGATATTAGGTCGTACAAAAATGCAAGGGAGGCCTTAGATTGAACAACGGATTCGTTTCCATTCTCAACACGACGAGCACATTTACCAATTATGCATAGATCAACGACCTAATTTAGCAAGCCATCTTATATTGCGACGACTTTTGATCCGGTCCCTTATCAAAGACAGAAAAAGTCTTATGCGAGTTCATTCTACGTGGCCAGCACATTTGGCCCCCGAATTTGTCCACGTTGCATTGTAATCTCACTAGTTAATATTTAGATAAAAACAACTTAAACACTAAAACTGCGAATAACAACCATTCTGTTTTAGAAATCAATTTCTGATCAGAAATTGATTTTTTTATTTCTGTTCCTAGAGGAATTTTTGAGAAAAAAACACGTTCGATAACGATACAAAATTTATATTCCAAAAATAGAAATTTGTTTGATAACAGTATAAAATTTCTTTCTCTTAGGTGGTCGGAGAGTGGATGGCGGGCAACAGACGGCAGGCGGTGGACAATGACAGTGAATGGTGAGTGGCGGATGGCAGGGGGAGGCGGTGGTGGACAACAATGCGGTCAATGCGGACGATGGTGGTCGGAGGCGGCTAGCGATGGGAGGAGGGCAGCGGCGGGAGGAGGGCGACTGGTGGCAGAAGATGGTGGATGATGGGAGGCGAGTTGCGGCGGGAGGAGGGCGATCAGAGGTGAGAGCAGTGGTCTGTGGATGGTGGGTGGCGGCCCATGACAGCTAGTGGTGGGAGGTGGGCGGCGGTTGAAGACGGGCGACGACGGAAGGAGGGAGGCCGATCGAAGGTGAGAGTAGTGGTCGGTGGATGGTGGATGGATGCCCATGACAGCCAGTGGTGGGAGGTGGGCGGCGATCGAAGACGGGTGGCGACAGAAGGAGGGAGGCCGATGGCCAGCGACGAGAAGCGAGCGGCGGCGAGAGGTGGGAGCAGTGGCCGGTGGACAGCAGGCGGTGGCCTACAACGGCGAGCGGCGAGAGGTGGGCGGCGAGCGAAGGCAGGTGATTATGGGAGGAGGGAGGCGGGCGGCAGGAGACGGTGGTGGGTGGCGGAAGGCAGGCGGCAGCTAGAGGGGAGCGACGGTGGTGGGTGGTCGCGGGTGGTTGCGGCCGACAAGTAGGTAGTTATGAGCGGCGAGTAGATAACCAGCTAGTAGAGAGGACGAGTAATGAGAATAATTTTAATTTTTCATTTCTATTCCAGAAATAGAGAAATAAAAAATTTTAACTTTTTATTTCTATTTCAAATCTATTTGAAATAGAAAAATAGAATGGTTACCATTCGCAGCCTAAGATATCATGTTGCAAGAGGAGGGAATCTTCGCAGCGAAATAAAAGAAAAAAAACAATTTCTATACAATAAAATTTTCTCGGGGAAAACAAAAAAAAGCGAAAACAGAAAAGAAAAAAACAGAACAAAATATCCACGGAGGACAGTAGTAGGCAGTTTTCTCTACAGGATAGGGGAGTGAAGCAGCCACGGCTCGGCTCGGCTCTGAATATTTCCCCTCTTTTTTTTCTTTTTCTTTTTTTCTCTCTCTCTCTCTTTTTTGTATGTTTTAGAGAGGAATTAGAAAAAACCGAAAACCCGCGACGACTCTTCCTCGCTCCGAAATTCACCGATCCGCACCGACGCCATTGCCAATCTCTCTCTCTCTCTCTCTCTATCTCGCTCGCTCTCTGTGAGTTCGCACGTTTCAGCTTTGACCTTCTCCTCCATCATCTTCTTCTTCTTCTTCTGCTGCTGCTGCTGCTGCTGCTTTCCATCGCCATTTTCGAATGTTGCTTCTGGCTTTTTAGCTCACATTCTCTCTCTCTCTCTCTCTCTGATACGGTAGATTATAGGCAGGTATTGAAACTGCGTCGCCGGAACGAGGGGATGGAGTCGAACGAGTCCTCGTACGTGTCGTCGCCGGAGCTCGGGCCGAAGCGGTCTTCGCCGCCGCCGCCCAAATCCCCGACCTCAGGTGCTGTTCCCTTTTCCCTTAACTGACCCGATCTGCTCTCTCCTCCGGCTGTTTCCGCGAAATCGATCCGCGCGAGGGGCTTGGTTAGGTTTTAGCGGTGCCGGTCGTCTTGCGGATGTCGTGGTTCTGAATGGCGGTTGGGGGTGGGAGGGGGGGGGGGGTAGGGAGGCCGTGCTTTTGTTTGGCGTTGATTGTGGAAATGCGGATGCGCGTTTTAAACCCTAAGCTGAGCTCTTTGCTTTTGACTCCGGAGGTGAATGTAGGAGAGAGAAAGAAAACTCTTGCGGTCATGAGTCGTTCAACTTTTATCCGTTTGGGGTGTAGTGCTCGATGTGCTCTGGTTTATCGGAACCGTGCGAATTATTCATGCAGTTGCACGCAGACAAGGTTCGAAGTAGGGGGAAATTAAAGGGCGGCTTATGTCCCTAACGATTTCATGTATTTGATGCTGCGAATTTTGATGACTTTCTTCGTTTGTATGCTTAATTGTACATGCATATGGCAATGGTCCAAGGAGATCTCACGTCCCATAGCAAAAATTAGTATCTATTGGCCCTCCTATCTTAATTTAATTGGGGGATGACTGGCAACTTGTGTTTACGCATAAATTATCGCCTCTATGTGATACTGAATAATCCCTGTAGCTGTTTGCTGAGCACTCACAAATTTTACTCTCTAACTCGGTAATACTTTTTAAGTACCCTTGCTTTGGCTATAGTTGATTTCCTCGAGAGTAACTGATTAAGCTTTATTTTTAGATCATAAAGAGAGGGGTTTGTCACATGTCATTCTTTTACATCAGGAGTTTTCATTATTCATGGCTGAAGCCACCTTTGTGGGATTATGCTCTTTATGTCAATATTGGGCCTTTGACTTAAAGCAGATAACTGTTTTAGGGCTTAAGTTTGGCTGAAAACTTCATGGTGCGCTTTCATTATGATGAAACATATTGAATTATGTTGTACCTCTGATTAGGGGGTAGGAAAAAAGCTGCCGATCTGTTGAATAGATGTGAACTGCACTAGCACCATTCCTCTTTCTCTATCTTGTTTTTTGAGTTCCATTTGGAGAACTGTTTGGCCGCTGCATGTCAGATCTTATCCCCTGAAAACTTGTCAGATGAATTTGGAATTAGACGAACTGCTGAAGTTGCTAAAAGACATGGTGGACTATGACTTATAGTCACGTTCATGCTATCCCCTTCCTTATTTTTCAAGCCAAGAATCATATCTTTTTTCTCCACTATCTAACTTGACTAGTTGCTTGATTTGCCTAACTGTTATATTGCTATCATGTTGATCAAGATCTTTTCTTGCTTACTGCTGGCAGATTCTTTGGAGAAGCCGACATATATTAGGTTTCTTGTGTCAAATGCTGCAGCTGGATCAGTTATTGGAAAGGGTGGTTCAACAATTACTGACTTTCAGTCACAGTCCGGAGCACGTATTCAGTTGTCACGTAATCAAGAATTTTTTCCCGGGACAACTGACAGGATTATTATGATATCTGGTCAAATTGATGATGTGCTGAGGGCAGTAGAACTCATTCTGTCGAAATTGCTAAGCGAGGTAAATTAAGTGAAAAATGCTGCTGTGTTCTATTCTACCTGTAGATTAATGGCACATGTTTTATTGGTCAGATTCATCTTGAAGAGGGCAATGATGTTGATCCAAGAACAAAAGTGAGACTAATCGTTCCAAATAGCTTCTGTGGTGGCATAATTGGCAAGGGAGGAGTCACGATAAAGTATGTATGCTCTTCCTCCTTCTCTTTGGACTTGAATTTCCTTTGAAAGTGCTATAACGTCTTATTACTATGCTTTTATGAGATCATCCCGATAGCCTTTCCCTTGCTATTCTTTTGGCGCTTATGTCATGTGATTGTTTTTAGCTAGAGTACTCAATTTCATTTTCACTGTTGAGAGAACTGCCAATCAAATTTGCAGGAATGACAAAGGATACTATGGTATCTCTTCCATTATTAAAATAACCCAAGAGACTAGTGGTTTTTGGCTTCTTGGATTTTATAGTTGGCCTTGATTTTGTAAAAGGGGCATTTCCCTTGTGTACTGTTTTGTAGGGAACTTGCTCTGCTGGTCAATCATTCTTCTATTTATATGCTAGTACCACAACAGGAAAAACATTTTGGATAAAAATAAAGCCTTTTCCCACTGCCACATCGATCTTCTCATTATTTTTCATTCTGTTTATGATTCTTGAGAGATCCAGAAACTTGGTGTCCTTCCTTAAAGATTTCACCTGTCTCCTAGGCTTTCTCATTCAGTTTTGGACCATGCCATTTTCATAAGTCATGTCTTCTTTTTAGCCAAAAAAAAAAAGGTCACGTCTTCTAACTGGAGTATTTGAGGGCTATGGATTCACATGGCTAATAAGTGACCTTCTCTGATTGTATATTCAATTGGGCACTGCAATTTAGCTTTTCTGGAGATCGTTTTGAAGCCAATTGAAGAAGGTGGCTTGCCAGATTCAATTTAGGAATTCTGTCTCTTTGCACAAAAATTTCTTTAGAAAGATGACAATTTGATCCTTTGTGTAAGAGTTTACATGGACCAAATTCCTGGAAGAAGATAGAATCCATCTAATTAACAGAATAAAACCTGGACATGCTTAAGTGGTACTGATTCTGTGAAAGTGAAATATATGGAAGTTAGTTGACCGTTCATATGCTAGTTGACTGTTCATGTGCACACTCTGAACAGCTGAGGCCTGACTGGAAAATCACTAATAAGATATCTAATATTGATTTCGGCTTAGTTGGAAGTGCCGGGTTTATAGTAACTGGAGAAGTAAAGCTAAAGCTTCTACTTTTGTATTGGGAACTGGCTAGTGGGCTAGTAGCTATAGCATCATTCTCAATCAAACCTCCTACGCAGTTGAGTTTTCTGAGAGTTCTTTAAATGTCTTCTCGATTTCTCTTGAAAGACCATTCTGGTTATTTCCAGGTAGACTTTTGTAAATTCCCGATTTTGAATTCTGACCAGTCTCTTTCTCTTTTGTGTTTTTTTTTCCCGATAGGACTCCCAAATTTGATGGGGCTTCTCTTTGAATTGTCACGGATTATTGAAACTCCTTGCTCTCAGCTTCTGCTTTTGCTGAGAATCGTAGTTATTGTTGTTTGTCGCTGTCGATTTTAGGAGAGATTGACATGTAATATCTGTTACTTGTGCATTTTCTTGGTGCTTAAGAAGAAACTTGATGTTTGTCAATGATGTCGTAGGCCGTTGATGGCCAGGCTCAACTTAATACTATTTTGCTAATTGTATTCCTTCACTTCTATTATTGTGAATCCATTTTCTTGGGTCATATGATGCCTGTTGCTACCGTGATCTATTTAAGGAGATGTGATGCTAAGGTTTTTGCTTACAATCAGGTCATTTATTGAGGAGTCCCAAGCCGGTATCAAGATATCTCCTCAGGATAATAATTATTATGGGTTGAACGATAGGCTAGTGACCGTGACAGGCACTTTAGATGAACAAATGCGAGCAGTCGATCTGATCCTGTCGAAACTATCGGAAGATCTTCACTATCCACAGTCTGTTAATGTGCCATTTTCATATGCAGGTTTGTCTGAATTCACTGTTTTATTTAGGATTTAGTAGCTTCTTTTCTATTGTCACCGATTGTAAGTTGCATAACATTTTTTTATTAATTCTTAGGAATGCATATTTATGATATGCCAAATCTCCTTTTTCATGATATTTGCTCTGCATTTCCCCTGGCATTCAACAAAAATATGTTCTATTGGTGAAATTTATATGCTTCTGGACAGGAAGAGAAGAGGGTTAATTTCCTCATAAAAGAGGCCAGATTTGCACCCTCCCCCCCTCTTTCTCCATCTATTAATCAAGAAAAAATTGGAATAACTATAAGTGGCTGTTTTTACTTTGATGAATAGGAAAATACTGTCGTCTCATTCTCGAGACAACTGCACCATGCCTACAGCTAACTTTGAGAGATTCTATAATTCTACTTTGTACACTATTATTGATGTCATGTTTAGACTACCTAATTTGTTATGAAAATGTTGCCTGCAATAAATGTTTGTCCTGGTAGCTGTTCTTGAATATTCTCTTATCTTGCTGAGATGTCATATTGTCACGAAAATCAAGTGTGTGATGGGCAGTTATGCTAATTGGGAAGTAATGACTGGAAAGGTTTCTGGTCTGATAGAGTATAGTGAAACTGAGGATGTGATTCTTGTTTGTTTTTTGGTATTTTAGTTTTTTTGAGTACAGCCTTCTCTTCATGTGGTTTTCATTGACATGTGAGAACATTGTCTACAGACTAAAACATGGTAGAAAATCCGTGTGTAGTTGTTGTATCTGGTGGTTTTAGCCTTGTAAGGTTTGTTGCATGGAGATGATTGATTGGGATCGCCATTTTGTTGCTTTTCCCAGTGGTTTCAAACAAATATTAGGCAGGACTATATTCTTTTTTAGATAGACCTTCTGTAGAGCCGTATCTGGTCTTATCCTAAATGTACCACGGAGTAGTTTTACCTGCATGAATTGGTTTCACGCTAACCTTCAAAGTGTTACAAGGAGAGTGCCAAGGGCTGAAGGGAACAGATTTTTGCCAGGTTCTCATCTCTGATATTCTTATGTTCATAGTTATGGCTCACACTCTGGAGCTGGAGTGTTCTCTACTCATGCTGTACTGCCTTGGCCTCATCAAATGGATATACTTATTGGTGAAATTTGGGACAAAATCTCTACAAGGAGCAATAATTTGAATTGTGAACCAGTCATAGAATTGGAAAAGCGAAAAATATTTAGAGTTAAATCTTTGACGGAGCAATCCTGACCTACAAAATGAAAGATTTTAGCTATCAATTCATTACTATGAAAAAGAAAAAGAAAACAGAATATGTGCAGGTCACCTAAATCATAATTTCTGAATGGATGGATTACCACTATCGATGCATAAGCTATTGAAATTGATTATTTGTCCAGGCTATAGTATGCAGATTAAAGTGCTGGTTCTCCTAGATTAGCTAGTGCCTAGGCAACCTAGTACTGGTGTAATCAGGTGGGGGGACTGATTCTTGTATCTCTTTTAGTAATCAGTTCAAGTTTCTGTTGAGTCGATTTATTGGATATCCTGCATTTTTTATGTTTCTGCAATTTTTATTGAGTTCCTCTTAGAATGAATGGACTATTATCATGTCATAGCAGAGCTGTATCCTTTATTGATTTTGATGCCATTATGGTGATGTACGATGAATAGTGAGTTGTTTAACTTGAATGTTTAGGTGTTTACTTCTCCGGTTTTCATGGTACTCCCTATACACATGTACTTCCTTCTGTTGCAACAGCAGCATATAACGGGGTGAACTATGGACCAGCTGGAGCTGGAGGGAAGTTTCAGAATAACAAGGTTCATCCATTTTCTTAGTGCTGATGATCTTTATGACAGTTCATTTCTCCAAGTTACTATAGTGTCACATTGAGTTGCCATGTGTTATCCCAAAGTCTGCATCCACATGGTATGGAGTTTCTTTTCTTTGTAGCTGTGATAATAAGTCTATGGGCAGTGTTAAGAGAGCTCAGGGGGCATGAATTGGCTGCAGTTGGATGAATATTTCCATAAACTTGAGTTTAGTGAAGTGCAGCCAAGGGCGTCCCAATGCCCAAGGCTACCCGCAGTCCCGCACTGCGGGGTCTGGAATGGCTGATGTGTGCAGTCTTACCATGTATTTTTCTCAGAGGCTGTTTCTGCGACTTGAATCCCTGACCTGAGACCACAATGGAGTGATCTTTTACCGTTTCACCTAGGCTTACTCTCAGCAAAGTGCAGCCGAGCTGAAAGAAAATAATAAGTAGTTTAGCAAAGTGCTATAGACTTTCACGTTGTGCCTATTTCTCAAAATGGGAAATGCATGCTCCATTTCATCAAAGTTTGAATATCTGGCAAATTTTGGCTGTGTGACTCCAGTGTGTTACTGGTCATTGATGTAACCCAACAGTTCAGGTTTTTCACGGGTTAAACAAGTGGGCTTGTGAGGCTTACATGAAAAAGTTGGTCATGCCCTAGTTGGCCCGAATCCGACCGAGCCTGTAAATTGTTCTGCAATTTTTTTTATTAGTGAGCAAGCTTTGGTATTATACTTAGTCCTGACCACAGGCCCACCCCACCCATTTGAGCAGGTCTAGTCAACGTGGTTACAATATCTCTTGTCTCCATGTCAAGCCCTTATGCTGTTAACTCTGAATGGCAAATTTCCAGTAACCAGCTAATTCTCTATGTATAATGGTGCAAATTGATAAAAGAGGTCATACTGGATTAGCTTTTTTTTTTGGTTGAAATACTGGATTAGTTTAATCATGGGAATAATGATGAAGCCTTTTTATTGTTCTGCAGGAAGATCGAAGTAACTCGATGACTATTGGCATTGCAGATGAGCACATTGGAATGGTGGTTGGTCGAGGTGGACGGAATATCATGGACATCAGCCAGGTTTGCAATTGAAAATTATAGTCACTTGACATTGTGGAAATTCACTTGAGCACTAAATGACACGACAATGATCTCATAGGCTACTGGGGCCAGGATAAAGATATCAGATAGAGGTGATTTCATGTCTGGGACAACTGACAGGTACATAACTTTGACAAGAGTTTTGTTTTTCATTAATTTTTTTTCCTGATAAATCTCGACTATAGGAGGTTTATGTTCTTTTCCTTTACTCGTCTGGACAGGAAAGTCACAATCACAGGGTCACAGAGAGCGATTCGTGCAGCCGAGGCCATGATAATGCAAAAGGTTGCACATGCCTCGGAGAAAGGCGTGAATTAGCTCTCAAGTTCCATCCGTTGTTGTAGAAAAAATTTGTGGACCCTCCTTCAGTCTGTCCACAAGTTCGCTGATTTTTTAAAATCCCTTGTGATCTAATTCGATGGCAGGTGATGCACGAGTTATCATTGGAAGAATGAGATCGGGAAGTTCTTTTTGGAGAGTTTGTTCTTTTGCAAAATAGTATCTGCTTATTTAAGCCAAAGCAAATTGTTGTAGGAAATTTGTGTTGTTTCTTTCCCCTAATCGAACAATTAACTCGGCTTTCGAGCAAGGTTATTCTCTATCTAAAGTGATACATCTCCTAGAGTTACTATTTTAAGGAAAGACGATGGCAGAAGAAAAGTTGAGAATTCGGAGTACAATTTCTTGCATGTCATATTTGCTTCTTCTGCTCATAGGATTATTTGGCTTTTTGCGTCAAATTGGTTGGTGTAGATGCTGGCTGGCCGAAGGAAGTGCTGGGTGTGGTGTGGCGCCTCACAATGCCTTTTCCTTTCGGCTGAACCCCTCCCCTCATCGATTCTCAAATACTCTGGACCAAGTTCAAAAATATTATCGGCTATCGATTCGAAGTCTGATTTTTGGCTCTCAATTCTTTTTCATGTTTCGGTGTGATTTGCTGGTTTAAGCACTTGGTCCTATAATCTTACAATCTTATTATTTTACAGCTCTTCCGAAGTTTGATGGCCAAAGAAAATCGCACTGAAAAAATCCTAGCTCTTTTAACCCTTTTGGCTAAAGAACATTTAGCTTGTTATACGGACTTTTTGGTGATCTTTCTGACCGGTACTGCGCTTTCGATAGCCGATCATTTTAGTATCCTAAAGCGAAAGCTTCCGGTTGAAACTGATTGTTCTACACGTAAGGAATCGAACTTGATATCAACCTCACCCCCGTTGTCAAATAATTTGACAAAGATTACAGCTCTTTATTATTAATAAGGAAAGCCATCTAACAGTGATAACTCTTTTAACGTTGTACATGTAATAAAGTGAAAAAAAAAAAGAAACCCAACATTACAGGCGTTGATTAAACACAAGCAACGTAAAGCCCACCCCAACAAGTGCATGCATGCATACGAACTGCGTCTCGGTGAAGAAGCCTCCGCGCCTTTATTATTGGAACGCAAGTAGCAAATGTTCTGAGCTCAAACCAGAAGAAATGGGGTCACTCATTCCGATTCATGGCGAATCATCGTATCCTCGGCCGGGACCACCACTATACCCTGAGCCGTACCCCGACCCATATCCGGAGCCACTCCCGTAGCCCGAGCCTCCCCCACTGCCGCCTCCTCCTCCTCCGCTGCCGCCGCCGCCTCCTCCTCCACCGCTGCCGCCTCCTCCTCCGCCGCTCCCATATCCACTACCACTTCCATAGCCGGAGCCGGAGCCATAGCCAGAGCCGCTTCCCGATCCCGAGCCTCCACCTCCCCCACCACCTCCTCCACCTCCGCCACCACCACCTCCACTCCCTATCCCACCCCCAGACCCATACCCGGAGCCAGTCCCTGACCCATACCCGGAACCTGAGCCACCAGTGCCTCCGCCTCCGCCTCCGCCTCCTCCGCTGCCGCCTCCACTACCACCTCCTCCAACACCGCCATAGCTCGAACCACTCCCCGAGCCATACCCGGACCCATATCCCGAGCCGGAGCCGCCCTTTCCTCCACCGCCGCCACCACCTTCTCCACTCCCACCACCGCCACCACCACCTCCTCCACTTTTCTTACTCCCCACAGTTTTTGGTATAGACCTAGCAGCAAAGGCGATGTCCACGAACAGCAAAACCAAGAATGCAGCCGCTATCACCTTCGGACTGCCCATCATTTCCAATCTTGCAGGGGACTCAAAAGCTAAGCCAGATTATAAGTGGGACAAGAGAAACTCTTCGTTTTGTATGCATGGATTATTCTATATAAGCCAATGCTTACAAGTGTTCGCGACGTACCAAAGCTTAAGGGTAGGGTCCCTATTTATAGTGCATGCATGTGTAAGCTTTCTTTCTAGTAACTTCTTTAACATATGTATAAATAATATTTTCTACATTTTAGATGATGATGATGACGATAATGTAAGAGGCACATACCCTTACACTTTCGTTAGTGGTGTTGGTGGTGGGTTGTCATATTGGGATATGGTGGTGGACTGTCATCTACTCCGTTTTTTAGTCCTTTTTTTCATGCATATTGAAGAGCATAATATAAAGTTTTCCTCCACTACTGACTTGGTGAAGTCCCTGCCGAGCAAATTCTAGAAGGAAAAATAGGCCGGGGGACCAATAAGTAGTACCACCTAGTCGAGGTCAGCTTGTTCATACTGTCGGAGCAACATTTTATTAAAATGCGTTGCTTGATTTTCTGTGCACTATAGTGATTGACCACTAATTAGTGATCACTTAAGAGTGAGTTGGGTTAACACTTGTCTCTCGGTTTCTGACCATTGATTAGTTGCATATTGACACGTTTTCGATGTGCAATGTAAGGTTGCATTGCATTTGATTGTGGATTTCCACTATAGAAAATGAAGAGATGATTATATGAGCTCCAAGTTTGTGCATCGATCCCCTTGTTCTTACTCTAAGGTGCTTGCGTTCGTATCTCACAGCATTCTTCATCAAGCGATCATTTCACCAGAGAAAACATATATGGCTTAAATACAGACCCTCCTGCTTATGGTTCCGAGAACTTTAGCTACCTCGGCGAACTTGAAAACTCTGATGAGATCACTCGCGAAACGCTTGGAAGTATAGGGACAGGATTGGTGAAAATTATCAAAAAAGTCCTAAACCTAATGCATTTTTGCCAATTTAGTCCTAAATGTTTTAAATTTGTCAATTTAGTCTTAGTTTTTTTCACTTCTTGCCAATTTAGTCCATTTGGCCGGCCGGCGCTTGCGTGGCAATTTTTAAATATTTTTTTGAATTTTTTAATATTTTTTTCTGCTTTTTCCCTCTGGTCGGTCCAACGACCGGTGACTGGCCAGAGGTGAGGGCCGTTGAGGGCGAGCCTTGCCTGCCCCTCCAAGGCCGTCTCACCTAGCTACGGCAAGGCCAACCTCACCGTGGCTAGGTACGGCGAGGTCGACCTCGCCTAGGTTCAGTGAGGTCGACCTCGCCTAGATCTAGCGAGGTCGAGCCTCGCCCAGCCATGGCGAGGCTGGCCTCGCAATAGTGGGCGAGGCTCGACCTCGTCCAGGTCTAGTGAGGTTGACCTTGTCAGCCCATGCCTCTGACCAGTCGCTGGTCGCCAGACCGGCCAGAGGAAAAAGACAAAAAAATAAAAGATAAAAAAATTAAAAAAATTTAAAAATTGGCAACATCAGCGCTGGCCGACCAAATGGACTGAATTGACAAGAAGTGAAAAGGTTTAGAATTGAATTGACAAACTTAAAAGGTTTATGACTGAATTGACAAAAGTGCAATAAGTTTAGGACTTTTTTGACAATTTTCCCGATAGGGTCGACATGCACCTTCATTTCTCGAATCTATTTCATTTCCAATGGAAATTTTCAGATTAGTCTAATTAATGGGGGTTATAATTAGAGGGATTAGTTATTTCGTTTTCAACCCTGCACACATATCGTATCCCACCACCGTCATCTTCACCTACCCAAAATTCCTATGTCAGCGTCTGCAACAATGGTGGTGTAGTGGGCGAGGTGAGGTGTTTTGTCGATGGTCTCGTCTCTTTCCCTCTTTGCTTCACAAGTACGCTTTGGCGCGTGACAGGTGGTGCCTCCTCCTTCAGTCTCCTCTCCTCCACTTTCTTGTTCGGGTCGCCATGATAGTACGAATGCAAGCTTGCACGCACTCTTCTCCTCGATCGTCATCATTATCTGATTTCGCGTCCCAGGCATCCACATCCTTTTGACTCCTCGGTCGCTTCTTGCCGGCCTTGTTCTAAACTAACAATCGCGGACTGATACTCGTGGCCAGGTTCACCAAATCCGGGCATCTAGCGGCCGGTCGATGGATGATCAGACTCCCTAGCCTCTCATTCCGATAACACGTCGAGCTCTATTCGTAACAGTATGGTTGCATTAGGCTGCTGTCGTTCTTAAGCTTAAGGGACGAAAGCGCGACGACGTTTTCGGGACGACCCGGCTCCGTCCCTAATTCGTTCCGGTAATGTTTTGACTGTTCTTCGAGTTCGTTCCAAACCGACGATGAGTTTTCCAAACGGGTGTTTAATAGTTCGATGAGTTCCCTCTACTTTTAGTTTATCTCTCCCAAACGAGTGAATGAATTAGTTGACCAAAACGAGTTACAAGAATGTCTTAACTGAAAGATAGTTCACATGGTTTGAACGAAAAATAATGGTTTGAATGAACAATACAGAGCTGCTAAACATCATGAGTGGAAACGAGTGAAAGTGAGAGAGTAAGGTTATGTTCATTATGACCGATGGAGATGTGTGTTTTCACAAATAATCACATTGACATCTATCAATGGTTTTGGTACATGACACCATGCTTAGACCGACCGATTCACAAAAGTAGTTTGTAAAATGATACAAAGAACCGCGTGTGGGTTGTATTCGAAGCTCGCATTAAAAAAAAAGAAACCATAACATCACTTAGTGTATTGATATAGAAACTATCAAAATTTTTTATATAAATAGGATGTTGGAGACTCTTTGAGCACTCGACTAATCTCTATCGGACATGCTAGTTTTCCATTCCACATGCATCGGGCAGCTGCCCGGAGACATGCGGTTTTGTGCTAGCTCCTGGGGCAGTCCCGAGAGAACCCGCGAGTTAGGTGATTCGATCGCATCAAAGAGGATGAAGATGATGGACCAATCTTAAATTACCAAACGGTATAGATTAGAATACAAGTTACCAAATCAGTGGACTTAAAGCATGTGAGCCAGAACCGAAGGGCCTGATCAGCCCATTGGACCTTGCTATTCCAATCAAGTTTCTAGATTTTATCTTCATTTATTGTGTGGGCCTCTCTGGCCGTCAGCCCAAATCCACAGATGGGCCCACGCTTTAATCGGACGGGCCCAGCTCACCGCAACATGGGCCCATATGGAGAGCCCATGTCGCTGCCACGTCAGCGCCAATTCTCTTCCAGCCAACGAGGCAACGCTTCGTCATCGTCGTCGTCGGCCTCGTGTACGGTTTGTTTGTCTGCGCACGACGCGACGCTCTCCCGTTTTTTAACATTTTCTGCTGTGCTGAGGTCCGAAGGAGCGGGAGACAGATCTAACGGCGGCCCTTCGAGCGGTCTCTTCTCCGGAGGCCACCCCACCGCCGTTCGATCCGCAGGTCGCCGCCGCCGCTTGGATCCAAGTTCTCTTCTCGAGCCTCGCCGTCCGATCGGCTTCGGTGACCGCGAATTCTCGGACAATTGCTTCGTGTCTCGGTGAGTCTCGTCTTCAAATTTGAGCTGAATGTACGCGTGTCGTGCGCGCGGTTTTTCTGCTGTTGAAGTTCGCGTAATGATGGCCGAGAATGCGCTATCTCGGTCGATTGGTTTGATTGTGACTGGGAGCGGTGTGATGCAATGCAGCGGCGACTGGTCAATTGGGCTAGCTTGTGAATTAATCTATTGGTCGGACTTCGGAAGTTGCTGGTTTTCTTGTTTTTATCTATGTTTATGTTGCCCGTGTTTGGATCTATTGTTATGCTGAGAGCATTTATGCTCAGTCATAATCGGCTCACTCTGAGATAGTACGTCGACTGGTTTTGGACAACCTTAATTAGATGATGAGAGTTCGATTCTGATTCCGCGTTGTGGTCTAGTTCTCCGAGAAGAGTCTCATTTCCGAAGGTTGAATTGAAATTTGTAATGTGCCTTGGGCTCTGGGCAAAGGTTGAAATCTTGTAAGGTCTGTGTGAGAGCATATGTAGAAAGAATCATGACATAGCATCAATGAATGGATAGATTAATACTACAAATGATGGCGTTGATGTTGGGACGCGCAACAAAAGGCTGATAACTTCATTCGGGGAGATCACCAAGGGGTAGCGCAAATTTGAGCCCATCAACGTATCTAGTTGTACCCGCCTTTATTCAAAAGCTTAAGCCAATGAGCCTGGGCCAACTAGGATATATAACCTACTCCACCTTAACCACATCCCTAATGTGTGATATCTTTTGTCTACCATCCTTACACGCGCACCTTAACGAATCTCCCTCACGGCCTCCACCTACCCAACGAAACTTGGCAAGAAGCCGAGGACACCATCTGCCACCGCGATTAGAGAGTCACATAAGAGGTTTTCCTTCGTTGAGATATTCACAAAACATTGATACACATTGGGAGTGGGCCACCAATTAACCATTTGCTCAGATATTATATGTTAGGTTGATGCAGCAAAAACCTCATACCTTCATTTGGAGCGATCACTTAGAGGGAGCTCGAGTCTGAGTTTGTCTATATATTCAGTTGGACTCACCTTCACTCGAAAGTTTAAGCCAATGAGTTATGGCTCAATGAGGATATATTAATTGCTCCATATTACGTCAAATCTCCGATGTGGGACTTCTTTTGCCTAACTCCCTCACACGTGCACTTTAACAGTTGATTCCTGTCCTTTGAAGTACTTTATGTAGTTATTTATGTTGTTGCATGTGTGATTAAAACTTGTTTCTCAATTCTGTACCTCCTTTTTACTCAAACATACAATATTCAGGTAATCATTTTTATCTTCTGTAATTTGAAATATCTGATTTCTTAGAAATTGTAAAAGAATCATGGTAATCTTACTATTTGAGTTCCGAATGCCGTCTTTACATTTTATACAGAATATTAAAATGTTCCAACATTTGATATTTTTTCTGTGGATGGCTGCAGATATTTGATGGGAACAGAAGAGACAAGAAAAAATATGGATATTGACAGTTGGTGCTCGGATTTGGCATATGACCAGTGGGTAGCACTCCCGGTGTCAGGGCAACGGCCATCTGCTCGATACAAGGTAATGGCTAAATACTAGTCATTTGATCCTTTAGAAATGCCAAATATAATTATCTTGCCTATTTTCCTTTCAGTCATCTATTTTTATGATGTAGTGTTCATCTTGTGAACTAGTGCCTTACCTTGATAGTCATTGGTATCATGTGTAATATAGCATGCTGCAGCTGTTGTTGATGAGAAACTTTACATCATTGGTGGGAGTCGAAATGGTCGATACTTGCCTGATGTTCAGGTACTCAACATTCCATTTCCATCCATCCACATCTGATCGATTGTATGTTGTATGTCATGCATTTGGTTACTTTTGCAGGCCTTTGATTTTAAAAGTTCGACATGGTCTAGCGTAAGATTAAAGATGGAATCACAAATTGGTAACTGGTCACCAGAAAATCTACTATCCACCTCAGGTCACACTACGGTAACGGATCTCTATAAGATATGTTTATAATCTGATTGTTCTTTGTATAGCTTATTGGAAGCCTGATGGCACATTATGCATTTCATTAGATCACATGGGGAAACAAACTACTTCTCATTGGTGGACACTCAAAGCATGATTCCGATAGTATGTCAGGTATGTTACTTTGGATTTAAGTTTGTTCTAAAGTTGGAGTTTGGTTTTATACATCTTGAATAGTGCGCCATGTTCTTGTAGTGAGGTTCATTGATTTAGAATCGCTTCAATGTGGTTTTGTGGAGACCTCGGGAAAAGCTCCAGTAAGTTATCAACTGAAATTGCTGCAGTGGTTTTTGAGTCTTTTCCCAGTTTTTTCTGTTCTTTTTTCGAATATCGAATTGTTTATCCACCTTTAAAGGATGATATTTTCCAGATCATCCAGCACAAGTTTCATCTGCCCTAAAATTGTAACTAAAGTTGGTTTCTGTACATCTTTGGTTTATATTGCAGGAAGCTCGAGGGGGGCACTCTGCATCTCTTGTTGGATCTAAGCTTATGGTTTTTGGTGGAGAAGACAGAAAAAGGCGATTACTAAATGATGTGCACATCCTTGATTTAGAGACATTGAGCTGGGAACTTCTTGAGGCAACGTAAATGTTTACTTTTGTTGTTGGCTTATACTGGAAACTGTTTTCGAAAAGGATTACATGATATCTTTTCATGTTGATAGGCAGACACCTCCAGCTCCCAGATTTGACCACACAGCTGCAGTGCATGGGGATCGCTATCTTATAGTTTTTGGTGGGTGCTCTCACTCGATCTTCTTCAGTGATCTGCATGTACTGGACTTGCAGACGGTAAGTACAAAAATTCAGAAATCAAAAGATCTCAGAATTATCTTACCAAAAAAAAAAAAAAGATCTCAGAATTATTGTTCCCATACCTCTTCATTCAAGTCATCTGTTGATATGCTGACTACAGTTCTGCAGAATAGGTGTAGCTTCATTGCTTAGATCTGTTGGAACTACTATGTGTTAATAATGCTAGATATGTTTATTTACCTAGATTAGTATGAAAAATAATTGGGTTTATTGAGACACGGAGCTTGCATAGGCAAAAGAAGATATGCAGGTGATCTTTGTGGGTTTAGCTGCTAGATTATATGGAGACAGCTTTGTTTTGGTTTTTTGGATATTAGGTGTACTTATTAGTTATTGGTCATCGATGGCCTCTCTAAAGGTAATGGTTGGAGAAGTTTCATAAGGATATATGGAGGTTGGACCTGGGCACAGTTAAAGTAGTTTTCCAGGGCCTTAATGTGCTCTTTTCTGAAATTGGTAGAACAGAAATGCTTGTGAACTGTAAAAGCTCTATACATAGAAGGAACTTGCAATTTTTTCATTTGATGTTATTGCTAAATGTGGAAATTGGGAAATCTTAACAACTAATGGATACATGCAAAACTAATTTAAATTGACAAAACAAGAAAATGAAGACAAACGCTGAGGAAAAGAAGAAAATTAAGATAATTGTCGACAAATCTTACAAATTTTGTGGGAGACTAATAGGATTGTACACTTGAGCTCACTTCAGACCTCAAACCTTGGGTATAAAAAGCTCGCACATTTTATGCCACTGCATGTTCTTGTCATCCTGTGGGCATCTGTTACCAAGAAGCCTAACATATTAAGGATCTTTTTTTCATTGCATTATTATTTTTGAAATTGGAAACAGAAGAAGAGCATCTTTCTGGTAAAGTGCCTCTAAAACTCTTTTCCCTACTTTATTCTCTTTAGCAATCAACAAGAATGCCATGGCTTCTGATATATGTCCTTGGAGGGTGGTTCCATTCATTGGAATCCTGTTTTCCTCAGGAATTTTAAGGATTGGGAGCTTTCCTCGATTTACTCCCTTTTGGATCTTCTGTATTCATTCAAAATTGATGGTTTCAGGGATGACAAGATGGTGGCCCTGGTGGGCACCCAGCTAATAACAAGAAATTTAGTGTCATAACATGTTACTCTATCTTGGAGAATTTCTCCCCTTGCTCATTCCCCTCTAAAGCAATCTGGCTGCACCATTTACCTTGTAGAATCTGTTTCTTCTGTTGGATGGTAGTTTGGAATAAGATCCTTACTATTGAGAATCTCAGGCAATGGAATTTCATTCTCACGGATTGTTGTTGGCATGTGTAAGCATTCTAGGGAATCTGTACTGTTGACTTTGCTCTTAATAATATCCTTAGCTTGTGTAATGTGACATGGTTAGGCCAAGTTGTGCCATCCAGCTTTTTAGCTGATGGAAGGCTTTTGGAGGAAGCTCAGATTTTAAAAAGTCTTGGGAGTGCTGCACCACTTTGACTCGTGATGGAAGTAACACAACAAAAGATCATTTGAGGTTTAGAATCTCTGGTTGTTTCTGCGTTGTTCTCTTTTATTTGGCTTTGGACATCTGGCTCTGATTTCTCATAGTCTTGTGACGGTTTCCTTTGTTTGTTTCTCTCTTTCTTTCTTTCCTTGTACATTTTTTATGTGCTTGAATTTTTTTATATTAATAAAATGATTTATTAGTTATTAAAAGACTTCCTTAAGTTTTGAGACAAATGATCTCTATGAACAGACAATACACATTCACTGTACATGACATCTAAACATCCAGTGTGACGGTATATTGCAGAAGGAATGGTCCCAACCTGAAATTCGGGGTGATATGGTTACTCCTCGAGCAGGTCATGCTGGTGTTCCCGTTGGTGAGAGCTGGTACGTTGTCGGTGGTGGAGATAACAAGAGTGGTATGTAGGATATATTATGAACCGAGTTGTGGGTGTTCTTTTCTGATTTTCCCAAATTTTTGTGACTAAGCCCTCCGAGTTTTTATGTAATGTCTTACAGGGTGCTCAGAGACTTTGATGTTAAACATGCCTAAACTTGTCTGGTCAACATTGACAACCGTGAAGGAGAGGGATCCACTTGCTAGTGAGGTCAATATGGCGCTGTTTTTATCATCATCTTTGTATCCTGTTTCATTAAATTTGCGTATCCTATAAGGAAAAGGAAAAAAAAAATGCTGCATATCTGGTTAACCTATAGTGTGTATCTAACATAGCTATCTTCTTTTCCTGGTGCATTTACTATCTTCTTTCTTGTTACTATCTGATATACCTATCTTTCGTACACTTGGAAGCAGGGACTTAGTGTTTGCTCAGCACTTGTTGCTGGTGAGATACATTTGGTTGCATTTGGTGGCTACAATGGCAAATATCAAAATGAGGTATTGGAGAATATGAACTCTATAGGTTTTAGTTGAGTCATGTTAGCTATCCTGATATGAATTATGATACTGATTTTACCTCTCTTTCTTCGATTGATTTATCTATGGCTAATTGTCCAATTGGGTGCCAACATATTTATGAGAATTTCTGAGTATAAATTGAAGCCTGAGCAGATCAAGGATACTAATCTTATTATTTTCATAATTCTCTGATGTTCTAAAGGATCGAAACATGATGTACATACATTCTTTTTCCTGTGAAGGATTCATTAAGTTACTCAGTCAAGTTATTGTGGAAGTTGGCCTATGTTACTTACGGAAATGAATAGACTTTTTGCTTTTCTTGGTGGGGTTGAGATGTATGATCTTTGTTGTATATTTGTATTGGATGTCTTCCTTTTCCCATGGCCACTTGTCTTGAGATAGATAATTTCAGGACTCTTATAAGTTGAGGCATTGCCAGTGGAATGGCCATTTCCTGTACTTTTCACTTGAAAAGCGACGCGTGTGGTAATCTTGATTATTTTGCTGTGATAATGGTAGGGATGGAAATGAAATATGAGGCTATGGTAGGAGGGAGATAAACTATGATGTTACCAATATGCAGCTGTTTATTTCTAAATCATCAGTGTAAAATGGAACTCGGATATAAAAAATTCACTTACTAAGAACTTGCCTATTCATGTTTATTGCATTCCCATGAACAATTTTATTCACAATAAATCTTCAAGAAGTGACTCTCTGGCTGCTTATTTTCATTATCATTGTTGTGCATCTTGATACAGATCGAATAGTGACTTCATTTTCCTTCTTGGTTTTTATATGTCTCCACTTTCATGCTAGATTTTTCTCATGAGACCCAAACCAAGAGATTCTTCACGTCCTAAGATATTTCAATCACCGGCTGCAGCTGCTGCTGCAGCTTCTGTCACCGCTGCATATGCCCTGGCAAAATCTGAAAAACTGGATTTCCTTGATATGGAGGAACCGATTAAGTTAGTTGTGAATAAAAAAGATGTATCAGTTGAGCTCGATGCAGTTAGAGAGGACAAGAAAGTGATGGAATTGTCACTTAATGAAGCCAGACAAGAAAATTCTAGGCTCAGGGAAAAGATAGAAGAAGTCAACAATACCCATGCTGAGCTCTCGAAGGTGTGTCTAGTTTTTGTAAGATGATAATCTCCTCATGAGTGATGATAGAAGTTTTTCTTTTTGTCTCTGTGTTCTTTCAGGAACTTCTTTCTGTCCAAGGTCAATTGACTTCTGAGAGATCAAGATGCTTTAAACTGGAGGTTCTTCTTCTAACTTTATGCAGTAGCAGTATGCTTTATAGTCTTTTTTTATGATAAAACTAAGTTTTGTTGTTCTTTGCGACTTTGTGGCTTATGGTTACCAATTATGATGATACACAGGCACAAATAGCGGAATTGCAGAAGGTGTTGGAATCCTTTCACTCAATTGAAAGTGAGGTAGAAGTTCTTCGAAAGCAAAAGTCTGCACTAGAACAGGATATGGAGCATGCTGCAGCTGCCACAAGACAAGGTTCCGGCGGCCTGTTGAGCTGGTTGTCCGGGGCCCCACGAAGTTCATAAAGTTTGAAGAGGCTGGTGCCCCAAAGTTAAAGCTTGTTATGACTCATTGTTTGTATAGTTTCTTGAGCAACCGCAGTACAGCGATGCAGAGATTGGATCTTTGCTAGGTCAAGCTCGTTGAAGTTCTGAAGATCTGTGGTTTTTACATCTACCCAACAATTTAAATGGGCAAATCAAAGTATTTGGCATTACTGATGGGAGAAATATCTGAGGGGCTGAAGATGGATGGCTATGGTTCTAGTCTTCTGCTATCAGATGATCCCATTGTCGTTAAGATTCATTTTGATGGCATATGGGGGAGCTTTCTCGTATCTTTTTGCTGTTCTCTGTTCTGATGCTCTGTCCCATCTCTGCAATGTGGAAGTATATGTATCTTCTCGTTACAATCAGATACTGCTAATCATTCATTTGAATTCAGAGATTGTCCTCGTTTGTCATGGATCACCGTTTTGTCCTGGATCACATTGTATTTTGTTTTTCTTTTTGAGAAATTACAGATTCTTCTGCTTTTGATAAACTCGGCATTACAGTTGCAGCATTAACCTTCGTAAAATCGTGAGCTGAAATTTTTCGTTACTTGCTGTTTGATCTGGATCTTGTGAACTGTACCTTACGTGAACAGTTCATCCAATTAATAATCTAAAATTTGAGAAGCTTTCACCGCGTTTTGATACTGCCACTATGTGATTCTCCTACATTTACGGCGATAGAAACACCAACTGCAATCCTTTCTCCTTAGCATTCGAGAACTCGCGGTAAGAATGAAAAGCTTATACCTCAGCTTTTGTGTCTCTTATGTTGTAACGGTCTGATGAAAGGGACCTTACGTCAAGTAACTCTCGCACACTATCTTACCATGATATTCGCCGGCTTAACAGAAGCCCAAAGTGAAAAACTCTCCCGGGTTAGGAGAGATGCCGATGACGCGGCGCACTGGCTGGCAAAATAGGCTTTCAAGATTATCCCATGCATTGAATTTTGTTGTGGAAGTCAAGCGATTGAATAATAAAATTGACAGAATAAGAAAATTAATTGGACACCATATTTACGTGGTTCGGTCGTAGTGACCTACGTCTACGGGGAGAACAGCACGGAATTCTACTATAGATCAAGCGATACAACGGAGATTACAACCACACTCGAGTCATTCAAACACTCTTGATGTATCTCAAGCCTCAATTACACCCAATAACGCACGTAGTGTTTAGCCTTACAATTCCTCACGAAATAATCTCTCAATTTCATAAAGGAATTATATACAAATCTTATTACAAGATTTAATCGCTATGAACACTTGAACTTTTATTGTAATTCCACGAACAAAAACCACGAATTCACTGCTAAGCACCCAGCACCTATGGACTACCCACGGCACTCAAGGAAACGGCGCTTCAAGAGGACTGCATCAACAACTCTTCATCAACTACAGCGTGCATATATATATACCCAAGAAGAGAACGTGGCCGACTCAGAATTGGAAACCTGCACATTTCGGTCAACAAGGTATGGTTTGGACTTTCCCTTTGTTGACCGTGACTCCCACTGGAATTAGGAAAGAATATCTTCCTAATTTTCTTTTTATTTCTCTGATGCAGTTAGCCACATGTCAACTATTGACTTTCCAAACTCAGTCCAACTCTTCAACGCACAATAGGAAAGATGATTTCCAATATTTCCTTTTGCTCGATTTTGGCCGTCCGCAAAATACTAATTCAGAATATTCAGATTTTCGTTTCGAGCTCAAATTCGAGACATATTTTTAACAAACTTAAGGAATTTAATTAAGAGTCCTGAAAAAAAACTATTATACCTTGATGGAGGAGACTAGGTTTCATGGACAATAGATGACAGAGACAACTAATAGATTTCAATTGCCATTACTTCAGATGATGAAAGTTGACTTGAAAATCTGGATACTTTGGAGCGACATTGCATACAGTGAACTCTTTATTGGTACCTCAAGACCGTAGTAAGATCTTGTATAACTACTGGAGTTCTTTTTCTTAATTCGACACACTGACCACCATCATCTAACTTCATTACTTCACAATCTAGAATTGAGTTGTTGTTGGGTTTGTGAAATCAGCTGCTTCCTCAAGATTTTGCCTGCGGCAGATTTTGGAATGGTGCCGATGAACCCCACTCTTCTCACTTTCTTGTAGGGTGCAACCTGCAGATTTTCAATTGAACACAGAAAAATCTCACTTTGTGTTCTTTTCTCATTCGGCATATTATTGGAGCGAAGGAAGGAAGTAGTAGACAGTGACTGATAAGAAACCTGGTCAGCAATGAATCGAATGACTTGATTCTCGGTAAGTTCCGAACCAGATGCTCTAACTACATATGCCATCGGTACCTGTCCTGCTTCCTCATCCTCTAGTCTGCATAATATCAGCATTCTGCTTAATCTACATATCACGTACACATAAAGATGCATGCTCATGTGTGCAACATGCACAGGCATACGTGAGAGAGAGAGAGAGTGAGAGATGACGTACGGTATGACAGCTGCATCAACAATTTGAGGATGGCTAAGTAGTAGAGCTTCCAGTTCTGCAGGAGCAACCTGTAATATCGTATATATGATCCACGGGTCAGAATGGTTCCATTACTAGATCATATGGGCATCCTTTTCTGTTTTCGGTTCTCATTTTAGTAAATTCTGATCTTCCAGAGATGCACTTTGCCTCAGTTTACATGCCGGATCAAAGCAAAATGATCAGCCTGATGGGGTAACTAACCTGATAACCATTGTGCTTGATCAGCTCCTTTATCCTGTCGACAATGTAAAGAAACCCATCTTCATCAAAATAACCGAGATCACCAGTCCTTAACCACCCTTCGGGATCTATCGTCGCAGTCGTTGCTTCCTCGTTCCGCAGATAACCTTTCATTATTGTAGGACTTCTCAGCCACAGCTCTCCCTCCTTGTTAGGTGGCAAAGGTGACCCGGTTTCGATATCGACAATCTTGGCCGAGAAGTGTGGTATCAAACTCCCGCAAGATCTAGAATGGGCCTTTGCCTCCTCGTCCAATGCGAAAAAAGAGGTTGCACCGCAAGTTTCGGTTAGCCCATACCCTTGTCTCAGCTCGACCCATGGGAACTTTTCTCGGAACCCATCAGTCACCTCTTTGCTCAGTGGTGCTGCCCCAGAACCCACTCTTCGAAGCGACGAGAGGTCACATTTCATGTTATTGGCCTGCTTCACTAGCGCAAGAATCACGGGGGGCACCGCAGGGATGTTATTGACTCGATGCACTTTAATGACATCGAGCATGGCCTGGAAGTCGAATCTCTTCATCACGACTGTAGTGATTCCTGAGCAGAACAACCCGAGCACAAAGAAAGCAAGCCCATAAATGTGGAACATTGGGATGAAGCATAGGAACACGTCGTCTTGAGAGGAGGATGCACTGACTGACCAGTTCAGTAGAGTGATGATGGATATGAAATTTGCATGAGTCAATATGACACCTTTGCTAGTGCCGGTGGTTCCTGAGGAATAGAGAACAGCCGCAGTATCCATTTGAGTCGGCCTTTCGAGGGGAAGATCAATTGGGTCGCAGCATTCTATGAGTTCTTCCACAGAAAGCAAAGTGCCATCCGATGTTTTGGTTGTTAGCATTGTAGGAAGATTGGTTGGTATCAACTTATGTAGCTCTTCTGGTGCAGATATTGCGAGCTTAGCTCCGGAATCGGCCACTTGCTTAGCTATTTCCATTTTGGTATTTAACGGATTAGCTGGAGTGAGAATCGCACCGACTGACCAAATGGCAAGACACACAGTCGGGTAAAGGAGAGAGTTTGGGGCCAACAGGAAGACCACATCGCCTTTTCTGACCCCAAGTGCATGATACAGACCATGGGCGAGTGATCTGATGGAGCGGTGGAGATGTGCATATGAGCTCTGGCAGTTTGTGGCCGCATCAATCAGTGCGATACGCGACTCGGCAAGAGCATGTGGGAATTGCGAGAGCACGTATGAAGCAATGTCGAGGTTGGGATCGGTTGGGATCTTTTGGTGCTCATTAAGTTCGATGAGAGAGTTGTAGATTCCGGTTCTCGGATTGAAACCGCTTGTTCTTTGAACTGACGGGTGGTGTTTCGTTTCTTCATTGAGAATAGACCACCCTTCTTCAACTGACATATTTCGACTCCTAACTTGAAGATGGCAAGAACTCTCAGAGGCTCAGAAAATTTTTTTGGAGGCTGTTCAAATGCAGAGGCAGTATATTTGAGCTATCTCGACCATCTTTTATGTACGTCGGAATTAAGGTTTGTCATTGTAAACATCGTTGTTGTAGTGACACGATTTGGAAGAGGACAACATGTGTATTATGTGGCCGGCTTGAGCGTTAGGATCAAGTCCTTGGAGTCTTCAAAAACTTTGAGAACATCCATGTCTGATGCTTCATGTAATGTTCCCAGAGAGGCAAACAAGAAATCCTTCTTTATTATAATGCTTCGTGATGCATGGATTCCGTCCCCAGCTAATCTGTCTTCTGGTGCCGCCCAGGGAAAATACCTCCAACCAAATTGAATTGCTGTGGGATCATTGACTCGGACTAGATCATCATTTTAGCAACAAACAATAGCCAGAGAGGATTTGATTGTGACCTGATTGTTTACTGGACAAAGCCCTGTAATTGTCGCGTAAAATATCAAACAAACACCAGCGGCATATTCTTGAATTGAATATATGTCCAATAGTACGGCTCCACTTGGTATTTGAAAACACATGAAACAACCAGATGGAAGAGTATTGACCAAATATCAGAACACCGGCGGGAACCTACTTCCTCCAATTTGATATCCCTTAAAGGCGTGATTTCGTCGTTCTTGGACGAAGAACACTGGTTCGTATCTTATGTATCTCATAAGATACGCTGAAAGGACTAACCGGAGCCCGTCAAAGCATGAGATCCACTTCGAACAAAGCTCTCCATGCCAATGCCGACTAGCATCGATTTTCTCCATGAAATCACTCTTCGAGATCACAAGCAAACTCAACTCAGACCGTATATTTAGAACCCCATGAAATTGCTGGGCACGGTTGCTTTAACAGATTGCAGACAGCAGATGAAGAGGTTTTAGTTTCACCCAATCAAGAGAAGAGATAGATTAAGGGCCTATTTGGCAACTTGCCAAAAAGTAAAAATTTATGTTCTCATAATCAATTAGGAAAAAAAATCTGTTTGTTAAATTTTTTGTTCTCGGGCACGATTTTGCAAAACATTATTCCTAGAATCAGTTTTAAAACAAAATCAAGAAGCCAAAAAAAGTACCTTTTTTGATTATGGAATAATTTTTCCATTTCTAATTCTTCTTAATTTTCTTCTTTTTTTTGGTTTGTTGTTGTTTTTCGGCTTGTCGCTCACCACCTGTCGGCCATAGGCCAGGGCTGATGAGGGCAGTTCGCAGTCGCGATGGCGAGGCCTCACCTAGCCAAGGCGAGGCTGACCTCGCCGTCACCACCCAATTCCGTCGCTTGAGTGGCGACAGCCATGACGCCCTCGCTGACCCTAGCCTGTGGCCAGTCACCAGCGCTGGCGACCGACCATGGCTAGGGAAGGGAAAGAAAAAAAGAAAAATAAATAAATAAATATTAAAAAATTCGAAATATTATCAAAATATTATTAATAAAATAAAATTTTGTGTAGTTACCAAACATATTTCTGTTTTTTTTCTATTCTAAAAATAAAAATTTTAGACAGTTATCAAACACCTTCAAATGTCTAGAAATTATTTCCTAACACAGAATAAAAAAAAAATCATTTCTGTGTAGAATCTATTTTCGAGCACAGAAAAAATCATTAAGTTGGCTTTCATTTACCCACCTACAAAACCGTAGCAGGAGGATAAAGGAAGAGCTATGGACATCAATCCGCTTCAACAGCAAGAGGTAATGAACCTACTAACTCAATGCAACATCATCAGTGGGTTCATGCAAAGAACAAACTGAGCCTGCAATGCAAAACTCAAATAGCTTCCGCCGGAATCCTCAGGAGTAGCACCGACTCCATTAAAATAAACCATGTGCGACCACCATAACAAAGGACTGCTCAAGAGATCAATCAGAAAAAGGAAAATGATCGATCGGATGCTGCTTCCCAAATTAACATAATAGAGGGGGAATAGGCCGACATCATTGTTCGTCTGGTTCAGAGTATCTTAAGTTCTAGACAGACACGAGCCACAGATAGGCAGAAACACTACAGCTGCAATGACTAACAAGGTAACATCGAACAACTTCACTTCCGAAGGCCACTGATAGACAACAGTACAACAATCAGGAAGAAGGAAAAGAAGGTGAAAAAGCAAAGCTACAACATCAAAGCCATCAAGCAGCAACTAAGCATCTTGAACCTTCCGCTTCAGCTCCTCATTCTCCTTTGTTAGATGATCGACTTTGGATTGAAGAACATTAGCCATTGACCGGATGCTCAACATTTCGAGCTTTAATGTTTCCTTCTCAATGGACACCTTATAAATCTCCTCTTGCAAACTGTGAATGAAGTCTAAGCATTCAGGAGGCATTGTTGCATTAAGATTGGCAGGGGCAAAAGTCGAGAGAGGAATACGAGGTCCTTCTTTTATATCAAGTGACTCCATCAAAGAATACTCCACCAATGTTGATAATCCACAGGTCAAATTCATAGCCGACCTTGCTGTTGTGATGGTAGATGAAGAAGGACCTTCAGTTTTCTTGGGCGAATTTTCCGAACCCGTTGAATCAATTGAGTTCAAATCAATATCTCTCCGTCGTTTGTAATGAAGAAGTGGTGCAGTTTCCCTGTTAGTTGGACACATTGCAGATGGATCATCTATAGTCTCACCCATTGTTTCACTCTTGCAAACAGCGAGAAGGCACTGGGTCTTAGTCGGAAGTTCATCACGGCAAACAGGAAGCATGCGGGGTGGCATTTCCTGTAGTAATCAAGCAACATACTATGAGCACTCACATGAGAACTCTTCAGATTGCATATCAATTTAATTCCAGCTTAAGTCTTGAATTAAGCATTCAGGAATAACATTCATTCTAGCCAGCGGAAGATTTAATTGTATCATCCCCACGGGTATACAAGGCTTATTGGGGCATTACAAGTGGGCCCGTCCAACACAACAAACGGGCTGAACAGACCTGGCAGTTTGATTCCAGCCCATGATTCTCGAATCTAGCTCCTCAGGGTCCTAGTACTAATAGGTTCGCCTTCTGACCTTCAGGGCCACAGCTTCAAACCAGGAAGCAAACCGCCCATATACCAGCTTCCAAACTGGTTTTCTCTCAGTTATCATATAATATTTAGAATAAGAATTATAATAATGATAATAATGCTTATTAAGCGCAGCCGTGGAAACTTGAACTCTGGGCTTGAGTATGAAGAGCCCTCATAAACCCACCACTAAGCCAAGTGTACAGGCAACCAACAGCAGCCACAAGCAGTGATATTAAAATCACATTTGAGCTCATGAGATCGCAGCATCTCACCAATCAAGTTTGCTTAACCAATGTGAATCATGTTCAACATTGTTGCCAGATGAAATTGCCTTAAAATCAAGTTTATTGTGGGTGAACTTGATGACATCATGTATAAGCCCTTCAAACAGTCGAGTTTAGTGGAATACCATAGCCAGTAGTAAATAGATAAGTGTGTACATTACTTCACGACATTTTTCATAACATGCAAATATGATCTTAGAACTTGATTTTGCAAGCTCTAGGCGATTTTAATGATAAAAAGGAAATTTTAATAACCTCAGCAACTCAGCCATACCTCATCACTTTTATAAAACTCTCCCTTTCTCAACATTAAAAGGAGGGCGTCCCCATGCACCAGGCTCTCCACACGGGGTTTCTGGGGAGGGATTGATGTATGCAGCCTTACCCCTGGTTCCCAGAGAGGTTATATCTGTGACTTGAACCCATGACCTCAGGCTACAATGAAGTAACCTTTAACCACCACACCAAGGCTTGCCCTCCTCTTTCTCTCAATTGTCATTTTTTTTTTCTCTTTTAACAGCTTATAGTCTATGCTGTTCTCCATTTCCCTCACACTCTGAACGTTGTTTCCTGCACTTGTTTCCTATATTTCTTCAATTTGTATTTGGAGGTTCTTTTTTGGTGATTTTTCATTTTTGGCATAAGATTCAGCCCTAATTTCGGTTCTATATTTCATCATTGTTTTGGATATTATTCGCCTCGTCTCTGTTGCTTGTTTTCCTAGATAAGTTGATTTGCATGTGAGTATGTTTGATCATACATTCTGATGGCTGGTTGCTATATAAACTAGGCTCAGCAAGAAAGTTTCAGTTGTTGAACTTCTATTTTTCGTCTAAAAAAAAAGGCCAGTTCCTGGGAAGACTCAGGAGCCACCCAAAAGCAGTTCCCCATTCAAATTTTCTGAAACAGGCCCCTGCAGGGTGGTTCCAGGTTCCACCCTTGGAGCTGACAACCTGGACCATGGACTCCCCCATCACCATTTTCGTTCAGACAATACAAAAAATAAAGATCGTGTTGAGAGAATGATAATAGCTACAGTATAATAATGTAAGAATCAGATTTAGGCAACGCAAACCTGAACCTTGCCATTTCCCTGAGGTACCACTTCTTCTCTGGTCTCTATGCTTGGAACCACATTCGCTTCGCCATCCCATTCCTCCTCAACAAAAGGGGCATATCGATGACCAGTCGGTGGCCCTAAATTGGCCTTATGAAATATTCTACAAAGCACATATGCATCCTACACACACAAAACAATGATTAACATGGTAAGAACAGTTCGTATAACAACCCCCACCCCACAAAAAAAAAGAGAGAGAAAAAAAGGCGTCCGATACATATTTTTCGGAGACTAACTGGGTAAAACACACTACTGACTATATTCGCATTCCAATTCAACAATAGCAACAAGAAAACATTCAACCATTTTGCACCTGCATTCATTGGTCAACTGAACTGATAAGATGGATATTAAATGTCATAATGTAACTCCATTAAAATGCCATGGCCTTAAATTCCTTGCAAGTCATGAGATATATAGTATAGTCACCACAATGTCAAGTTTCGACAAAATAAAAGGTTACAATCTAGCATCCTCAGCAAATTCCTAATGGGTGAAGGTCAGTTTCAGAACTCTAAGCAAGAAAGAACATATCTTTTCCTTTTTGCGACATTTCTCATTATCGTGAGACAGTTAATAACTTGAAGTAGCACAAAGGAAAGCTAATAAGCTATTGATTGTACGCCAATTGCCAATACGTACCTTGAAATTACCACATTTTTCCAACTCAGATTGAACTAGCCTGTACTCATGCATGACCCAATTTGTTCGCTTCCCTTCAGGAGCTCGCCCACTATGGAAAACAAGTGTCTTTTTTAGCCCAACAACACGCGAGTCATGTTGAACACTGCGATCATTTCCAGTTGCCTTCCAATAACCAGAGATGGTGGCCCGGTTCATTCTAGCCCCATTAGCATACTTCTTGTCCAATGCACTAAAGAAGTACCATTCTTGGTCCCTTGTCTTTAACTTTGACTTGCCTAATACCAAACAAATATAAGTAATTGAAACAAATGGCAGGACAAGAAGTCATCATATAGCACTCTAGCAATAACACTGTACAACACTAAGGTGCAAATGAATTACTAGGTACATTCACAGAAGAAAACTACTAACACATCTAAATATTAACGAAAGAAACAATGATAATTGCCGATTAAATTTGCATAATCTTAACTCACCCCAGTTCATATAACTAAACAGTTATACAACTGAAGAGAGATGAGAGAAGTAAACAGATTTGTTACCAGCAAGGTGCCAAAGAGCTGCACAATCTAAACATATCCAAGTCCATGTGACTACACAAAAAAACTACAGAGAGAATAAAGGAACTACAGAATAATGACCTGCAAGGTCCCAAGGCTCCGTTTTGTAGATATCCACGTCGGCTATCACGTCAAAGCGGAATGATTTGCCGCACATTTTGCGTTTAAGATAATATATAACCAACTCTTCATCTGTCGGGTGGAATCTGAACCCAGGGGCCAAAGCGGTGGTGGTAGTCTTTTGAGCAGATGGAGCCACAGCTATTGCAGATGTTGAAGGTGTTGATGTTTCAGGACCCATATCTGTATACGCAAAACAAAGGTACAGCTTTACAAGAGATGGACAGATGGAGCTACACAATCCACTGAAAGATTCTTTAGTTGTGAGACATTCCCATTTAAGTCAGTTCTCACTGTCTATTCTATAAGTTCGTATCTCAACTATTAGTATAAAAAGAAAAGAACTGGCACAAGCCCCATGGCACATATTTATTGCAATCCATGATAAAACAAGATTCAACGAACTTATGCTTGTTCTGAACTTTGAACTTCCAAAATACAGAGCTACATGCATAAGCATCACTCGATCCTTAAGTAGGCTTCCCCCCAAGACACAGCCAGTGCATTTGTAAGACATTTACAAACATTTCTGATAGAATCACTAAGCAATAAAGTTAGATGACTTAACCCTCAAAGCAGATTCTTTCGTTTCCTGTATATCAGAACCTAGCCCTCATTAATGCAATTAGATGGACCTGAATGATAAAAGAACCTTTGTAACGCTAGAAGAAGGACACCATATTATAGAACAAGAAAAAACAAGTCTTTACAATCCATAACCATAAGATCCACACAATCGTCTTACTGTGCATTATCCTGTGGTCAAGCAAAGTGTCTCTCAATGAAAGAGACTCTCCCGCCGCAAAGATAAACAGGGAGTTGGGTAAATTAATCAGCTTCACCCCACATTCCCGGAATCATTTGTCATAACACCTCAAAATGGAGAAACTGTATCGTAACACTAAGGTTCACTCTTCCAATATATCTTGATACTCTAAATACAGTTTTCTTTTTTATTTTTCGAAATCATCAGAGATGGGGCTATTCTTCGCTTTATACTAGCAATAACATCTTCTCCTTGTTTCCTGAAGTTTTCCCGATATTTTTTTTTATGCCTGTAATCTGGATAGCCAGGAAGAATCTATCAGGAAGAATCTATCTTCAGTAAAATGGTAATCACTTCGCCTATCAATGTTTTCAATTAGCTCAGTTCATAGGACAACTATGACCTTAACCCGTTCTATCCGCCGCAAACTTCTTATAACCGAATATCCTCTGAGCTGCTGGGACTATTAAACACAAAGTTCGTCATTATGATTCTCAATATCCACCATTTCATAATGTTGTCGGCGCCGTGATCAAAATTCTCATTTTGCCCCTTTGCCAAGAAAGATCCAGGTTCCCCAAATAGGATAGCAAAATCGCATTCCTTCGTTCACCAGATGATTACAACCATCGCTATGGTGAAATAGTACGGACACGTTTCTCAAAGTTCATACTTTTTCACTTATTTAAGGATCACAGCCCAACATCTTCAGTGAAATCTCACGCAGGGCAATCACAGAAGGGACACAAGTCATCAGCACAGGAAATGAGACTACCAAAGCAAGAACTTTTCCCACATAAAATCATCTTACGCAAGTCCAACTCTCGAAACCACAACCACAGCGCGCAGCCCAACTCCAGCAGCAACAACAACAACAGCAACAAAGGCGAAGAAACCGCAACCCGTCCCACCAAATGCTCGCACCGGGGCCAAACACAAGCGCCGATCCAGCGGCAAAACCCACATGCAGGTCGGCATTCCCGACAGACACTCAGCCCGACCACAAATTCAAAGAGGGCACAATCAGCAGCACCCAAAGGAGCAAGGTTCGCAGATTCACCCAAAAGCAAGCAACTCCACCACAAAAACGGGGCGAAAGAACAAAAACCCAGAAACCTAAGCAGGAGTACCTGCCCGAAAAGAATCGCTG
This sequence comes from Syzygium aromaticum, assembly GCA_024500025.1. NCBI lineage: Eukaryota > Viridiplantae > Streptophyta > Magnoliopsida > Myrtales > Myrtaceae > Syzygium > Syzygium aromaticum. The sequence continues at coordinate 28,617,894 of CM044891.1, forward strand.
TATCGACAAAACAAAGGCTGACCCGGCTCGAGAGAGAGAGAGAGAGAGATAGAGAGATGGAGAGAGAACCTGGGAAGTTTCTGGCAGTGGAGGCCGACGAGAGCTTACAAACGAAGCGAAGTCGCGGAGGACCCAAAAGGGGTCGGGTTCAGTTCACGGGGACTGACAGAGAGGGAGGGAGACGGTTTGTAGTTTACTTGGATGGGAAGAAAGAGGGAGAGGCACTGGAGATAGGGGAACGAAGGGGGCCTTGAGGAAGACGAGGCTCGGCTCGGGACCATACCTGCCTGCAAAAAAACACGAAAGGGTTTTTCTTTCTGGTTCTGGACAGTAAAAAACGCTCCGTTTTGGGCTGCTTCTCCGGATGGGCCTCTCCAGATGGAGCTGGACAGGAACTCGGAGAAACAACGTTTTGATCTTGAAGCGATTGATAATATGGAGTCCACGCAGTATCGAGCAATACTTAGAATAATGTGATTTATAAGGCGATATTAATATTCGATTCGAGTGTTACGAATTCACTTGAAAAAGCACGGATCTTGAAGTGATAATACGGACTCCATGTGATATGGAGCAATATTCAGAATAATATGATTTACATACGCGATCCTCCTAGTTTATTTAGGTGATATTGATATTCGATTTGAATCTTGCGGTTTCACTTGAAAAGTACGGATCTTGAAGTGATAATATGGACTCTGTGTAATATTGAGCAATACTTAGAATAATATGATTTACATAGGTGATTCTCATAGTCTATTAATTATTACTCAATTTTTGAGACATGCGATCATTTTTACCGTCGAGAACATACTTAACTTGTTGCAAAAATTACTAATTGATAGTCGAAAGTTACTAATTACCAACATCAATTCTATGGGCTATTGCTCTTATTACCACACTGATCACAAACTTCTCACCCCGTAAAAAAAAAAATTTGCCTAATTGCAACTCCAATTTTACTAATACATACAAGAATTTACTAGTTATAAGGATAATTCATCCACAGGTGCTTTTGCATATATATATATATATATTAATACTTCTACTTGTACTGCATGAAATGAAAATGTACTAACTTGTTGCAAAATTTGCTAATCTTGAGTTGAAAGATGGTTACAAATGAATTTTACTAAATAGAATGTCGTACTTTTTCCAATAGTCTACTTGGATAGGCTAATAGTCAATTTACTATCCCAATGCCAAATATTTACCACATATGTACTCGTTAATGCAAATACTTGAGGGTGAAGAATCGAACCGTTTAACTCGGGAACCATTGGGTTCGATTCTAACAAGGCCGGTTCTCAAGTAGAACCGGTTTCAAGACTGATTCTCGGATCGCTTATGTTCCTTTCAAGTTCTCACTCTCATATTTGCCCTCTCTCTCTTAGACTCTCTAGTCTCTCGACTCTCTCCAGCGGGGCTTTCGATCTTTCTCTTTCTCGAGTCTTGCCGCCGATGTCCCGTCTCGTCCTTGGTCTCACCAACGCCCTCTCTCTCTCTCTCTCTCTCTCTCTCTCTCAAGTCTCGCCGATGCCATCTCATCTCGTCTCTATCTCGGTCTTGCGGGTTTCGGCCTCACCTTTGCCGATCGGCCATCAATCAGCCCGCTCTTAGCCAGGTACGCTTTCTTTCTACGTCGGTTTCGTTTTCCATTTCTTCGTCGAATGTTTCGATCGTGGTGTGCTGTGATTTCGCTTCCTTTGTTCTCTTGGCCCTATACACATAGGATTGGCACGTGTTAGTTAGTTTGTTTGCTGCTTAACAAATTTAACCCTGCAAGGTCGAATTCCATATCTTGTGGTACTAGGCAAAAAATTGCTGACCAGCTGACAAATACAGCATGATGGTTTCGTGTAGAGCAGCCATTATCTGTGAGCTCAATAGAGCCTGAAAGTGGCATGGGACGAGCCAGAATGCTCTGAGCTCTCCTTACCGGAATCATCCCATTGATTTTTCCCGTTTAGAGACATTCCCGGGGCAAGGTGATAGCAGAGAGTCAAGATTATCGTCTTTGACTGAAAACAAGATATGAAAGTGAAAGAAAAAGAAAACGAAAACAGCAGCATGTTTGGATTAGAAGTATTTTAACGACATGTAGGAAATTTTTAATGTTACAAGTTCAAAATAAATATGACGCTTGATTCACAAAGGAAAATGCAATGAAAGAAAAAGGTATGCCAGTTCAGGTCGGTGTTGAACCGGTTCAGTTCCTAATTCCAAAAATATGAAACCTACTTTAGCAGGCTGGTTCCAGGTTAGATGGACGTGCACGAATTAAAATTTGCCTGAAAATATTTCTAGTGCACACTTACCAAATTCAAGCATTCATAAATGGGAAATTATATCTGCCAAAAATGCAAAATGATAATATTTCTGTTTTTGCACTTGCCATTTCCGACGACTGAGCAAATGCGAGAGGAAGACTCTCTCTATCTCTATCTCTCTCCACGTAGATTAAACCCTATCCCAAGGTCCTGCAAACAAATTTTCCTTAACTTCACTTTCCTCCCATAAACTGATTGTTTCCCAAACTGAGCATAGGAGCTTTATAAGGTATGCTGACTAACTGAGGCCGAGTTTACCTAATTTAGGTGCACCCATGAATAGCTCTCAAGATCTTGAGGGCTTGTTTTGGCTGATATAGTTTGCCTACTTCTATTTTTTTTTTTCACTTGCAAGTTTTCCTCCGAAATTTGAAGATAAGGACACAACGGGATTATACACAATTTTACATGTCAATTTCTTAATGTGCGTTACAAGGTTTCGAGTTAAACAAAAGTTGAAAGCGTGAGTTCTGCGAAATTTACAATAAGTGATAGGTTAATTGTATAGAGACTAAGGGACTAGCTTAGTGAAAGGGGAAACTAGGAAGAAAAGAAATGACGGATGGAGGATTTGCTGTTGGGGGCCACTTATTGGAAGGAAAAGAACTGAAGCTATTGCTTAGAATAAGAAAGGTGGTGGACAAGGCTCCACTACTAGCCAAGATTACTACAGACTCTGGGACACACCCAAAAGAAAAGAAAAGAAAAGTAAAGAAAGACAAGGGCCAAAGGAAGGCCAACATTGAATTCACTACATGATAAGGAAATTGCTTATTGAACTTAAGAACATAATGCGACGATGATTAAACTCTAATGATTGGATTAATTTTCCTCTGAATGCCTCGTTTTCCCGCCGCAAATCATCGGACTGCGACCATTCAACATCTTTCGCACATTAGTCTTCCGATGTCTCATGCTTAACGGTCTCCCTCTTTATGGTTCTGTGAATTGCTGGCGCGGTTTGAACACTTGTTGTTTGCGGTGGCTCCACGGCTTGCTGGGGAACTGGTTGCGGCATTGCTATTTGTCGCTGCTCTTGTTGCTCGGGTGTTGTTTCCGACGCCAGGCATGCCAAGCTCAATTTCAGTGATGGTATAGCTCCCGCCACAGAATTTGAGCTGTTCGGTTCTTGAGTTCTCGGGGAAAGGTTCTGCGGGCTATCAGCTTCAATTTTGGGTCTCTTGACTGGACGGGTCGGGGTGTCTTCCCTCGCGGATGAAGTCTCCTCCGAGTGTTCAGACAAACCCTCACCGTCGAAATTGGTCAAGAGATCAAGAGTTCCAGCAGGGGCTTCTTTGTGAATAAGCAGGGCGAAAGCAGCCGGTGCTACTTCTAGACCCTCCTCAGCTAGTGCCGTCTCTATATTGCTGTCGTTCGGTCCAAATACCTCCAAAGGCTGCACAAGAAACATGTGTTCGACGAAGTGTTAGGGTTTCTTGCATGCACAAGAAACATGTTTAAGAACAAGACTGTAGAGACAGATCTGAACCATATGTGTCCACTTCAATTATATCCACACTTCGAAATAAGAACTCATCAAACCTGAGGAACGGCATCAGCTGGAACAACGTTATCGTTATGAATTTGCTCTCCTTCCTCTGCGGCGGCGATGGGTGCATGGCCATTAGGGATTGGGCCGTTGCCTTTCCAAAATAACTTGTAGACTGCACAGACGTCACTAGGCTGCAAGACAACGAAAGAAACCCTCCTTTCAGTTTGAACAATTGCTTTATTCCTTTCACTTGATAAGGAACGAACAAGGATACACATCCAAAACGAAAAAATCATGTACTTGGGCCACTAGGAGTGCTGCGTCCGTCAGTCGATACTCGTGCATCACCCAGTCCGTCCGCCTCCCCATCTTCGAATGCCCGTAGTAGTACACGAGAAACCTCTTTTCGCCGATCACATGGGAGCCATATTTGATTTTGTATTCTGGCCCGGTTACCTTCCAAAACCCTCTTTCGGTAGATCGATTCACTCTCACTCCTGTGTCATATTTCTTGTCCAGCTTACTGAAGAAATACCATTCGATGTCTCCTCCAACTTCTCCTGAAAGAGAGAAAAAAACCCCCCAAAAACACATTTGAATAGTGCTAAGCCTAGTTTACGAATTTTATGTTCTAAATAATGCGCTAAATGTTATTGGGTATTCATTATGAAAAAATAGGAGATGAGATCCGAAAATCATGCAACACAAAGAGTAGATTCATGCTAATAAGCATAGATGAACAAGGGAAAACGATGGTCACCTGGTACTTCATGTGGCTCAAATTTATAGATGTTAATATCAGGAATAACATTGGTGTATAAGGGTTCCCCAAATGCTTTTCGCGCTAAATAATACAAGATCAATTCTTGTTCAGTTGGATGGAACCTGAACCCGGGAGCTAGGAGACAATAGCTTTTTTGGGGTGCAGCTAAAGAAGAGGCGACATCTGGTGCGAGCGTCGAAGAAGACAATGCTTGAGAATTCATTTTGAATATGAACTAAGAGGATATGATCTGTGGAAGGGCCGAATGTTGGAGAATGAGGAGGAAGAAGGAGACTGCGACTTCAAATGCAAGCTATTAGTTTTGTGATGGCAATTGGTCATGCTTTGCATTGGTTTAAATAGGCCCGTTTGGCCTCAACATAAAGCACCAAACTAGTAAGTAAGTTGTGTCCTTATCATTACAACCAAGCGACATATAAATGCAGCCTTCCAAACATTTCTCGAGGCAAATCTTGTTTGTAGTGGTCACATGCTTTGTGCATTCTAAGACTAATATGATATACTGTTTTTCACGTATTATGAATAATTTCTTTGTCTTTCGAAACGTTTCTTGAAAATATGTAGACTATGCGGAACCTCCGCCAATTCGAATACGGAGATTTGGTCATAATCCGACATTGCATTGAAATTAGTGTAGGAGAGAACTAGTCATTCTTATATGAAGTCTTCTAATTTAATAGGGTTAATACTACGAAAAACCCCAAACTACTACGTCTATGACAAATTTACTCTAAACTAATTTTTTTACCACAAAAAACCTTAAACTAGTACACTTACGACAAATTTACTCTCCATCATATTGGATTAATATCACGAAAAATCACAAACTAGTAAATCTGTGACAAATGATAAAACCCTAAACTTACACATCCGTTAACTACCATGTGCTATTCAACTTAGCTATTTGACGGTAAAATTTGACGGAAGATAAATTTATCACAAGCTTACCAATTTAGATGGTTTTTTGTGGTAAAAAAATTAGTTTAGAGTATATTTGTTACATGTATACTAGATTGGGGTTTTTTGTGGTATTTACCCAATTTGATAACTGCAAATGCATAAATATTCTAAAACAACACGACATACTAATGATTGACACAGGGGTTGGACAAATTTCAAGTTTGATTGTTCTTATGGAGCACTTTGACTCGAAATATGAAGGTAAACTCTTTTTTACCTTCCTTTGTTATTGTTAAAACCATGTTATGCATTTGATTAGCTTTACTTACATGGCAATCGAAAGTTAGATAGACATGGGTTTTGTTACCATGTATGGAGCCTTTCCCCTTCTGTAAGATTTAAGCTGTTTGTGGTCGCCTGAAATGGTAGGCGACCTTTTTTGACAAAAAGAAAAACGAAAGGCTGGAATTATCTTCCCAGTGTGGAAAGATTTGACCGCCAAGTGTCGTTCCCAAAATGGCAGAGGACTCACACAATTGATACTTTTTGTCTTCTATAAGAAAGTTGTACTCAAATTTTAACTGATAATATATTTATCACAAACTAATTGGGGTCTCACGAAAATTCTAAATTGGTGCTTTATGACATTTTTACTCTAAATTAATTTTCGTTTCACAAAAAATCTTAAACCAATATCCTGAACCCAAATCTACCATTCGTTAAAATGCATCCGTGTCAACGCATGTAGATTTTTCACGTTTATACGTCATTCCCCAAGCCAAATCCGTCCTGCACTTATTTGCCACGTGTGTAGATATTGATACGGTACCAGAGGGTAGAATTAGGTTCGAGGTACCGATTTGGATTTTTCTGAGAGACAAATTGAGATTCTTGTTAAAAGAAAATTAATTTGAAGTAAGTCTGTTGTGAATGTCAATTTGAGATTTTTTTGTGAAATGAAAATTAATTTAGGTTAATGGATCATGAAATTACCGGTTTGAAATGGTAATAATCTTATTTAAGCAATTTTTGTCGGTGTGTAGTATTATGGTACTCTCATGATTGCTCTCTTCCCCTTTTAAGTTTTGGACATCCTTAGCTTCATGCTCTAGATTTGTCTTAATACCATAAGTAGCACCTGCCAAAAATCAAGCATCCTAGAAGCTCTATCTGCGTTCTTACCAAATTCTGAGTTACCAAATGCGAGAAAGCAACTCATTCTCCACCGTCGATTGATTTCTCATCTCAATGCTTGCATACAACTTTTCCTAATTCCATGTTCGCTCGTTAGTTTCCTTAGTTTTACTTAGGAAAAATTTAGTACTGTATATGGCATTTCCCTCTATGTCTCACTAAAATCTCAACCGTTTGTAAAAATTTAAATTTTCATATATCAATGGTCCAAATTTATTGAGAGGAGCACTGTACGGGATAGAGAATCCATGTCCAATTACGTGACTGATGTCAGAATTTTTCCTTTGGGCATTTGTGATCCAGGGCTCCAGGACTTAAGTGATGCTAGCCAAGAGCAAAAGAAAGGGTGAAAAATTAAACATTGGCGATTCTTTCTTTACAGCCGGAAGTCCCGGAAGTCCCGCGTTATGCGGATAAATCTCAGATTAATGAATTACTGCACTAACTTTATGCACTAAAACTTAGATGAAACGTAAGTCAAAACTTGGGTGGTGATCCAACATTAAATTGCTTACATTTGATTACGTGGAGAATCAAATGTGTTGTACATCTATTCCACACACATGCCTATTTCTCAATCACTAATCCGACGGGTTGGATTCATGGATGACTAGAATGATTTTATCTCTATGGCGATTGATGATAGATTTGGAGAAGAAATCGGAGGTTCATAGTTTTATTGAAGTAAAAGAAATTCAATGGACAAGGCTAGGCTCCATCAGAGTACAAGATTATTACAAACTTAGACAGATATGTATTCAAATTCACGAGAATGATAATAAAGGGAATTGGCGTTCAAACCATATTGCGGAAGCGTGAACAAACGAAATAATTTGAATAAGAAATATATTGCATACATAAAATTTGAACACAACGGATTTATCTGGTTTGGCGGTCCGTTTACTTTACGAAGAGAGATTGACGAAATGATTCTACTATAATCGGTATGGATGAAATTACAATTGCTCAATCATGCTTACTCCTTTTCCTAATTATAGATCAAGCCCGAACCACAAAGAGGAGTTTTCTCACACTCTTAACTCTTCTCTTAAATGCTGGCTCTCGATGCTTGTTGTGTCTCTCACAAGTTTTCCCATATATTAAGCCTACTATACAATCGCTCCATCGTGCTCACTCCTTTTCCTATTTTATGTGTAAAATACAATCCAAATGTTTCACCTTTTAATTGAAGCTATATCGTCATAAACCTTTAGGTTACGTTTGGTCGTCTGGATCTCTAGGCAGGATAGGATTGAATAAGATGGAATATAAAATCAATATATTTTGCTATATTCTATCTATTTTTTGGTAAATCACAGTAATAAAACTGAATATTTTCATATCTTATGATGTTTATTTGTTTGGTATGAACAACATATTAGTATAAATGAACTTGAAAATGCTCAAACGGAGGTGGTAATAATCTCTTATAATTCGCTACTAAAGAAACCACAAATATACAAACAGAGATAACTTCTATCAATCAATTCATGATTATTGGACAATCTAAATCTTAAACAGCAAGGGGCTCATTGTAGCATTCTAAAGCAATAAGTTCTACTATGACAAGAAATATAACTAGGTTACAGCAATATCAACAAGCTAAATCAGCTAGCAAATGCCGAAGCTAGTAAGAGAGAGAAAACATGATTATTCACCTTCGTGATTTCGAAAAGTATAGTACTTTGACTCTCTTGCCTACTTTATTTTCATTTTCTTATTTTTTTAATAATTTTCCCTTTCTTTTCTTTTTTATTCCCTTCCATCATTCGTTAATAAAACATTTATTAAATAATACTAATATACCTAACAAATGTAATAAATATAAATTCAAAAAATGTATAGAATATATATCATAGTTTAGAAATAGATTCAATTATATAAATAAAAATAGGAATAAATGTAAAAGAAAATTGTTGTTATTTTTATGCTATTTTGAATTTTCTTTTTATATTATAATTCAAATTTTATTTATGTTTAATTATTATTTTAATTTTATTAATTTAAGAAGTTTGTTATTCGAGAAAAATAACTTTTACACTTAGGAAATAAAAAATCATATCCACCTTTATCCCATCTCCCCCGTAAGATATTTCTATCTAGGTTATACCTATCTTATGTCTAATTATATCATGTCTTGGGCAGAACCCAAACACAAGATATAATAAAATTTATCCTATGTTTTTTTTTTTTTTTTTTATCTTGGTTATCAAACATAGCCTTATAGAAAAGTGAGATTGATTATTACACTTTTTAGTCGGTGCAAATAATTTAAATCTTTATCCGAAAAGCAATTAAATCCTATATTTAATATTGAAATGTGTAATTTAAGAGTAAGCAAAAAAATGAGGCCATGGCATAAGGCACCTTCAATCCGAACAACTGTAACAATGGCACGCTCATGAACTGCTAACCAGTTGACAATAGAGTGTGGAATTGGAAAAAGTACTCCCATCTTTGTCGTCAAATTTGATGTTAGTCTCAATAGGAGTTGTAGCAATTTTGTTATGGGTCTTAATTGAAAAAGGAGATCGATGGCATGTCCAGATGATCTGAAGCATTCAAGATTCGGCTGAAGCATGGTAAACCGAAGCAAAATCCGGCATCGATACCAAGATAAGAATATGCAGAAAAGAAGTATACAATATCGGTGCATTTCATGACAGAGAGTTATTCAAGTATTTATGTGTTTTACATGATAACTATATAAGGTAACAATATATTACAATACCAATTACGATCAAGCATATGGACAATCGATGGCGATACATGCATAATCATGATAGAGATACGAAGAGTCCATGGAGATACAGATAATCTCATGATTACTAAAACAATCGAAGTAACATATAATTGGAAAAGGTGGAATTAATAGATGACATGAACATAGGTGTTTGACCCAAAAAAATGAAAGCGAAAATTCATTAGGTGTAACACAAGAGGTGGCGACTGTAGGTAGGCGAGGTGGGACACGCGTGTTCATCGCATGTTCAACACTAGTTACCTCTAGTGATGGCCACGGTTTGAAACCGGCTGGTTCCGGTTCGTGGCCAAGTATGAATCGGAATAGGCCGGTTCCGATTCAGGCTCGGAACCGGTTTCGGGCCAGTTCATAATTTTTCTTTTCTATTTTTTTTTTCCTTTTCCTTTTCTTTTTTTTTCTTTTCTTCCTCCGCTCCGTTGGCCATAGCCGGGGCCGACGAAGGTCGCTGGCCTCAGGCGAGGCCGCCCTCGCCGGCGTCGGGTGAGGGCCGCCCTCGCCTGGGTTGGGTGAGACTGGCCTCACTTGCGTCGAGCGAGGCCGACCTTGCCTGCAACTGGCTAGGCCGGCAAGGTCGAACCCTCGCCAGATCTGGCAAGGCCAGTCTCATCAGTTGCAGGCGAGGTTGGCCTCGCCTGACGCCGGTGAGGTTGAGCCCTCGCCCGATCTGACGAGGCCGACCTCGCCCAGCCCAGGCAAGGGCGGCCCTCGCCCGAGGCCGGTGAGGCCAGCCTTGCCTGAGGTCGGCGACCTCTGCCGGCCCCAGCTATGGCCGGCGGAGGAAGAAAAGAAAAAAAAAAGAAAAGGAAAGGGAAAAGAAAAAAAACATAAAAGAAAATAATTAAAAAAATTAAAAAGTTACTGTTCCGGTAAAGAAACATTATTCAAAAAAATTATAATTAAAATGTAAATTGTAATCAAATTTGGGAACAAAAAGACAAGAGAGAAAGAGAGGGCTTGAACTTAATAAATTATTATTAAGTACATTACAATTTGTTACAACGATCTATAAAAAAAGGAACACAATATATATGCCCTAAAATGACCTCAAAACTCAAACATTCCGTGCGTAGGGGACCAGAGGTCACATGTCGTCGAATTATATTTCGATTTCCCTAAGCTCACGTGAGCGTACCCGGTATGAGAAATAAGGGTTCTCGAAATATTTGCTAACTCCAATAGTTCTTTTACCCTCAATCGTCACTACTCGTTCCAGTACCGGTACCGGTAGCGGTAGTATCTCCGTCGTTAAAAAATTCGGATTCATTATTCAAATCTATCTTCTGTTGCTGGTATTGAGCCTTCGTCCAATCAGCAACACAAGTTTGTATCTTCACTGATTTTGAAGCTAATCTTGAACGATGTTCGTCCAAAATATTACTTCCGATACTGAATGCTTGTTTGACCGCAACTGTGAAACAAGGGGTTAAAAAAATCTGTTTTGTAATAAGAGAAAGGATTGGGTATTGGCTTGTGTGCCTCTTCCATCAATCCAAAATTAAAAAATCTGTACTACCTTCGAATTCAGTAAACTCAAATGAAACGGTTAGATGAATCTCTAATTCAGAAATATTTCATATTACTCCATTTTGTTTTTTTTGTTTATGTAATAAAAGTTGGTACCCTCTACTAATTTTATCTGTACTGTCATTTTGTATCTCCGTAGATTGAGAAGATCCAATATCACCTAAATTATATTTAGTATAAAATTCATTATATAATTCTATTACTATATTTTTAACCTCACATACTATGGTTGTAACATTTATCGCATCATAATGTAAACATTGATAATACGTATGCAAAAAATTACTTAAGCCATCCAATTTGCAACGCAGATAAAAAACATAAGCCACTAAATAAATAATGGGAATTTCGCTATAATAATGTAGCCACTTCATTTTCATTGCAACTATAGTATGTTATAATTCAACATCATTTTCATATTCATCAAAAATTCTGACAATATTAGTACACTCTACTAAAAATAAATGTGTAGTAGGATAATAAACACTGGACAAAGTATAAGTTGCATCATTAAAAACTTTTAAAACATCTAAAATTTTTTTGCAAATATCCCACTCTTGTGGGTATAAATCAATATGAGGTATATTATTAGAAATGAATGCACATAATAAATCTTTATATCCTAAAGATTCACTAAGCAAGTGGAAAGTAGAAATCCAACAAGTTGGAACATCTCTTGGAAATCTTTTTGGCTTTTTGCCATTTTCTCTACAAAATATACCCCATTCTTTCATTTTTTTGGGATGTTTCCATAAAAATTGAATCGCCGTTTTTATTAGTTGAAGAAAAATATCAAGTGTTTTCAAACCATCTTATTCATATAAATTTAAAACATGACAAGCACATCTAACGTGAAATTTTTTTTTGCCAAAAACGGGTTTACAAATATTTTTTAAATTGGCAATTGAAGCGGTATTTGCCGCGGCATTATCAAAACCGATTGAAAAAATTTTGTTAAGAAAATAATATTCTTCTAAAATTTTCCTAATTATTCTATAAATATTATTTGCCGTATGCTTATTATCGAAAACTCTAAATGCAATAACTTTTTTTTAAATACTCCATTCGTCATCTATCCAATGACATGTTATGCTCATGTAAGAATGATTCTGCCAATGATCACTCCAAATATCACTACCTATATGCACGTATCCATTAAATTGCATAAAAAAGTTTTGTAAATCTTTTTTTTCATTTTTGTAAAGATCTTTAATTACTTGTTTAGTTGAATTTCTAAAAACACGTTTTGCTTGTGGAGCACATGCTTTTTGTACAAATTTATTAAAATTAAATCTTTCTCCAAAATTAAATGCTAAATGTTCAACGGAAATAAATTTGCCTAATTCTTCCTTATAAGTTTTTTCATTAAAACAAAATAAAGGGGAAGTGTTAGGATTGACGTACCCGGAAATTTGTTGTTGCCCGATATCGATTCCTGTTTCGGTTGGATGTTTGCTCCTAAGATGTCGTTTGAATGTTTCATATCGTTGTTCACCTGTATATTTATATATTTTCCCACAATATTTACAAATTATATCATATCTTTTTTGACTAAAAGCAAACATTTCTTTTTTCGTGAAGTGATTCCAAATATCATATGTAAATTCTCGTTCCCCTTCCTTTGTTTAGATATTTCGACAGAAGGATGAAAACTTTTTTGCGTCGGGACACGCTCCACATCGGGAAAAATGTTGATTTCATCATCTTGAAAATCTGCATATTCACGAGGATCAAAAGAATGATGGGATTCCGTTACGATATTCTTACCTTTGCCATTTTTCGAGTAGATTGAGAAAATTGAGCTGATTAATTGGGAGAATTAAGAAAGAATTGCGTAGATTGAGAAAATTGAGAGAATTTAAGAGAATTCGAGAGAATTTAGAGTATTAATAAAATTTAAGGCTTGAGAGAAGAGAATTTGAGAGAATTATAAGTATTAAGAGAATTTATAAAAAAAAAAATCAGAAAAAAATTTTGGATTAAAAAAAAAGAAAAGATAACCGTTGCAATTTTGCAACAATTATCTTTTTTTTTTTTTTTTTTTTTCTTTTACTTGTTTGGGCGTTGGCCATTGCCAAGGCAGCCTTTTGGCTGCCTTGGCAACGGGCCGCAAGCCCGCTACGGGGGCCCGGGGCCTTTTTTTTTTTTTTTTTTCCCCGTAGAGCAGGGCTTGCATGTCTGCAGGCCCTGTTCTACGGGGGTTTTTTTTTTTAAAAAAAATTTTCCCCGTTGCTAGGAGCTGCCCTGGCATTGGGCCGCAGCAGCAAGGCCTGCAGACGTGCAGGCGCTGCTGCAGCTTTTTTTTTTTTTGAAATCGAAACCAGGCCGGTTAAAAAATTTCTGGAACCAGAATCGGGCCCGTAGGGCACGGGCTGGTTTCGGTTCTCAACCGCGGGCCCGGGTTTGACCGGGCCGGTTCCGGGCCGAAACCGGCCCGTGGCCATGACTTTACCCCCTTGTGGCGCCATTACGTATCCGCTAGTTGGATTTTCATTTCTGCGGTTTTACCATCGTCGCACTCTCAAGCGCGTGGCGGCAAGTCGCTTTTCCAAACGATTTTCATCAATAATTATTAAAAAAAAAAAATTTGACGCATCAATTTACAAAAATGATTTTCATACACTACCATTTTTCATAAAAAAGAATTTCACTATGCTAGAATTACTTGTAGATTATGTTCTTCGAAATTATATCTTTTGCAAATATCTAATCAATTTTCTCCTCTCTCTCTTTTTTTTAAGGGTTAATAGTACGAAAAACTTTAAACTGACACATCTGTGACAAATTTACTATAAATTAATTTTTTGATGATTAAAAACCCTAAATTGGTACACTTGTGATAAATTTATCCTCCTTTAGTTACTGTTAAATTTTATCATTAAATTGCTGAGTTAGGTAATACGTGATTAGTTTGGGATTTTATCTTCCGTTTTTCACAGGTGTACCAATTTGTGACTTTTTGTAGTATTAATTCAATTTAACAGAAGGTAAATTTGTCGTAAATATACTGATTTGGGGTTTTTGGTAGTCGAAAAGTTAGTTTATGGCGTCGTAGATGTATCGGTTTGAGATTTTTTGGCGGTTAAAAAATTAATTTGAAGTAAATTTATCATAAATATATCAGTATGTGATTTTCGTGATATTAACCCTTTGATGTTTTTCTTTTGAATAGAGTCGCATTCTACATAAAAATACCAACAACAATGAAAATTATAATAAGGAAAAAAGTTCGTCGAGTTTAATAATCGTAATAATATAAATTTCACCAAGTTAATTCATTTGATCTCTTATTAGACTTATCAAACAAGTGGGTTGGGTCAGGTTGGATAAAAAATGGTCCGACCCAAATAGATCAATTTAACCCGTTTGTATTTATTTTCATATAATGCAAATCTAATGACCTATATCCGATCCGACTCATACACAAATAAGTTTATATCTATTTATAATCCATTTACTAATATATAAATTAAAAAATGAATTTTTGATTCATTTTGACATGTCTATCTCTTATCAAGTCATTATCTAGATATTCTATTCCAAGCTTAATCGAAAGTTTGAGAAAATAGAAAAATAAAAAACTCCATGCGTACTTTCTCCCTTTTGTCGTTGGTCGCATCATGATCAAATTTTGATTAACAAATGGACAAGCCATTAAATGCCAAACGACCGGCGCGTGGATGCGCGTCCGTGGTACGAGCGCCACGAGCCCGCCTGCAGAGAGGCGCGTGGACCCGAGCCAGCAGAAAACAACTTCGGGGGGATCAAGGAAAAGAAAAAAACCAAAAAACCGTTCAAACAATCAAACGGACGTTTGTCCATTGCCCAAACCTCCGTGTCTCTGCAATTTTCGGTCGATGTTGTGCTTTGCTTATGCTCTGCGATTACTTGGAGGAATTGTCATCCACAAGGCATTCGCTACGCTCCAACCCCTTTCACTGTCTCTTTACCACCGGAGGAAATTTCCCTCTGATGACACGCTTTTGTGGTATCATGGGGGGTTTACTTGTTTCTTTGAAGTGGTGATCAGCTGATGGAAACTGAGGGTGTTGCAGCGAAACACACGAAAGATCGTTCTCCATTTTTTTTTCTTTCCGTGTGTTTTTTTTTTTTTTTTGTGGTTGGAGAGTCGGAAAGAATGAAGGGTTCTTCTGGGAAAGGTTGGAACAGCAGCTTTGATTACTCATTCAAGATATTGGTGATTGGGGATTCGGGAGTTGGCAAGAGCAGCCTTCTTCTCAGCTTCATCTCTAATTCTGTTCACGACCCTTCTCCTACCATTGGTACAGTACAGTCTCTCTCTGTTTCCGGTTACAATTTTCTTTTGCGCTGTTATTTACTAATCATCTGTCATGCATTCTGACATTAAGGGAAAGTCTTTTCGATCGTTAATGAGTGAGGAATGAACCTTTTGTTTGTGTAAAGGTCCTAATTGTAGTTGCTTATCTTCACTTGTTCTGTGGTTATTCTGTTGCTCTTCATGCTTAGGTTGCTTGAAACGGTCTTTTATTTTCCTCAGGGATGTAGCAAATGGTAAGCAGAATCGTTCTTCCTTTCTTTCTGGATGATTCTGTACCCTGTCTATTGCCTGTATGAGTAGCTAGGATGCATTGAATTGGGATAGTGAGGTATTTTCTGTTATAATTATGGTGAGGACTGGGACCTCTGTGGGTTTACTTTTTATGTCCCATATTGCAATCAAGTTTGTAGCTTTTGTAGCAAGCAACCATATGGCCATCACAAGATTCTCTATTTTCTAAATTATTGTTTATTAGGATTATTCTGTTGGAGTAGAACTGAGAGTATACTAGTCCCAACAATATGAGTAAAGCAAAGACGAGGACTGGTCTGATATTATATTGGATACTAGTCAGTTGGGTGTGGATTCGAAAACTCCATTTATTGTATTTTCTTTGCCTTAATGAAGATCCCTTTTGGTGTTGACAACATCAGTGGTGAAATCGGACACCATTTCATCCAAGAAAGTGTCTATACCTTTTGATTTGCATCCTCTTGGTTGTATGTTGTTGAATGCAATTGAGCATATTCCCAGTCTTGCATAGCTAGCGTGATTGTATCTCCCTCTTCTTGTTGGCAATGGGGGTCAGAAACAAAATCTCTAATTTCTGGTTTGGCGAAAAAAACCCAGGTGTGGACTTTAAGATCAAGCTTTTGACAGTTGGAGGCAAGAGATTGAAGCTTACAATTTGGGATACTGGTACTGCCAACACCTTATCTCTTTTTTGACTGGTGTTCTGTTCAGTTACAGTTTGTAATCTTTCTTGATTCTATTTTTAGCATCAGTCCTTTTTCTGTGTGAACCTTCCCTATCCTTCTTACTTGAGAAATTGAGATGCACCAGTCAAACTAGGCATAACTATCCGCACCATTTTTTCATTGGTTGTTAAAAGTAAAATTGAGCATGCTTGTTGGAAAGTCTGAGGTTTTCAAGTTGGACTAAACAAAATCCTCGTATTTTGTGAATATGCGTTCATCTTTATGGTCATTTACTCTGCCTATGGGTCATTGATAAAATTCTCCAATCTTACACAAAGAGGTGCGTTTTGGCTGATTGTGCTCAATATAAACTCTTGCTGTGTTATGGTTGGATTTGGAATTCAACATAAACAAACGGGCCTTCCCTGTTATTGTCATTATGTGAGTTGGTAGCAGTTTCAGTTATTAACAATCATTATCTGGTGCAGCTGGACAAGAGAGGTTTGGGACATTGACGAGCTCATATTATAGAGGGGCGCACGGAATTATATTGGGTGAGCCATTATGTCCTTTAAAGTTGTGGAGCTCTGTATTTTATGGTGCCACTCTGTTTAATCTTAGTTAGAAATTTATATTCTCTACTTGTTAATTTCCTAGACTAAATGGGTACTTGCTAAGTGGAATGTGATGTGAGGCATAAAGACTATAGTAGAACATTCAAATGAGAAGATAAGTAGTTAGCATTCTTTACCACAATTTCATATGCTTATGGCTGTATTTGTTCTGCTGATTTTAAAGCCTAATATACGCTTTCATGTAATCTGATCTAGTTTATGACGTGACGCGGCGAGAGACTTTTAAAAATTTGTCAGACATATGGGCAAAAGAAGTGGATCTTTGCCCTACAAATCAGGACTGTATCAGAATCTTAGTTGGGAATAAGGTTGATAAGGTAAGCTGATTCCCTCGGTTATGTCTTTGGCTCTCACCGACATAATATCTCTCTTCGAAAGAAGAGAAGTCACCTCGCTTCTGATGATGTGATAATCTCAGGAGAGTGAAAGGACTGTAACTAGGGAAGAAGGAACAGATCTAGCTCAAAAACATAGATGTTTGTTTCTTGAATGTAGCGCAAAAACTAGAGAGAACGTCAATCAATGCTTCAAGGAGCTTATGCAGAAGGTTAGCCTTGCAAAAATTGCACTAGTGAATTTCCCACATTCATATTGTGATGTACTTCTTCATCCAAAAGAAAATGCCCTACTTAAATTGTGTATTGACAATGATTGAGTTCGAGTCGATTAATGTGTTCCACTGGCGCATATATTCTGATATTTGTTAACATCAATAAACACAGATGATGGAGGTGCCTAGTATACTAGAGAAAGGATCTGTGGCAGTGAAGAAGCAAATCTTGAAACAGAAAGTACTGGATCAACCGCCTCGCCAAAGCAGTTGCTGTTCCTAGATAGAATTGTTTGACATACAAAAACAAATAGGTGATATTGACTTACAGAGTCGGTATACACATGTTTGAAAGAAGATTTACTGTTTTTTTTTTGGTCATAAAAGAAGATTTACTGTTGAAAATTGACAAAAAGAAAGATTCTGAGTACATTGTAAATCTGGTGGTATAGGTATAGGTATATAGTTGAGTCAGGGATTCCATTCGCCCGCTATAGTTTAATATTGTAAACCGCTGATTTGAGTTTTGTAAATAGAAAAAGTTCTACTTTCCATAGCCATCTACTTATAATTGTCTAATCAGGCATATCTAGTTTCACAAACTTTGTAATCAAGTATTTCATAAATCAAATCAGGCCACATCCGATTGGTGTGGCTGTCAAAACGACATTGTAGTGTGACATGAATAAAATTTTTTCTATGTGGACATCTACGCGAGTGTCCACATTGACTAAATTTTGTCTACGTCATATTCCGACATTGTTTGCATTGGCTGTGGGTTTCCACATGTTTTATACGGATGGTACTTTTGCAAGTTCTTTGCAGGGGATTTGCAGGTTTTGGTTACGGAGGTTGTTGACCATAACTGTAGTCTGTAGATATGATGTATAGACAAATTAGTTCTGGTCGATTAGAGGTTTAACAACTTTAGTTATTGGTCGAAAGGTTAGCTACTTAAAACTGTGCATTACGCTCGCAAATTGCAGCTTTTTTATAAGATGTGAGTTTGAAAGAACACAGGTAAAAAAAGACGGACCGGTTCAAGAAATTTCGTGCCCATATCTCAAATGGGACCTATGATCTTCCTCATCCTTCTCCAATCGTGATGCTATCAGCCAAATGCCATGATTCTATGATTGTTTCTCGTCTTCATTAAAGTAATACTCAAATAGTACTACGACAAACGTTAATCTAAGTTACAGCTCTATTAGTATAGGAAAATAGATTGTAATCTTAGGTGAATGCTATGCATGGTGCTATAGCTACTATTGCTGCACGGTTAGGTTGACCAAATCCTCATAGACACAAAATGACAATCATGCATTATTGAAAAAATGTCAAAAATGGTCCTTGAATTTTGGCCGTACGGGTAATGTTGTTCCTATACTTTTAATTTATTTAATATGATTTTTAAACTTTAACCAAATATATTAATATTAAATATTTTCATATAGTTCGTAGACCACGTTGAACAAATTAAAAATTTATAGACGATATTGCACATTGGCTAAAATTCAGGAACGATATTGCATATTGAGTCAAAGTTCATGAAACATTTGTGTAATTATTCCCTCTTTATTTGTGAATTCACAATCTGCGTTCATCAATGACATGAAGAGTGAATTATACCCTAGTCAACTAGTCTTGTAACACAATGATAATAGTCCCATACAAGAGAGAGATAGAGAACAGCTTTGCATGCATCTAAACTATTTCTTGAAGATTGTGAAAAACAAAGATCACAAACGATGCTCATGCCGGCCAGAATTCTATGAACCTTCGTGTCTCAACTCCAATTGTCAATATTAGCTCATTCGCAACCCTCACCTGTCTTTCTTCTTCTGTTTCTTTCCCTGATCTTAGTAAGCTCCACCATCTCTCGGTTTCACACTTCAAAAACAAGGGAAAGAACAATCACGCTGTGTATATGCCCGCGTGGGAGTTTGCGTTCCGGAAACAAGCTATACCCTTTTTTCATCTTTGTTGAAGTCACGGAAAATAACCCAGGTGGGAGTTGGGTCCCGCCCCTGCAATGGCTTTTTCTGGCCACCCTAGGTGGTGGATCTTGGGCGCGGCATTGGTGGCAATTCTGTGCACCGGAGCTGGCGCCATCGACATCTTTCTGGAATGGCATGTAGCCTTTGACACGACAGCCCAGCCGCTTACCCTTGATCAACCGGTATGGAAACAGCTTGGCCACTACTGTTCATTGCATGACATATATTACAACAAAACCTCTCATCCTCCGGCTAAATCGCATTGAAACACACATATCCCCCGTCAACAATCTGTATTGCTCCAATTTCCGTGCTTTTCAATGTATGTTCAGTCTAGACATTTATCAGATGCTTATAGACATAAGACTGGATTGTATCTGCATAAAAGCTAAAAAAAAAATCAGAGTTAACTGTGCTATTATGTTGGCTTGGACGTGGGATTCATTGCAATTTCCAGTATTCACGTTTCATTAGTAAATGTCTCACTTCGTGGTTCAAAAATGTAAAGATGAATGTTTCACATATATATGGACAGGTCATTACCATCAACGGGATGTTCCATGGCCCGTTGATCAATGCGACCACCAATGATTTCGTCAACGTCAACGTTTACAATGACTTGGATGAACCTCTGCTCTTCACATGGTAAGAGCACGAGTTACACATAGAATACCCTGCTCGATCCTTTTCTAGGGACATTAGCTGAGTTTCAACTACATATCCGGGACTAAAGATGAAAGACCGGTAATGTCGGTTGCAGGAACGGCATACAACAGAGGCTCAACTCGTGGCAGGACGGGGCTTCGGGCACCAACTGCCCTATACTGCCCGGCACAAACTGGACTTATGTGTTCCAGACCAAGGATCAGATTGGCACTTTCTTCTATTTCCCCTCCATCAACTTCCAGAAAGCGGCGGGAGGTTATGGGGCGATCCGCGTCAACAACCGCGTGGTCATCAATGTGCCCTTCCCCAAACCCGAGGCGGAGTACGACCTTCTCATTGGAGACTGGTATTACGACAGCTACAAGGTAGTGCGTTTTTTTTTTTGTCATTCCAATTCTTTTGAGAGAGCAGTTCTTTGACTTTTTCTTGCATCACCCTTTGAATTCCGTCTAATATATGTGAATGCGACATCTAATTAATGGTTTTATTCATTCTGGCAGTTAATCCGATCGGTGATGAACGATCCCGTGGTGGCATATCATGTAGTCCCTGATACCATACTAATGAACGGAAAGGGGCCTTACGGTCACCCCTTATCGATCTTATACGAGTCTTTTAATGTCAGCAAAGGTATGATCCTAAAAGAATACACTAATACCGTATTTGGGTGTGTTACAATGAAAAATCCAGTTAGTCCTCTTAAGTGTGAGTGCTGTATCCGAAAATGTTCATTCTGTTTTTTTATGGCTACAGGGAAGACTTACAGGTTCCGTATATCAAACGTCGGCAATACATTTAGTTTGAACTTTAGAATCCAGAATCACTCCATGGTGATAGTGGAGACGGAAGGGTCCTACACCAACCAAATCACGGTGGACTCCCTTGATGTGCATGTCGGACAATCTTACTCGGTCCTCGTAACGGCTGATCAAGACGAAGAGGATTACTACATGGTGGCGACTCCTAAAATGTTCAGTGTCAATGATTCAAGCAGCCTTGTGGGCATTGGGGTGCTACACTACTCCAATTCTCTCACCCAAGTCGGTGGGCCTTTGCCGGCCGGGCCAGATCCGTTTGATTGGAATTTCACCGTGAGTCAGGCTAGATCTATAAGGTAAACTGATCCCACAGTTAATTCAACGCCCGTTTTGTTACTAATTGCGATCATTTGACATGCTTTTCTTCCAAAAATTTTCATCAATTTGTTTGATCTTCAGGTAGAACGTCCTTAGATTTGCGTCGTTAGACATGAAACGTTCATTTTCTCTCAGTATCTCACCAGAATCAATTCCTTGATGAATGCGTATATAGGTGGAACTTGACCACTGGAGCTGCCAGGCCGAACCCACAAGGGACTTTCAATGTGTCGAATGTGAGCTTGGCACAGACCTTTGTTCTGCAGAACTCCGTTGCCGAGATCAAAAGTTCAGCTCGCTATGTTGTCAACAACATATCGTACTACACCCTCAATACCCCTCTAAAGCTCGCGGACTACTTCCGCAACGGATCAGGCATTTATCAGCTAGACGGTTACCCAACTAGATCGATCAACAAGGACGCTGCATACGGAGTCTCAGTCGTGTCAGGGATCCACAAAGGGTGGTTAGAGATCGTGTTCAAGAATAATTTGGATGTCATGGATTCTTGGCATCTTGACGGTTTCGGTTTCTATGTTGTTGGGTGAGTACAATAGTAGCATCAACAATTGAATGTGCATCATCAGAACATTTTAAGTAGCTAGGCTGAATCTTATGTGATCAAATGAAGCTTATGGAAGAAAGCTTGTGAAATGTTTTAGGTTCGGTCTCGGAGACTGGGATGAAGGCGCACGTGCCGGCTACAACCTGTACGACCCCGTGGTTCGGTCAACCACGCAAGTGTACGCAGGAGGGTGGACTGCAGTGTATGCCTTCCTTGACAACCCCGGAATGTGGAACCTCCGATCGCAGCAACTCAAGAACTGGTACTTGGGTGAAGAACTCTATATCCGGGTCCACGACCCCGACCCGAACCCCGCCAAGGAGCAGCCGCCACCAGATAACCTCCTCCTTTGCGGTCAGTATAAAACATTTCTTGAAATTTTCTTTTTCCCTTTTGATTTCAGCACAAGTTAGCTCTGATTGTCTAATTTTGGGAGGTCGATGATTTGCTTCGAATGAGATTTGCAAATTTTCCATTGCAGGAATATTTGGCAAATCTGGTGCTCCTATTGGTTCACCAGCACCTGCACCATGGTCATGGTGGTGATGATCATATCAATGGATTTTAGCAGAACAGACCACGCGACAGAAAATGGTTTCTCATGATTCGATGTTGCAGTGTATTTGGTTCCTGTATGATCTTGTAATAAGAGTAAGACGACGACGGATTTGTAAGGGGGTGGTTCTACCGCCATTATAACACCTTTCATTCTTAGTGATAGTCCAGATGACTATCTTGCTAGACAGCAGATAAACTGATAGTTGATGAATAAAAAATCAGAATTTTTTTTCCCAAAGAATGAATTTAGTTTGAAGTTTTCGCTATTCTTAGCAGAATTTAACCATTCCGTGTGTCGAAAAATGAAATTTTTTTATGTATTGGTAACTGTATATACAGGTTGGTATGCTTTTCAAATACCGTGATTGCAAAATTGTGGTTGGTAAATTGTTTGTCTGGTGACAATCAATAAATTCCCAATTTTGTTATTGTGTTACCAACATTTATTTGATCTTCCACAAAGTATCAACAATTTCAATAAATTTTCATTGTTTATTTGTCAAACTTAAAAAAACATCAAAGTTGCCGACTTTTATACAAAATTATAAACCTTAATTTGAGTAAGTTACCAAGTAGTTTGTTTCCTGCTCTTATTTGAATCACCTATCAACATTTGTTTAATCGCTTCCGAATTACTAATTTTTTTTAGTAATTTATCAACTTTTACTAAAGTCGCCAACTCGTATATCAAATTAAATGATCAAAATTATTTGAGTTACTTTTTCCTCTATGTAATTATTAACTCTTTATTGAAAGCACGCAGCAAAAACCTAATACCTTTCACCTAGACAAAGCCCCGCCAAGGGAGAGCCCAAGTCCAAGCCCATCAATATATTTAGTTGGACTTGCCTTCACTCAAATATTTAAACTAATAAGTTATAAGTCAATTAGAATATAATAACTCCGCACTATTATTGTTGGGTTTGTTTCCTCTTAATCCAAGTATCCTTCTGCATCAAGATAGCTCAACTTGATTCTCCATCAACGCCCATTGGGCCCTTGCTACACCCACACGTGAAAATCGAGTTGGTCACCAGATTCATTTCTTAAAATATTCACCAAACATTGGAATAGATGGGGGCTCACCAATCTATAATTGGCTTTAATACCATTTATTAAGAATGCATAGCAGAAGCCTAATACCTTTCATCAAGGGAGAGCCTAAATCCGAGCTTGTCAACATATCCAATTAGACACACGTTTACTCAAAAGTTTAAATTAATGAATTATGAGTCAACTAAGATGTGCTAATTGCTCCCAATACGAAACCGTCTCCATTTAGTGGCCATGCCACGCTAATAATTCACGCCTACAAGTCCGTTCCTTAGTCACTAAACCCGATCCCCCTTACCTTGCAACCTTGGCCATATTCAATGGTGACCTCACAAAGAAAGAACCTTCCTCTAGCTAAATGAGAAGAGAGGACATCCCCTGAATAGCAGCATAACTGCTCAACTTAATCTGTACCCACTTACAGGCCTCACAAATCTCTCTCTTCCTCTAATCTTATGCAGTTGAGTGAGACGCGCACCCACCTCCCTTCGAGAACAGCTCATGCCACTTAAACAATGCCCCGGGAAAAAAAAGATTAGGTGCCTTATTTTTGTCCTCATTGAAACCCTCTAGTTGTCCCTAATAGATACTGTCGCCTAACCAATGCTAGCTGCACCACACAGAAAACTATCAGCGACCAATATCTCTTAACTGCTTCAAGCTCATAGCTCACAGCAGCATGTGAAAAAGGGTATCCGCGCTTCTCTTTCGATCTTTCTTTCTTTTTCTTTTTAGGGTAATCAATGTGAGGTCGACAGGCTTCGGAGGTTTTGAACCTGTAAGTTGAGCTCCTAAGTTAATTCATATCGACAGGCTATTTTTGAGGAGAGAAGAGATGAGATAGAAGTTTATGAGTTTAGGGAGGTCGGGTCATCCGACTTTGGCTTGATAATTCCCTGATCTCGTGAGGTTGGCGCGTGTTTCACGGATTCGAGTTTTGCTTTCTTGTTATAAAAAAATCTATATCTGGTGCATTCCTTGCAGGCCGGGCTAGGCCAGATGAGGAAAACAAGCGGGGGAATCGTGCAAAATGAAGACGGAAATAAAGGCACGAAAATAAAATAGCCCCCCAAAGGAAAACAGAAACCTTTCGTGCGCTTGCTTGTTATAGGAGGAAAGGGACAAGAGGTGGATACAGGGAAGAGCATTGTTCAGTGTCCTTCCTGCAAAACGCACACATATTCTATTCTTGGAGAGAGAGAGAGAGAGAGACAGAGAGAGAGAGAGAGAGAGAGAGAGAGAGAGAGAGAGAGAGGCTTTTCTTGCTTTCTAAACAATGAAACCTAAGCCACCACTTTTGGTTGGTGCCTGTGACAACCCCAAACAAGCCTCTCTCTCTCTCTCTCTCTCTCTGATGTGGACATTCACATTTTTGTTACCAACTGGAAACAAAAAAACTTGATCACAAAGAAGTAAGGAGGGGAAAAAGAAGAAGAAGAGAAAACCTGGTTCTGTGCCATCATGCTCTTTCCATGAATGACCCGCAAATTTTGCTTTTGGACAAAAGAAACTGACGTCCGTGCAACAGCCCAAATCAAGATACACATGTAACCAAAGAATCAACTGAATATCTCTGTAATTTCTTAAATCTAACATGTAACATCCTCACAATTGATGACAGGAAATTTGGATAAATCAACTTTAGATGCACTAAAGTCCATGGGAAAATTAACATGGACCCGCACGCATGGCTTCTAATTTGTGAACTGCGATTGACTTAACCCATCACCTTAAATTAATTCTTGCTCAGTAATGGCAATCCACGATTGCCGGGGCCGAGACAAAGATAGGAGGATGAGATTGTTTCTGATGATGATGCTGTTGTTTGGAGCTCAAGAGAAACAAGTGATCGCGGTTCTCTTCTTCCGGGGCTGGGAGGTTGAGATCCAAATCAAGGGACAAGAGCCCATTAGCGCTCAGCCGCGTGGACTCGTCATCGGATTCTAGCTTTGCCCCGACAGTGACCGGCGGGCGGTGTCGCCTCATGTGGCCTCCCAAAGCCTGTCCTGATGTGAACTCGGCACCACAGATGGAGCACTCATGGATCTTCGCCTGCTTCTTGCAATTACCATTGCTCCCATAAATGTTAAGACTCCCGAGAGAGAAAGTCGAAACTTTCTTGTATTCTCCTTCTTCTTCGTCCGGTGAGGATGGCAAGAACACGAATTGTTTATACAGCGGTGGCTTCTCTTCGGCCACGGTTGTTGCCAACTTCAGCTTCTTGTGGCTTGCCCGATGACCGCCTAGGGCTTGGAAGGAAGGGAAGGTCTTGTTGCAAGTCTTGCA
This sequence comes from Syzygium aromaticum, assembly GCA_024500025.1. Taxonomy (NCBI): domain Eukaryota; kingdom Viridiplantae; phylum Streptophyta; class Magnoliopsida; order Myrtales; family Myrtaceae; genus Syzygium; species Syzygium aromaticum. The sequence continues at coordinate 28,643,545 of CM044891.1, forward strand.
CTCATAGACGCAAGATCCCTCCAAGTACCTCTTGCTGCTGAATCTATTGGTATGGTTGTGGTCTTCTTGAATAATAGCCCTTCTTGGGGGCTCTTTGGATTGGCCTTGAGCTAGGAGGATCAGGCAATTGGCCATGTCCTCCTCTTCCTCAGTGCAGCCGTTGTGGAATTTGGCAGATGTGGAGGGGGAGAGTTCGGCGGCCTTGTCGCTCTCGCTGTTGTCGTCACAATCGCCTCCTTCGGAACTCACCGGCGAGCCGGTGTTCATGAAAAGGATCGGCGACTGCAGCCTCTGCCTCTTCGTGCGCTTGCCCTTGATGATGATCTGGGTGTGCTCTTTGGGACCTCCAAGGGCTGCTTCGCCTGAGGCTTCCATGGTATGCTTCCTCCACTAGAGAAGAGAGAGAGAGAGAGAGAGAGAGAGAGAGAGAGAGAGAGAGAGAGAGAGAGAGTCTTAAGGAGAGGGAAGGGAAGTCTTAAGCTATGTTTGGAGTCATGTTGGGATGTGATGACACCACCAATGGAACAGTAAACTGTGTGAATTAGTCCGCCCAATCTTTTCTTGAGTTTCCAACACCCTTTGAAGTCCTATTTTATACACTACCGATTTCTATACTTGGACATCGACACTCCCCCCAACACCCCCACACCCCACAAAATAGCTAGAGAGAGAGAGAGAGAGAGAGAGAGAGAGAGAGAGAGAGAGCCATAAAAAACCACCATAAATCGAAACAGAAAAGATGCAAAATTAGGAGATGGGTGGTGCGCTATCATTGAAGAACTGGTGGGATATAATCTGTGAGCGAGGAGGGTTTGTTAATGCAAATTCATGTGTTGTCCCGCTTGACACTCTCTTTCTCACACTTTGCCAACTCACTCCCCTTCACAAAAGGGTAAAAAAACAACCCCCACCTAAAGCTTCCTTCGTGCAACCATCGATATGAGCTCTAAACTTTGTGCAATGCACCCCTCCCAAACGAAGATGCATATGCATGGTTTGGCCACCCAATTTTAGCATTTTCAGACACACATCTCGATTTTTGTAGTCCTATAAGATTATCTAATTCTTCTGTGGACTTAACTCTTTCAAGTCATGTTGCGCTGAAGATATCATCGGGTTGGTAGCCCGTCACGACGTTCCTATTTTGCTTACTAGGGAACAAGAAAAAAGCACAAGAAATCGAATTCGATATATTAGATTTTAATGTGAATAGTTTTAAGCTGGCATAAAAAGGGGGTGGACAAGAATGTGCATCTTAACTTTCTTCGCTGCCTTTTTTTACTTCTCTACACCAACCACACTAAGAATTCGTTCTCGTGTACCACTCCCACGTTACTAAAATCAGGCAATCATTGATGTTGACTTGATATGAAGCGGCTTTGTCGACACATTCTTTTTGAGGGAAACTATACAAAGTGCATGATTGGTGCTGTTCCAGTAGGAGTCGAGATATTACGCGTGGTCGACCGAATTCCACCATTCTATTCTTGAACGAATCCGCCATGTCGTGATGGGAGACTCGATGCCGTAGCGTTAATCACGGGTGTACATGATCTTGCACAAATTGATGATTTATCATCCGCAAATTACCATTGCCGTGTGATTGGGTAATCCAACCACTTGATCTACAATTCAATGGTGCGAGCGCAATCAAATTATCTTTCTTTATGACGGGAGGATAGTTATTCAATGATATAGAAAGATTATACTTAAATTTGAAGATAAACGTGTGATGGACATTGTAAGTTCGAGTTTCAACCTCATTAGGGGTTTGGCGTGATGCATGCATGATCCGTTAAGGTGTGACTTCCTTCCTTGGCGTGAACAATTACTTCTTTTCATTTAATTATTGATTGAGTCGTGGAATGTGTGAAGCACGTAAGTGGCCAAAGCCACTCCAAGAAGTGGATTCTCTGCTGAAGCAAAGAATACCAATTTATCATGGAAAAAAATTAAATAATTTTCCTGGGTTTTTCCTATCAACGTGGGGCTATGTAGCCACCTCCAGATAAGCTTGTTGGGCAGTTTTCTACTTCCATATTATGTGAAATTGACATTAAGAAAAAACCCGCTGTTTATTATTGTGTTAATCGTGCTAATAAACATAGGTAAAATGATAAAATGAGAAACCATATGTTTCTATTAGAGCCTCGCGTGATGAATTGTGAGAGTTTGATGGTCAAAAATGGGAAGAAGCCGTTGACATGAGCACCCAAGACAATAAGCAAGAATATATCCACCGAATGCACACTCTTCCATTATTTTATGTCTTTCTTATTCTATTTTCTGCTTCACAAGTCATCCATGGAGAGAGAGAGAGAGAGAGAGTAAGCTTCTGAGCCACTCAGATACAAGCATGTTGGTTGCAACTAAGCAACCGCAAGGCCTGTAGTTTAATAACTCCCCCAAATATGACAATGTGTAAGAGAATTGATGAAATTGTATTCGATGACCTAATCCTAGTCAACTGCAACACCTTCCCTTGTCTGAGTCCACAAGTAACTGCACAGCAGCAAATAAAAGGAAAGTGACCAAGAAATTACGATCACCATTAATTCTTCCCGACCAATCAAAGCATGCGAAAATTGTGTGTAACCATGTATTTCGTTGTGTGTCCCATCATAGTTGGTCGATTTCATTAGATTCTTTTAAGTACAGAAATTGATCGCGGATTGGATGCTCGGCTTGATTTGGTCGAGGATGCATGCTTATGATCTCAGTGTGACAACCAAGCTAATTAAACTTGATTATGGGGCTAGACAAAGCAAGCATTTTAAGTTGAGGTGAATCCATGGGTCAATAAAAAGGTGAGCTGCATATTTATGGCCCTACTGATGATCAGATATTGGATGACATCTTAACTAGCTTAACACGTTTCAATTCAAGGGTCACAATCTTTCAAATCGTCAGTTAGCTTGATCAAGCACCATCCTCCCACATAATAATATAATAGAAAAGGAAGGGAAAATAAAAAGGCAAGCTTCAATGTGGATACAGAACCTGCAACTGCAACAAGTAGATGGGGATCCATTCATTACATCTTTGTAACTATATCATTTCCATTTTGAAATCGCAATTTTTCTATACAGAGGTTGTATTTGGAACTGCAGCTGAGCAATTCAATGACAACTTGTTGCCAATTATGCTGGACCTTCCCGGAATAAGCAAGATTAAGTAGGAGGTGGAAGAAAAACTTCAATTATTTCTCTAGATTCCTTGCACTAAAATAAATGAGTTGTAGAATGCATAGAGAGTGAAGTGGGTGGGAGTGGCCAGTGAGTGCTCTTAATGTCTTTTAAAGAATTTTCCATATTCATGAATGTTAAAGTGCCAAGCAAAGCAACCCCATAATCCTGTATAGAGTTGACTTGAGCGCCTTGCAGTCCCAAGCTTACAGCGACAGCTTATTATTAGTACAAGAAGCCGTCGCCAGGGATATCCTGTATTTTACTCCTTTTCCCTCTTGGACAAGCACATCGATATCTTTTTTTCCGCAGGCGTGTAGACTCCTCCTGTTATACCAATGTCATTAGGTAAACGATGAGATCGTATATCTTCTTGAATTTAATTTGTCATATACGTTCTAGAATGAGGTTAGATCTATCTAGATCTAGAGGTTCGCAAATATTGGATTAATTGCTATCCACTATCATGTGGAGTCTGCCAGAATCACCGGTTGTCACTGCGAATGATCTATGAACTCTGTCATCCAATCCTAAGTTCTAACATTTTCACAAAATATTTGAGCATCCCCTCCCCTCACTCGAAGGTTTTTCATCCGCCGCTGTGCCTATCATAATGATCCCTGTACCAATGAAGATTTCTGTGAGAAGAGTTGCTTTGGAACCGTAATAGGGCATTCTCTTACTTGATGGTCGCAACAAGGCATTTCGAATCTTTGATCAAAACGCCGTGGGGAATTTAAACTAATGTTTGAAAGTTTATCCAGCGTATCAGTCGATCACGGCACAAATTCAGGAAAAACCTGAAAGAGACTGGTAAAATGTCCACCAATAACAACAGTTAGTCCTTGCTAGGTTGATTACTGCAATGCAAGTAGATTTTATATTAAACATAGAGCTTGCTTTCAGGATAAGGACTTGATGCCAACCCCACCGATTTTAGCTTCAAGCCACTCGTTTAATCAGGAAAGTCTCTTTCACTTAGCTTCCACGAGCAACCTGTGCAACATCATCAGCCGCCCAACAGCTTAAGCAAAAGAACCTTAGAAAAATTGGGAGAGTACAGATAGATTTAACTGAAACGATATTAAAAAAGAATGCTGTTATTAACGACATCAATAGCATTGTAATAGTTCTTTATTCGACTTTCCCCCCTCTAGACAGGAAATTATTATGGCTGACACAAGTCGCATACTACTCAGTATCTATTCAGTCGCCGAGGACCGCGAAAAGGAGTTCCCCGGGCCGCTTTTGTTGTCATCTTCATTACAATAGCTTTTAAGGGTATATTCCTTTTGCTTCGATTTAAATTAGCTGAAGAGAGAGTAAAGTATGTCTCGCAAGCTCTGGCCTGTGAAAGTTTTCACAAACTAACCAACCCATCTTGAAGTGAAACATCAGGTGCCTCATCGGCCGCACTTAAAAGGTCAAATATTTCTTGGCTCAACGAACACAGATGTGGTCCTTGCGGGAATGGTAAAGCACCCCGAGGATGCCTCAAAACTTGAGCTCTTCACAACCTCATCAGTGGACATAACCTGTGTCGCACATATTGAAGCCATAAGTCTGTGTCGCACATATTGAAGCCATAAGTCTAACGGGAATTAGCTATTTCATCAAAGAAAAGTCACAAAAGCACACTTATTAGATGTCAAAATCATGGCTTTCCAAATTCGACAGGCCAAAAGATAAACTATAGAATTCAAAGGGGCAACTCTATCATGGAGATTCTAAGTAACTTCAAGTCCAACTTTCTACCTGCACAGGATGTAGTTGAAGGGCTTTTGCTTGCAATGCCAGGCTAGCAAATGAAACCTCAGACGGGCATGCATTGATAACAAGCGCAATGTATGAATAGCTGTTACGAAAAAATTCTTATGAGATTGAGCATTTATCTATTGAGAAGCAATATGGATATTTTACTTTCACCAACATGGGGTCTAGCTGAGTCAATCCCGGGACACCTTCATGGCCATCTTCAATGCTCATCACTATAACACCAGGGATTTGTGATGGACCGGTGTTGAGAAAACGTATGCGTTCCTACAAAATTCGAAGCGCATAAGAACCCGCAAGACCTTTCTTTGGTCTGCTCACTTCAGGGCTCTTTACAATTACATTTTCATTTCGACTCTCCAACATGTCAATGACATGTTCACCAGTCATGTGGCACTTACTTGGAGAAGCTAATATGAAAGAGATACTTCTCGGTGATTGACATACAATGAATTTATGCGTGTTAAGCAAAAGTCAACCTTGTTGCATCAATTAATAGTAGTAGCGAACTAAACAGTTCGCCAGAAAATGAGGATTTTAAAGAATTACGAATATAGTGCATGTGAAAAAGTCTGAGGAAGCCATAATTTTTCCCTTTTATCTGAAGAAGTACCACACTTGTTCCATCCCTTCATAAGCAAAAAGTTTCATTCATACTGGCACATTTAGGAGGGCAATCCATGAAAAAGAAGAGAGAACCTAAGTGCCTATCAAGGCCAAACAGATAAAAGAAAACCAGAGAATAGTAAACATATATAGAACAGAATTGTAAATAGATTTTATTCAGTAAATTGCCATTTATAGTGAAAACTCAAGTTTACAAAATATTTCTTGAAAGCATGTCATCCACTACTCCTTTATTTTTATGTAATTGTAAGCAAGAGTGATCCAAATTAAGTACACTTACTATCATAGTTTTCAGTTCTATTTAAAGAAAAATCCCTCCACTAACGAGATAGTTCATATTAATGCACAAGTCACCTATTACCAACAGTATGGTACTTTTTTTTTGCCAGAAGTATATGGTACTTCACATACATAAATACACAGCTGCATATAAGTGCAACAGTAGTCTCCAATGTTGGGAGAATTGATCTCACCTGGATAGCATTTGCAGTCCTCAAACGGAAAAGGGGTGAAGAGTACCTAATGCGTAACACATTCAAGAAATTATCCACAGCAGCAAGGATATTACTCTTTTGAGGCTTGAAGGATGGATCTGCTAGTCTTGGTTTGATACTGGGAAAGAAAAACCAAAAGGAAAACAATTATGTGAAATGGACATAACATTAGCAAATTCACCTTAGTATACACAATGGCTCAAAATGGGAGACCAGGAGGAGACATCAAGGTGATTCAAACCAAGCAACAATTGGGAACTCCAATTAACTTACAGAGGCCAATTTTTCTCATTCTTCTCTTTTGGGGGAAGACCGACACCCCAATTATTATCACTGTAAGTGAAGTCCAGTCTGAAAACAATAACAGTAAGACATTTATGTTAGATTAAGAAGAGAAATATAGCAATTGACATTAAAGCAACTTCATGAAATACTAATTTCTTCTCATCATAATCTAAATTTCAGTTGAAAATGGAACATTAATAAAGAAAGTGGAAAGCTGACAGTAAAGATTCAAACTTCACCTGTTAAACCAGTCACCAGAGTTGTGAGAGTCGCGATCAAGTGATTTGGATCGTAGTAACTCATCACCACAATGGAAAAATGGAACACCCTAAGAGAATTAACATGCAAGGGGATACTTGAGAAAAGAATGTGATAAGAATACACAAGCATTTCAAAGAGACACGAGTCTCAAGAATGTTGATTCCTTCAAAATACAAAGAATTAAGCTGTGTAAAATCACAAAGAACAGGAAAGTTCCACAAAAACCTGTGAAAGTGCAATTATGCTTGTTGCCAGATGATTCATCCTGCATCTCTCATCCACAGAAATTGGCATTGGAGTCTAAAAGTAAGGGAAACAAGGTTAGATGGAAAAAATCGAAGTCAATCAGTCAAGTATAAGTTTCCCCTGTTCCTGTTTGGTGTACATGTTGGGGAAATTCTAAGCTACAAGAAGAACAGAAAGTCAGTATGATATGTAAAAATGCAAACTGCATACCTTCAAGCTCACAATGTCAAACAGGGTCTCATTGTCATGAGCAGAGACATAATTAACCTATTAGAGCAATAAATGGTGTCAATGGAACAACTACTAAGCTGCAAAAATTGGAAAGACTAGTCGTATAAGAAACTTGAAAAGTGATGGAAGTTCTTATGGATCATAAAAACATCAAGAGTATATCAGATATAGAATTGATGAATACTGGAAAATAGCTTTAGACAGACAAAGTTTTCAGCAAAGTGTATATCAAATCATGTTGTCTACCAACTACGTGTAGAACCATGATGGTAAGCCCTCCTATGTAGTAATATCCCAGGCAATGTATGGTTTCAAAGTAACAAACCGTATTAACACCACATTTTGTGAAAGACTGTAAATTCATCCAGTATTCAGGAGATAACCCTCCATTCTAGTCATATATAATAAAAAATCACATGTAAAAACAGATCGGCGTACTTTTCTCAACTCATAGTGTCCAATATGAAGTATGCATTTGATGCTTCGTGAAACAAATAAAAATCTTCCCAATCAATGAGATTCTTTTCTCTTTATTTTCACAAAGATGACATCCATCCTACGAATTTTATCCTAGTAATTCTTGCCACCTCTATCCTGTATGTCAGAATTAAGAAGAAGCGCTAATTTCGAGTCATTATTGATGTCTACCATCTTGACAGGAGAATATAAATGACAAATGCAGGTAAAATCGTTAGGCATAGGAGAGATGGAAAAACCAGCATGAAGAAAGAAATGGAGATTTCTTACTGTTTCAGTGGGGCACAGAGCATATGCTACGGGACTTCCATCATAAGTTAAAACTTCAGACCCTTTTACCTGAAAATCAATTAGCTTCGTGGCTATTAATAATCACGAAAGCAGTCAGATCCTGGTCACGGCATCTGTGTATACCTTTGATTAACTTAGAGAAATGATAGACAAGTTGGCTTATTCCCTTCCCAAAGGCACATTAAGGCTCAAACACAACAAATACCGAAAAATATAGAAATAAGCTAAGCATGTTTCCTGGCAACGAGTTTTTGAAGTACTGTAATTTATTTTTTACAAGCAGGCTTCAATGATGAAGTATCACTCAAAGACAGATGCCTATCAAAGAAGGCTCTAAAACACCAGAAGAAAAGGAAGATCCTACTACTAAATACATACCTCACTGCCTTCATGATTAGTGAAGACATAGTCCCTCAAGTTTGCTGCCATTCCAACCTGAGAAATGCAAGGTTTCTTGTGTTAACATTACATCAGAATCACATAAAGAGGACTTGGGTGCATTTGATAACTATTCTGTTACTGGAAACAATTTCTGCTCACAAATGATTTTTTTTTATTTAATTCCTGGAAACAATTTCTAAGCATTTGAAGGCGTTTGGTAACTGCCCAAAATTTTTATTCATGGAATAGAAAAAGAACAGAAATGCGTTTGGTAACTACACAAAATTTCTTTTTATTAATAATATTTTTGAATTTTTTAATATTTCTTTATTTTTTTTTCCTTTTTTATTTTCTTTTCTTTTTTTCTTCTTCTCCTTCCTTGGCCCATGGCTGGGTTTCTGGCGCCGGCAACTGGCCACAGGCTAGGACTGGCGAGAGCGTTGCGGCCCTCACCCCGGCGAGGGCGTCGCGGCCCTCACCGTTGCCGTTGCCAGATCGTGAGGGTCCAGCCCTCGTGGCTCGCGGCCTGGGCAAGGGCGGCCCTTGCCCAGGCCGCGAGCCGCCCTTGCCCAGGCAGTGAGGGTCCAGCCCTCGCCAGATCTGGCGAGGGCGGCCCTCAACTAGGCAGCGAGTGTGAGCCACCGGCAAGGGCCGCGACCCCCTCGCCAACCCAAGAGAGAAGAAGAAATTTTTTTTTTTCCATTTCTGATTCTTGTTTTTTTTTTTTTTTTTTTTTTTTGATAATCCAGGGAACCCCGCACGGCCGACAGCCGGGGAGTAAACCCTGGAGGCGACACGTGCTAGCCACCACACACGTGCCACCGGTTAAGTCACCCTGCGGCGCCCGGGATTCGAACACTCAACCTTTTGCGAGAGGAAGAGTGCGCGCTCCAGCAGCGCCACCCAGGCGGGTGGTCATTTCTGATTCTTGTTTCTAGAATCAAGAATCAACTTTTTTTTTTATTTTTGATTTTGTTCCAAAACTGATTCTGAGAACAAATTTGTGCCTGGAAACAAAAATTTATCAAACGGATTTCTGTTTTTTTTTTGTTCTCAGGAACAAAAAAAAAATAGAATCATGCACTGTTTGGCTAGTTACCAAATAGGCCCCTAGGTAATAAGGGTCATGTGGGCCAGCAATTGAAGTCATCCCTTCGATGCTTCATCTGGCTATTTTTCCTATATTTCAACTTGGCACAGAACTATGCTATCACACCTTTTGATATTCGAAAGCATTTGCATCCTAGTCCTTTATGCTCATTTTCTGGCCATTCTGTGTTATATCTATATCCTCCATTTTAAGGCGGATGCCTTTCCTTACTCAGCTAAATGCAACTAAGCAATTTTGCAAGACGTTTTCAGTTTGTGATATATTAACTCAATCAATAGCAACAACTTGAAAGCACGATAACCTGGATGTGATCCTTTGACAAAGCAAGCATGAGCTTCTCTTTAGCTTGTGTACCATGGTCATGACCATTACGCTGCAGACAGGAACTAATCAATTGAAATAAACCAGATAATCTGATTAATGCAGTACATAGAAGTAGCATCTTTCCCCTAAGAATCTGCATATGACTGAGGAAGCAATTACGACTCCAATTCAATATCCACTCATCCAATATAGTAAGTCAGACCTTAACCAAGACACAGCAGCTTCTCTCCATGAGATTACCGACACTGTAAAATACAAGTATTAAATGAAAAGTGAAATATGGGGGCACATTATTTCGGCAATGGAAGACTCACAAGAAACTTTAAATCAGAAAAATTGACAACATGGCATCAGCCAGTTTGGTCTAGGAAACCGAAGATAACACGTTGTTAACAGCAAGCTGATAGAATAAGAATATTTTCCATCATTACTTCAGAACAAAAGAAGAGTTCAAGCATTTTTCAGGAAAGGTTGTTCTCCACCATTAGATCGTTATACCACATTACTTATTTGTGATTTAAATGGGCCATATATACATGTAGTCTCCCTTCACTAAAGAGCTTAAACTTTTGGAATGGACATTCCAACATGGTATCAGAGTTAGGTTTGTTGCCCCAAGTTTATTTTGTGTGTGTGCCTTTCTATTTGTCAATTTCATGTCCCATTTTCATTGCAATTTGCACATGAAAAGGGGTGTTAAAGTGATCCCGCATTGCTTATTTGACGGGATTTAAATGGGTCATACATGTAGTTTTCCTCTACTGAATAACATAAGATTTTGCGCTCAATAACAAAATCCAACGAGCTCGAGATTAACAAGATAGAATTAGCAGTTTATTTTCCACTCGAGAAGAACACAAGAAGAAAGAACCTGTGGTCAAATTGAGAACATTGTGCAATATCTACCTGCAGGTATAGACCAGTTGCAAATCCTTGCTGAAGAGGATGACCAAATGGAGATCCTCCAAGAATTGCATCTCTAATTCGATCATTAAAGCTGAATCACATTGCCAGATGATTAGTAAATGATGCTATATGTCTGCATTATGTACGTATGCAAAGATGCTTCTGCCTACCTTACGTAGTTTCTGCATGTATACATTAATGTCTACACGTACATCTACATATTTATAGACAAAGTAAAGTATTAGTACCTCCCAATTCCAGTTCCACAAAGATTGAATTGAGAAGCATTAATGCCCCTTCCATTTTTGGCAACTTCACCAAAGTCCCAACCTTCACCGTATCTAGTTGATGAAAGCATGCAGTGTTACTAAGTAACAAAGTTGAAACCAATAGCAGAGAGGAAACAAGGTGTCACGCGAAATAATACCAATTCACAGTTTAATGAAACTCCAAACCTACATATATACACAAGAACCGTCAACTCCATCCCTTTCTTTTGATAGTCCATGGAGTGCAGCTTTGGCCCTGAGCTGAAAAGAAGAGGCAAAGTGGTCATCAGTTTAAATCTTGTAAACTAGCATACATACTGCTGTGTATTTGTGCAAAACCAACACACTTCGTATCTAGCAGTTGCAGCCAGCACTTGAGATGAGTCTCCAACGAGAAATGTGTTACATAAATTTAATAATCGTTATGGCACTTTTTTTTTGTGATTCTAAATAATAAACTACAAGAAACAAGTATTAGGTTCTCATCTTACACAGTAATTGCCTCCTGATGAATACTCCAAAGCTACCACAACCTTATTTGGCGAACTCACCAAGCCTACTGCTTTCTTAGCAAATGGTACATCCCATATCCATTCTCGTTCCATACCATGACCCATTGAACACATTCTAGGCAACTATGGGTTTCTCTTATTTTGGTCACTCGTTAATCTTGCTTATAATGTGGTCTCCCTTGACACATCTGACTCAGCGATCCACGTGTAACACCCAATAGCCACGTGCTTGAAACAAGGTGCAATTATAGTTTATTTAAAGCATATACCCGACTGAGCCAAGCCAGAGAGGTCCAATGACTAATCCATAAAACAGGAAAAAGAACAGAACCAGTGCAGTCGTCATATATTCTCAAGAAAATCCTCTATACACACAGTATATATGGGGACCAGAAAGTATATGAAGAGGGATGGAAATGCAAAGTGGCATACCATTGTCTGTTTCATAATGTGACCCATAAGGTCAAAGCGGAATCCATCAACCTAATAAAAGAGGCAAACTATCAAATGTCAGCAATCATAAGACTCGATGAGTAGATGATGAAAGATGTGAGCTGGAAAAGATGTGATGGAAGAAATGCTAACCTAGGCTTACAAGACCACTAAATGAAATTGAAAGAAAAACAATTCATTGCAACCGAAAGTTGAAGCTCAGAATCTGTCATTAGAGTTACACATAATAGTCAGTCACTTGTCACCTTATAATCAACTGCCCAGCATAGAAGATCATCGAGAATCAACCTCTCCACCATGAAATGCTCACTGGCTGTGTTGTTGATGCATGTACTATGCTCAATAATACCATCAGCATTTCTCCTCAGGTAGTAGCCTGGGACAATCTTTAAAAGAAAAAAAAAACTTAGCATGGCAAAGAGGAGGTCACCCAGAAATATATAAGACTTCTTTGCAATATGAAGTGTAATGCTCATAACAGACCATTTAAGGCTTGAGACACTCTTCAAGAGATGTGAATATGACAAAAACTACCTTATCAAGAACAGAATTCTCATCAAATGGTCCACTTGCATGCAAGTGATTGTAGACAACATCCATTACAACTCGAAGGCCTATTTTGTTGAGTGCCTGCAATTTGCAATTAACCATATGCAGAAGAAAACCATCAAAGTGAGTCTTTTCACCAGTAACACTACCATCTCCATCACATGAATGATCTACATATGACACTGAAACAAGGACTTTATAACAGTAAACAAAGAAGATCCAAGTTCCAGACCTGAACCATCCTTCTGAACTCCACTATACGGGAGGGACCATTGGGGTTACTGGCATAGCTTCCTTTTGGGACACCCCATAGAACGGGATTGTAACTGCACATTATACATACAAGCAAGGTAATGATTATCACTGAGGTAAGAAGACTTAAAGGAGAATCCAGTACTTGGAAACTTAAGTTGCAGAGAGGAGTAAATTATTCTTGGAGATGAGAAAAATGGAAGGAAGTGGGAAGAGCATAACCTAATTTTCTCATTCAGTCACTCGAAAGAAGAGTAAGGAAAGGAATAACGAGTCAGAGGGGGTCACCGGCAATCCTTTTTTATATGACCATGGGGAGAGCCTGCTCTGTTCTTGCTTACGCATATTGCGGCATATATACTCCTCGTGGGGATAAAGCAGGGCCCCCACCACTGCATCTGGGTAAGTCCGTTGGTGATTACATGAGGATGGATTCAAACTCAGCACCGAAGGTGGGTTGAAGTAGCACCATCACTCATGCATCACCTGGTGGGGTAATTGCGAGAGTTGACAATTGAAACCCTCATCAGCAGACTCCCACAAGGGGAGCCTCACAACTGAGCTGCCAACGATTCTTTTTTGATCAAGACCAATGATTTACGTTGAAAGTAAACTACTTTGATCTTCATGGTACTTCTCATTTCCCTCCATTTCCGCCCACTTCTCGAAGAACCTCTAAACATACTATGAAGGGTCCCTTCCCTCCTATTTCCCTTGTCTATGGAAATTGCCACACAACAAATTGTTTCCTCTTTCACCGATTTATGTTCTTTTTCATTTCACTCCTTCAATGAAAACGTGGCTAAAGCTCGATAAAATGGCAAAAGAAAAATATTAATAAGAGTAACGGCGAGTATGTTGCCCACCAAGTCAAGGAAACGACGTCCTAGTGCTTATAAGTTTGATCACAAACAGCATTCAATGCAAACCCCTCACAATCATCATACCATATCCCCCCCCCCCCCCCCCCTCTTTTTTTTTTTAAAGGCACCAGTAGTTATTATAAGTTTTATCTTCACCCCTCCGACTCCTTCAACAGAATTGTTTTGTGGTCACACTTCAACCTCTGAACAGCTTCGACAAGATAATGTGCTTTCTCCTAGAAGATGAGTAGCTTTTACATCACTTTTTTCTAGTCCCAGGGGTCTATCTACATTATTTGTAAGCACTTTTGACGAGGCTGATCCACATAACATTGATATCAGCTCTTTTCTAGGAGATTATCAATGCTAACAGTATCAGGATGGGATCCCTTTAGGATCGACTCCAGCGTTTAGATACTGGTTCATTGGTAAAAATACACGCACGTGATGCCCCGCCCAAGAGAGAGACCCAAGTACTAGTAGCCCTGCTAAATGGTGATTCAACATAGATTCTAGATCTTGGAACCAGGCAATAACATGTAGCTTACCCCCAATTATAGCCATCTTCATTTTGGATCGCTGTGATCTGAAATTGCTGCTCATCTGAATCAGGGGGTAATTCTTCCAGCTTCTTGACATCTGCAAAAGCCTTTTATGTCAAGAGAAGGATGATGGGACATAAGAAAAATTAAGGTTATTCAAGTGCGAGAGCATAAAAGAGCAGATATCTCAACTGGTTCCTCTTAGAATTGAGTTGTCTCCCAAATTATAAAAAGAAACATAGTGGTTACAAAGAAAGTAATTCGACCTACACTGACGTGGTAGATTAAGCTGCTTGAAAGATCAAGCATGAGAAGAGAAAAGAACATTCCATGATATGGTCAGAGTCCCACCGAGACAACACTTTTACTTGATATGCTTTCACAATTACGGCACTCAAATCTTAATTGTTCTGAGTAGAATTGGGTGGAGCATGATTTAGGCTAAGAAATTACTAAGAGTAAAAATAGAATCTTACCAACAAACTTCCATTTCTCTTTCTCATCATCCACACCAGCAAACTGGAAAGTTGGCAGGAGATGGACGTGTGTGATGCCAGCATCTGATAACTTCTTTAAGTGCTGCACACCAGCTGATTCCTTTTGCAGCAAAAAGCAATGAGCATTAGCAAAAAATAGTTATTTCATTTTACTTTAACTCAGTAGTGACACAGAGTCTCATTCACAATCAACTATTAGGAAAAATACAGTGGAGATTTACATTGCCACATTTCCACATGCTCCTTCTGTCCCATTCTTTACTTAAACCCACTGGAAGAACATTAGCAGCAACATTCGAAGGAAGATTTACTAATCAGGTTCCTCATCTCTCTTTAAAGAAAATACACAACTGCCCCAAAGTACATTAGCAGCAACATTTAAAGGAGGATTTACTAATCAGGCTTCTTCGTAAGAGTCAAAGCTCTCTAGATGGGGTAAGCAAGAAGTTCATGGCAAAGAAAAAGATTGCTGTGAGGGCTAGCAGCAACAAAGAATCAGTGGTTTAAGGAGCCAGCGCATGGTTGAGATTCAAGGACCCTGTAGATTCTAGAGAAAGAATGCTGATGGCAGTCAGGAGAACAGGGACACCAGAACCTCCTCAACTTGAATGTCAGCTAAACAGAGAAGTCCTCTCTCTGGGACAAAATACTTGCATAAAATGGTGAAAAGGTTTCTGGATTTTGGACTATGTGAAGCAACAAATCTAAGTAAACTAAGTAAAACATATTATCTTGGATGCAAATGCATTCTAATTGCCAGACTTCCTTCCATTCAGTGCGCCTCAATCCTGGTTGATTTTGAACTGACAAAAAACCCTATGTGGAAATTGGACAATGCAATCCTAGTTGTCTATGAAAAATCAGGCCCCAGTATATTAGCTGTAACAAAGTAAAAGGCGTTGAAAGAAGGAAGGACGAATTATGATGACAAGAAGTCACCTGCAAAGTAAACGCCTCATAACCACCACGAACGTCGGGGGGAACTGTACCGTCATTGGCACTGCAGTGGCAATAGGCATACCCAAGATGAGCAGAAGCGCTGGTAAAAACTGCAGTGAAGTATATGAGGACGACAGCAGACAAAATAAGTAACACAGGTGAAAACAGTTGTATTACACCACATATCTGGATGAGGTTGTCACAAACCATATACAATCAATGCACCACATAAAACAGGTCATCAGGAATGTCATCACACACGAAATTGATAACTATTAAGCTCAAAAGAAGATGAAGCTGTCTCATGGCGCAAGTTAGGCAGGGCACAGAACAACACGCTCAAGCAAGAATTCTCTCACACGCAAGAATTTGCGAGTCATTTGTACCTTAATCTTTTAAAAGCCAAAGTATAATGAAACAATTTAAGGAAATATGATGAGCCTTATTGAGTAGAAAAAAAGCGGAAACTTTTAAATCAACCTGAAATCCCTTATGTGCAACTCATAAATACTGATATCAGCACAGCATTTAATGCAGGGCTTCTTGTCTGCCAATTTATCCCATTCTTCAGGTTTTAAAGCTTCAGAATTGAGATTCACCAGTAATGTCCGCTGACAATCTGATGATAGACTGTATTAACAACCAAAGATTGCAATTATCACGTTCCAAACAAGAAGTCAAAATTTATAATGCTATGTTCTGACTGAAACTACACGTTGATGAAATCTACACAGGCACAATAAAGGAAACAGTCAGCATACCCTCTGGAATAAGGATCATTTGCATAGCATTTTTCAACTTGCAAGGTGGTCCAATGATAAACGCAGACTTCATACACATAGTAGCATCCTTCCCAATCTTTGGGCGCTTGAGCAGTCCAGACACCTTCAACCTCCTCTAGGGCCACAATTTCAAATGGATCCCCACCCAATGGTTCCCTATAAAGAAAAGCTTGTACTGTCTACTCTAGAAAGCAAACGGGAGGAAATAAGAAAACACCTTAGCACCAAATCAAACTTCAATTACACATCAAACACAACAAATACTTCAAGATCGACATACTTGAGCTGTCGGCGCCCAAAGGTAAAGAGAGATAGCCTCTTCTGAGAAAACTGCTCCTAGAGGACCGGTGTAAGCAAATAACTCATCAAGGACACCAGGTAACTGCAAGCCAGTGGCATCGCAGCATCTTCCATCAGCTGTTACATGAGAAGAGAAATAACACAGGCAAATTACTTCTGACACAACCAGTTCATAACAGGCAATAGGTTTTGTGTATTTGTCACGGTTAAACATAGAGTTACAAGTCAAAGGTTGTGAACCAAAATAATTGCACTAGCTAATGCAATATCAACGCGTTAAGCAACCTGCCTATGGAAATGGGAAGAGCATCACCCAGCAGACTTTTCGTACTTAATGAGAAAGCAAGAATAGTAAACAACGTTCAGGCAAGAAACCATCATCTGTAAAGCATCATGGACTGCCACAAAATCGTAATAGTAAGAAGCTACTCCAAAATTAAAACCGCAGAGACAATAATGACAGGCAGAGACAACTTTGACGATGGTAAACAAATAGTTTTGCCTGAAAATATATATACTTTATTTGCCTGACTTACATCTAAATATGGCAACAGCTAATTGGCATTTGAGGAGAGTTTTGGCATCCAGAGCAGGAGGGAGTTCAAAAGCTCCATAGTCTTTAATATGTGGAAATTTTTCGATTACCTAATATCAAAAGTTCAAGAAATCGTTGACACCTATAAAAAAAGCCGAGCAAGGATAATTATTTGGTCAACAAAAAACAGAGTTCACATTTGCAGGAAGAGGACCACCAGCCCTTTCAAGTTTTATCTTCACATCATAACCTGCTGTTATGCAGAAAGAATTAGCTTGCAGAAGAAAACTTATTAGGATATAAATTAGGATTTTCCGAAACAAAGATTAAGATGGTTGAAGCCATATTTAGTAAAATGCGGACCTTGAATGCCATCATCTGTAACAGCTAACGAAGCGCATTTACTGGCATACAAGAAGCAGGAACCATCTTCAATGTCCACATTCCAAGCAATCAAAGATTTATTAACCCAGTAAGCCCTAGAGTGGAGTAGGCTGTCCTGCAGCTGACCATCATCGCAGGACATATCAAAAGTATAAATTTGCAAGATACTTTCCATATGAAAATAATGTATCAAGAGACATACGGGATTATACCAAAGAAAGAAAAAATAGTACAGAACACACTTCTCATGGTGCTGTGTTCCTTGAACTATATCCATGCCTAGGAGGCCAATTGTAAAAAAGCTACTTCATCAGCAAGTAAAACCGTACCAGAGGGTTCCAATTACAAGACTATCATCTTCTGCGGATATATTACAGCTACAACTTTACTCCTGATCTCAACAGTCAAATGCAAACTTCCAATCTCCGCCGGCACACCCAGCTCCATATGCAGACTAGCCCAAACGGCCATTCTTTTCACATCCTTCTCTTAAGGAGGGAATGCAATACCAGGCCAATGTAAATTCCCAAATGCACATAGTAGATCAGATTTGGGACAAAGTTGCCTAAGTTCTCAGACTTTAACAAAAAATTTGACGTATTGTCTTGACCAATTAGCACTTGCAAACGAAACAGACTCGGCGCTACATTACTTCTTTCAGCATTTTCCAATGCCAAGGGCGGACCAATTGAGGAACTGAGGGAGAAGAAACTAGTTTGCTAGTAATTCATTCATTTGATTTTTTCTTTCATCCTAGAATCAATTTTCTCATTCAAGGGTATTACCTGGAATCCTTTCTCGATGTGTGTAACATCTAGCAAGGTGTCCAGGTGGCTCCATTCATATCTCACCCTTTTTCTTCGCCCTGAACGCCCCCTTAGAAAATAACAAACATCCACGCCAGCAATAGCACGTAAAGGAATAAGGTCGTGTCCTCGTTCCCGAAGTCCCAAAATCTACTCTTTTTGCACCTTCCAAAAGCTACCACCGTTTGCAAAGGATAACTAAAACTGCAAAGGCATTAACTTTCTTTTGTCCTTTCTTTCAGAACTAGAGGAAATTCCATTCTTTAAACAGAAGTTTGAGATCACCCTCAGCTTTCGTTTTAGTTATTAACATGTTCACGCCCTGTCGGGCACTCAATTTAAGCTGTCATCGACTTCCGGCTCCATGAAGAAGGCCAAATTACAAGACCGGAGTGGCTGTGGGCTAAATCTTGAGATGTAGTGAAAACCAAAACGAGGGTCATGGTCTCAGAGAAGAGAGAAGGTTGAACCTGAGACGTGGGAGTGTCTTCTTGAACGGACATGGAGGAGCAGCGAAAGGGGTGTCTGCGGAGGGATTTGGAGAGTGATGGGAGAGCCAAAGAGGGTCTGCGTCTGGTGGCAAAAAGATGGAGTCTTGGACATGGAAGACGCTTGTGATGGCGAGTCGGCGACAAGGGAACTGGAAATGTATGGCAGCGAAGCAAGGACATCGGGGTGCTTGTTGCAGAGTCCAGTTGGAGAGATGGAGATGCCGGTGGCACCGTGGATGGAATTGTCACTCTTTTTTCCTTTTTGTATTTTCGTCACTTGTTTTCCTTTCTTATTTCCTTTTCCCTATATTCTTTCTTTTGGTCATCAGATCCAAGATAACTAGGGTTAGACGGTTAACTTATATCTTATAGATTGCTTCAGCTAATATACATGAATGTACTTAATATTTGATGTGATTAAATTGTAGATGGAACTTAAAATCGATCATCATAATAGCTTCACTTTTTAAAGTTTAAAGTTTGGAATCATGATAATTATATTATTTTATGATGCAATTCGATCAATTACATTATAGAACATCTGAGTCTGAACAATCAATCTTTAGATTCACATAATATAGAATAGTTTATATATTTCAAGGATGTTCTTAACACTGAAATTTTTGAACAATAAAAGTTTAGGAATAACTCGATTTTTTATCTTGTATCCACAGATGCACATGACACGCTTTTCAAGAAAAATAGTCTATGATATCTCATAATAAACCAATCTCCGTGAATACCAGACCAACATACCAAAAGCATTGATTTCTCATTCTTGGACCTCAAAATTCAAAGAGAAGAACTTGAGATAGCGATAGTAGTGACAAATTCCTTTTCTTATCCTCACAAAGAGTAGGAGTAATCTTTACCTAAACTCCCTCAAAAGTGAACATTGACCGCAAGATCTAATCCAGTAGATTACTTTTGATGGGATATTCAAGCTATAAATAATATGTTCAAGAGAATTTTTCGAAAACTTAACGTCGTACTTAGTAACGAAAACTCAATGTCGTACATTGAATCCGTAACGAGACAAGATATACTAATTCATATAATTATTTATCAGAAAGGGCTATCAAAACTGGGATGAAGTAAATAAAAACAAACAACATTAAAACAAACATGATTTGGTGTGAAGTGACTAAAGCTTCACGAAACATTTTCCATCTAATCCAATGTAGAATGTTGGAAGCAGAAGCCCCCCCTTGGTCGCACACAAGAATGCTGCAAAAGGGCAGGTCCTCACCTGAAAGCGCGTGGGACCTCCTAACCTATCGTATGATCCTGGCTCGGCGGCATGTGCATCCCCATGATAATCCTCATAAGCCGTTCAAAGAAAGCAACCCTCTCCCCTTTTTAGCCCCCCCAAGCTCCTACAAAAATCCCCCCCTTTTGACTTATTGCATTGGTGATGATTTCCTCCTCTTCATGTGGACTATTAAGATGTTTGTTATGCTGTTTTTGGAAAAATTTAGCGCTCGAAATCTCCGGCCTTTCAGATTAGCGGACCGATACCACTGATCACGAAAATACTCTGAAAGGATTATTGAAATGTGATATCTGATCTTCCCCATGCCCGTGAGCTCGTACGACATGAGTTATATTTTCGCAAGAGTGTCGTTCTCGATCGATCGAGTAAAGATCGTTAGAGTCGGTTGTTTCTGGTAATGATAATTCTGTTAAACTTTTTGCTGGACTGGATTAAACATAAATAAAAAATTGAAGAGATTTTGAGATGGTTACACCCCAGAATCATTTTCATTTCTCAGTGCGATACTGCTTTCTCTCTAAGTGATATTAAATTAGTGAAGTCACGATGATGGCGAAGTCCAATTAGATGCAGTTTTAATGGCAGACACCTAACACGGAAGGAAAATTTCTGGGAAGATTTATGATGGCATGTCATGTCCGCACACACTCATCATCACCATCATATCATATGCTTTAACACATCCAACAGAAAAGCTAAAAAGCAAGTAGAGAAAATCATAGCATTGTTCTTTTCTTCCCCCCACGAACACCCAAAGAGGGTCTCGGAGTCCCAAAAGTCGGATTCAGAAGTTAGCAGAGCCAATACATGGTGGTATTAGATTTCCCCCCCTACTAATCTGAACAAGTTAAACCAGAACTCTACACACACATATATCCACAATTAGTACACTTCATACTGAACAAGATTGTCAATTTCCATCTTGGAATGTAAGTTAAAGATCCCTCTTTTGTAATTCTAGGAGAGACTTCTAAAGTGAAGCAAAAAGAGCCACCCACTTCGTCATTCTAGGAGAAAAAAAGAAAAAGAGCAGGCTAAAGTTCTAGTTTTTAGTAACCACTCGCTCTTTTATCAATGTAAAATGAGCTTCTGATGCTTGTTCTTGGGGGATTCAGAGGTTTCACTGCATTCCGAACTCCTCTTGTTACCGAAACCGCCATTGAACTTTGCGCTGGAGCTCGGAGAAGGAATGGCCACAGGTGGAATCTCAGTAGAGTCAAGTGTCGGTGGTGGGTGCTCCCACCGAGGCAGGGGACCTGCCAGGAGAAGCGTCTGGAGGAGTGGCCCTGCCTCCATCACCGCCTGCAGTAGCTTCCCTTTGGGCGGCAAGGGCTTCTGGACCGCCATTTCCGAGGTCACTGTTGGCACTGGCGGGACTGGCGGCGACGACGGAGACAGTGGAGAAGTACTTACTCCGGAGGAAACCAACATTGCTTCATCGTTGCTACAAGAAGTCTTGCGTGGCGATGGAGCTGCGACCAATTTTGGTTGCTCTTTTCTGCTTGACTGTTGTTGTAGGATAAGTATCTCCAATTGCAGCTCCTTGCATCTGGATTGAGCCTCATCTCTCTCTTTCATGGTCCTGGTCAGCAAATCCTTGATTTGAACCATCTCTAGCTCCCTCCTTGTGATCTCCTCCTTGGCTGAGGCAATTGTGGTCTGTAGCTCCAAAGTAGTGTACAGGAGAGCTTGCCTCAGTTCCTCCATGCCCTACAAAAGATTGAATTGCAAAGACAAACACCATTTAGCACAAACCTGAGGAAAAGAAAGAAGAAGCTTTGCGACCAGAGTGAGTACCAGGAGGCAATGCGAATCGCATGAGCAGGACATAAAGAAGAAAGACGCAATTTCCGTGGCTCTTTCATGTAATTCTTCTTACCTCTTCCTGGAAGCAGAATTCCCAGCTAAATGGGCTGCATTGGTCTTCCATGGATGATGAAGGAAGTTTGGCGTGAGAAAGAGTTGAGTGAAAGAATGTCTTGTGTTGGTTTGCGGAGGGATACTCGAAATGAGGGTGTGCTCTTCGCTACTTATCAGAAATGTGATCCTTTATTTCCACTGTTGGCACTTTCCTCTCATTCCCTCTTTTCGCTCTTTTCTTTTCATACCTAAGCTTGGGACAAACAGAACAAACAAGAATGCTACAAGGGACAAAATTAAGGACAGTAGCAGATACTCTACACCCTTTGGAAGACTATTAGTAGATTCTATTCTGTGTACACATTAGTAGGGATGTGGCAACTTGAGCATCGACTGTTCCTGATCTGATTGTAGCATCTTTAGCATCACCATCTTGGCACGTGCGCCTCCAAAAGAAGTTTCTCCATCATGTTATTGATGCCACCGCCCATATTCCTCAATTTGATCCAGAAGAACACACGACAAGTGAGTTCATTCTACTTTTGCCAAACACCTTTGCACAGCACCAGTTCATAAACTGAGGCAAGGTGGGCAGATAAGGGAAACCCTGATTGCTTTCCTTTCTGCATATTTCTCTGCAGAAAATGGAAGAATAAACCACAAAGGAGATGTATTAAGAAAATTTATTTCCCACATTTATCTTAGTTTCCTCAAAATGAAAATCAGCTTCATTTTCTGTTTACTTTTAATTGAGAGACCTTTTTCATTAATACACTTCATTGCCAGATTAGTCAGAAGAAAGTTGTGCCAAATATTTTTTTTTTATAGAAAATCCTCTCATTTGTGCAATAAAGTGATACGGGTTTGTGTACAGATATAGATTAGATGCGTTTTAGGATTCATACATATGGGTTCACACACTTGTAGGGATTAGAAATTTAAGTATAATTTAAGGGGGAAATTGCACGGGAAGTCTTGAATCTTGTGCGTGGAATGCATTCAAGTTATAATCCTTTCAATGAGTTCAATTAAGGCCTAAGTCATTTTTCAAAAAATGTAATAAAGTCCTTTCGATGAATATTACCTATAATTGCCCCCATGTTACGCAAAATTCTTATGTGGTGTCCTTAAATTGCACTTTTTAACATAATCTTAGTAGTTAATGGCATTTTTTTGGATAATAGTCGAGGACTTAATCAAACCAATTGGACGGTTTATAATTTGATTGCACCTTTCGGAAAACACTTACGACTCGATTGAACCGATCGAAAGGTTTATAACTTAATCACAATCCGTACATATGATTGAGGATTTCCGGTGCAATTTTTCCCGGCTCGAGAGCGAACGAAGCGGTTGCGGCATGTTCTTTTAGAGGGAACAGAAGAAAATTCAACAAGGGGTGGTGTGATCATGATCGGTTACGGTCCAACAATTGGGTGAACAATGAAAGCCATTGGCCGATCCCGTTGTAATTTTCCTTACATGGATCGGTGCCTAGGATTTCTTTTTTGACTCTCTCATGCAAGGAAAAAGTATACAACATGGAATCCCCAATTCCTGAAGCATTAGACATACACGCCCAATTCTTTGACCTGAAAGAAAAGCTTCAATCTTGTCCACCCCAAAAAAGGAGAACAATTGGAAAATCCCACATCACCATTTTTTCTCTCCATTTTAATTTTTTATCCTTTGCTAGTAGGTTATCTTTATCATTGAAATGGGTCTCGACAAACTCCTAATCGCTTCCATTTCTAACTAAATTTCGATGGTTCTCGAGTTCATGTTTCCCCTAGAAATTTTCCTTCCGAAAATGCTTTTTTCCAACTTTCTAACTTCGGCAATTTACGAGGACGACTGACGTTATTACGATTCGTACTGTACCAGCATGTGCAACTCGGAACGCGATCCTCTCGTTCGAGCGAAAGGAAGCAATTTTTTCTACAAATGCAATCGAGTGCGTATTTTGATGCATGCAGCTACTTCTAAATCGTCAGTCAGAGATGTGAAGCAACCGAAATTTCCCACCAAATCTTTTTTTTATCAAAGTGATCATGGTAGGGTCCTTAGGGACCCCCTTTTTCAGGACAAAGTTATCTTTAAATGGGAAAAAAAAAAAAGGATAAGGTTTTGTATTTCGATCAATTCAACATCACAAAATTAAAAATAAAAATAAAATAGATAGGGTATCGTGCGATTTTGGATTTGACAAGTCGTAATTTGTCTAAGCAAATTAAGTATTTGGATCTTTCGCCACACATTGATCCACCGATGTCGTTTTAGTCCTCTTCAAGCCGTTTATTTCAAAGTAGTTAGTGACCATACGCCGCGGGTTCATTTCACCGATACTACATTATAATCATAAGAGGAAAACACCGCATAACATTAACAATGCATAACATCAGGTGCCCGCTTTCCCTAAATTAAATAAAATTATCGGTACGGAAGGGTCTTTTCAACTTTAGATATCGTATCGAGCCATCACATATCAGTACATTATGATCGCCATAGAATCTATGGGAACCTCTATTTAAGATTTGGGGAGGGGGTGATTAAAGAATTCAGCATGGAGGAGAATCGAAGCTTTTTCAGCAAATAATTTCGTGAATCTTTTCGTGGGTGCTCTAGACGCGGCATTGGAGGTGCCAAAAAGAAAGCGTTCTGGCGTTTTTTTTAAAGTGTTGATCGCTTAAAGATCAGACCTTTTTCGGCGAACCTCTTGTTTCTTCTTGCTGCATGTGAGGTCGTGATGTCTGCCCGGGCCCGCGTGTCACTTCGGCAACAACAACAACAAATAACATCGGAGAGGGGAGGATAAGGTGAGGTGCAGGATCGAGCGTTGACTATTTGGGCGTCCGAAAAATTGGAAAGAGTTGAAGGTTCAAAGATCAAAACCCGAAGGCAGATTGGGCCTCGAAATTCGATTCTAGGTAAAAGAAGGGGACTTGTTTGGTAGTTTTAAATTTTAATACTGTTGAGCCCAAATCCATGTTCCGTCCTAACCCGACTTGACGCATTTGTTCAAAGCGCAACTCTCGACAACACAAGACCCAATCCCGTCAAATGGATGGGTCAGATCAGATCGGTTTGAGACAAGTCGAAAATGATCTGACCCATATAACATACATTAACTCGATTTCATATATGATAATTCTTATAACCCATACTTGATCTAAACTGAATTCATACCTGACCAGTATTATTTTCCTCTCTCTATTTCTATTTTCTTATTCATCTTCTTCTAACCTACTTTGTAGTGAGGCAAGCCTACATCGAGCTCCTTGTAGTTAGCCTTGCTCATCTCGCCACTCACCGAGTCTACCAAAGCCAATCTTGTAGCGAGTGAGTCAATGCTAGCATCTTCCCCCACCACTTTACCTGCGCTCGACATCGCTGCCATAACCTCAACCTCGAAGAATCGCAAGTCGCTTCGCTATATCTCGCCAGATCCCGTTGGCTCATGATGGTTTTCGAGCAATGAGAGAGGTTGCGAACTAGCCAACGACTAGAGAGAGAGAGAGAGATGGAGATTGGATCTTGTGGCGACAAGCAAAGGAATGTTGGAAATAGAAAGCGAAGAACACTGTAGAGAGAGAGTGCCACGGAGGTAGAGAGAGAAGCTCTTTAACGTATGCTGATGAACGTTATGCTCTCTTTATCTCCATGAAGAAGAAGATGACGATGAGGATTGATTATGATTTTGTGCTATATACGACGAATCTAGGGCTCGCTTGAGCTCGATCGACCGAGCTCAGGCTCAATGGCGACAGGACGAGCTGCGGCCGAGCAAGAGGAGACCAGAGGCAAAGGCCATCAACCGAGAGATAGGTGTTGGTGACGGAGATTGTAGCTAGGGCCTCATGGAAAGTAGAAATCTACTCCTTTTTAACTCTTTTTTTTTCAATGTGTAAACTTGTGGATTTAATAACTCAACTTAGAGCCCTAAAACCCATTTATGACTCAACCTAGACCCACAATCTTGCAAATTGAAAAAAAAAAAAAAGAGTTTAAAAAAAGAGAACCCATGTTTCAATTGGGCTCTATTGTAATAAACACGTATCAAACCCATATTAAAGCTTCAACTAACCCATTTCCTACCCAATCCATTAAATGTGAATTAAATTATGGGTCATTGACCCACTCTGCCACCCCTAGCAAGACCTAACGCGGGTCTAGCCACCGCTCAAAGTTTACTCACCGTTCGGGTAGGATAACAGGATGTCGATCGAGCAGTCATAATTGGACTTGATTAAGACCACCCTTTAAGTCGAATGCTGAGCTGGGCTTGATCTAACTCACTCGTGATCGTATTTTAGAGAAGGATAGAGTGGACAAGAAAATCTACACTTATTTTGAAGTTCGAATAGACACATACCATGCCGAATTTCTGCTCCTTCCTCTTAAGACCTTCCCACGAGAAATGCCAAATTAGCTATAAGAACAGATTGTCAGAATGCGTTTACACAAGAACATCACGGGCCTCTTTTTATCTAGTGTTGACCGATACGTATTTGAAGCCCATCTGGCAATCATGAAGGCCCATGTCTTCAATTAACAGCCGAACAGCGAGCAGCGGAATTGATGAAAATTTTATCAGCCAAACAAATAGCAGCATTCTGACCAAAAAAAAAAAAAAAACAAACTTGCTGCATAATTGATGAAAATTTTTAAACCATTTTAACACTACAATATGAAAATTTAAAAATGAGCTTAAATTTCAAATATTGTTGTAATATAATAAAAACCATCTCAAAAGCCCAAAAAAGTTAAAAGAGAATATAGCTAAGAACCAAAATCACCCTATAAACCAGTCTCCCAGAATTACTATAGCTGCATTTGGTTCGACATTTGGGGAAATGAAAAACTTTAGATTAAAGGGGTTTTTTTTAAAATAAAACTAATTTTTGATATAGTGTAATTGATAAGTGCCTTAAAAATCAATATTGTTTTAAATTTTATTTGGAGAAAACTAGACTTGTAAATGACTTTAAGTATGCATTTCAAATAAGTAAGCGAAAGAAATCTACTTATGACCGCAGAACGTTGGTGGGCCAAATCTGGCGCCGGCAACCATTGCTTGAAGGCGCAAGACATCAAGCGACTCCCAATAAGAGCTGACGGTGTCGAATCTAACTCACCGGCATCAAATTTGGTTCATTTGCGGTCAAATATGACCTTGCTGCCATTATGAGTTGGTGAGGGTAAATTTGGAATTTCGAATGTTTAACGAGGGCAAAGTTGAAAAAGAAATGCATTAGTATTCCGAAAATGCTCATAGCCCAAAGCTGGGCTTGATTTTGCATTGAGAAAATGGCCTTTAGAGGACTTTGTAAATGCACCTTGTAAAAAATTTGACAAACACCTTAAAACTTGTCCGAAAATCTTTAGAGCCTCAAAATCCATTTTTAAAGCCGAACCAAATGCACCCACAGCATTATAACAGTGGCTTTTGAAGGGCACTTTTCACTGGATATCAAATTAAAACATATGTTTTCAACACCACCCCCTTTTTTTTTTTTTTTGTGGAGAGACCTTGGAGAACAACTACTTAGCATGAAACATAATGCTCTCGTGGGGGGGGACAAATATTGGGGCCCACCGGAGACGTCAATTTTACACGATTACTGCATCAACATGTTACTTTTGTTTTTCCAAAAAGTCATGAGCATTTCTCCCGGTTGAAGCGAAAGATCAAATGCTTTTGGCACGTAAAGTTCAGATTTTGTGCATGACCCACGTAAAGTTCAGATTTTGTGCATGACCCGCAACCTTAATCCACCTTCTTTAACGATAATCATCATCATGAAGACAACTCGTTATACTTTTCTTAAGTATATTCGCATGCTAACCATGAAATAAGCATTATTGTTAACGCATGCACAATCATGTATTTGAAAGTCAATTTAGCCAGCGGTGAGATTCTATGTATACTCGAAAAACGAAAAGAAAAAGAATAAATAGACTCTTAATAAATTGACCCTTTAAGACTAAATTACATGTACTTTACATTTATGGCCTCTTTTGAAGCCGATTTTGTTGAAAATAAACTAAAAAAATTAAAAAAGGGTTTCGGACTTTGGTCGTCCCTTTGCTTCTTAACAAGTCCAAATTCGAAGTACTTATCAAGATTCCATTTCCGATTGAAAAGTAAAACCGAAAATTGTGGATTGCATTTGTGGATCAGCGCTCGCGATCATGATGATCAGACACGCAGATTTGAATAAAACGTTGTCAATTTCATTTGTACAAGTTAATGTATAAGATCGATTTGCTCCCGTCAGACGTAGACATGGCATGCATTTTCCTTCAAACCCAGAGCGACGAGCCAAATGGAGAAGGTAATTGTATGAAGGAGACACGACATGCTTTTCCTTGAATCTTATTCAAGTCAAATGAAACATTAATTATGGTAATTATGGTGAAATAGAGTGGGGGGAATTGGAGGAGGGCATGCCTGCCTAGCAAAGACAAAAAAAAAACGAAAAAAATAAAAGTTAGGTCCAGTAAATTGGAGAGTGATTGGTTGTGTCACACTTTATAATTCTTTTGACTTCCGATGCAACGAGGATTACATTTTTTTTTTTATATCCATAAAGTGGTTGATGAGAACCCTGTATATAAAGTGATCGCTCTTTAATGTCATCCAAGACTTTTGGTTGGTAATAATTCATGTTATTATACACGATACATGATCAAACTTTCTATTCCGAATGGGAATCATGGGAGCATCCAAACTTTTTTCCATACGACGATGGATCGGGCGGCCCTGGACGGCATGTGACCCACATTTATAACGGGTCTAATTAGTCGGTGAACTGCAATTAACTGCCTTGAAATCTTTTCTATATCAATAGAAACTACCATCTATCTTCTTCTTTTTGAGGGGTTAATACCATGAAAAACTCTAAAATAGTAGATATGTGATAAATTTACTCAAAATTAATTTTTTGGCCATAAAAAATCCCAAGCTGGTACACCTGTGACAAATTTATCCCCCATTAATTTTCATTAAATTTTAACGTCAAATTGCTGAATTGGATGACACGCGACAATTGACGGTTAGACCGATTTGGGATTTTACCCTCCATTTATCGTAGATGTACTAATTTGTGATTTTTTATAGAATTAATCTAATTTAATAGAAACTGAAGGAGGATAAATTTATCACTAATGTACTAATTTGAGATTGGGGTACATTTGTCAAATGTGTATTAGTTTAGGATTTTTGGTGATCAAAAAATTAATTTGAGGTAAATTTATTACAAGTATATCAGTTTGTGGTATTAATTTTTTTATTTTTTTTATTTACGTTGTTTTTCAAGTTACTAAAGTTATGTGGTGTGATTGTTGTGAAGATGCCGGCGATGGTTGACTGGTGGTTAGGGCTTTATTGTTCTTGGTGGTGGCATCCCCAAGTTCGGTTTTTGACGGTTTGGCAGAGTTAATGTTGTTCGGGAGACAAGCCCATGTTAGAACTCAGGACTGCCTTACTGCTTTGGAGGAAGAATAATGGACAAAATCGAAAGATTTTGTTAACTAGTGCTCTAAAAATACCCATTAGGTAGTTAATTAAGAATATTTAGAAAATTTTAATGAATTGTCTCCTTTCCCGTCACGGGCAATCAGTTTTTTGAAAATTAAATTACTTTCGACGTGAAGACACCCATGAACGCGACCGAAAGATGGATGTGGGGTAGACGAACGAAGAAAAATGCTCTGAAATTAACCGGAAAAAGTGCTAAAAAGGTCTTAAACCTTTTATATCGATGTCAATTTAGTCTTAAACTTTTTGCATTTGTGCCAATTTAGTTCTAAACCCTTTTTTGGTGTCAATTCAGTCTTAAATCTTTTAAATTGATGCCAATTCAGTCATAAACCTTTTTATTTTTGTGTCAATTTAGTCTTTCCTGCCAATTTTGATCGGAATTTGCTTATGTGGACGTTTGCCAGCCGGTGACCAGTCACCGGCGCCAACGTGGCGCCGACGTGAATGACTTTAATAATATTATAATATTTTTTTGAATTGTTATTTTTTTCCTTTTTTTTTCTCTCTCTCCTTCCTCTGGCCAGTCGCCAATCCGGCGAGCTCGACCTCGCCGACTACTAGCAAGGCTCGCCCTCACCGGCCACTGGCAAGGGCAGCCTCGCTTGACGACGGCGAGCCTCGCCTTGGTCGGGCGAGGCCCAACCTCATCGGATCAGGGCAAGGCTCAACCTCACCAGATCCGGTGAGGTTGGGCCTCGCCTGACCAAGGCAAGGCTCGCCCTCTTGGGATCCAGCGAGGTCGGGCCTCGCCTAACCATGTCGATGCTTGAGCCCTAGCCAAAGGCTACGGCGAGGGCAAGCCTCGTCAGAGGAAAGAGGGAGAGAAAAAATAAAAAAATAAAAAGGAAAAAAAATAAAAATTCAAAAAAATATTAAAATATTATTTTAGTTGTCCACGTCAACGCCACGTCGGCGCCAGTGACCGACCTTTGACTAGCAGGCGTCCACGTCGGCAAATTTCAGTCAAAATTAGCTAGAATGACTAAATTGGCACAAAAATAAAAGGTTTAAGACTAAATTGGCACCAAAAAAAGATTTAGGACTAAATTGGCACAAATGCAAAATGTTTAGTATTAAATTAGTACCAAAAAAAGGTTTAGGACTAAATTGGCACTAATGCAAAAGGTTTATAACTTTTTTGGTACTTTTCCCGAAATTAATGCAGCGATAGAGCATCTGGGCTATCCATACCCCATACATTCAGTTTTCTCTTTTTCCTGTGGATCAAACATTTTATAAACTTAGGGTCCACTCGTTTAAAAAAAATAGATGATTTGAAAAATATTTTCTTAAAAATAATTGCATGTATCACTTATTAAAATGAATTAACGAAAAATATTCTTCTTGTCAACAAAAATGTGTAGATATAAACTGTTGTCAATAATGAAGACGTGCTGCATTAATTAATTATTTCAAGTTATACAATAAATCATTTTTAAAAAAATATTTTTCGAATCATTTATTTTTTGCCAAACAAACGGAGCTTTAATCGAAACTCATCGGCATCAAATGAGAGTGAGCACGGTGCGGTTTGAGCATCAAATCAAACCGAAGCAAAGGCATACGGCTTGAAGAAAACTGGAAATTAAATCAAGCCGTATAATGGTTGAGAACAAAATCGAATCGAATCGTTTTTTATTCTTCCATTTTCTCTAATTTCGAGAGGTTAAACTCACATAACTAGATTAGAAGGAGCATCAGACATTCACCTTGTTGCCAAAACGTTGAGCCTCAATGCACTTTCAATTATAGAGTAGAGGGGGACCAATGCAACCACCCTGGTCCCTAATCATGGAAACTTCTTTTGTTTTTCTTTTTCGTTCTTTTCCCTCTATTCAATATTTTTAAGGCTCTAACACGAATTTTCTTTCTTTTCTTTTCCAATGTTTCTACAACGTCAATAATTGCAATGACAATAGAGCACCATGGTTGGTGGTAGTGTACAAAACCAAAATGATTAGTAAAGACAAAAGGATTGAGGAAGCTGATGATTTTGCCGGTGGAGCATCGCTCCCAAATATCATTCCAAAGTAGTCGCCATCCCCTCCGTTGGACCCGCTTCCTCCATTGCCGTCGGCAGCGGTGGTCGTGCTGGTCCCGCCCCCAGAAAACCCCGGATATGATATGCCGGCGCTGTTGTCCCTGTGACAGAAAGGGGGATAAGAAAAGGAAAATCAGGGACCCTTCTGAATGAATCATAATCCAAGGGCAAAGTCATGACATCAGGTTAAGGAATTAAACAAAGGGCGATGGACAATGATGGAGAAAGGGAACAACCACAAAAGATTTTATTGCAGAGTCCAAGATCCTAGTGGTTGGAATAACGTTCAATCTAGCTGAACTGGAAATTTGGCTGCATTATCTTCCTAAAAAATGCTAAGTCCCAGAGGGAAGCTTCCCACACTGCACTGCTCCGCTCCGCTCATCTCATACTCAAATGCAGTCAAGTTGATGCTGGTCTGATACAGACGATGCAGAAAGAGAAGTGTATGTTACTGAACCTATCACTCAAAGCGCTTGCTTTTAAATGAGAAGACGCGCATTCACTAAATTAAAGGCCAATTGCAGTAAGGCACACTTCTATTATACTACAGGGGGCCATCCTAGGTTCCATCAGTCTGTGTCAGCCCAGCTTTTCTCTCTCTGCATAATCAAGCGGGTTATTGACTTTTCTCACATCATTCAGCACAGAAAAAAGATGCCACTCATAAGTCTCCTCTGTCAAATGTCATTTTATCTGCAACCTAAAACAGAAGACTCCAGCTACTTATTCCAAGTTCTAGGAGCAGAGAAACTGGTAATGATAAATTTTGCTCTCGATTTGATGGAATCCCCATTCTGTTTCAAAATTGACACAAACCCACGACGGTTTCTTGGTTCTGAAAGCATTACCCGAGAGAATTCATTCAAGCTTCCCTCTGAACTGGACTTTGGAAAAAATTATGACTTCGTTCAGAGAAGCCGCTGATCTCCCCATAGATCTCGAGCTAGCATCAACAATGGTCAAAAGGAAATCTAGTAACGCGCATTCTTTGGAAGATTTAGATCTGAGGTTCTCACGCCCAACCACGGTTCACCAGGCACCATCACAGCCATGAAATATGACTAACCCCAGCCTATGCTGACCTGGGTCCAGGCAAAGCATTCGCCCGAACATCCCAGGGTTTCAAAACAAGATCGGGCTGATGGGAGTCGGGACGAGGTACCATCTCTCTCCCTTCCTCTCCTGTTCAGGTGTGTTCAGACACAAATCCTGAGAGCATGGTTGTGGGGACATAACGGTAATAACATTGAACATACAAACGTGAAAAGCAGTTGACAGTAGAATAGGACAGACAGGGAACAACGTCACTTGGTGGAAAGCCTATTCTTTTTTGAAAATTTTATTTTATTTAGATGCTAACACCAACGCAGCTAGTTGTCTCTGTCTAGTTCATATCAGATCCCCCCGCAGGTGGGTGGGGCCCACAGCACCACCTAGGCCGCCCTAATGAAAAATGCAATTGTCATAGGCAAGGTCCCACGAGCATTAGCTGGACAGCAGATGCAGGGAATACGAACTTGAGTACACGCTCTCACTCACTCGCTTCTAACCCCGATACACACACGCAGACCCATACGACCTTTTCTGGACTTTCCTTGGTGGCCATGGGACATTTTCTTTGACTATAGTGAAGCAGCCTACAATTAGACCAGCAAAAGAAGACGAAAGGAAGGAAAAATCGCCTCCTTTATTAAGCCCTCTCGAACTTAGAGAGGCCTTTTTATCCGCCATGCTCAAAGTCACAAGCTTTTGACATGGAGACACTGGTTTTCCAGCTCAGACCCTTATGTCAGAAAAAGCAAAAAACCTTCTCATTTTGCACACACTATTGCTAGGCAGAATGGCCACATGGGTTGGGTTCACTTTACGATTACAAGCCTGGATGCCGATATTGCAAAAGCTATTCGTCAGCTTGCGTGAGCCTTCTCATTAGACTAGGGAGTCTACTCCAAAAGGTCAAGCCCTGGAAATTTAACTCGTCAAAACTTAGGAGAAAATGGCGTGCAAGTTACCCTGTCTAGACAACCCCGGGACAAAGATTATGCATTTTTACACCCTTTCACCTATTTTTTTCTCAAAGCAATTGTCATTCAAACCAGTGATTTGAT
Organism: Syzygium aromaticum; assembly: GCA_024500025.1. NCBI lineage: Eukaryota > Viridiplantae > Streptophyta > Magnoliopsida > Myrtales > Myrtaceae > Syzygium > Syzygium aromaticum. The sequence continues at coordinate 28,677,139 of CM044891.1, forward strand.
TTGGTAGAACAAAGTCTAGGACTTTTAATTGCAAAACAATGCGATGATGAAAGCATGCATTATATGGACTCGAATAGGTTCCGACTAGCATGTCCAGGGATTGGTCAAGAATCGCTAAATGGCCTCCAGAGATAAAAGGGTAAAAAGTAGTGGGCAAAAAGAGGATTCACTTCTCCATTGGCATAAAACACGGAAGAAATCGCTGCAAGGGAATGCAGATTATTGGATATCTGGAAAAGGCACTTAAGGAAAAGGACAACTGAACTGCAAGTCTGTTCAGTTGGCCCTCTCGAAAGATGCTCTAAGCCCCGCATGATCACGTGCAAAGATAGAACGACAAAAAGATAGAACAAAGCTCACCATAATATCTATAATAATACTGGAAAAATAATACTGGAAAAGCATCAAAAAAGTCATAAATTTTTTGTATTTATTCTAATTAAATTTTAATTTTTTTTTTTTGTGTTAATTGAGTTTTAAGCCTTTTGTCTTTGTGCCAATTCAGTCTTTCCTGCTAATTTTAGCCAGATGATGTAGATAATTTTTAATAATATTTTAATATTTTTAGAATTTTTACTCTTTTTTGTTTTGTTTTCATTTTCTTTTTTTTTTTTTTCCTCCCCCACCCTCCCTCCTCCAGCCGATCGCCGGACCGACGATCGACCAGAGGCTTGCAAGGAGGTCGACCTCGCCGGCCACTGGCGAGGCTCGCCCTCGCCAGCGACGACGGCTGGCTGAGGCCTGACCTCGCCCTTACCCTCGCCGACCTCTGGCCAGTTGCCAGGTGGGGGAGGAAAAAAAAAAAACGAAAAGAAAGCAATAAAAAAAGTAAAAATTTAATAAAATATTAAAATATTATTAAAAGTTATCTACATCATCGCCAGCCAACCGGTTTCTATGTCAGCAAAATCCGGCCAAAATTAGCTGGAATGACTGAATCGGCACAAAAACAAAAGGTTGAGGACTCAATTAGCACAAAAACAAAATGTTTAGGACTCGATTGGCAATAATGCAAAAGGTTTAGGACTTTTTTAATACTTTTCCCGTAATAATACCATATGCAGACAAAAGTTTTTATCTTTTTATATCAGTAACTTTCATGATGATCTGGTGATTAGCTCCAAATGAAATTCCAGCGAGAACAACTTGCTTCTTCTTGTTTATTAAAAGGTTATGGACCAGCAACAGCAACTGGGAAAGAGAAAAGCTGACAAACAATGGCGAAGACGAATTACACCCCCTTCATAGCGACAGCTAGTGACAGGTTCTGTGGTTGCCAATGTCTTTATTAGGAACGATTGCAAGGTGTTCAAACCGGATCTATATTCGGTCCATTGTAGTTTCGACACAAAAAATAATTAAATAGAGTATCTTTGCCCCGAGAATTATTGACCCAATGAATTCAGAAACTGTTCCAATTTGTAGGTGCAGCGCACAAATCAGTCATTCAAAGTGAAGGGTGCCTAAACAAAAGCCTATCTCGGATGAAAATTACATTTGTGAAAAGCTGTATTCAAGTATAAATGGGCATGCCAAATCTACTTGACAGTTGAGATAGGTACTTGAAAAGCAGAAGCACCGGGGTACTACCTCAGCGTGGAACTTATTTTCCTACCAACTAACCATGAACTCCACAGAAATCCTGATCATGAACCAATAAAGTATGATACCATCAAAAGTTACCATAGTCTTAGGGCTTAGCCATGACAAACCAATGGAGAGCTTTGTAACTTGGCGCGACTTTGTATAGATGTGTAATATAATCTTTTCAACTCGATATCAAATTATCATATCTCCATTCTCGCCCCCGAACTAGTGTATTGCAAAGTGGCCCTCTAATCTAAATCTCGGGTCCGACACGAGCTCAGCAGAGTGAACGAATCCACTTTTGAAACAAAAAATGCGGGGAAAAGGGCATGCGAGGAAGAGAGAGAGAGAGAGAGAGAGAGAGAGAGAGAGAGTGGGAGTGTACCTAGGATCGCCGAAGACGCCGGCGTTCATGGTCAACTGGCCGATGAGGCCAGCAGACTTGGGCTCGATGCTGGAGGCCTTGGAGTACTGAGCGCTGAGGCCGACCCCGGACGGGACGAAGAAGGCGCCGTTCACCATGATGTCCCCCTCCGTTCGCCAGTTCCAGTCCGACCACTGGTTCTCCTCCGTGTCCACGCGCTTCGTCACCTGCGACGGGATGGCGTCACTGGGGCCTATCGTGTCACATCTTTTATCTCGTAACAAAAGAGCATCCACGGCGTGTACGATTCGGAAATAATTGGCTCGAGTGTTAGTACCAAGAAGAAACTCGCTGGCCGTATGGCTGTCAAGCACCGACGAGACCCTCGTCAATCTATCAAATGGGACGGACCAAAAACTACCTACCAACGTCGAATACCAGGCTGGGACTAGCCCACAGACAGCGGCGTCTGCTCGCCACGCGCCGCCACAGCAAGTGGGGGAAACACCCCTCGTCGCACGCAGACAAAGGACATCCGTCCGCGTCAAAGCGCAGAAAAACAGAAGTCGAAAAAAGCTCGATGACCCACGCACCCTCCCCTCCTAAAAAGCAGATTTTCATTAATGAATCCGAGAATGCCTCGAAGAACTCACTAACTTTCGTTCATTTTTCAATGCTGTAAGTTTGCCATGTATCGACCGGCGCCGTGTAAATTTGAATTTTTTAAATTTGTTAATCGTACTTAATGAATGCCTAAAAACGCTCCTGACGAGACGCGTGAAAATATCTTATAGCCCGAAAAGAAATCATTTTTATGCCGAAACCACCCCTCGGTACACGCAACGCTCCCTCACCTCCTTGGCGTCGGGGTTGGCCGGCGCCGTGTAGCGGTTGCCCTGGCTGTTGATGGTGGGGTTGCCGCTGCCGCCGATGGCGTACATCTCCCACGCCGTGAAGTCGTTGTTGACCACGTGGATGTAGCCCCGCCGGCACCGCGGCATCCGCTGCACCAGTGCCTGCCCGAAGTGGTTGAACGCGATGGTCACCTGCATCCCCGAGTCCGGGAGGTACTTGTCGTCGTGACCCAGCAGCATCACCTCGTCGTGGTGCGAGAAGTAGCTGTTCGATATGGTGATCGCCGTCGACCCCATGATCGCGTCTATCAGCCCGTCGGCGCAGTACGACAGCGAGCAGTGGTCCACCCAGATGTGCGACGCCCCGAACATCGATATCCCATCCCCGTCGGATCGCCCGCGGAACCCGACGTGGGTCGGCGACGACCGTATGTTGGTATTGCCGGAGGGCTTGCAGTGGTGGATGTGGACGTTGTGGATGATGATGTTGGAGACGTATTGGACGGTGAGGCAGCCGTTGCCGGTGATGTGGATGTTGTGTCCCCGGCCGTCGATGGTCTTGAAATCGTTGATGATGAGCTCGTGCTTGAGCCGGATCATCATGTCGGCGGAGAAGATGATCCACAGGGGCTCCTCCTGGATGACCCCGTACCGGAGCGTCCCCGGTGTCGGGTTCACCACGTCCAAGTCCGAGGAGTCGGTCACCACGTAGATGCGCCCGTCGCGACCCCCCAGCGCAGACTGCCCAAACCCGATGCCACAGCCTGCCAGGCGCTGCCGGTTCGAGGCCCAGTTAGGGTCACACCGCCAGCAGTCGTCGATGGGGTTGCCGGTGCCACACGACGAGGAGGACGAGGACAGGAGTCTTCTTGAGAGGGAGGCATTCAGTCTCCTGCAAAGATTAAATTGCAAAGGAAGGTTTTTGCTCTGTTCGACAAACGCGGAAGGAATAGCTAAAGAAAGAGCGCAGGTGGGTTCTGTTTTTCTTGTTTTTGGTGCTAGACGAGGAGCTGAAAAGACGGCTGCGAGGCAAGAAATGAGGGCGGTTTCCCACTATTTCCTATAAAATGTGGGAGAATGGAGAAGGCGTAGATGGGTTCTTTGCCCCCGTTTTCTGCCTTTAGCAAATGGCTGGGACTTGAGAGTGTATTGTGGAAATGCACTGCTCGGTGAGCTCAGAGGATGAGCTGAATGTGGCCCAAAAGAGAAAATGGAATGTGAGCAGATGGATGATTTGCTTGTCCTGGTAAAAAAAAAAGGACAGAAACTCTCGAGGAAGAAAAATCTGGGGAGAAATCTTCTTTAGAAAAAGAAAGGGGAAAATATCTCAGATTTGAGATTTGGGGAGAAAACAGTGCAATGTGGGTCAAAAAACAGAGTGGGTCTCTTGGCTTGTCCTTAGCCAGAAGGTTTCCAGGCCTTAGAAGACATTGCATAACGCGGGATGAATGCAAATGCGGGATTAGAGATTAGATAGACATACCTGTGCACATCCTGGACTACAGCTTCAGGGTCCGGGTGTTGGTGAGGGAGGGTGAGGTTCAGAGCAGCCGAGAGTGAGAGAGAGGCCAACAAGATGCACGCGGTGAGAATGCAGGTGGTCGGGAACAACATCCTTATCCACTCAAAGGTACAACAAGCACTAATGAGGCAACTAATGGCGAGGCGCTATTTCTCCTGGAGCCTAGCTGTTTGCTTCTCCAGAACCAGAACTAAAAAGGCTTTAGAAAACCCAGCCACCCCCCACCCTCCTCCCTCAAGAAAAAAATTTAACAAATAAAAAGGAAGGTCCTTTGCGTTTGACGCCTGACGAGATGTCTTCCTCTTCAAAACTTGGGAATCGGAAGCTGGGAACTTGTGCAGGGGAGGTGGGTTTTATAACAAAACAATGTCTCCACACCAAACAATATACCCGAACAAGAACACAATACCGACCTGATATTTGGGGTATTTTCGGGTTGGGTTTACTTCATATTCGGGTATTAGCTAAGCAAACAGGCATGACAATGGTTTCGGTTCGGTTCGTGTTCATAAACACGAACCGAATCGAATCCAACCAAAAAAAAAAAACCGAACCGAAACACATATATTGTTATTAGACAATCAACTCTATCCAATTTTGTTAATTTTCCTACGAAATGGACTTTCTGAATCGGGTTGGCATTTTCACGGTCAGTGCCCCACTCTCTCCCTGGGAGCACGTGCTCGGACTCCCCCGGGGAGAAGTCACGGCGCAGCGGCGGAGTTTGCACCACCGCTGATTTTCCTTCGGTTATTAGCATTTATCTTCTTACCTAGGAGCAATAGGTCACAGGCAGGATTAGTTTTTTCTTTATGTTTTTGAGTTTATTTTATCGGCTTGTTGGCAGATTCTTTTTCACTTCAAGCCATTGTCATTGGCGATGTTCTTAGTAATGCGCAATTTTCTATTATATTGAGAATGAGCAACGTATTTTCATGGTCATTTTAGGGTGTTTTGCTAGCCCGTGCGCATTGCTGCCATCCTCATTTGTGAGGAGGGAAGAAAGTGTAAGCATTTTCCCGAGAATGTCAGAAACATCACCAACCAACCCAAAAAAAAAACCCCGGAAACCCGATCCGGACTGACCCAATCCGACTCGAGTTTTCAGTTTCAGGTAATATGAGTTTCGAATCAGGTCAAGTCAGACAAAGCGGGCATACTTATGATTTCGGGTAGGGTCGAAACCTGACCCTACCAATTGACACCCCTAAGTGGAGACACTATGGGAGCTCGAATGAGGAGAGGAGAGTCGCCGCCCCACGCACCCCCCCCCACCCCCCGCCCGCTCTCTACACCCTAATCCTCCGTTTCTTGCAAGACCATCTTAGTTAGGGGTGAACATGATCCGGGTGGACGGTTCTCACCCCGGAATCGTGGACTGCCCGCTAAGGACCAGTTTCAAAAAATTGAAACCGAGAACTGCTCATCAGTTTCATGGACCCACCTGAAAATCGGACCGCCAGTTCGGTCCAGTTTCCGACTAGGTCCATGGAACCGATTCCACTAAGTTTCCCTTGACAAATCAAAAAATCGACCGGTCTCATTCTTGCCCGTTGGTGGATTGTGTTCACAACAAGATTCATCGCAAAGGTCACAATTTTACAAGTTTCACAATAAATACATCCGTAGCCTATATAATATATCACATGTGGGAATTTGCCACAAGTTCACAATAGTCAACAAGCAAACAAAACAACAACTCTCCTATTTTATTTTATTTTTTTAATTTTTTTGTCAATTTTTTAAAAAAATTAATATATTATTATTATATTACCGATCTAGTCCGGATGGGCAGATGGGCAATTCCTCACCGGGAACTGGCCGGTACCCACCGGTTCCAAAAAATTGGAATCAGGAACCGGACCGGTTCTCTTGGGAACCACCGATTTCGGTCCGATTTCAGGCGGTCCCGGTTCTTTTGCACACCCTTACTCTTAGCCACTCACATTCCTAGCTTGGTTGTTAATCATTCTACACAAATAGTTGGCAAACCAAATTGCTATAGAGAGAAAGACAAAAGAGAGAGGGAGGGAGAGCATATCCAAAAGGATGAGCAAGTCATCTCCTTTTCATCTGCATGAGGGATTGAGATTCTTTGCTGGGGATGGTGGGTAAAAGATGTCGCTGCTGATGGTTCTTCCTCAACAAGTGTGGGACAAAAACCCTTTTTCACTTTTTTTGAAGCGGGCTTCCTTTCTTTCTTTCTTTCTTTCTTTTTTGTGTGTGAGAGAAGGTTTTGGATGATCACTGGGCCGGATTCTTCGCAGTTTTCATTGATTCAGTTAAAAAACACTGCGGAGGCAGGAGATGAGACTCTTCACAATGGCTGCTGTGGATCTGTGAAAGGAGTTCCCTTTTGTTCTCTCTTTTGCCTGCGCAACGAGGAGCAAAAAGCACAGCGCAAAAGCCTTTTGTCATCAATTCTCAATGTCCTGCGATTGCCTTCTGCAAAAGCTTCGTGGCGGCATGACTGAGCAGATCTATATATAATCTTCTTTTGATAGTCCTAAACACGGACCAAGAGCTCTAACAATCTAAAGGTGCTCTGAACATCACATAAAAGTTTAATGAACCTGGTTAAGTCCAGACTTTTGATATGTACAGATGATACCCATTCGGATGGGTGTTAAGAACAAATAATCCCGAGCTGAAAATCCTCCACCATCCGATCCTATCGCGCCGGTGCAAAGGAGCTTCAATTACCTTTATTTTATCATAACATTTTCCTTCCAAGGCAAAAATAGGTTAGATGATACAATTCGGCGACTTTGATGATAGGGGTGGACAACTACGCGGTGCTCCAAGAGCATCTACAAAATCCACAGATGCTGTTGGACTGGGCCAATTCAGGTCCTCGGGTCAAACAGATGGGCCTCGGCCTTACATCCATTTGGATCCGACCCAATGAGCCACCTTACCTTATCAATATTACACATACCAGAAAACATGAGTCAATCTTTTTCAAGGTCTCTAATGAAAGCTTGACTTTACCTAATTGACTAATGAAGAGAAAATAACTTGAAAATCCTTTCTGCTAAGAAGATTACAATTGAAATTATTTCAACAGTTTAACTTAACTACCAAGGGATTCGAATTTCGCAAGTTATCCACACTACTTTAAAAAAAAAAAAAAATTCACCGTTGAGGATTTAGCAACGTTTTGTCATCCGAAATCTGATTCATAATGGACACTGGCAAATCCAGGAGGTCACTCACTCTTTTGAAGGTTCTGAAACTCGCAGTTTATGAAAATCATTGGATGAGCTGAAACTTTAGAACATGATCTTCATTGAAGTCTCACCATGAACAAGATTAAACTAAGATAGAGATTGAAGAATACTCATCCGGGGCGATGCGATTTCGACATGTACAACTCGAGTCTGGACTTAAGCACCGATAAGGTTAATAATATTGGTGAACCATCGAAATGCAAAACCAATTTCATTTATACGGAGCAAGGTGGAGAAAAAAGGGCAAAATGAATTATTTTCTTTAGAGACAGATGTCATGAGCCAAATGGAAGAATGCACAACCGTTTTACTGTCTTAACCCTAGTCCCAGCTGAGTAAATCTAACTACAGCGTGGTAATGGGTTAAGGAATATAAATAGCAATATGTACTGTAGAATAAAGAGACAAAGTGCTATGGCTTTCAGTGGAGAGTGTTCTTCCCCTAGGAAATTTACCTTTGAATCATCATCTTCTTAATTCCTCTTATTTTCTTCATGGTATCAGAGCCTGATACTGAGAGTCAGTTTTACCATATTTGTTTTCTTCCTTTTCCTTGAGCTCATCTCTTCTCCATCTACACAATCATGGCGGAAAACCCAAATCCGAGACACCTATACCCTATACACGTAAACCTCTCAAACTTTGTGACTATCAAACTTTCCGAAGGAAATTTCCTTCTATGGCAAACACAATTTCTTCACTTCATTAGAAGCCAAGATCTGTTGGGTTTCATCAATGGTCAAATTCAACCTCCACCACTCAGAATCTCACGCATAGCAGGGGAAAAGTCTGAAGATGTCCTTAAACCGGAGTATCAGCAATGGTATCGTATCGACCAATTTGTTTCGTCGTGGATTAATGGATCTGTGTCTGAGGATGTGCTAGGATTCATAATTGGTCTTGAATCGACTTCTGAGGTATGGAATACATTGTGTAATCATTTTACTCAGAGATCTGTGGCCAAAGAATTCGAATTAAGGGATAAGCTTCAATCCTGTCAAAAGCTTAATAGCCCTTAACTGAGTATTTGCGTGAGTTCAAATTGATTTGTGACAAGTTAAACGCAATCAGGAAACCGGCCGATGAAATCACAAAGGTCTTCGGTGTTTTAGAGGGTCTCGGAAGCAATTATGAGACATTTAAGACAATTATGTATTGTCTTAAAACCGAGCCGAGCTACGAAGACGTTATTGCCCAGCTCGAGAGATATGAAGTGCAACATCAAAATTATTTGTCGAATCAAATAAACCCTAATTTGGCATTTACTGGTGAAAAGATTGATAAATCTAAACTGAGTAGGGAGAATGATTTGAGTTCATTTGATTCAACATTTGTTTTTGCTGGCCAACGAAATTTTAACGGAGGTTCTGTAGGAAGGAATGGGAGGTTTGAAAATAGAGGAAGAGGCTATGGTTTTCGTGGAAGGAGGTTCGGAAATTATCCCAAATTCCAAAACTATGGACCCTTAGAAACTTTTAGTGATTCATCTGGTGGTTATCAATCTGGTGGAAATTACAGATCAAATTCACCTTCTTAGAATCAAGGCTTTCAACCCTATACAAACACTCCAACTAAGGTTGCTGATTCAAAGGAGTATCCGCCTATGAGTGGTAATTCTGCTCCGGACAGACAGTTTTATGTGAATAATATGAAGCTTCAATGTCTGATATGCAAGAGGCCGGGACATGACTCTTTACGTTGCTGATATCGCTTTGATAATTCTTATCAAAGTGAGCTGATGCCAAATGCCTTAGCTGCTCTTTACTTGGAGGATGATCAAGGAGGAGATTGGTTCCCGGATTCTGGGGCAACAGCCCATATCACATCATCGACTGGTAATCTCAATTCTTTCTCTCCTTACTATGGTTTAGACACAATAATGGTAGGGAATGGAGTTTGTTTGCCCATTACCCATATTGGCTCAGCATCTTTATTTACTAAATTGCATTCATTTCCTCTAAATGAGGTTTTGGTTGTCCCAAAGATTAAGAAAAACTTGATTTCAGTGTCTAAGTTGACTGATGATTACCCTTGCTCACTAATCTTTAATGAACTTGGTGTATCTATTAAGAACCATCTGACGGATTCGGTAATCAATCTGGGAAAGAAATGTGGGGGCCTTTACAAGGTAAATCAAGCACAAATAGAGGCGTGGTACTCTCAAAGACAACGAACCGCCAGTAGTGAAGTCTGGCACCTTCGGCTTAGGCACACAAACTTTCAAATAATAAAGTTTCTGGAGAACAACAACAAGATCAAATCTACAAAGGTGATAGAGAATATGTGGAAGCTGTCAGGTTGGAAAAAGCAGCAAGCTGCCATTCAATATCTCAGAGTCCTTAGCTAGTAAACCACTTGAAAAAATCTATTGTGATGTGTGGGGGCCTGCCCTGATAGAATCTTTTCAACAATTTAAATTCTATGTAGTCTTCATGGACAATTTTTCACAATTCTCATTGGTGTATCCAATGAAGAGAAAGTCCGAGTTCTTTTCCATCTTTGTCATGTTCCAAAATCTTGTTGAGAACCAATTTGAAAGTCGAATTAAATCTTTCCAATGCGACCGTGGAGGGGAATTCAATAGCAGCTAGTTTGTTAATCATTTGAATGAGAAAGGAATTAAAATGTTGGTCTCTTGCCCATATGCGCCAGAACAGAATGGAAATGCCGAAAGGAAACATCGACATATCTTTGAGTTGGGTCTTTCTATGTTCTACCATGCACTGGGTACCGTTGATTTATTGGGTCGATGCATTTCTGACTGCCACATTCCTCGTCAATCTGCTGCCATCACCTATGTTGGGAATGAGTAGTCCGTTTGGTAAACTCTTTGGTAAAGAGCCTGACTATGGGTTTCTTTGAGTCTTTGGGTGTGAGTGCTATCCACATCTTAGACCGTATGGTGCAACAAAGTTCGATCCATGCTCATTACCCTGTGTTTTTCTTGGGTACAGTTAGAGACATAAAGGTTATGGATGTCTTTATCCACCTACAGGAAGGGTGTACGTAAGTCGTCATGTGATATTTGATGAGATAAGATTCCCATTTTCTGCTAAATTGGGAACTGCTTTTCCTGGGTATTCACAGTTGTATCAGACTTGGTCACAAGGGGTGGAATTCTTTACTAGACAATCTGAAACAACAGTGAGTGAAGAGCAAACATCACAACACACAAGCAAACATCACAACACACGAGCATGGGATTTCTATTTGATGATAACAGCTCTGGACAACAAAATTATGAGCTGACTAATAAGACAAATGTGCAACAACCACAGTTGGGTTCACAAGAATCGTGCACAGACTTTGAAACAAATGACGAAGCCAGAGTCTCTGCCTCAAGTGATTTCCAGTTCCATCCACTCAACAACAATCTACTCATCCAATGCAAACAAGGTTGAAATCGGGAATAAGGAAGCCCAATCTAAAGTATGTTCTCTCTACAGCCCGTGAGATCCCAAAAGAGCTGAAAACAATTAAAGAAGCACTAAGTCACCCAGGTTGGAGGAAAGCTATGATGGAAGAATTAAAGGCTCTCAAATTAAATCAAACATGGGAGCTAGTACCAAGATCTTCTTAAATGATTATCGTCGGATGTAAGTGGGTGTTCAAAGCCAAGTTAGATGAGGAAGGAAACCTTGATAAACTGAAAGCACGACTAGTGGCGAAAGGGTACCATCAAGAGGAAGGCATTGATTTCACCGAAACTTTTAGTCCTGTGGTTAAAGAGGCAACCATGAGAATTGCCCTCTCTGTGGCACTTGTTAAAGGATGGTTTATCCTTCAACTGGATGTGAAGAACGCGTTTCTTCACAGGTCATTGAATGAGACGGTGTTTATGGAACAACCGCCAGGTTTTGTGAGTTCTACGATGCCTAACTCGGTTTGTTTACTCAAGAAGGCGTTATATGGTTTAAAACAAGCTCCGCGAGCTTGGTTTGAAAAATTTAGCAATTGCTAGAACAGGGATTTCATTGCAACTCTACTGATCCGTCGTTGTTTGTTCTTCATACGGGTCAGCACATCTTGGTATTATTATTATATGTTGATGACATTATTTTGACAGGTAGCTCATCATCTCTACTTTAGGAAATAATAGAAGCTTTAAGCAGAAATTTTTCTATGAAAGATCTCGAACGACTTCACTATTTTCTCAGTATTGAAGCCAAGTTTATGGGTTTGGACCTATTTCTAACACAATCTACATATGCCGGTGATTTGTTGCAGAAAGCAGAAATGCAAAACAGTAAGCCGATTGAGACCCCATTGCCTATCAAAACTCATCCAACGGTACAAGACATGGAACTGTTTCATGATCCCCACTTCTTTCAAAGTCTTGCGGGTGGATTACAATATCTAACGATCACAAGACCAGACATCTCTTATTCAGTAAATCAAATTTGTCAGAAAATGCATTCTCCTACGAATGGCGATTTTAAACTGTTAAAACTGGTGTTGCGGTATGTGAAAGGAACTTAGTAACTGGGGCTTTATTTTCACTCTAATAGCACACTGAATTTATATGGGTATGCGGATTCTGATTGAGCTGGCTGTTCTGAGACTCGAAGGTTAATGACCGGGTTTTGCACTTTCTTGGGATCGAATAATATCATTTCATGGTCTGCAAAACGGCAAGTGACAATCTCAAGGTCATCGACGAAGGCTGAATATAGGGCCTTAGCTTCTGCCACGGCCGATCTTACATGGGTTTCTTTTGTATTGAGAGATTTTGGTATTCTGCTCATGGGTCTGACTTTGCTTTACAGTAATAACCACTCGGCCATTTCATTGACAGCAAATCCAATCCTTCATGCAAGGACAAAGCATGTGGAGATCGATTTTCATTTTGTTCAAGAGAAAGTTGCTCTCAAGTCACTTGAAGTCTGCTATGTTCCTGCTACTCATCAACTTGTTGACATACTTACAAAAGCTTTACCATGCTTTGATCATTGCCGGTTACGATACAAACTGGGACTAGGTTTTCCACCTAATTCCAGTTTGAGGCAGGCTGACAAAGTTAATAATATTGGTGAACCATCGAAATGCAAAACCAATTTCGTTTCTACAGAGTAAGGAGAAGAAAAAAGGGCAGAATGAATTATTTTCTTTAGAGATAAGTGTCATGAGCCAAATGGAGGAATGCACAACCGTTTTGCTATTTTAACCCTAGTCCCAGCTGAGTAAATCTAACTACAGCGTGGTAATGGGTTAAGAAATATAAATAGCAATATGTACCATAGAATAAAGAGACGAAGTGTTATGGCTTTTAGCGGAGAGTGTTCTTCTCCTGGGAAATTTACCTTTGAATCATCATCTTCTTAATTCCTCTTATTTTCTTCAATCACAAGTTCGAAAAACTAAAAAGGAAAAGATAAAAATGTAGAAGAAGATTGGCTCATCACCTTCGCTTTACCCTGCTCACTTTCTATCTTTTACATCCTCAGGATCATCAATGTTGGCATTGCTCAACGCAATTCCCTTCTCATTCTCGGCCATTTGATCTCTGTACCTCTTGTAGATATCCCCTTGGTAGTACTTCCTAGTCCTCATGACCAAAACCAGCAAGACAAGCGCACCGAACGCGTTCACGCCCGCCAAAATGCTGAACGACAACCGGTAGCACCGCCTCCCAATGCAAGTCAGCTCCTTCAGCGCCGATCGGGTCAGCCCTCTGGCCGCGAGCTGCCTCGTAGCCTCCTGGTCGTACAGCCTCCCCACGACTAGCACGTTGAGGATGTAAGATCCGAGGGGGCTCGCCAGCTGTCCACAGTTGAACAGCGTCGAGTAGTACTTGAGCCCAAAGAGCTCGGAGATGATGATGAAGAGAAGCGTGAGCTGTGCGCCGTAGGAGAACCCGATGAGGAGGGAGGCGATGTAGACCGACCCGGGGGCGGGGAACGCAACGAGGAGGTCCCCGACTCCCGACATGATGAGCGAGAGCATCATGATGACGGGGCGGGGCACCTTCCACTTCTCGTATATGATCTCCGAGACGAACCCAGCGAAGACCCGGCCAAAATAGTTCCACACGCTCACGAGGGACACGAACGTGCCGATCGTGTGCTGTGGGTAGCCCAGGGACTCGCCAATCTGGCCAAGGTTGTCGACCGCGGTCAGGCTGCATCCTAGGCCGCAAAACGTTGCCACAAAGAGTGTGATCATGTCCAAGCTCAGAAGGGCCTGCATGATTGTGTAGTCCGCACCCCTTTGGGGTGGCTTGAACACATCAGCACAACACGAAGTGTTATTTGTATTGCTTCTCTCTATTTGATCATTTGGATTGGCACCCTGTTGCTCTTCCTGCTTCGGCTGATCAGTCGCATGAATTTCCAAATCATGAGCGGCACTAGAGCCATCATCATCATCAGCAACAGGTTGTCGTGCCTTCCTCTGCTTCCACGTGGCCCACTCCTCCCTCACCGCGATCCCAAGGGGGAGGAAAGTCAAGACGCAGACGGCGACCGCGCTTGCCACGTAGGCCCAATGGGAGAAGCTGACCTGCTTCTGGGCGATGGTCAGGGCCATGATGACCAGCGCGAGCAGGACCGTGATGGCCAAGTACTCGTAGAATACCTTGAGCTCGTTGGGGTGCGTCGAGAGCTTCATTGTCCGGATGGTGTACACGAAGACGATCGAGATCACCGCCGGCAACCACCCGATCAGGAGGATGAGGGACTTGGAGTCGTCCCCGTAGATGGCGAAGTAGAGCTGGGTCATCATCGCGCCGCTCAGCCCCACGAAGCCCTTCACGAGACGAGAAAGCATTTCGCGTACTTTTGTTACGTTGCTGATGTGAATATTGACGAGAAAGTATTAGTCATACACGAAATACCTTCATCAGGCCGAGCATGATGCCTCGGTTCTCGGGGAAGTTCTTGACGCAGGTGACGAGGGAGCCCGTGTTGGCGAAGTTCTGGGAGTTGGCGCCGACGCAGATGTAGACGCACATCTGCCAGACCGTCGGCCGGGGGATGTGACGGGTGACGGCGAGCCAGATGAGGAAGTAGCCGGCGAAGTTCATGGCGGAGCCGATGAGGAGGACGAGCCACGTGGGGGCGACCTCGGCGATGAGGCCGGAGAGGACGCCGACGTTGGCGCCGAGGTCCTTGCAGGAGCTGAGGAGGTTGAGGGTTGACTGGTCGTAGCCGAGGGTGAATTTGATGTCCTTGGAGTAGACGCCGAAGAGGTAGGTGGCCCCGGCGCCCGCCATTATCAGGAACGACGCGAACATCATGAACCACCGCCCTCGGAGGACCTGGAAGACGAAGCCTCCGCCGCAGCAGCAGCCTCCGCCGCCGGTGGCCGTCGCCATGGGAAGATTCGTGGTCTGTGGGCAGTTGAAGCTTCTGTCTGCTTTGGAAGAACGTATCTAGAGCTGGCTAAAGGAGGATTTCAATGTGGACTTGGATGAGATTTATCGTAAAAATAGTGATGAGATGATGAGTTTGCGTTTGTTGAAAGCTTCTGAAGATTGAAACAGAGAAGATTTAGCCAAGCGGATAAGGTCAAAAATAGATTTGATCTTCGTAACTGCTCGTTTGCAGCGTCGTGCATGTTGAGTTGACTTTAACGTAGCACGCCGTAACTAAGAGAGACATCTTATACCATCGGGTCCAATAGAAAAAAAAAAAAAAACCCGCACCGTTTCCGTTTGGGTTGGAGCGGGTGAAGCCCGCAATTCATGAGCTATTTTGGGAAAATGACACAGATACTTAGTCCCTGAACTTTAATCCAATGAGTAATATAGTCCTCGAAATTTTAATTTATTCTATGTGGTCCATAAACTTTAGCCTAATGTGCAATGCGATCCATGAAATTTTAATTTGTCCAATAAAGTCCTTAAACTTTTTGTACGTATTCAAATTAGTCTATAGATTATATAAAAATGTTCAGTAATGTCTTTGCTTTTGAATTAATAGAAGGATTACATCGAACATTTTCATATAATTCAAGGACTACATCAAACAAGTATCAAAAGTCTAAGAGACTATATTAAACAAATTAAAAATCTAGAGATTACATTGAACATTGAGCTAAAATTCAAGGATTGCATTGCATACTACGCAAAAGTTCATAGACCATTTGTGTCATTATCCCGGTTCTTATTGGTTCAGACGGGCCCGAAATTTTTGACCCGTGATGGGTCGGGTGGATCCAGTTGGGTCGGCCCATGCCCATCAATGGTCAATAGCCGTGGGTCGTGGGATTTGGTACGCAGAGTCCATGAATGGGAGTCTCTTTTGTCTGGGCCATTTTGCCTTCTTGGGCTCGAGAGAACTCTCCTTGAGTAATCATGCAACCGTGCCGACAAGTTTTCTTAAAGATTCTAATCAAAATTAGGTAATTAATCATACGAGAAATATTTTTTTTCGTGAAGGGCTTAGGGGAATCTCCTTGTCCTTGAAATCAGAAGACAGTTTTGTCATTGGATTTAATTCAACTTGACAAGCCAAAACAAAATAACATTTGGTTCGCTCACATTTTTTTTTGTTAAAAGAAAATTGTATTTATTACTTAAAAAAATACATGAAAAGTGCATAGATTTCATGGCAAAACAAATCAAAACAGAGCAAAGTTCAGAATACTGCAAACCAAAGCCTAATCCAAAAAACAAGGAAGATCAACAAAGCAGTAATAGGGTTAAGCACACACTTGTTCCACAAAAACAGATCTGTTAAATAAAATAATTAGCGATCAATCACTACATCTCGTATCTTCATTAATGATGAGCATACATCAGAAATTCCTTCTTTAATAATTACGATGGTATGTGTCTAGGTTCGGCTTCCTCTACCATCATAGTATAGAGACAACCGAAACAGGTTGAACAATCACAAATCCAACATTTAGAAGGGCAAATCTTTATGATTCAACGAAATGCCAGTGATTTTGCTATCACTATCGAATTTGGAGGCAAATGACCTATACACAGACAGAACTAAGAGGAATTGAATCCCCAAAAACATATTTATTAAACTCCAAGATCAAATTTAAATTAGGATAGGATAGTTATTAGATTTAGAATTATATCAAGAGAGTTCAAACTTTTAAATTTAGAACTAGACCAGGAGAAGAGAACTCCCATATCTAAATCGGGAGAGAAGAAAATAATAATAGTAATAATAAAATACAAATAAAATCAATAAGAGAAGGAGGAGAGGGCGAGACTACCTCAAACTCTCCCATGACAGAAGGTTGAAGAAGACCATGGTGTTGCTTTTTTAATTTTTATTTTTTTGGGGTCGTGGACCATGGTGTTGTTAAGTAGTGCTTTTAAGGACATTGGGTAATGTTATTTGATGAGAGGGTACCTCGTTATTCTAATCGTCCATACCGCAACTTTTCTTTATTTGATCGCTTAATATGCATGTTTGAAGGATTTTGTTAACGAGTAAACATGAGAAGCTTGTTAAGTTTTACGTGAGGAGGAATTTTACGGTTTCGAAGCATTGTCACGAGGACAATCGATGCATTTGGAAGCGTGAAAACAATACATCTTAATCGGCTGCTTAACAAGTGTTCATAAGGAACTTGTTAAAACAATACATCTTAAATATACTCATTTATAGAATCCTAATTCGTGAACCGGGTGTCCTGAAATCATCTTTTCTTATCGCAAGCAATACCTAAATGTGCGGTCACGGAGATACGCCAATGGTCCTGGGTACAACTTGTCAATTGGCAATAAATTGCAATCGAATCACATCGTTTTTGTCCATTTATTTGACTAGTTACATAAGGCTAACGAATTAAAAATTTGGCTCGTTGATTTGTGCTTCAAATGTTCGATAGGTTAGTCAAATTGCACGACCTCAAACTAGTATGGCTCCTTCCCAAGCCAGCATGCGTGCATGGATGGATGAACCCGTCGCAACTACAATCGGTAATATCGCAACAGTAAAAGGTTCAAGCGGATCGATTGCCTATACAGTCAATGGCTAAATAACAATGAAATTTCAAGTTATGTTTGAGTAAAATAATCCCTCCTTGACCCCGAAAACCCATTTTGCCATTAAAAATTTCTTCTCATTACTCAAAAGATTCATCAGATTTGGTGCTCTTCCAAAATAATAACAATAAAGAAAGGAGTTGTTTAGGCATGTTCTACGGACATATGTGAAGGCGACGACCATTACGCCCGATATTTGAAAGGTCCACTTCAAGCCCGATATTTCAAAAACATCGGGGGCCGACATATTCAAACTTAGGAAGTAGGAAAAATAGCCGTTGCAGAATGGAGTATCTTTAGTGTAATCGGGTCAAGGAGGGATTATTTTACTCAAACATTAGATGCAACCAAGGAAACAGACAAGGGACAAGTAGGATCCCCCCATCAAGACTTGCAGATGAGAAAGTTCAGTCTTCAATGTCAGATCAAGACCGTAACCAGTAAAAAAACTACTGTATCCAGAATCCAGATCAACATGACCTTTCCCTACTTGTTCTTAAATTAATCTTCTTCTTCTACCGAGAGAGAATCTAGCCCTCTTGAATTTCCCTTACACGGCCACAGAGGGACACTGTGTCATCTTGTACAAAAAGAAAAATTTTATAGTACAGATCGAGTGCGTGCACTGTGTGTTCCATCCGAACCGTTTTATTTTAACCCTTCGTGTTAAGCAAAGAGCGTCGATTCCTACTCTTAATCTCCCTAGGATGCCATACGAGATAAATGGCCTGTTTCCGAAAATTGAGCCGTCGGGAAAGCGGGTCGGTCGAGTATATACTCGCAAACACACTTCTTAATAACATGCAAGGTAAACGGACATACATGATCAGGCGGATTATACATTTCTTCGCAACGTCTTTGTTTTCCGTCATTCATCGTAATCTATCATTCTCCATTTCTGTATGTGTACATCCCTGATCAATCTTTCTGCTAATAACATTAAAACCCTCAAAAGGTGCAATTTACTGTGATGTCTCTGATTTTCCCTGCCCACCTTTTACCTCCGTTGTCACTATTGTCGTCGTCATCGTCGTCTCGTTATTCATAGCCATTTCCATCTCGGCCGCCTTTGCCTCCTCCCTGAACTTCTTGTAAATATCACTCCTGTAAAACTTCCTCGTCCTCACGACCAAAATGAACGACACGAACGCGCCGAACAACGTTGCAAACGTTATTATGAGAAACGCCAACTGATAACACTTGACCCCGTTGCAGTCCAAGCCCTCGCCGGACTTCCGGACAAGCCCTAGTGCGGCCATCTGTTTCCTGGCTTCTTTGTCGTACAAATGACCGGCCACTCTAACGTTGAGCAGGTACCCTCCGATGGGGCTCGCCACGGAGCCAAAGTTGTATAGAGTCGAATAGTACTTGAGCCCGAAGATTTCAGATATGATCGCGAAGAGCAGTGGCCACTGCGCACCGAAGCAGAAACCAATGATGATGGATGCGAAGTAGAGGCCGTTCGGGACATTGAATGCAATCAGGAGGTAGCCAGCACATGAGATGACGAGGATGATAGTGAGCATTAGCGTGCGTGGGAATTTGTACCGTTTCAGGAGGATCTCAGAGCCGAAGCCAGCGACGACGCGTCCAAGGTAGTTCCATATGCTGACGAGGGACACGAACGTGCTCGTGCTCCGAGTCGGGTAGCCAAGCGAGGACCCGATCTGGCCCAGGTTGTCGATGGCCGTCAACGTCCCCCCGACGCCACAGGTGGTGGCTATGAAGAGGATCAACATGTCTATGCTAAAGAGAGCTTGGAGTATGGTGTAGTCTTCACCTCTGTCCGGTGGCCTGAACGCCGTTCTCCAGCAAGACGGTTGCTTTTCCAGCTGATCTCCGACGTTTAAGACGGCAGTAGGGGGTGCTGTCTCCAGGGGAGGTGGTGGCGGAGGGAGAAACGTTTCCAGGTTCGGCTTCTCGGTGTTGATCTCGACTGGGGATGGGTCGTTCAGGGCTTCTCTCTTCTGTTCCCATAGTTTGTATTCCTCGATGGCGACGATGGCGAGTGGCAGGAAGAGCAAGAAGAGGACACCAGCAGCGGAGAGACCATACTCGGGGCGTGTGAAGCCATTGAAGCGCTTCTCGATGATGATCATGATCATGAGGAATGTGGCCAGGCCAAGGGAGATGTAGAGGAAATTGTAGAAGACCTTGAGCTCGTTGGGCTGGCGAATCACTTTCATGATCCGGATGGTGCGGAGGAAGACACATGATATGGCGGCTGGCAGCCATCCGATGAAGAGGATCAAGGCCTTGGTGTCCTTGTAGTAGACCGCGTAGAATAGCTGCGTGATGATGGCTCCACTCAGGCCGACATAGCTGCCCGAAAAAGTTCACAGAAAATGAATGATCATTCGAAATTCCTTAACGTATCAAGCCAAGCTCTTGTATCTATTTTTGAATCAGGAGGTTCAAGAGATCAGGAAACTTATTTTCATGACAAGGTTATGAGTTTATACTCGTCTCTCGTTTTTGGGTAAGGAAAGAATGCACAGTGCATGACCATATCTACCATATGGTTGAGTGTACGCATAAAGTTAGAAGATGCATGCAATTGAAGCGAGAAAATTTACAAAGAACATAGTAATAAAGAGCAAAACTTGGCAGCGCGTAAAGAGCAACAACGCGTCGAGTGAACTGGTATTACAGCTTGTAACTTAATTGATTCTCTTGCAAGATCATGGACCGGCCTTCTCTTTTGACCAGCAGCTCGGAAGGAAATGTTGTTCACGTATCATTGTCACACACAAAAACCAGTTTTTAAAATTGTCTTGGATTTCTTTTTTTGGACCAAATCGTCTTGGATTCACTCGTCCAATTATTGAGCTAATCGTGAATGAATGAAACAAACGTGAACCGCCAAATCGATACGTAAACAACAATGGATTTGCGCAAACCTACCCCTTCAGTATCCCCAGCACGGCACCCCGGCTCTCCGGGAAGTTCTTGACGCAGGTGACAAGGGCGCCAGTGTTGGCGAACGCCTGCGAGTTGGCGCCGATGCATATGTAGAGGCACATCTGCCACACCTGGGGCTTCGCGATCCGCTTGGTCACGGCGAGCCACATCATGAAGTAGCCAAAGAAGTTGAGTACGGCCCCCATGGAAAGCACCACCCATGGCGGCGTCACCTCGTTGATGAGTCCCGAGATTACGCCGACGTTCGCCCCGAGGTCCTTGAAGAAGCTCAGCAGGGTAACGGTGCTCTGGTCGTAGCCGAGCGACTTCTTGATCTCCCCCGAGTAGAGCCCGAACATGTAGGTCGCCCCAGCGGCGGCCATGATCAGGAAGCACGCAAACACCATGAACCACCGTCCCACGATGATCTGCATCGCCAGGTGCCTCACATCCGAGAGGCCCGTGAGGCCTCCGCGCCCTCCGGGGGATCCGGCGACCACCATTGTGTGGTGTTTCTCGGTTATCTCTTATCTCCCTCTTCCTCTCTCTTTCTTGGGGGTGAGAGTGAGGATTAGAAAGACGTTCCGAGGACGTTCTTGTTAAATTACAAGGGCGTAGTATTGTGGGCACTTAGGATTTCATATTTATATAGAATCATATCTGATAAAGTGTGACGAAATGCTTGCGCCTGCAATCCTGGGGATATAGAGAGAGAAGGAGTGGGGCGGGACTACCTTTGCACAAGGACTTTAGAGGTGACTTGCGGTGTTACGAAGGGAGAAGTTTAAATGCATAGAGATTTTGAGTAGAAAAGGCAAATGTAAAGATTAGTCCAAAAGGGTTGTATAACCAAGAAAATTGGACGATGTCTCTTGATCTTATCCGCTCGAAATCGATTACGGTTCCGATCTGATTCATTTTTAGTAATAATACTCCTGCACTTGGCATTGACACATAGTTGAAAAAAGAAATAAATATATGGGACAGCTTGGTTCACTTGCTATATGTGTATGTAACATATATGTCGGCCCACCATGTGTATGGATGAATAGTTAATAAGTAATCGATGTTTAGGCTTTTTTTTTGTCATGAAGTTAGCAAAATTAGCAAGATTCATTTCACGACGACTATGTTATAACATTCGCAAATTGCAAAAGTTTAGCATCACGGCACTTGTCATGTCACCTAAGTCACCCTCGTAGAATAGTGGGGTTCACATCAACTTCTGATTGGAAAAACTATGTAAAAGGGGGGTGTCAATGGAGTGCTTTGGAGAAAAATGGCCTCAAGATTTTGTCTGTTTTCTAACTTTTTCACATGGTCAGACGAACGAATTGGTGGATTCCGGAAAGGCGAAAGCTCCCCATGTCTAAACGAAAGAACCGTGTAATGTGGTTATGGAAACCCTCTACAAATTGAGTAGAATTAGTCGTCGAAAAGCGATCAGTTTGAATTGGAAAGCTACATTATGAGGACAAAAGCTGCCCTTATCACCGATTAAGACGGATTCCCAGCATTTCCTTTGCTTCTTGTTTTGCGCCCGAGTCCGAAAGGAAAGAACAAATACAAGCACGTCAAAGGTAAGAAAAATAACCGAAAATTGACAATATTGATTAGGATTTCCTCTTTAGAAGAGAGAGAGAGAGAATGGGGATGTTTAGGTCGCACCGAACTAAGACGTTCATTTTTGGCTCGATTCGAATTTTTGTGAGATAATTCAATTTATGTTCATATGACGTGTCTGTCGCCGTTCAAGCCGTGGAGTAAAATCTCTGCTCCTAATCTATTAGGTTATACTTACGCGAAACCAAATCGACCCACTCCAATTGCTGCGTTGCTCCTTACATAAGGATAACGATCATAATGAGTACAAACTGAAAAGTTGAAATCAATGGAGGGAAGTTGAATCTAGGCAAGCAACCTAATTCTAGCAGCTGCATTACAAGACTGGTGGTCCAAGTTGAAGTGGGGGTGTGACCACTTGGGATGTCTTTGGGCTCAGCTCTTATGTCCATTGGTGCTTTAATGCTTTTGTTGTCTTTTGACCCTACGATCTGGTATTGCTTTGGCGGCATCTTCAATGCCAGAACGAGACTGTCCTTAATGACCACATGCGAAACCTAGAGAAGATGTAGAAAAGGAGACGAACCCATGTTTAGCTTCATTAGAAGAAGACGACAAAATTGTTGGGTATTTTTCATCTTGGCATCTTGCTTGCTCCAATTGATTGACAAGTAAAAGCTTGGCGAGAGCCTCTTTCCTAGCCATGCGTTGAAAGATCACACCTCTCGTGAAAATTTGTCAATGTACTCCCCTTTTGGCCTTCTACGTTTTGCTTGAAAACTGAACCGAATTGGGGAAAGGAACGAATCTCGACCCCCCGAACCAGATGGCACGTCTCTAATAGGACTAATCGGGAGGGTGGTCCGATGCCCGAAAGCCAAACCCTAAATGCCTATGTAGCCAAAATCGCCACGTAGAATGTATGAAATGAAAAACTTCCTCGATTGATCAATTCAAACTATCGACGGGGGATCTTCTGCCAAATTCTCCTGTATGCTTTTTCTTACGACGAGGAACTTCTTAAGATGAGCGAGATGCAAGCCGAAACCCTCGGTAATTGGCCCGTTTATGGTAGCGTTTAGACTCCACAGAGAAACAACCCTTTGTCTTGCTTCTAATCCATGCAAATGTTCAAGTCAAATCACTAAGTCTAATCTGATAGTGTATGTACTTATTCTTTCTTTTTTTTTTGGTAAGGTATGTACTTATTCTTTTGGTTTCTTGTTTTTAACTTAAAGTCAGAAAAAGTGGGCTTTAGGTAACCCGTTTGCCTGCACTTGCCTTTAACTTCTGAAATTTGTTTTATGATTTTCCCGTCAAATTTTCAAAACAAAATGTATTAATTGTTTAAGCTTCCGAAAACTACAAAAAGAAAATTATGCAGCGATTCTACGTGTCGGTATTTGAATGTACTTTGAAACGATTCGACCATTTCGGGTTAATGGAAAGTTAAAGAGTGCGAGTGCCGTAAAATTGATAAAAAAAAATCAAAGTTTCAATATCAAAGTCACCCCAAATAAGTTTCTCACAAAATTGTTAGAATATTGAAAAACGGAAAAAGTCACCAAAAAATCCTAAATTATGCCTACCATAATACACTTACCGTAAACTTTTTTTCTATAACATAAAAAAATCCAAACTAGTACCTAAGTGACACGTTTACCTTGCGTCAAAGTTCTGTCAATGAGAACCCTTAAAAATCTGCCTACATGGACTCTTGAAAGCAAACCGGCACCCACGTAATTTAAGTGAAAAAAAAATGATATTATTTTTGCTGAAATATCATATAACGGAATCTTGACGGAAAAGTAAACATATCACATAGATACAACATGTCACAGTAGACATAATTTATAATTTTTTTTGTGAATTTTTCTCTCGAAAAAAATTGCCGTCGTCGCACGCGAATTTCATGTGGATCTTCTCTCTGCGGTGGCCGGAATCGCCACATCCCAAACCGAAGTAGGGGGCATCAACACTTGCTCACCTTTTTGCCTCTCGGGAGTATCGTAAGTCCCCACGTGCGCACCCAAGATGAATGCCCTCATCATCATTATTGTCTCAACCCCAAAAAAAAGTGAATAATAAAAAATAAAAGTAGAGCACATTAATTCATGATCCATGAAGATTCCGTCCCCTGCAGGGCAGGTCATCGCAGTTTGCATCTCGGAGTGGGAAACAAATTTGGTGTGTCGTAGACAAATTAAAAAAAAAAAAAGGAAGAAAGAAAATTGGAGGTATTTCGATAGGCTTATAATATATTAATATTATTTTTTTTTTATTTTGGTCAAATATATATATATATATATATATATATATATATATATATAGACACGTTAGGAAGTGACGCGGTTGTCTTGACTCGGGGAGTCTCCTCTCTTCGGCAAGTTGCAAGAGAATATTCTCCGCCTCACACTACGAGGGTCCCTCCCCCAACAAATCGGCCGCTTTTTGCCAGCAATTACTAGATTTCATTTGTTTTACGAAAATAATTAATTTAAAAAATAATTGATTATATCGTTATAAATAATTAGTCGTGAAAAAATATTTTCATTATTGATAACAGTTTATGCCTACGTATTTTAGTGGACGATAAATATGCTTTCCGTTCATATAATTTTACAAACAATGCAAGCAATTATTTTTAAAAAATATTTTTTCAAAACGTGGGTTTTTGCGAAATTCGCGAAAAAGAAGTGATTAAAAATTATTTTCCAAAAACCGATCGCTTGTATTGTTTACAAAAAATGTGTGAACAAAAAATATTTTCATTGTCCAAGAAAATTGTTAGACATGGATTGCCGTCGATGCTGAAAACATTATTCATTAACTAATTATTTCAAACAATACAAGAGATCAATTTTAGAAAAATATTTTCAAGCACGTTCATTTTTCGTGAAACAAATAAAGCCCAAGTATCATGATGTCAATTGCATCTTAATAATAATCCAATGTCTTATCTAAATTTGAACCGCCCTCCAAATCAATTTAATTAACCTTGGTATAATTTAAATCTACACATATGTTCGTAATATGGACCATCTGATCATTACATGGTATATTAATTATCTTATACATCATCATCACTTTTTTTACTATTATGGTAATTACACAAATGGTCCATTAAACTTCAGTAAAACATGCAATATTGTTTATGAACTTTTAATTTGTTCAATGCAATCTCTCAAATTTTTGGTAAATATTCGATCTAGTCCTTAAACTATATAAAAATGTTCAATATTTTTTGGTAACTTGAATTAATAGATGGACAACATTGAATATTTTCATATAGTCTAGAGACTAAATTGAACATTTTTCAAAAGTTTAGGAACCACATTTAACAAATTAAAAGTTCGAGAACGACATTGCACGTCGGATTAAAATTCAAGGACCATATTGAATATATTAAAAGTCTAGGGATAACATTGTATATTGGGCTAAACTTCAAAGATCGCTTGTGTCATTTTCTCATATTATTATTTGCTACTATTACTACTACTACTATTATTATTATCCATTTTACAGAAGACATGAATATTATCGGAATTCCCAACTAGAATACTTGTAAACGTTTTCAATGTGCCTCATTAAAAGACATTAAAACAAAAATAATTCTGATGTTTACATGTTAGTTACGACATATATTAACATCTCCACAATTTCAAGTTCCAACTATCCGGCGATTTGACTATATTTAATGTCCCTAATTTTAATGACATGTTCAACCCATCTTTCTTGACCATAATCTGTAAGTTTTTCGAGTCTTTCGACGGATGAACACGCCGACTTTTTCAGGTTCTTCCCTCTCATTTTCATGAACATCACACCATCATCGAAGTGATCAATGATTCTATATATTAGAAGGCAAAAAAATTTGGATGAACCTCGAGTTCATGAATCAGCTGGTGTTAATCAATACTATCCCAAATTAATGTGAATCCTACGTTCCCATCCTATCGATTAGGTGCCCATCTTTGTCAACGGGAGTAGGTCGGAGGTCATACTTACCACGTAATCACATCATTAACTACCTCTATGATGCCATTAACACGATAAGCAATCCTGTGATTTAACAAATGAATCGGCCTTTCTCCACCCGTTAATTATATGTAAGTGCCCTTATTCTTAATCTACATATGTTAGATCAACAAATGATGTGTCCATTTCATGTAATTTACCCCCGCATAAAGCCTTCCTTGGTACAGGACTGTCTTGTGATAATTCACATGTAGTGTGAAAACTATGTAAAGACGGTGCTATAAATAGCTTAGGTTGAAAACCAATAAGGTTGTAAGTATGATATGAGAAATGATTATTCATAATGCTAATGCATTTATTACCAAGAGTTGACCGCAAATCAATCAATGACATTGAGGAATACTAAATAATGTTCATTCCATGTGCTCGAAGGTTACATAAATACAACCTAGGAAACTAGTTATTTTAACCGCCATGATGAGCCTTTATTTATGCGCTACTACAGCTGTGTAGGAGCATACATCGAATGGTCAACTGCCCAGCGTCAGTTACCACACCTTTTGCGGACGTGGATTCACGTCGTACAGCACTCCTATCGGTAAACCTCCACCATTGACATATGGAAAATTTTCAAATCAGTACATAAAATAAAGCTATTTTCTCAAAAAAAGTTCAAAATAGATATAGTGTCAAATAAAGGCATGAATTATCCAATCGATCTCAAATAAGAGTTTGAAGTACTTAATTAGTCTCAACTCTCAAGTAAGGGCTTTGATTCTCTAGCCAGTTAAATGCTCATTAGCTGGCGAGCAAGTCATTGTTCTGATCCTTGGAATAAAAGCAATTTCGTTTTTTACTTTTAAAATTTTTTTTGTTTCTTTTTTTCTTTTATTTTTTTTCTTTCCCTTCCTTTTTTTTTTCCTCTTTTCCCTCCGCTGGCCATAGCCGGGGCCAGCGGAGGCCGCCTGACACCAACAAGGGCAGCCCTGGGTTTCCCTCACCGATGTCAGGCGAGGGCCACCCTCGCTAGGAGCTAGCGAGGGCGGCGGGCAGCCTCCGCCTAAGGCTAGCAACATCCGTCAGCTCTAGCTATGGCCAGCGAAGAGAAAAGAGGGGAAAAAAAAAATAAAAGGGAAAGAAAAAAATAGTAAAAGGAAAAAAGAAACAAACAAAATTTAAAAAGTAAAAGATGAAATTGCTCTTATTCCGACGATCGGAACAGTGATGTGCTCATTGGCCGGTAAGCATTTGACTGGCCGGCGAACCCAGGCCCTTATTTGAAACTAATTGAATACTTCGGGCCTCTACTTGAGACTGATTGAATATTTCAGACCCTTATTTGACATTATGTCCATTTTGGACCCTGTTTTGAGAAAATGACCCCATTTTAGATATTGATTTGGAATCTTCCCTTGATTTATGAATAAGGTTAATATCACCCAAAAAAAATCTCAAATTATGAACATCAATACTTCCAACTTTTTTTTATCACTAAATTTTCTAAATTTGTTCGTTGTGACACAAATACCCCAGACTTTTTTTGTGTTATCGATTTGGATTTTTTCGTGACACAAAAAAAGAGTTAAGGATATTTGTGTCACAGTAAGCAAGTTTAGAGTCTTTATTTTTATACAGTTTGGGGTTTTATGTGATATTTGCCCTTAT
The DNA here is from genome assembly GCA_024500025.1 of Syzygium aromaticum. Classification (NCBI taxonomy): domain Eukaryota; kingdom Viridiplantae; phylum Streptophyta; class Magnoliopsida; order Myrtales; family Myrtaceae; genus Syzygium; species Syzygium aromaticum. The sequence continues at coordinate 28,704,752 of CM044891.1, forward strand.
GAAAATAAAGGTGTTATTATTAATTAAGATTTGTCGAGACACCGAGAGGAGCACTGCACAGGGGTAGAGAATTGCCCCACATATGTATGTAGTGACCCGAATCTTACTCGCAAGGGCCAAATCTCGAATACCCGAGTGACGACCTGCAAGCATCGAGCCTTCAACTTGAGTATGTCATCAATCCAACGATCAATTTATGTTGTAGGGAGCAACACTAAAACTACGACAACCCATTTACTATGTTGATTCATTAAGTAACGTGGCACCCTGATAAACAAATTTAACGAATGGAGTCTTAGCATGTAATATGTATAGCATTATTTCTTTCGGATTAAAGTTTTAAGATGGAAGAGGGCGCAATCAATCGCACTAAGCCACAGAGGTTGTCAGTCGTCTTCTTCACGGGACCTACCCATCTCTCTCTCTCTCTCTCTCTCTCTCTCTCTCTGCGTGTTCTGAATAGTCTACGGTGCGAGAGTCGTCGTCAATGGCTGCCCACCATCTCTGATAAGTGATAATATTCACTGGGGACCCAGTTGCTTCAAATGTGGACTTGTGCACACGTCCTCCATTGCCATGCGAGACCTCACACTCTCTTCAAAACATAACATCAATCCACTTGCAGAAGCTGAATATTCAAAAGCTTTGGCAAAACAGGAACGGTGGATCGATAACCATGCCGACTCATAATAGAACTGTGTGTCGTTTTGCACTACTACAACATCGAGTTATCTCTTCAACTCTCTCTCTCTCTCTCTCTCTCTCTCTCTCTCTCCCTTCCTTTGAACAACCACCTCCCCGGTCAACGCCCGGAAACCTCCGGCGGTAATCTAAATGCACTGATAATCAAATGTCGCTTTTCAAGAAAGGGATGGAAGATGAAGGAGAAGAAAGAAGGCGGGTGGAGTAAATTCATCATATCATCCGCACGCTTCGCAAGTCAAGTCAAGCTTCGCACTTCTTCTTCTTCTTTACGGCAATATGATTCGGCGAGTCCACACACCTAAGTCAACCCCACGTGGGTGCTGCTATTCGAAAGTTTAATTAATAGTCAAGGTTGCTGAGCATGGTTTCACACTTCTATTTCCACAAATAATGAAATTATATATATACACGCCTAAGAAAATTCTTTGAAAATAATTACCCACGAACCCGAAAATGACAAAGTGAGGATTGTGTTTCAAGCAGACACATCTTTGCTTTTGTTCGCCGTCCCCGAACTGGCGTGGTGACACGTGGGCATCATTTTTCCGTTGCATTTTTTTTTTTAATTTTTTGATGTGGTGGAGATGTTAGCACGGATTCTTGAAAATTCAACAAAATGGGAAAATGCAAGTGTTAAATTTTTCTTTTGAAAGAAATTCAATTCTTGAAGTGGTTAGTTTTTGATAATATCATCACATTGTTTTTATATAAAAAAAATTGAGAGTATTCGTTTGAATTTTATAAGGTTGTAGGTTTAGGACTTTTCCCTAGAGCGATGGTTCTCCATTGTATTTGGATAATTTGTCTAATTTTTTATTCATCGACAAAACTATATCTACTTCTGTTGGCCAATCTCGACCAAACTGATTAGTATCAATGATCACGTTGATGATGACGGAATCATTTCTAGACGTTTTGTTTTTTTTTTGTTTTGGTCAGACATTTCTAGAAGTACAGCGCACAAATTTTCAGAAGGTGACATGATGATGCGACTTTCGTCCGCCCATTTACTCATTTGATTGATGAATTTTAGGGAAAAGTAACGAATAAATCCTAAACCTTTTACGGTGATGTCAATTTAGTTCTAAATTTGTTTTTTTTATGTCAATTGAGTCCTAAATTTTTTGATATTGTGTCAATTCAATCCTTTTGGCCGGATTTTGCTGACGTAAACATCGGCCGGCCATCGACCAGTTACCGGTGCTGACATAGACAAAATTTAATAATATTCTAATATTTTTTTGAATTTTTTTTTCTTCTCCCTCTTTCTTTAGCTGCTCGCCGAAGTGACGATCGGCCAGAAGCCAGAGGCCAGTGAGGTCGACCTCGTCGACCTCGAGCGAGCCACACCGACCATTGGCGAGGCTTGGCCAGCCCTCGCCATGGCTAGGCGAGGGTCGACCTCGCCAGATCCGACGAGGTCGGGCCCGCCTAGCTACCAGCAAGGCTTGCCTGGCCCTCGCCAGAGGTTGCGAGGGTCTATCGGTGACTGGTCGCCGGCTGGCCGACGTTCACTTTATCAAAAACCAGTCAAAAGGACTGAATCGGCACTATATCAAAAAGTTTATAACTCAATTGGCACCAAAAATAAGTTTAGGACTAAATTGGCACCACCTCAAAAGGTTTAGGACTTATTCAACACTTTTCCCATGAATTTTAACAAAACTTGCGTTTTACATATTTTGGGTTTAGAAAGCAATTGCTGTGAATCTAATCTAGGAGAATCGTAGCATCATAACTAATGGGACCGACCAAATAGAACAAAAAAAAATCGGTTGCAATCGACGTCAATAGGTAGATTTTTTAGGTAGAAATCAGGTGAAAATATTGTAGTTTTCAATTGGAGGTTCAAAGTGATACAAATGTTTTGGCAAAAAACTTTAGTGATTATTGATACCAAAAAAACAGAAGGGACAAAATACCATCTCTATGAGAACATCGAGCTAATATATTGATTGGTTTTAAATGGAAATGACGTGGCGGATAATTTATAAAAAGGGCAAATGAAGTTTCCTACTATGTTCATTCAAACAACGCGGAACGTGAGGATAAGTGCGGAAACAGAATTAAGGTTCTGGCCGATGGTCAAATTCGGGACATGAGGCTTTAGATTTGTCAATTAGGACCTGAGGATGATTTAGACGAAGCCACGTTCGGGCCTCGAGCTCGCCGCCGGTAGAATTTAGGCGTCGAAAATGAGAAGTGGCAAATGGCCTCAGGTCCTGATTCCACGTGGGCTTTTCGACGTCTGGATTCGACCGATGACGAACTCAAGACCTGAATGAATCCTTTTTGAAATCGCAAGTCCTCAATTGAACTAAACCGAATATTAAAATCGATGGACTAGAGGGATTGATCGGAAAATCCAAGGAATTGTAAATATAAACCCTTCATTCCATTGGCATGTTGAGCGATCTTCCTCCTTAGCCTTCATCATCATGTCGTGCCATAAGCAAGCGACAAAATAAAGGACTTATAATTTATTTCAATTCCATCAAACTCAGGTTAATAAAGTCCTCAGTTATCTTTTATACCTCCCTATGAAGGGAAATTGCCATTTGGACCATTTAGGAGCAAAATTGCGAGTTACATTATGAACTGTCTCAATACGAAATGCATTGTTAATTAGAAGTAGTTTTCCCCCTACTTAAGTCCGCTAAACCACCAACATATGTTGGGAAATTCCACTCGCCGTTTGAAAATGATTATTTTTGAGCATTAGGAAGTCCACACGCCATTTGACATCTACGTCTATTTGCCTGTGATATAACGATTATTTTCGAGCATATATAAATCCCGTCATATGCCTGAGGTTTCATTATAATCTGTTGACGACGCGGGATTTTAAAGGAGGCATAATCAAGTTTCGAGCTCGTTGTCCGTGGAATTCATGCGTTGAAAAAATGACACGCGATAAATGACCAAACATGCTAAAATGGTAATGTCATCCCGATGTTGTCGTCGAGATAAAACAGAACAGTTTTGATAAGGAACGATGAAATTGTCTACGTCAAAATCTATTTGCTTGTGATTCTATTGCCTGAGGTCGTTGTCCTCCACTTAGGTCCACTAAACCACCAACCAAAAGCAGATGGTTAAAATTCAACCCCTAGGGCCATTTTCCACTTTAAACCTATTTCCAAGAATTTTCGAAGTGCACCAACGTTGACTATCTTTTGAAAGGGCATAATTGGACTTTTGAAAGAGAGACCCACTTCCACATTTCTCCCCTATTAAGTAATATGGACCTAGAGATTATCTTCTTTTGCGAGGAAAAAAAAACAAGAAGAGCAACACCCTCAAATTCGATTTTAACATTCGTTTTAGACCGGATCAATGGGCAACCCATTTGCACTTCGGGTTGATCCATTTAAATTTGGGTTTTTTCTTTCTATCAAGGCCTCTATGCTTTGCCTGGCTACTTCGCGAAAAGGACTCTTATCCATTTGCTTGGTCCATTTAAATTTGTGAATTAAGAGCTTAATCTCGTGATTAAACTCAACTCCATGGATCACTCAATGTTAACTTGAAATTTTTTTTGGACCCAAAAATGAAAAAAAATTAAGTTAGCATTGAGTAATCCAAGGAGTTGAGTTTAATCACGAGATTAAGCTCTCAATGCTAACTTGAAACACTTAGGGGGAAATCGAGATATCTTCTAGGGCCAAAACAGTCGAGTTGAGCTTAAGTTCGAGGTCATTAAGAATTCAATATAATTCACCTGGATGAGGATGTAGTGGATTTATTTTCTTGACTTGACGTGTAATTATAAGTCAAACCGCGAAAGATTTATATGTTTTCGATTTAATTATCAAATCTAACATTAGTGATCGGCCAAATCACGAAAAACGAACGTACAAACTTTTCAATTGGAGGACAAACGTACGCCGACTTTTCAAACGACCCGAAGGAACCCACGGACTATTACTCGAGGGACAAAAAAATCCAACCTTAAGTTTAACGCCCATGCAAACTTTATGTGGCATGTGATGACGTGGCTAATAGTGTCGACGCATGTAGAAAGACAAGTCCGCAAGAGGCAACAGATGCCGCGGTCACGTTAGCAATTGCCAGGCGACGTTGTTTCTCTAGACCATCGTCTTTTTCTTATTCATCTTTAATTGAAACAACTCCACTTCGCCCACGTTTTGGAGACCACTGAAACTCTTTTCTATATTGACATGTCTCTCTAAAACATCGCCGTTAGTCTCGTAACGTGCCACTTCAAGCATTGCGCTACATTGACCGACGCGCCACCCATCGGATGCTGCAAATATCTAACTAGACCAATAAGATTGTTACGTATCATGTTAAAGAAGAGTTATTCCATCTTCAAATGGTGCTTGAATGGTTAAGCTCTCGATCTAGACATGACAGATTTTGCATTAAAATCATAACATTAGGAGCCTACACACGTTATCCAATTGATGGGGGTCATACCCAATGTATATGGATAGAGCGATTGGCACGCATTCGTGGTAATTAATCTGGCCGAAAGGTTTAGATATCATGTGTTATATGTTCCTCCAAGGTAGATGTCAACAGCATAATTACTTGGCAGCATTTCTAGAAAATGTACGATCTTCTTTGCTCTCTTGGCGAGCCTATAATAAAGTTTTATTCCGACCTTGCAGAAGCAAGGGTCTGTTCCTTTTCTTGCACTGAAAAAATTAGTAGTTTTGCACTTTTCAAATGAGATGCCGTGGCTATATTAATGAAATAATCAGGCTAATTTGACAGTTCATTGTTGTTAATGATCAGATTATGATTCAATGATGCTTCAAAAGAAGCAAATGCCATTCATGCCAGTCAAATATGCAGAACCTCGCACTTAATGCTACAGTGTAATGAGCATATATTAAATTTTTAATTTAGATATGCATAAGAGGTAAGGTTCCATGCATGTCCAAAAACCTCTTTACAAATATACCAGATACATCCATCGAACTAGTAATCTTTTGATTGTTATCTTGCTTATGGTATTTCTGATCACACATCGACCTATTTGACGTGTAGGTTAATTGTTAACCTATTTAGATGATGGTTCATTTGTTCGAAGAAAACTGTTTTCAAAATTTTATTTTTTTATTTTATGGTTCTTAGATGATGGAAAACTAACCGCGGAAAACGTTTTCCATAAACTGAAAACAACAAGCTTAGACTAAGTAAAAACAACTTCCCATCCCTGCAAGAAAGAAACCACTTCCCCTAAACCACTAAACAAATGAAAACTAACTAATTTTCTTGAAAATGATTTTCATGGAAAATATATTCCTCTATCATGATATTATCAGTGAAATAAACGCGCCTTAAATGTTGTTAGTGCTAGTTTACATTCTTAAAATTTGATTGGAATGAACTATTTTCCTACTTTTAGTCGTAAAAAGTGGAATTCTCCATTAATTCTAGTTAATTATATATTTGCGTGAGCCAATGAAAAGTCACAAAAAATGCACTTACATGTTTTTCCAAGTTTCACTTGCCCCAACCCGTTTGAATTTTACTTTGTAATATCAACATGCTTTGTATATTCTACAAGCATTTTCAAAGTGCAGCAACATTGATTTGTCTTATGAAGGGCATAATTGGACTCTTCGAAGAGTGACCAACTTCCACTGCTTTTTTTTTAGCAAAAAAAAAAAAATTCCACTGCTTTTTCCTTAATTAGTAGTATAGACATCGAAATTATCTTTTTTTGCAAGGAAAAAAAAAAAAAAAAACACCCTCAAATTCGAATTTTAATATTCATAATAGACCGGATCGACCTAATATTTTGGCCCAAAAGTTCCAGCACGAGCATGACCAAAAAAGAATAGTAAAAATTGAATATAAAATGATAGAGAAGGCCCTAGCTATGCCGACGGGACCCAAGGAGGAAACGGCTTGCATAGGCCAACCCATTTGCACTTCGGTTCGGTCCATTTAAATTTTGGGTTCTTCTTTCCATAAAAGCCTCTTTTGCTTAGTATTCTTATCTAAGTAAATTAAGAGCTTAATCTCTTGATTAAGCTCCACTCATTGGAGCACTCGATGCTAACTCGAATCACTTGGGGGAAATCTAGATATCTTGTAGGACCAAAACAGTCGAATTAAGGTTGAGTTCGAGATCGTTACGAATTCAATCTTTGATAATTCACATGGATGAGGATGTAGTAGATCTCGTTTTTTTTTTCTTTTGATTTGACGTATAACTAGAAGTGAAAGCGCGAAAGATTAATGAGTCTTCAATTTTATAATCAAATTTGAGCATTAGTGATCCGCTTAATCTCAAAAAAGGATCCACGGCTTTCACCGAGAGGACAACAATGCCTCGACTTTTCAAAGGACCCGGAAAAACCCATGAACTATCTCTAAAGGGACAAAAATTACCCCATGTTAACTTTATTGTCTGTGTGGCTGATATGGCATACAGTGATGTGGCTAAATGTGCTGACGTATGCAAAGAGACACGTCCGTGAGAGGCAACGAATGCCCCAGACACGTCGACAACAGCCAGACAAAATGCCGTTTCTCTAAAGTGCCGTGATATCTTATATTCCTCTTAAGTGAGACGAATCTGCTTCCAAGATCGCTACAACTCTAATCTATACCAATGCTTTTCTCTCCAAAAATGTCACCGTTAGTCATGTCGCGTGCCATTTTTTTTTTCCAGGATTTCTCGTACGGAAAATTTAATGGGGAGCATTTTTGTTTCTCAGGCGAATATTCATAGACTTTCTTGGATCGTTTGAAAAGCCGGGGGCATCCTAGCTGAAAAGTCCAGATGTTTAGGTTAGATTTGGCTGTGAGCGAACTCGGCTCGAAGGAATGGATGTCCCGATTACTCATGCCTAGGGCTTACTTTACACTAACCCACAAGGCCCCAAAATCGCCATAGCTAGGTTGAAGCAGGATCGAGATTTGCAAATTTCCCTCTGGTTACCCAAACTTCAATTCGAAGTCAACGCACAGTCAACATTATTTTGCACACCACAAGCTACCGAGACGGAGAAATTATAAATAAATAAATATACAAATCGGGGGAGTAAAACTAATGATGATTAAAAGAAAAGACGGATCGCTCGATTTGGACGGTAAGGCGAAGGCCACGTGGCCCCCACCCGAGTGGCCTGGGCTTGGGGGGGTGTGACGGGGTGGTCCCCACACATGCCACCCCACGAAGCAACATCCAAGCCTAAGCAAAGGAGTGTTTTTTTTTTTTTTCTGGCCAAAAAAAAAGGAGTGTTTTTTTAATTTTATTTAAATTTGGCGTTCCCATCGATGTCGACGTAATTTTTTTCTTTTGCTAATTTCCGGAAAATCAAATTGTCGCCGGATGTTGACCGACGGATCGGGACAGGCCCCAACTTGTTGCCCGGTTGAAGATTAGGAACACATGGTTCTCCCCGCGGGTCGTTTTCCGAGTGGTACGACGTGGAGTATTTTGGATTGTTCCGACCGGGGGAGTGGGGGAGGGATCGTTTCAGGATCCGCAAATCAATTACGTCGCTGTCGCCAGCCGATCTGGTTGGTCCTGAATGATGGGCTTCGATTCGCATCAGTCAAGCTCGCACGAATGGTTCTGATTTTCTCCCTTGAAATTTTGAGATTAACTGCCGCCCTCAATTTATCGTTTGAAGATTAGAAGGCTGTGATAAAGACATAATATCTGTCTTTGGACTCTGTTTGTTTTGTTATTACTCCTTTTATTATATACCGCAACTGTTAAAACTTTTAGAATATCGTATTTGAACTCTATTTGCTTTCGACCCGAAACAAAAAAAAAAGAAAAGAAACACTCTATTTGCTTTGATACGGTGGCACTGTTATCGTCCCTTTATGAGTTTTTTCTTTTTTTATATATCTTTTGTGTTAAGGTGTGGTTTATACTTTCTATCGATAGGTAAGCATGAGGATTCTGCTCCTCGGTGAGCCGGCAGGAGTATGGGGGGTTGCCCCGGCGAGGTTGAACCCGTTTTTTATTGGCTTGAGTCAATAAATAGCTACTGAATGGTCTAGGACTTTCTCGCCTTCTGAGTTTTCTTGTGCCGCCTATAAATAAATTCTTTAACTTGTAATTTGGAGTTGTAACAGAGAGCTGTGAGGTGCTAATTATGGTGGAAATAACCCTAGTTTAGGGGTGCATTAAGATAAAACCTTCTATCTCGATACCTCTTTTTTATTTTTACTTTCTATTTCGTTGTGTTTGTGCGTCTAATCCTAACATTTTGCCCTCAAATTCAAGACTTTCATTTTGGACAGAATTAAAGACATTTGACATCATTTATCAAATGCTCTCGCTGTATAAGTAAGGTTGGTCTCATCAATTCTCCAGGGCACACTCCTAATTTTTAACCTATCACGATCGTGGTTAGCTTCCAAAATGCCACTTTTGAATTTACCGTCGGACTAAAATATTCATTTTAACCTTTTTCAACTTAAGGAGTAACTCCCTTGTATATCCTCTTTCTTTCTTTCTTTCTTTTTTGTGGTTTCACATTTGAGTTTGCCTTCCTTGCAAGTTGCACGCAATGGTAGAACTTGCCCCGGGACGATGAGCAGAAAATGAGGGGGCAAAATGAGGGAACGCGGACATTGCGTCATGCTCGAACTGGGAGATGACGTCACGGGTCCCGCTCGATGACGTCAATATCCACTTAGAACTTCGCAACTTTAGGGAAACTCTAGCGCAATGAGAGCGGACAAGAAGGCTTTCCACGGAGCAATTGGTGATGTGGATAAGCTCGAGAGCTCCGACGTGGGAGGAATCGATATTTTATGTGGTAATAAGATATTTTTTCGGGGGGAAATATTTCTTTTTTTCCGGGGGACAAAAATGTTTTGCATAGCGACAAATAAAGGCTCCAGATATTTTATTAGAATCATTAAAGCTATGATTTTTTCTTTATCTTTTTGGGTTCAACTTTGTGGGAGATCTTTCGATTTATCTATTTCGCTTTCTCGGCGTGTTGCCAATCGCAAATGCAAGTGCGTTGAATGTTCGCGACGACTTCCATCCCTCGTGTGTATCTTCTACCACGGGATTGATCGCGCGCCAAGCTGGGTTTTGTGATGGGTTAACTTAAAAGAGAAAGCTATGCACATCGCTCACAAGATCACATAGGAAAGAGAGAGAGAGAGAGAGAGGGGACCCTAGACTTACGTGGTTCGGTCCGGAATTGAGATCTACATCCATAAGGAGAGCGGCGGTGATGATCCATGGTGAATAAGGAGATTACCAGCTTGAAGCTATGTTTCTCTCAATCCCGAGCTCCAGATTTATTACCAAAGGTCCTCCACCCAGTGTTTCACAAAATCTCTAGTATTGTTCTCTTCTCAAAACTCGCAAAGAGAATCCTAGAGACATCCTTAAGACTACTGTTTAACGTATAATCTCTCAAATAGATTAAAAAAGTAAAGCTTTTGAATTCAAACCTGGCTAACCATGACAATAGTTCCATGGTCCACTAGAGCTGGCAAACCATGATCAACTACAGTCGACCAAACTTCCCTACCATGGCCAACCAAAGGTTCCCGTCTCTGGTTGACCAGAGAACGAGTTTTGATCCTCGTCGAGTCGTTGACTAAAACTTGAGACATATTCGAGATGGATGAAATTGACATCAAGCGCATATACCCGTTAAAATCGAATCCTTAACACTGCTAAAAGTAAGCTGCATCCCATCTAATATAATCTCTTTTATCCCTTATGGTACCTCACAAATCTCATGGGTCAGTTAAGAACAAAGCCAAAACATAAGTGAGGAACAAAGCCAAAACATAAGTGAGCAACCTACCAGGTTGCTCGAACCATTGGTGTGAGACATCACTCGTCTATTACACATGAGTTCATTCCTTAATCACCAAACCAATCTCTTGGGGCTATGCCCGGTACAAGACGAAAAGAGAATATTAAAAAGGAGAAGTATTCTAATCTTCATCAGTTTTAGAGGGGAGCCATCATCAATTATTCGCAGGTGGCCTTCTGTGTGATTTGGACATTGTTTTGGAACTGCATGCCAATGCTAAAGTCTGGCCTTGTGTCACGGTTCAAGTGGGAGGTGAGGTCACCGCAATTGCGAGATAACATAGAAATAAACGAGAGAGAGAGAGAGGAATACTGGGATTTGTGCAATTCAATCTGGGGTTGAGATCTACATCCATGAAGAGAGCAGTGACGATGATTTACGGCAAACGATGAGATTACGAGCTTGAAACTATGTCTCTCTCAATCTCAAGCTCGAGATTTACTCCCAATGAACCTTCACTCAGTGTTTCACGCAACCTCTTATAGTGTTTCTTTTCAAAACTCGTACAAAGAACCCCAGAGACATCCTTACGATGGTCTAATGTGTAATCTCTCATATAGATTAAAAAAAATTAAGCTTTTCAATCTTGAGCTTTCGACCAAAAAAAAAATCCCCAGTTAGGCTAACCATGATAATAATTTTGTGATCAACTAGAGCTGGCTAACCATGATCAACAACGGTAGACCAAAGTCCCTATCATGGCCAACTAAAGCTTTCCAACTATAATTAACCAGTGAACGAGTTTCGATCCTCGCTCGAGTTGTCGACTAAAACTCAAGACATATTCAAGACGGACAATCCTGCATGAAGTTGATATCAAGTGCATACACATGTTAAAATCGAATCCTTAACACTATAATCTCTATTATCCCGAACAATACCTCACAAATCCCTTGAATCAGATAAGAACAAATCGAAAACTTAAGTGAGTAACCTAATTACGAGGTTGTTCGAATTGTTGGTGTGAGAGACCGAACTTCCGTTACGCAGAATTTCATTCTTTAATCACCAAACCAGTCTCATGAGCCTACCGAAAATAGCTTATAAATAAGGAGAAGTTTTGGTGGTGGTCTTTCGCGTGATTTGGACATCGTTTTGGAACTGCACGCCAATGCTAAAAAGTCTGGCCTTGCGTCACGGTTCAAGTGGGAGGTGAAGTCACCAAAGCGTCTTTTGCTTTCGTGCGCGTCTATGCACTACCCCCGTGCATTGCATCTGCATTAGATTCCTTTCTTTCTTTTGCGGTCATTTTTAATCCGGCCTGGATCTAAAAGTCCTTAGCATGCCAGTTCATGATTTGAAAAAGAAGAAGCAAGCGTGCTAAAAGTTCTTAGACTTATTACGAAAATGCAATTGAGTTTAGGTTGCCTATGCCGCAAATGGCAAGTTTAGAGTTTGCAACGACAAAAAAAAAAGAATTCTGATAATTCGTGTCACAATAGGCATAGCTTGAGTTTTTTGTGATATTAACTCTGAAGAAAAAAATAAAATCTCAAACGACGATTGCCCTTCGTTACGGCTCCGGCGGGCTCCTTAATCAAGACCTCTCGCTCGAGTATAAACGGCCGTCCGGTGCCGTCACTCGTCCGCCTCGAACCGGACGATCGAACCGTACAGGAGCGACGGCACCGTAGGGAAAGCCATTTGATTACCCGTAGACATCGTAAGCGCGGGGCACGGGATAGGCGACGAGCGTACGCCTCGGATGCACCGGGGCGTACGCAGCCCGTCAGTGGATCGACACGTCGCAAGACGGAATATCCCCGAATTTCGGGGTCGAACGACGGGAGGAAACATGCTGTTCACGACGCGACGGCTGTGTTAATCTCTCCGTGAGAAATTTGGGTTGGAAATCCGCCCCAAAACTTTCGGCACTGCGCTCCACCGAATCCCACCCTCTGAATTCGCAAGAGATTTTCAGTGACGTTGACTTCACCTGCCCCCCCCGCACCACCCTCGTCTCCTGATTGGCCGTCGCCCCGGTGAAGTCAACAAAACTAGGTAGCACGGGAATATTCCCGAACCCCCAGACCGGACCCCCGATAAAAAGGGGGGAGCACGTGCGAAGAAATTGCACGGGAAGCTTCCACGTGGTGGGGGCGTGGGCGCGACTGGGGCGAGAGTATCTCGGGGGGCGGGGGGGGGGGGGCCTTAGAATGTATCGCGAGATGCGGCGGCGGTCTCGAAATGTCGGGAGACGACAGGAGGAGCAGGGCGAGATATCGTCGCCGGCCGGGCGGCCGGGGAGGGAGGGGGGCGGAGATATTTTCCGGGGCTCCTCCGCCTTTGGTTTTGACGGAAGGAGATAGAGAGAGAGAGACATTAACGGAACGTAGTACCAAAACCGACCGGCGGACGTCGATTTTGTTTTTATGCCCAGGACACACTCTCCGTTTGAAAGAGCAGTGCTCTAATTTTGCCTTCGTTTAAGGCCCCATTTGTCAAAAAGAAGAGTACAAAGTGTACTGCTAGTTTCGGGTCGCGACAAAACGGGGCCGGACAGATATTATTCATCCTATTTGGATATTTAAATATTAAATCATGCTTTTCGTCCTATGATTTGTGCTCTGGAGATGGTCGGAAGCGGTTCGAATCTTTTCAGGCGACATTGTCTGCTTCCCCCCGATCGGGTATTTCCATGATTACATCCGACTCGTCCAAATCTTCTCGAGCGACCTATTGATTGGGGAGTTATTTTGTTAAACAGATCGTCTTCTCCCGAACGACTTAGAATCTCTCGTTGTGCGTGCGAAACAAAAAAAAGGTGCTTTTAATCGCGTTGATGGAATAACAGTAAGGAAGGAGAATGCGGGGAAGAGTAGAAGCAAACGGGTTTTTTCACGTTGATCGGGTAAAGAGGAGAAGGGAGTGTTGGGATTCGAATCTGTGTCGTGTCCCCATCTCGCTTAAAACATTAGATTGCTAAAAAAATCGTGTCCCGTGGATACTGTGTCGAATATTGCAGTTATCCCGAAAAAGGTGCACTTGCGATCCAAAAAATCGCGTTCATTTGAGAATTTTTGTATGGAGCAGTATCATTCTATTCAGTAACATCGAAACAATCACGAAAGAGAAATTCAAACCTAAATTTGACCAATCTGTACCTCCTATTTATTTGGTCTTTCAAGATATTTTGGATGATGGCGACATTTGCTGTATAATAATTTTGGCGGATTCTAAATCCTCCTAGAGTTTTCGAAATCCATGCATATATAGGCATAAATTGAGACTTACATCGGCCGTTCTGGTTGAGTTCCTCTCTCGTGATATATGTAAATAAACAAATTTATATGGTATCAAATTCAATTGAAAAGATTGTTTATCACTGGACGATCTCACGCTAACATGGAAACACCTCTCCCCACAAGTTCAACGAAGCTAGCACGAGCTTCGCGGGTCACCTAATTGCGATTGATCTTGTCTATCAAATCCGCCGCGTAAATAAGTTACTTCTAAATTCTTGAGCGTCTTGTGTTGGCTCGTATTCCTAAAAAATCTCCAACTTTGGGTCTACTTTAAATTTCGCCCCCAAACTTTTGTTTTCGTTTGCAAAAAAATTTACAACCTTTCGCATTAGTCCCGAAATCTATCCCGGTTAACCCTCCCACCAAAAAATTGTCATTGATTTCTTCAAAGTCATTGTTAAAGTTTCATGCTACATCGCTCGACAATGGGTACTAAATACTTTTCATTTTTGCATGGCATCCCTTCACTTATCAGCTTAAATTTTGGGATTGGATTTTCTAACATGATATTAGAGCCAATACCATCCATTTTTTCGCGAATTTGCATCCACCTTCATTAGTCAAATTCCACGTGCCGCTCGTAATCCAGCTTGCACGTGAGGGTGGGAGTTGAAACAATGTCCTATATTGCTCGACAACATATCCTAAACACTCTTTTGTATTCAAGTGATATCTATCCGCCGTTAGTTTAAGTCTTTGGATTGGATATTTTAACGGTTATCAACATCAGTGCCGCTTGAAAGAAGAAGAAGAAGAAGAACAACTACAGTAATAGCCTACCGATATCGATAATTTTTAAGAAATCAAAGGCGATTTTTTTGGATAGAGGATTAACCGGGGGGGTTAGATTTGGGATCAGAGGGGCGGTTGGTGATAAAATTGTTCGAGACAAAATTGAAATCGGACTTAAAAAGTCCGAGATATTTTGGTGGAAAGATTTTTTTTTTTTTCCTTTGTCCCTCGCTCGTCCCGTTAGGTTTGTCTAGAGGAGCAGCCTTCCCTCTCACCGATGTTGATTAATCGTCTCTTCTCCGCAGCGAAACAGGCCAAAAGGGCACGAGAAGCACGGGATTTTCCTGAGAATCCCGAACCGGAAAAGCGAGGGAAACGCCGGGAAAAAGGAAGAGAGAGAGAGAGAGGGAACGAAAGTGGGAGAGAGAAAAGCAGGGGTCGAGCTCGATCCATGTCCGCTTCCCTCTGGTGGAATCCCCCAGTCTTTGGGCCGTGGTTCGGAGCAGTGAGAAAGCCACCTCTTTGAGCGGCAAGAAAGAGGGGAGGAAAGGAAAAGAAGAGAAGGGTCGCAGCACGGAGAGCTGGGAAGTGAGGGAGGGAGCGTGGGAAGCGAAAGCAGCGGCGGCGTCGGCGGCGGCATGGGGATACTGCACGAGGACGCGGTGGTGATTAGCCAGTCGGAGGACGGGAGGGACTCGACCGTGATCACCGTGAACTGCCCCGACAAGACCGGGCTGGGCTGCGATCTGTGCCGGATCATATTGCAGTTCGGTCTGAGCATTTGCAGGGGAGGTGAGTGAGCTCGTGGAAGCCTTTTAGCCTCGCGGGCAATGCTTTTTCGGGGAGGTCGAGGTTCTCGCGGGATGATTGGGCGGTGTCGATCTTTCTGCCGGTTGCTTTCCAATTCTGAGAGATGGCTTTATGGGTTTGTTGAATTCTTGATCTTCAGCGGTGCCCTGACCTTTCTAAAGTTAGCTTGTACCGAGGTGGAATGGTTCATTCAGAGCTAGATGAATGGTGGTGGGATTGATGTTTATTGTGTGTATATATTGACATCCCGGAGATTGAAATCTTGTAAATGACCTGCTGAGCTGCTATGAGATTCATACGTTTTATCGGCTAGTTTTTCGAGCTTCTCCGTGCGGGAGGCCGGGTTTTCTGGGTTCATTTTGGCAGTGTATGTTGCTTCGTTTATCTGGAGAATCCACGTAGAGATGAGATTTTGCTCTGTTTCTGTACTGCAGATTTGTACACCGACGGGAAATGGTGTTATGTACTGTTTTGGTTGGTGGGGAGGCCGGCGACCAGGTGGAATTTGTTGAAGAAGAGGCTGCTGGATGCGTGCCCTTCGTACTTCTCGACATCGGAGTTCGAGTACTACAGGCCCGAGAACAAGCAAGCAAGGCCACCTGACGTCTTCCTGTTAAAGTTCTGGTGTTCATATGATCGCAAAGGCTTATTACATGGTAGTGCTTCTTTCACCTAAATTTTTCTTCTTTCTTCTCTAATTACACGGAATTAAACTCGGGTTGTTTTGGGTCAGTAGTACATGGCCTTCCGCATTTAAGTAGGGGTGTCATGTCTGGTTGATTGAACAAAATCAAGCATCGTTTATAATTCCACTGAAGAATCGTTATTGTGATCCCTTATCTGTTGATCCGACTCCTTGTCTTGTTTAAACAAAGGAAGTGCATCCCGTAAATTGAGATACAGGTCAGCATGATTGGATGAAGTGAAGCTATGAGGTTTCCCTTGTCATGGTACGAGGGAAGAACTCCTGTGCTTGCTTTCGTTTTAGATGGGAAAGATGAGATCACCTCAAACATCTTACCCGCCTAACATTTAATCTACATAACAGAGAATTTTAAAAGCTTATTTTTCAAGAAAATATGTCAGTAAATATGCGTATTTACTGCCACCCTCCATCATGATCTGCTGTCTGTTTCTCTTGCATGCAGAGAGTGCAAAGCTCTATCGGTTAACAAAGTTTCAAGTAGAGAAGTTTAATTTATACTGATCAATGTCCTTTATTTCACCGGCAGATGTGACAGAGGTTCTGTGCGAACTAGAACTGACGATAAAGAGAGTAAAAGTATCCACAACTCCAGATGGGAGAGTGATGGACCTCTTTTTTGTCACAGACTCCAGGTTTGTCATCACCAGTTGTTCCCCCTTTCATTTGCTCAGTTAATGCGTTTAGCCAATGCGGTGCTATTGTTATCCTTGAGTGCCTCAGTCATTTAGAGAAAAAGTAGAAGTCAAACTCTTTCCGATGGCATTTTTATGGCAATCGCATCAATTTGAAATGCGTTTCGTCGTGCATCAACTGTCTGACACTTTGGGGTCAAGTTCATAATCGAAACCATCAAACTGTTATACGCAGAACCGGAAATTAGTAGAATGTGAAGCCTTGACTTTTAAGTAGGTCTTTTAACCGTGCTCGTGTATGAGCTGAACTGAAGTCCATTAGGCTTGTCACCTGTATGTTGACAGCCTTCTTATATTATAAAAGGAGTATCTATAGAACTTCAGTTAAAGATTTATCTAGCTGCAAGAGCAGGAATGCTCTCTGAGGATATAAATGCGGGGCTTTCCAGTGTCTTATTCTCATACCTGAATCAGAGAGCTACTTCATACAAAGAACAGACAGGAGGAGACGATCAACCATTTGAGAGAAGTACTAGGGGACACAATGGTGAGTTGTGAGATTGAACTGGCTGAACAAGAAGTCACTGCATGCTCACAGGGTTCTCCATTTCTTCCTTCTGCAATTACTGAGGAAACTACCAGTTTAGAGATGCTAGATGGGAATCGGAGCAGTTGTCATTTCTCAAACCCTGTATTTGTTTCGATGGACAACTCTCTGAGTCCCTCACACACGATCGTTCAGATTGAATGTCAGGACCACAAAGGCCTCATTTACGATATCATGAGGACGTTGAAAGATTTGAATATCCAGGTGAATAGTATGGCTTTTGAGGGTTTTTTATTGATCAAAACGCTATTTCCCACTTTCTAGACACAACAAACATCCAACAAAGGCCAGCGCTTTTATTCTTATGGATTTTCTCCCATCTTCTCAGATCTCTTATGGACGGTTCTGGGCGAACTCTAGAGGGAATAGTGAGGTAGAGTTTTTCACGATGCATGCAGATGGAAGCAAGATTGTTGACCTCACCGAGCAGAACGACTTGAGCTCTTGTTTGAAAAGGGAGCTGCGGAGTCCCCTCAGAGTGGCTGTGGTTAGCCGAGGGCCAGAGACCGAGCTGCTAGTTGCAAACCCAGTTGAATTGTCTGGAAGGGGTCGCCCTCTTGTGTTTTACGATATTGCCTTTGCTCTGAAGATTCTCAATACCCGAATATTTTCAGTAAATATTCCGACCACTTTGTGATTCTGCGTAAATTTAAAATATTCTCACATGTAGTCTTGACTGCTCTACAAATCTCTTTTCATCCTTATCATTTCAGGTGGAGATAGGGCGACACATGATATGTAACCGGGAGTGGGAGGTCTATAGAATCGTACTAGATGAAAGGGACAGTTCGTGTGTGCCGAGAGAGAAGATTGAAGAAGGCGTTCGAAATCGACTGATGGGTTGGGATAGGGGGTAAAAGTTTGGTACCGGTCGGAGTCTTCCATCATTGTACAGCTATGTTTACTCCTTTGGCATCTTCCTGGTCTAGGCCCTCCAACTGCAACGAGTGTAAATAGTGTAAAGCATAATGTGAAATGGTAAGCTGTCAATTTACCCTTTCTAGCTTATATTGTTGGGCAAGAGATTGCGACATCGGCCGCATCTCAGTCTCACTTAATTTTTCTCCACTTCTATTTTTTACCCTCTCAAATGCAGAATCATAGCATGAATACAGCAGCACCAGAATTTTGCCTGGTTTAGTAGCAGGTAGAGTTGTTTACCAGTCGGGACTTTGATTAAGATAGTGACATGCCCCTTAATCCGGAAGCCGTGTACTCTGAAGTTATCGTCCAGAGTGTCACTAGTAAAAAGTATTCCCAGAATTTGGCCCACAAATTGCGAGGACTATCTGTATCAGACAAACTGGATGAGTGCCTTCTTTTGGACGTTTTGAGTTATTGAAAGGCTGAACTTGCGAAATTGGTTTGCTACAGTAGAGATAAACGGGTACATCATTTCCATTACCCCAATGTCCGAGAGGGCAAGGTTTCAGACATTCCAAAAAATGTTGTCTGTGTCAGCACCGGGTCGAGAGAGAGAGAGAGAGAGAGTTGCGGTGCTGTTTGTTCATAGAATCAAGGTTTGTAGGAGTGCCGATATCCCTAGGCGACTGAGGAAACTCCATCTGACTGTGTCCATGTGCTTCTATATCTCAGCGATGAGAACAATGCTAGCTACCCTGTTGTTCATTACTTAAATTGGATTGGCAACTTCTAGATCATTCGCACTTCTCCTTTTTCTGCCAATAGTTTTTTTTTCGCCAACTCTTCTTGTTTCGCATTGTCAACCATAACTGGCCTTCTAGGTCAGACCGAGCATCAGCATATATTCATTAACTGCACTTGCTTTTCCCCTTGTTTTGATCTATGGAAGTTGACATAATCTCCAGAGAAACGATCAAACCATGTTCACCCACACCCCTTCCCCTGAAAACCATCAAACTCTCTTTCTTAGACCAATTCATTCCTCCATTTTACATGCCACTGATCTTGTTCTATCCTGCGATCAGCAACAACAAGGTCGAAATCAATTCGATCCTGTCCATATTGAAGACATCTCTCTCCAAGGCACTAGCTCGCTATTATCCTCTTGCTGGGAGGATTTCTGATCATTTCTCGATAAGTTGCAACGACGAAGGCGCTTTTTATTGTGAAACACGGATCCATGCCCGAATCCACGAGTTTCTTGAAAGTCCCAATTTAGAATCCCTCAATCGGTTGCTTCCTTTCCAACCGTTTGTGAAGCAGCTATATCCTTCTGTGCCCCAAGTAGCTGTCCAAGCGAACATCTTCGAATGCAGAGGACTAGCGATCGGCGTTTGCATGTTGCTCAAAATCATAGACGCTGTCACGATGAGCAACTTCCTTACCACTTGGGCGACCATTGCTCGTGGATGCGCCAAAGAGTTCCAAACTGATTTCCACGCAGGATCATCCCTCTTCCCGCCAAGAGATCAGTTGCCTGACGAGTACTCATCCGCCATGGACAAGGGATGGTTCATGGAAGGAAGGTACGTCACGGGGAGATTCGTGTTCGATCCGAAGGCGATACACATCCTCAAAGATAGAGCCAGAAGCGAAAGCATACCGAACCCAACCCGATACGAGGTTCTCAGCTTGTTTATACGGAAACACGCCACGGCTGCCTCTAGGGCGGCATCAAAGTCACCCAAACTCTCCATGTCGATACACTCAGTCGACACGAGATCAAGAATGGAGGAGCCCTTGTCCAGGAACACGATCGGCAATCTTTTATGGTTTGCAACATCGGGTTTCGACTCTGCAAAGACAGAGATATGCCTATATGATTTGGTGACCATGACAAGAGAATCCATTCGGAAAATAAACGGCAATTACTTGAAAACTTTACAGGTCGATCAGGGGTGTTCCATGATTTATAACGGCATAAAGCTCATGCTCGAAAACTTCTCCCAGGAAAGCCCGGATACATTCGGATTCAGCAGCTGGTGCAATCTAGGCTACAGAGAGACAGATTTCGGGTGGGGAAAGCCCATATGGGTCGGAATCTGGGGAGGAGAAGCATCGCCATTCAGGAGCCTTGTCATTTTCCTGGAAACTCAAAGCGGCCTAGGAATCGAGGCACGGATGACCCTGGATGAGCACATACTGTCAGCCTTGGAAGGAGATGACGAGTTCCTCACATTCGCTTTGCTGAATCAGCGCATCCCGAGCGCATAGCCAAGCGAGCTCCTGATGTTTGTGTTTCCAAAGTATTTCCCTTTTGTAAGAAACTAGACAGTAGAGCGACTGTGAGTACCCCACTCTAATCCTGTAACATGTGAACGGAATAGTGAATTATTGGGGCTGCTTATCAATAAATAATTAATGGAGGATCAGAGTGCACTATCGGGGTTGCTGTGGTGTAGTGGTTATCACGTTAGTCTTACACACTAAAGGTCCCCAGTTCGATCCTGGGCAGCAACATCTTTACATTCATTTTCCTCTTCTTTCTTCCTTTTTTCTTATCTCCTTCGCAAGCCCATTTCGAGTTTTTGCTTTGAGAGAAAAAATTTGCTTGCATATATTACTTCGCATGCAATTTTGGGCTGTATCATAATCGAGAACTTTCTTGTCTCCTTTGTTTTGTTCCGAGGAGGCCCATACATGATTATCACATTTTGGTAAAACGTGACGTACAAATGGAAAGGCACCAATGCCATCTAACAAAACCGAAGGACATGGAATTCAACATTTTGCCCAAGAAAAGGTATAATGCCAAAGGTGGAGTTAGGATAAGGGTTTAAAAACTGGAAAAACAAGAGAAATCCGACCTGCCGGATTCGAACCAGCGACCTAAGGATTACCATGAGCGTTACCCACTACAGTCCTCCGCTCTACCAACTGAGCTAAGGTCGGATCGTTGCACGCGATTCGCAACTTTTTATATAAAACACAACTACAACACAATTTATCACCCCGTGCTCTCGCGAGACCAAATGTTTGTCGCTTGACTTTTCCAAACCTTCTCAGACTCTACCGAGTTTTCCTCACCAAATTGTCTTTAATGTCCAATGCCAAAAGCTCTTACTTCGCCATTGAACGGGAGGTGGTCTTTGGAAAAAGGTCTCCCCAGTCCTATTTGTGGAGCTCTTCCTATAATCGACCTCGAGGTTGACATCGCCTCAGGGTTCCATCGATTACTTTCAAGTCTTATTTTTGTTTCGGTAGGCGAAAGGGCGGAGGCGTGACCAATATTGGCGATCATTCCTAGACCTTACTTCGGAAGGTCCGGCATGTTAAGGAGTGCTTGATTCGAGCCACACCTATTGCCCTACCGACGAAAATTTGGTGTGCCCATCGGCGCAAAACACGTTGTCCGGGCCGGTCGTCTTTCCAGCTGAGGCACCAGCCCCGCGTGCGCTCTATTCAAGTTCCGAACCCACAATCCCTTGGCGAACGAGGGAGTTTCGACACTATCCCTGTCGACCACGTGTTCCGACCGCTCATCCCGGGTAAAAGCGCTCGAAAGAGGCGCAAATATGTGGTACGCGAAAGCCATGAACGATACAGCAGGAAAGGATCGATGGTACGATCAAAGCTCCAGTGGGAGTCAAATTAGGAAAAGCCAACAAAGCTCGCCCACCAAGTCCTGCTTGATGTTGAAAAAAAAGGAAAAGTTCTGTTCGATCTCCAACACCAAAGTGGAAGCAAACTTTCTCCTTCTTCCTCTGTTTTTTTTACCCCTTTTTCCATACTGATGGCATCATGGCATATGTCAATGATTGACCAAGAGGGGTTTCTTCTGTTTTTCTCTCAACTCAGCTACTTTAAAATAAGCCATATCAATATTTTCCATTAATAAATTAGACGGCGTTAATTTTAGAACTCGATCAAATTAATTCGACAAGTTTTAAGATATGATTGCACTTTCTGTAAGTTTTAGAATTCAATTGCATTTTGGTGATAAGTTTTAAAATTTTAATTGAACATATCCCTCGATCTTTAATGCAAAAAGGGAAACAATCTTTCTCTGATTTTACCCCATTTTTGATATCGTATGGCATCGGGGCATTGGTCAATTAGGACGCATTTGTCAACTAGCCAAATAGTAATTATTTTTATTCTTTTGTTCTTAGAATCAGTTTTTAAATAGAAATCTGTTTGATAAATTTTTTATTTCCGGGTATAAATTTGCAAAAATTTATTCCAAAAATCAGTTTTGAAACAGAATCAAGAAGCAAAAAAAAGTTGCCTTTTGATTCTGGGAACAAGAATAAAAAATGGAAATAATTTTTTTTTCTTCTTCTTGGTTTTCTTCTTCTTCCTTTTCTTTTTGGCCTGTGGCTAGTCATTGGCCACCGGCAACCGGCCACATGCCAAGACCAGCGAGGGCCGCTCTTGCCGCATCTGGCGTGAGCGACCCTCGCCGGATTTGGAGTGGGTGACCTTCGCTGCCGCCCTTGCCAGGGTGGCTTTCACCCAGATAGCTAGCCGCCCTTGCCAGATCCGGCGAGGGTCCAGCCCTCGCCGGAGTCGACAAGGTCCGCAATCCTCCCGTCGGCTCAGGCCTGTGGCCGATTGCCGACGTTGGCGACATGGCCATGGCCAAGGAAGGGGGAGAAGAAAAAGAAAAAAAAAAAAAAAAAGAAAGGAATATTAAAAGATTCAAAATATTATTAATAAAAAGAAATTTTGTGCAGTTACCAAATGTATTTTTGTTCTTTTTTCTATTTCAAGAATAGAAATTTTGAACAGTTACTAAGCATCTTCAAATATTTAGAAATTATTCCAGAATACGAAATCAAAAAGAATAATTTTTAAATATAAATTATTTTCGAAAATAGATCGTACGAGACACACCCTTACTAACTAAAAGAGGTTCCGTCCGTTTTTGCATTCTTTTGGTAAGCGGAAGGCGACCGGCGCCGACCCCGACCACCCCACGCGACCTGTTTCTTGCCCGAGTTAGGTAGAGGGCATTTCGGTCGTTTCCAATTGGCAAGAAGGGGCTTATCCACTGGCAAGTCCACGGCGGGTCCACGTCGGCACGAGGGGGACGGACGGAGGGGAAAGCGAAGCGTCGTACGAAAAACCGCGAGCCGCATCGGAAAACGACGCCCCCCCGCTTCCCTCGTTATTACCGGAAGCCCCTATAAATGTTACCACCCTTTGTCCTGTCGCTCTTTTATGTCCCTCCGTTCATTTGCGTCTCTCGCTCCGTTCTCTCCTTCGGGGAATCTCCGGAGGCGCGCGCATTGGCGGTGGTGCGGTCCAGGGAAGAGTGAAAGGGTGAGTCTTGGGTTCCTCTTTCGTGGTTTCTTGCCGGTTCTTGCTTGCTTTTCGGTCGATTCCGTCCGGCGAATCTGCTCGGGGGCGCGGTGGTTGGTAATGCCTTTTTGATGGGTTTTTGGGGATTGCCAGGAGGAACGGGTCGTTGGGTGTGTGAAGGTGGTGAGTTCTTTTGCGTGCAGTTTCTTGAGCGTCGTGGGAAATCAAGAATCGATCTTTTTTTTCTTCTTTTTTCCCGTTTTTTGTTAATGGGCACGTGTTTCACGTTCTGGTGGGTAGAGGATGTCGTGGTTGGGAAGAATGTGGGGCATAGTTAAGGCGGGCTGTATTGGGTACTGGCAAAGGATGTGAGAGAGGGACTTGGAAAAATCTTTTTGGAGTGTTGCGATAGCGGTTGGGAATGGTGGTCTGCTTGATCTTTGTGGGAAGTGGATTTAGTAGAGATGATTGCCGAGCTTTTGCAATGTTATCGATTTACGTGCTATTTAATCAGCAGGGCAGAATAGGAGAGAGATTCTTCTAGGTACCTGAATGCGATGAGAAGGCAGGAGTGGCATTTGTTCTGCTGGGATTGATTTTTAAGGGGTGAGAGCATTTGTGGACCAGAATCCCTTGCCAGCGAGCGAAAGCTTCTCTAATATTGACTTTCGTGATGCTGCAGCAGGATGAATGGGAACTCTCCCTCGGACATTGTAAGCAAGTTCTCGCCATGATTTGTAATTGTTCCATTAGTTTTCTCCGCTTTCTTTGGTAAGTATATTGAATGAGGAAAACTCGGGAGGCAGTTGTTGATTGAATATGTCGTCTTGTGCCATGAGAGGAAAATTCATTAGGTATTTGTAATTAGCAAAAAAGCTATAAGCCCATTACTAGGCCATGTGAACGTGTTTTGATAGAAAGTTAATGCTCCTCTAATCATCATTTGAGTTTTAGAGAATCTCTCAGCTTTCAGGGCAGTCTTGGATTTATTTTACAGAGTGCATTACAGGGGAAAAGCATTGGACGTGCACTTAATTCAACTTGCTCGCTCACTGTTTTTTGTTTTTGTGTAATTAATGATATGAAGTAGTTACTTTATGCAGAGCAATGTAAATGGAAATCTAGTCGGATTTCAAGTGGCGTCATCCATTGACAGAAACCGCTGTGGATCTTACAAGGGAATACCAATCCTTCACCCTCCGTGTCTCCATAGAAAGGGATGGTTGTTTTTGCCCAATCTTATGGATGTCACTACTGGGAACTCCCCTTTCAGTGAAAAGCAAACTGTGGAGCCTTGCAAGGCTTTGGAAGAAGGAAAGGAGGCTGTAGGAAAAGACGCAAACACGTCTTTGTTTGTCAATCACGGTATACTCCTCTTTCTAGATGGTTAAGGTTACCTTGAGTCATTGACATGAATTTAGTATAAGATAATGTCTGTTGCGGTCCCACTAAGAGAAAAGCAGTTTCTCAGCTTTGCTACATGACAAGATCACATAATGTAGGTTTGGCAGTTCAAGTTTGGAATGAAACGAGTAGAGCCTTTAGTACTGACTATCAAATCACATTAATTATGATCACATATTGCAGAATTAGCTTGACCTCTGGCTTTTTCATACTTCATGTAGTAGTAATTGTTGGAAGATAATCATTGTATTGTTCTTAGAAATGTATGTCATGTGTCTCTGTTTTTCTTTATGAAGAAGCTTGTTGATAGTAAGTGGTGTGAAGAAGCTGGCAGAAAAACTTGTTAGAACTTTAGAATGTCACTTTAAGGAGTAAGCAATGATCTATCTAAACTCTCATGATTCTGGGATTCACCTAGACTGGCTAACATACCCAATGGTTATTACTCTTGATAGTCATACCGTTCTTAATTCTAGCCAGTGGGGGAAAGTGGAAAGAGGCGGGAGCTTCTGTGGTCTGCCACATGTGAAAGTGGAAGATGCTATTGTTCACAGACATGTTTAGAAGCCATCCCCCCTTAATAACTCCACGAAGTGGCCCTGTAATTACTCGGTTATGCCTGTTGAGTTAAAAATAATCCAAAAGGATGCAGCCATGTCAGTCAATCAATGTTCTTTGTAGAATGTCTTTCATGGAACCTCTTTTACCCTTTTTCGTCCTTTAAGATGATCTTATTTATGATAGATAGATGCAACTGACATCTGCAAATGGAATAGTTTTCTTTCTGTTGAAGGAAAATGTCAAAGCATATCGAATATAATCTTCTCCGTTAAAGAGGAATATACGTAACATTTTGAACATTTGAGCATCCACAAGAAAATACATGCTATCAAATGAACTGAAGCACAGTCTAGTGCATCATTAATTTCATGCCTTTATTTCTGATCCATCTTGGCTACTCATATGCAGACATACCTGTCTATGGTTCTTTGTGCTTGTACAGAAGCCCCATATTAAATTATTCTGCGGAAGTAGATCTTTGCTAAAACAAAAAAGGAAATAGAAAAGTTTTATTGTGTGATGAATCTCATTGAGGTATTAAAACTTCACTAGTCATCTTTTGGCTGGTCATGTGGGGTTGATATTTATGTGGTCTTTTAAGTAAAATATGGCATTTACACGTATTGCAGCGGCAGTAGCTTGGCATGAGAGTAGAAGGAAGTGGGTTGGAGATCAGACTCAAAGATCACCAAAAGTGGTCAAGGACGAAATTATAAGGTACTGATATTTCAATTGTCTTACAACTTCTTGCAAATAACTTCTCTAGGCTGGAGTCCCGCACTAATTTCAGAGTGTTGCTATTTTTACCATTAGTTTGGTCTGTAGAGCTTTTGTACATGGGTTGGAATTGGTGTTGCCTGTTTGTGGTAGAAGGAGCCCCCTTTTTTTTTGTACATTTTAAAAAAAGCAGCATTGATTTCTGCATATGCATGTGACTTTGATACCGCCGTTTAATGATATGGATTAAATAGACACTTTAAGGTATGTATTATTATTTTGATCTTTCATACGGATAAGGATATGAAGTAAATACAGAAATATATGCGTGACTGACCTACTTAAAATAAATATGAATAAGTCCTGCGATATATTAGATGCCTCTTTTTCCCTGTTGGATATAATAAATGAATACTCCCAATGCTCCAGCTCTATTTGTAAAAGGAATTAGAAAGCATTTCTTAAGTTTGAAATCACAGGCTTAGATGAAAAAAGAGCTGCAAATGACTCATTGCAAAGGGATGTTCCAGCAAAACCCGAATAACTTCTTTGCACCATGCTTTTAAAATTGCTGCTTGTCATCTAATTTGATAACTGTTAAGCCCCTCCTAATCGGTATCTCTTCTTTTATGTATTCTTTTTACTCAATATTTGAGCGAGTGATAGTGATCTGGCTATGCCACTGTGAACCTCTAACAACATGAGGGATGTTGTAGTACCTATTTAGACAACTTGGATGCTCAAGTGTAATTTCTTGTAGGAATTATGTTTCTTCTTCTCTTTATAGCCTTTGAATATCATTCTTCATTTGTGTTGTGTCTCTATCAATGTTTACACCTGCTCTTCTATATACCGGGGTGATTGCAAAAACTAACTGTGAATTGTTATTGTTGCAATTCAGCTGGTCCACAACTTACGAGGAACTTTTATCGACTAATGAACCGTTTTCTGAGCCCATTCCTCTTCCGGTAAGACTAATATGCTACCTTTTCTTGTGTACGTAATTAAAACATGCTACAGCTAGGGCACTGCAGAAACGTACTTGATGTGTACGCACACTCGCAGCCGGCTTGTTACTGAAGAAATACATTAGCATATAGCTATAAAGAAGCTAGATGTAAAATATGCTTCATTTCCCATGTCTTGAACATTGCATTGAGAGATTGCAAATAATAAACTTATATGAAGAAATCCTGCTCTGGATTCGGTAAATTACTAAAAGCTAACATGGTGGGATGTTGATTTATCTTGCAGGAGATGGTCGATTTTTTAGTTGATATCTGGCACGACGAAGGCCTCTTTGATTAGACCGTGGATCTTTCTGTAACATGATGAAGACAATCAGTAGAGGAAATACTCGAATTAATGGAATATTACCGAGGTCAAGGAACTCAATGACTGATTTGTCCAATTAGTTATTAGATCAAGCCATGGATTTCCCCAGACGACTGTTCCTTCTCGTGGTTCTTTCCTGACATTAGTCTGAGATGCAGGACATTTATAGGTTAGTGCTCCATTCTAACCATCTAATTCTGAACGTTTCTGAAGTACACTGGAATTATGCCTCAAATGCCAGTGAATCACCGTGTGACGACGGCTTTGTTGTATTGTACTAGTGGGTTGTAATCGCCTAAATTTGTACATGGGAAATGAATGATCTACATGTTCCTCTTGTCAATTGGTTGGCCTGAGGGTAGTAGGCATTATTTTCTGCGCCCATTTCCGTCTGAAACCCAGCAACGAGCAGGCAAAAAGAGACTTCATCGTGTTGGGGCAAGACGCGAACCAGCACATCTCACGTCACGTCATGTCCGCAACCGATCGAGGTGAAATGAACTCGCTCGTCATGATTGGTGTAGAATCGTTCCATTTGTAGGGGAGTGGGTCTTCTTGATTTCGTTTAGAGGACCTTATCTTGATTCAGGAATTGAGTTAGATGCACAAGACACAACCACCAGATGAACTGAAAGCCATGGCAGAGGCCCTTGATGACCAGAATTGACATCATGTGCTTATTGGGCTCTATTCAACTCAATGATCCTGTGCCCATTTGACAAAAAGTGGCTTCCCCATCTTTCTTCTGCACTGAATTGTCCTGACTCCCTCCTTTTCTCAAGGGATGACGCAATGGGGATTTTGCTTGGTGGCTAAGAATTGTCATGCTTTGTACAAAGCTGTCTCTTTTACCTTAGGATGCATCGCCCTCGTCAGCAGCCGCCATGGCTGATTAGTTAATAAGTGAAGTTTTAATCAACGCGTCAATTGAGAGATGGGTAATCCGGAACCCGGGTGTCCAATATGAAACCGACACCTAGCTCGCGTCTCGGAAAAATGAGCTAATATCGATTCAGCATTCGAATCGACATCCCTTCGAGCCCGCGAAACAGACTCCCCCCATGGAAAACGGAGCGAGTCGGACGCTCCGAATCGCTTTGCTCCCCCACTCGTCGATCGATCGTGAAAATCTACGATTTTCGCAAACTAGTAATTAAAACAAAAAAAAATCCTACCCGGAAAGTAAGTTAAAAAAAAGTGGGGCATAAATCTAACCATCATGAAATTTGACCCAGGAAACAAGTTCAATCCCGGTACAGATCTAGGCCTAATCCTAAAAGAACGCATCAACTTTACTATATTAACTCGAATTTTTTTTTGTTTCATAAAAAAATCATAAATTTTCGCTTAAATTTAAAATTTAACTTAAATAATTTGAACATTTCATATATCACGGAAGTAGTCAGATTTGAAATTAAAGTAAAAATTGATGTTTCTTATTAAGATAAAAAAAAAAAACTCGGATCAAAATTATCACCCTTGATCATTTTTTGGGAACTGTCCCCGTGGATCTGACCGTCACGAATTGTCTCCTACCCTAAAAGAAAATGACCCTCGAGATTTGCGTGCACACACTTGCAAACGTACACCTCTCCACACGCAAGCGGCCCCCCCCCGGCGGGGAAAAAAAATAAGGGAAATATCTCAAACCCCGTTCGAGGCCCAAAGCGACGCCGCTCCGAAAGCTAAACCAACCGCTCTTCCTCTTCGCACTCGTATATAAGACGCGAACCCCCCCGAAGCGCAACCACCATTCTACCTTTCAGGTCAGGAACTCGAGAGGGAAGGAGGAGGAGGAGGAGGAGAAGATCATCTCCTGCATCGATCCCATCGTCGCTACACGCGGGGAGGATCAGCGACGACCTCACGATCCGCGTCCTTCGGGTGGAAGGAAATATGGAGCGGCTGGAGCTCGTTTCCCTGGTCCTCGCCGCCTTCCTCCTCCTGGTCGCGCCCCCACCCGCCTCCGCGGCGGACGCGCGCGGCCCCGGCCTCGCGCCGTCGAGCTTCCCCTCCGTCCACGCCGAGCAGCTGATCAGGCAGCTCAATCTGTTCCCCAGGGAGGACGTCAACGTCGTCCGCGGCGGCGGTGTCCCCGGCCCGCTCGGCGCGGGGGAGCGCATCGCCGAGAGGCGGTTCAGGTTCCCTGGCTTGGGGCTGGAGTCCGGGGTTCCCGTCGAGGATCTGGGTCACCATGCCGGGTACTATAAGCTCGAGCATTCTCATGACGCGAGGTAATTCTCATTTGAAGGATTCTTTGTTTGCGGTTTGATTGGGGATCAGCGTAATGTCTTGCTTGACTGTCTTGGAGTATAGATTTTTTTTTTCCTTAGTTTTTGGGGTCTATTAAGCTCATGTTATGTCATAATATCAGAAGGCCAAGTCTTGTTGCTTTTCGGTTTTGTAGGTTATGAGTCTGAATTTGGGATTGCTAGTGATGTGATGGGTTATCTATTGCATGTCGTGTTTGAGAAATGTGTAGAGATTTTGTGGATGCGTGGCCGTCTGTGTAGTTGCGACGTGCTGTTCTGTCTGCGCGATATTATTAGGTCATTTTCAGCTTTCTTATTTTGCTGTGATTCAATGCTTGATGAAATGTCATGGCTTAGAGCCTTGTTGCAAATTGTGACTTGTATCCACTGAGGGATTTTTGTTTCGTTCAATGGAGATGAAATTGTTGCAGCTTCATGTATAGAATATTTTCGGTGCAATGTTACTAGTGATCCTTGTACTTTTACTTGAAAATCAAAACTTTTGCGGGATTAGAGAAAATTCATATAAATTTAGAATCTATGAGAGTTATGTAGAATTTTTTTACCTTGTCATTTTGTCCATTATTTGGTAATGTACCATTTTTATTGGAAACCTTGTATAAAAGTTCAAGAATGAGAGATGTTTTGGATTTTCTTTATAATTTAGAGAGGTGATGGATTGAACTTACCAGATGATGTAAAAAAGATTTAGTAAATAGGTTGTGGCTACACTTAGCCACTCACAGCTTCCAGTTTATTTTTCTTATCCTATGAGTATGTGGAAATTTGCTACCTAGGAGATTTGTTGATGATTCACATATTACTTCTCACATCAAACTAACTTGGCTTTTGGTGTCTCAAGTCCAGCTGTAAAACTTGTTCTTAATCTCGTTGGTTGTTTTTGGTAGGATGTTCTACTTCTTCTTTGAATCACGAAGCAACAAGGATGATCCTGTTGTTATCTGGCTGACTGGAGGACCGGGTTGCAGTAGTGAATTGGCTGTGTTCTATGAAAATGGTCCCTTTGCCATTGCAGACAACATGTCCCTTGTTTGGAATGAATATGGTTGGGACAAGGTATTGAGGAGTATTTACAATTTTCCTTTCATAAACTGTTGCTACTTGGGAAGGATTTTAAATGTGTTGCATTATTATTCTCTTAGTCTATTGTATCCTTAGCAACTAATGTGATCTTGACAATGTCTTTTAAGGCTTCGAACCTGCTCTATGTTGATCAACCAGTTGGGACTGGCTTCAGTTATACCTCTGACAAGCGTGACATCCGACACAATGAAGATGGTGTCAGTGACGACTTATATGATTTCTTGCAGGTCTGTAAATTCTTTTGACTTCTATCATGCCGGTGTTGTTGGTATTGTGGACTCGTTAGAGGCCAGATTTTTTGGAAAAGATGTCAATCTTCAAAAGATTTGTAGCATTCGTCTGACTTATACAGTACCAGTTCCCTTTTCTTTGTTTCATTTAACCTAACAAAGGAACAGGGGGCTTCAATTGAAACCATATAGACTTCTGCATTCTTTTGACTTGAAGAGATCTTGTTCTAGGCGTTCTTTGCAGAGCATCCTCAGTTTGCAAAGAATGACTTCTATATTACCGGAGAATCATATGCTGGTCACTACATTCCTGCTTTTGCTGCTCGTGTTCATCGAGGAAACAAAGCTAAAGAAGGAATTCATATAAACCTAAAGGTAGGGCTGCCAACTTCAACTTGCACTTCATTGTAGTGGTTGATTAAATTTTTTGTAAAACTAAAACCAAAATGTTAAAACAGGGATTTGCTATTGGCAATGGCCTTACTGATCCTGCAATTCAGTACAAAGCTTACACTGATTATGCATTGGACATGGGGATTATTGAGAAATCTCAGTATGACCGTATCAACAAGATTGTTCCAGTGTGCGAAATGGCTATAAAGCTTTGTGGTAATGATCCTGATCTTGTCAAGAAATTCTCCTTTCCACTATCCATTCTTCTGCTTTCCTAGCTACCATTTTATTGTTTTACACTACTATGATCTGTAATTGCTAAAAGAAAATTGGCTTCACTCTCTCTCTGCTGCGATTACTTTTCTAATGCACATGTTAAATTTTTCTCGTCTGCATATACTACTTTCAGGAACTGATGGCACAGTCTCTTGTATGGCTTCGTATTTTGTTTGCAATACTATATTCAGCAGCATCATGGCACTGGCTGGTAACGTCAACGTAAGTTTATCGCCTTGTGTTTTTTCAGGCATTTTGGTGGTGATTTAGGGTATGCTTTGCTATGCCGTTTCCATTTGTTCTCTCCCGTTGTCTATGATCACGTAGCATGTCAACAGTTAACAGTTGAGAATCCAATCTTGATATATCTAAGAATTGTTCTTTTTTGTTACATTGTCAGCTCATAATTCTGAATATTTTTCTTGTTCCATTACCTGATAGTGACAATAAATAGCTTTTCGACCTGATATAATTGTTTATTGAAGAATTGTGTTTGCACTTTCCCACTTCTCTTCTTTATAAACTGCAGATTATCGAACAAGATTGAAAGCAACTTTATAACTTATGCAAGCATCAGAGTAGAGGAAGTTGTCGGAGATAATGTAAAATTTTATTATTATATTTGGTCCATTGCAGTATTATGACGTCAGAAAGAAGTGTGAAGGGAGCCTATGCTATGACTTCTCCAACATGGAAAAGTTCTTGAACCAGAAACCTGTCAGGGATGCACTTGGAGTTGGGGAGATAGATTTTGTATCATGTAGCCCAACAGTTTATCAGGCCATGCTGGTGGACTGGATGAGGAATCTGGAAGTAGGAATTCCTTCTCTTCTCGAGGACGGAGTTGAATTGCTAGTCTATGCTGGAGAATATGATTTAATCTGCAACTGGCTCGGTGAGTTATCTCTAACTAGTTTCAGTGGTAGGTTAAGCCAAATCATTTTTAACACCTGACGTTCCTTATCGTATTTATATGATCAGGCAATTCGAGATGGGTTCATGCCATGGAATGGTCTGGTCAGAAGAAGTTTGTGGACTCTCCTGATGTTCCCTTCGAAGTTGATGGATCGGAAGCAGGAGTTTTAAAGAGCCATGGCCCTCTGAGTTTCCTCAAGGTCTCTCTCTCTCTCTCTCCGTGTTAAATGTCGATGGAATAATTTTGGCCATTCTAAGCTGCATGATCTAATTGACACCAGGTGCATGATGCGGGTCACATGGTTCCAATGGACCAGCCCAAGGCGTCACTAGAGATGTTGAGAAGGTGGACTCAAGGCAAACTCTCTAAAACTGGAGCTGACATAGAGAACTTGGTGGCTGAGATGTGATTCGGTCGCTTGCGCATCTCATGGGAATAACTTCTTCAAAAATTTTATTTTCTTCTATAAGTGCTTGTAAATATTTCCTCTACATATGTTGTGCTCTCAGACTCTTTAGAGGATCTCCGACGAATGATGGTCTGGTTCACTGTCGGTTATTGAGATGGTTCTGTTGATATTAATCTCACAGGGCACTTCGGTATAACTAGAACTGGATCCTTGTCCCATGTTTTTAAGTGAAGGTAAAGGAAGGTGTATGTGCAGCGTTGCGATTTCTTTGATGTTCTCATTTCTTTGGTGAGTCATTTGGTTGTTGT
Organism: Syzygium aromaticum; assembly: GCA_024500025.1. NCBI lineage: Eukaryota > Viridiplantae > Streptophyta > Magnoliopsida > Myrtales > Myrtaceae > Syzygium > Syzygium aromaticum. The sequence goes on from CM044891.1 coordinate 28,738,050, forward strand.
CGGATTGGAATGAATGAATGTTTTTCTTGGACCGTCCTTGGCTAGAGCCGTAGCTTTTTCGGTCTATTACTGTGGTAAACAAACATGCTTTATCCTTGCTTGCCCTGGTTGCAGCGCGTATCATCTGCACGGGGGCATCAGGGGGAGCCCCCCACCCTCGGTTGATGATTAATTGCAACAATTGCTTTTTGATAATTTGATGTAACCAGTGGCTTGGAGATTCCTTTTACGTGCCCTAGTAGCATTGCTCTCAGCCTCTGTTGCCCGACGGGTGCATAAGATTATCACGCATTGGTTATCTTGCTCTCTGGACTCTATGGTTCTAATGAATTGGGATTTAAGAGCAATGCCGTTAGGGGCACGTAATGATCATTTGAGTCTTGGAACGTACTGGTTACCAGGACCAAATAGAAGGGCCCTTTTGCTCAGAATAGATTTCGCCAGGAGTGAGAGGGGTGGATCTAACGAGGCTCGTTCAAGCAGTGCACTCAACAGGGTGAAACTATTGCGTGTAATCCAATCAAATCAAATGTGCCGGCAGGAAGAACCGACTTCTTATGCTTGGAAGGAAAGCTAGTCACCTGGAGGAGTAGAAAAATAGAATAGAGTGCGACAGAACCGGGTTGACTTTGAACATGCACGTCTTTCAACTCTTGTCCACGATCCAGCTTCTATTGAATCAGCGTAACGAGGTGTCGATGAGGGTACGATATAGAACAAACTGGCTTTGGTTCGGAGCTAAAGGAGTTTGGTTAAGCTGGAAAGATTGAATTTAACCTCTCGATTAACTTGAAGGCCGGTGGCAAAGGAAGTAGCAGCAATTGCTTTACATGACTGCTTTTAGATAGAGAGAGATTCATCCCCTGGTCTGTGAGGAAAAGGAGCTCTTAAAAGAAAAAGAAGCTCTTAAAAGAAAAAGAAGCAGCCGGAGTAGACCCGACAGCAAAGTCCCAGGTGAAAGCAGAATTGAAAGTACTATGGTTGATCACCATAGGCATTGTCCCACAGTGATTAAGTTGTTGGGCTTGGAAACTATTACCCAATAATCAAAGTTTCACTAAAAAATTACTTTATATTATCTTCTAAAAATGGAGAATTGGGGGTGTAATAATTATTATCTACCATATAAATTTTAGAAAAAATAACACAAATCATCCATGAAATTAGGCTCAATATAAAATGTGGTCTCTTAACTTTTAATTTATACAATGTGATTCATGAATTATAACTAAATGTGATTCCGAAACTAAATTAAATATATACTAAAAATTCCAAGATCAAATTGGGCAAATTAAAAATTTAGAAATCATATCGCATATAAAATTAAAGTTCAGAGAGAATATTTAACAAATTAAAAACTTAAGAATTACGTCAAACGTTAAGTTAAAGTTCAAGGATTATTTGTATAATTTTTCCTAAATTTCACTATCGTGCTGTGCTGCCGTGCCGTGTTGTCTAATTTCAATATATCTTAGAAAGAGTTAATTTAACATTCCGGTGACTGAGCGTGAACAGTAACAAAGTCGGTTGCTCCCCGGCGCTCGTCGCCGGCCGCGGTCCTCGTTTAACCAAATCGGACGAAGATAAAAGAAGAGGGAGACGGCCAAGGAAAAGGAAGTGAGTGGCCATGGCGTCTGCTCTCGCTCTCTCTCTAAGCCCTCCCCTCCTCTCCGGCAACTCGCTTCCTTCGCTTTCTTCGCTTCCGCCGCCTCCATCTTCTTCGCTCCATCCCCAGCTCCCAGCCGCGCTTGCTTCTTCGAGGAAGCTTCATGTTGTGGAGCTCCGGAATGGTGTCCCGAGAGCGTCTGCTGAAGGTTCGTTTCTTTATCCAGAATGGTCTCTTGCCGCGCGAGGTTGAAGTTGGTCGGCGTACGAAGTGTGGAATCTCTAAACCTCTTTTGCTTGTCTGTTCGTTTTCTTCCTCGGTAATGGTTGTGTGTGTCACTGTGGTCTCTTGAATTTTATCCTGACCAGGGTAGAACTCGGTTCTTTTGTTTCTCCTCTTAGAGAGATTTGGCGTGGTGGGTCATCTTCCTTTCTATGTTTTGCTGTGCTCTTACAATGTTCGTGCTGCTAGAAAAACCCGAGGCGTGTTGTCGCCGCCATTCGTAGCCGCGGTGTTTGATTGCTCTGTTTGTAATCATTGGTCGAAATGGATTGCCTTTGTGTATACACACGCGTATGAATTGTGTTGTGCGTGTTTCGAGCGATAGGTGGGGCACTCGTTTTCAGCTGGTTCTCAGTTTGAACCAAACGGCGCTCTAATCAAGTGCTCGGTGAAAAGTGAAAACACCACATAGGCATATGATGCAATCGTTTTTTGGTCTCTTGAATCACAGCATTGTGCCAATTTTTATGTTGAGGAGAGAGAGGCTAAGCTTAAGCATTGAATCTTTGATGACATGGAATGCCTGATCGTTGTTCTTGCATAACCATTATAACCAGCCATTGTCTCACCTATACAAGGGAACAGAATGCACGACAAGACTCAAACCTCCAATCTCTTACTTAAAGATGAGAGTTGTGATCAGCCATTGTGCCACCTATACCAAGTGAGCAAAAGATGATGGTTTAGTCAATGGATTTTTTTTCGATAAACTTTTCTTGGTCATCAAAGAAATACGGGAAAAAGAAGGGTTACTAGCTCTTCATACAATGAAACAGAAAGAGTGTCAATCCTAGTTCTTTTGTGCCTTATAAACTTGGGTTGGGATATTTGGAAAAAGAATAATAATCAAAGCTCGTGCCAGAGAACACAAGGAGACTCTACGACGGTATAAGAGTAGAGAGAGAAGTTGGGCCCATTGTTTGAAATCGAGGCAGAAGCAGTGGATTTCGAATATTTCAATCTACGTGCTCTTTACTAGTATGTTGCGCTGTACGGCATCAGCTGCTACTGCTGGGATAAGATCCATGAAAAAACCATTCCTGATACAAATTCTGTGCTTTCTTAGTCTCTAATAAAAGCATTGCCTATTCACATTGATTTGCTTTGTTTTACAGGAGTTCCAAGTGAGTTGGTCGAAGATTCAAAATTTGTTCCATTGAATGCTGAAGATCCTAGATATGGCCCCCCTGTAAGTTCTGGTTAGTTTTCTGCACCACGGCGAGTTTTTTTTCACCACACATTCTTGCGCAGCATTCCTGATTTATAGGTAGCATTACACGAGCCAACTGAATTAGCTGTGCATAATTCCTTAGCACCTAACTATCTTAGCAGCAATTCATACAGCAAAACTGTAAATTCTACAATTGAATGCTCGGAATTACTGAATAATGCTGAGTTCTTACTTTGCAACTTGATGAAGTTGTCTACTTTTTGTTTTATGTTCATCTCCAGCAATGAGACTACCTTGATGTTTCAAGAAGTTTGAATTTTGCAGGCTTTGTTGCTAGTTGGCTTTGATGCGGAGGAGACGGGAAAGGTATGGATTGTGTTAAGTAGAGGAGGTTGTAACTCTTTTTTTGAAGTCCTTCGGTTTTAATATACATCTACTATGGTTAGTCTGTGTTCTGTGCATGCGAATTCCTTCAGAAGGTATGAGGGAATTTGCCTATTGTTAAAGTAACTTTTCTTTTGGTGTTCTGCAAATTACAGATCCAACAACTTCTGAAAGAGATGGATGGCGAATTTCTACAGGTATCGTGATCCACTGTTCTTTATCAAGTATGGTTTCAGGATAGCTCCAGGGTGGCAATTTCTTTGCTTGTGGTGCCCTGAATAATTGAAAAATAACCATCTTAGTTCAGTGTGCTAATTTGACCATTCTTCTTCTTTTCCCAAATTCATAGTAATTGAAATGGTGAGTAGTGACAGTTTGCGACTTTTCAGAGTGGGCATTTATTCCCTACCTTTTGTTCATGTATATTTGCCATGTAAAATAAAGGTACATTGTCTGCGACACTATTGTAAAAATGCGAAGACAGAAGGTGTGTTGTGAGTGTAGGGTCGGAATTTCATCTATGCTGGGACAATGTTTTCACAAATATTTGCTAATGTTGGATGATTTCATACTTTAAGCGTCTATTTTCTTTGCTTTTAACCAATTTTTCAGCTAAAGCAATCTGCTTTATCTATGATCTTTTCCTTATTTGAAGAGAGAGCTTGTTGAAAGAACATAATTTGCCATCTGCCAGCAAAGTAGGATCATGCCAACAGGTTTTATATGCCTTAACAGATCGATCCCTGCCCTTGGTCTTGCAGATTGTGTACTGCACTGAGAGTATGGTTAATTGTTCACTGTGGGAAGCGGTGCATACAAGACAGCCTGATTTGAAGGCAATCAAGGTTATTATAAAGAGTTCCGTACATATTACGGGTTCTTTTGATTAGTTTCATGACATTCTATATGGATCGAACCATTTTCCTTCATTGGCACCTTTCTCTTTCTTCATTAAAATTAATGCATCAAATTCCACGTCTGGTGCCTTTGAAGAAAGAAATAATTGCTAAGAAAATATCCACTATTTTGTTTGATGATCTGGTGATGAATATTGGAATTTCCTCATACTGTCATTTAACAGCTTCTCAGAACAGCGCCAAACCACCGTCATTCCTTGCAAAGGTTCTAAAAGAATTGAACTGTGTAGTCCTCTTGTATTGCTCAATGAGTCCAAAGGTTTCAAATTACCAACTTGCAACCCTCAGTAGGCTTGGCTGTAGAATCACAAGCAAGTTTAAACTTACTGTTCCACCTGTTATTTACACTGATGCATCATCACAATTTTTCAGATTGCAAAGAATGTGCCACGTATCTGCTTCTTGTCGGGTCTCAGCGGAGAGGAGATGATGATGTTCATCGATGCCTTTCCTGAAACGGGTATAGCTTCATTCTTCTTTATCTGGAGGCTATTTGTCCATTTAGTTAAAAAACCGTTTGCGTTGGAAATACTCGAACTTTTTGTCTGAGACTCTCCACTCATCCTAGATCAGCTAGGAAACTGTCTTTTAGAGACCGAGCCAGTTAACTTAAATTTGGTCACGCGAGTATAGGAATCTACACATTTTGTTTATCCTCATTCATGATATTTCATATTACCATATGCTGCACTGTGCTTTGTTCCTCGCAGGATTGGAACCAGCTGTATTCGCGGCTCTCGTTCCCAACGGCGCCGATAAACCAGTACAGGAGTTGATAGAAGAAATAATGGGAGATCATGAAATGCTTGTAAGTTGATGTATCATTCCATTGTCTTACGACATTCTTTAATTTTGAGTTTGTCCCTCAATTTAATGGAGGTACATTTGATTCCTTTGCAGACTGGAAGGCAGTAACACACGCCCTAAGCATGTAAGAATCACTTTGAAGGATAGTGACCGTCGTTAGCACATAGACGGACACCCTTTTTATTTTGCTCTGGCAAAGATATTATCACAATAACAGATCACTATTTCATTCCCATTCAAATTCCTCGACATAAAGTACCGTTACCGGCTTTCTGCATCCGCTCCATGGTTCAAAACTGAGCCCACCAAGCTGCGATATCAATACATAATCACTCAGCCTAAATGATAACATGGTTCTTTGTTTGAAGAATACCAGCCTTCGGCATCAAGAAAGCCCTTTATCGCGAGCAACGAGCTTTCGTTTAGAAGATAGGGTTTCAAGAGGATGTACAGCAGGAATTGCTTTTTTCACAAGTCATAAGAAGTCTAAAGCCAACATGTAGTCTGTCTCAAGTGCTTTTGACTTTGAAGATTTCAACACTTTTCTTGCCTCACATTATCTGGCAGATTGCTCTGTAATCACAATGTGTCTGAATTCAGATGGTTGAGAGCAACTCAACAAAAAATTTCTTCTAATTCTATAGAGTCATCTGCACGCTAAAGTTAACGATGAAAAACCACAAACGACAGCATACAAATGAAAAGGAACTGGGCTTTCCCCTTTTTCCACTTGAAAAGAACACAACTAATTTCATCTCCCAAATGTCCTGCACAAGCATCCATTCTCTAGCAAATCTCCCTTTTTCCACCTGGCCGCATCATCCAAAATCCAAGAATGATTTACCAGACTATTTTCAGGCAAGACCCCTGAAAATAAAAGGAAGCGAGATTTAAGAAGAAGCCTAACCATGCATAACCGTAGTCTGTGTGCAAGAATGCATGGAGGAGAAGATGGTTACTGTGATGATGAATATGGGCTGTTAGCAATGGACTCAGACCATACCACATATGAGCTTATCTTATTATACAACTTGGAAAGAATCACAAACAACAAGATGGATCCTTGCAGTGCTGTATGTATGCTTGTGAGACAGAATTAGAGATAATAATCCAGTAAAGCCACACAAAGGAGTTGAGAGAGAAAGCCACGTGAACGAGAACTTGCACAGCTCCTCTACAAGCTGCTGCGATTTTCACACTATCATATAGTACTTCCTTCTCCAGGCCGAACTCTCATAACTACATTTCTTTTTGGCCAAAACCTACCATACCAACATTGGCAGCCGACGAAATGCTTTGGGATTGCTGGATATTCATCCATTGTCTTGATTAACTGAATCCTTCACGATATCCTCTGGCTTGAATGTTAAAAAGGAAGGTTCTCATCTTCAATAGTGACTTGTCAAATGCCGAAGACTACAGCCCCGTTGCCATTAGATCACACTCCCACCATAAGAGCAAGATAAGAGAAAACCTAACACAAACTACAGTATGCATGGGGCAGAGCACCAAGTAGCTCGGTTTTTCTATGGACTATGTTATCTCTCTCGAGTTTGAAATGAAACCATCTGCAGTACATGCGGCATGGGAATCACCTAGTCATTAGTGAACATAACCGCAATTTCAATCCGCAAGGCGTAAGCTACCTCACACCGCTTTATCATCAGTAATTCCTCCATCTCAATGCACCAAGCATATACTATCTCTAGCTCCAACATCAGTCTACCAAATACCCAAGACGTTGTCCTGAGCCTGACTGACTATACCAAGAAAACCGCGGAAACAGAGGACTTCAACCCCCTAGTTCAATTCGAAAAACCAGATGCTTCTACTACTCAGCAGAATAAAAAAAGCACAAAGACATACCTTCAAGATAGAAGGATTAAGGAAGCACCTCCAAGAAGAAGGCCTTACTTCTCTGCGAAATCCAAGCAAAAGCCAAGGCCTCACTCTCTTCAAATTCAATCATCCTCCTCATCACTCTCATCACTGAAATAGCTCACCTTTTTCTCCCTCCTCTCCTTCACTCTTTCTCTCTCCTCTCTCTCTCTCGTCAGCAATCTCTCGTCCGCGCCGTCGTCCACCACCGAGGCCCAATTCTCCTCCTCGAATGCCTCCCCCTCATCATCTTCACCGCCGCCGCCGCCGCCGCCGCCGCCGGCGGTCCAATCCTCCCTCCCCCCGCCGCCTCTCCTCCCCTTCTTCGGGGCGGGCCTCTCTCTCGGCCCCAGGACATTCTTCGGGCACTCGTATGACAGGTGCCCGTCCCCTCCGCACTCGTAGCACCTGCTCTTGTCCTTATAAACCCTCTTCCTGATGAACTCCGTCGCCCGGCCGTTGTCGACCGCGATCGACGCTGCGACCTTGCGGCCGTTGAGGATCTTTCCGTGCATCTCGGCTGCCGCCCTCTGGGCGTCGGGCTGCGCGACGAACTGGACGAAGGCGACGCCGCGGCTGCGGCGGGTGGCGCGGTCCTTGAGCACGGTGACGCGGGCGATCTTACCGAAGGTGGAGAAGAGGGTGTGGAGGTCGGAGTTGGTGAGGGAGAAGTCGAGGTTGGAGACGTAGAGGGTCGACTTGGAGGGGACGAGGCCACCGGAGCCGCCGCCGGAATTTGTGGAATTTGGGTTCCCTCGGCCGTGAGCGGCGGTGAGGTTGGAGGTTGATGGCTGAGGAGGCGGAGGAGGAGCTGAGGCGTACCGATAGTAGAAGGTTTCGTCGGAGTCGGAGTCGGACTCGTTCCGCCTGCGCTTGCTCTTGGGCTTCCCCATCGTCGCTCCTGCTTCGCACTCCCCACGCTTTCTTCTCCGTCGCCTTCGCCGCCGGCTCGATATATATCGGCGGCGTCGCGCGGGCTGGGCTCTAGCTTCCGTGGGCCGAGCCCCATTTGTATGGGCCTCACTCCATGGGCTTTCATGACCGGCCCATGTAGTCGATGCGCTTTCGACAGGTCCCGCGGCTCCTCAGCGATCCTTGTCACACTGTGTTTGTATTTTGTTAGCTTCTCGGAGGTACCTGTCGTCGGTTGAGGAAAAGGGTGAAACCGAAGGAAAGACGCAGCATTGCTGAGCGAGCGATGGTCCTTGTTCTTGGATGTTATGTTCGTCGTCGTCGTCGCGAGTGTTCGTTCTGATTTCTTGCGAGGCGCCGGAGATCTTGAAAGGGCCCGTTCTTGCTACCGTTCTCTCGATCGGCGGCCCGGCGGCGAATCGATCGGGAGTGCTCGAAAGGCTGCTTCTTTGAGGTAAGGACGGAGATCCCAAAATCTTTCTTGTTTCATCTCGGGAAATTGGTCCTCGCTCAGCGTGTCCTGTTTTCTCCGATTGACTGTGCTTTCGAGTTTGGAGCCTTGGGCTTCTCAGAAAAACGAAGTTAGAGTATAGTACTGTGCGGCGTGATGTGTCTTCTGTGATTGAAGGAGTTCTTTAGGAGCTCAATCTTTCGAGATTTGTGATTGATGGGGTTGTTGATTCGATTCTCTGATCGTTTGGTGATTATTCGTGTCAGTGTGTAAATGCTGTTTGACCGTTTAGAGTTTACATGGTTAAACATAATCATCTATTATATGAATGGGCACCCCTGGGATTGTGAAGGTCTAACGTGTGCGGGCACGGTGGTGAATGGTTACTGGGGTTGCGAGAATAAGTTGCGAATGGCCACAAAATGTTCACTGTCGCTTGTCATTTAATAGAACAGCACAGGCATATGCATCCCACCTGCGTAAGGTTCTGCTTGACAGCCGGATAGAGGAAGAGGGAGGTGTGTAGAGTAGTCCACACCGGACATTTATATTATCGAATTTTGATGGCTTCAATCCTGGACTTCATTTAGAGCAGTATATTTAGTTATGGTGTTGGAGACATTTGTGGAAAGTGGAGGAATTGAAGATAATCTTGAGCAGTGTTACCGTCGTCACTCTCGTTCCTGCCCTGTGGGTTGTTTCTGTTTACTAGATCCCGGGGGCTGGACTCTGCCCAATGTTTGTGAGGTCTGCTTTGAGATAGGAACTGTCCATTTGGCTGTTCACAGTGCACATTTGAAGTAGTTCCAGTTGATGCAGAAAAGGGTGGGTTTTACCAATTGAATCTCTGCCACATCCTTGTTAACGTCCCTCCTTACCTCATAAGTTATTCTGCCCCTGTTGTGGCTTCTGCTTGTTGCCTATACCAGGCTCATCTTTTGTTCCTAAAAGCAACGAGTGCACCTGCATGTTTCAGTGGAACACAGAGAAAGCCTGGTTTAGCTCCACATAAGATAGGGGCAGGTCATTACCCTGTTGTAGTTTAAGGGGCTAGGACTCTATACGGTGTCCGCTTAGATACATCCTTTTTTCTGCTTGGAAAGCAACAGTATATATTGTTAAAAAAGTTGCAAGCAGAATATCGTTCTTGGTGCTAGATGTACGTATGTCTTTTACGAACTGTAAAAAGAAGTCATTCAGCTACTATTAGAAATTTCACAAGGCTGACGGAAGGTCATGATCGTGCTAGCTGCTATGGCGAAGTTAACGCACTATCTTTGTGCGATTGTCACAATAATCTCGATGGGAAGGAAAAAATAATGAAATTTGCTAAAGAGAGAATCACTTCCATGTATTTACTCAACATATATCCAACCAGAACGTCTTGCCATCTCATAACCATTCTAGGTTTTCCTCCACAGCTTGCCCTCGAGTCATTATTTTGGTTCTCAAGTGTACATATGTTGCTGGACTATGTTCCTAGTTGGCGACACTGATGTTACTTGTTAGTTGTGACCTTTGACCAATTGGGAGATGAAACTGGAGGACATACATTTTTAGGTCCTGAGTTACATCTTTTCTTTTTATCTTTTTTGGCTGAACCTGAACTGTAGATGCTGGGGATTAGGCACTATATCCTCAGAAGACATCCTTCTCTATACGCTGTTGATCCATTAGTTCTAAATGTATGGCCTTTGAAATTTTGGCTGACAATATCCTGTTAAAGTAACAATTTCATTGCAATCGGGTTCCAGGTTTTCCAAGTGCAAATGGTGAATCGACGTGGATTTTAAAGTTGCAATCCAAATGGCAAATAGGATCTGAAGGACCCTGAACAAATTAAATCTGAAAAAAGCACTGACTTATCAATTTGGGATTGGGATTCAGGTCTAACGCGGGTCCCAGTTGCCTTAAAATGAAGATTAGTTCTAATTCCTCGAAGAACTGATGTTCTTTTGTTTGGTTGTAAAAGTTCATGATAATTATTCTATGAGAGTAAATGCTTGCTCGTCTGCAACTGGCAGTTTTGCCATTTCTCAAGTCGTTTCTTTACTTTTTTCTTGAAAGTTTTTCCCTGTATAAGTCATTGACCAGACTAGTGATGATTTGTCATTCACCTTCAACAAGATGCATGGATTCTCCACTGTTGATGGCTTTGTGGAGATAACTGAAAGCTTGGCAGAGATGATCAAGTATGTGGCGAATGAACCTTCAGTGGGGCTATTTTACATTCTGCAGCACACTCAAAATTCAGTGCCCAATGTTATTAGCCTCAAGAATAATGTTGCAGGGAAATCACAAGCAACCAATCTGCATACTGAGGACTTAGAAGATTCTATTACAATGATGAGGTCAATGAAGGATTGTGGGTTCCCCATTGTTGATGACATGATTGGTGATATCAACAAATCTCTAGCAATTATGTCAGCAAAACAGCCTAAAAGAGGATTGATACACAACCAATCCTCAGGTTTTGAAATGCGAAGAATTGGCTCGTCAGGGCCAACCACTTGGGGACGATCTACCTTTTTTGACCCTCAAGATGGTGAAAGGAGTGGAAATTACTTTTCCAATGTTCTAAAGTCAGCGAAACAAAGGGCGAGCAATTTTAAGTGGTCTAACCTTGATTCCCAAGATCCTGTGCAGACGCAGGGTGAGAAACATTTGATATATACTGATGAACCATCATCAGTTGCAGAAACTAGCTCAAGCTCAACTCTGCCGGTGGTTGAGTCTGATGAACTGCCATTATCAAGTGAGGTTTCTGAAGAACTGCAAGAAGAGAAAGGAGGAGAAAGCCACACCACTCTCCCCTTGCCAAGCGATCATTTATTGCCGGTGTCAGAAGACTTTGAGAGTTTTAAAGCTAATAGAGAAGCAAAATTGGAGGAGTGGCTGGGAGAGACTGGTCACCGTAATAATTGCAATGGAGCGACTAATGTGGAACCAGTTTAGCTTGATCCGCCACTGTTTAAAATAACCACCCTTGTACCTTTTATCAATTGGGATGTAAATATCTGTCCAGATGATGATCACTATTGACTGATTGCTTACTACGAAAAAAAATTCATCACTGTGGTCTTTTCAGAGAGAGCGCAGCTAAAGTTACAGATGATTCAAGGCTCTCCTACGGAGAGGAAGATTACTTTCGGAAGGCAGCTTCAGAGAAATGCAGAAAGTACTTGCGTCAGCCTAGCAACTTGTCAGCAGCGACAGTCGCGCATGTATTCTGCATATGTTCTAGTTTCTTGGGTCCTAACATTACGTCTTATCGATTCCTAGATGTGGAACTGCATCAGGAGTCTCCCAAAGCTGAGCTTTTTCTTTTATCTTCTTGTGAAGTAGTTGTATATTGCTTGCTTGCTTATAACAGTTTCTCCTTTGTGAGAAACTTTTTTAATGAGTGAGGTGATGTATCTGTAGCTTGTTGTGGAATAAATGTCCGTGTACTTATACCGGTTTTATTCAATAAGAGTTATGAGGTGAATCTTTGAGACAAATAGTTGAAATTTTTCCAATGACGCAGTAAAAAACCGGTGTTGAGAGGGAGACCCCCTCATCCTGGGAGATTAACATAAAATTCAAGATGCAACCGTGGCAGGAAAAAAATGCCGTTTCAGTGCAACAAAATACAAACTTGGTACTGCAACTCCCCAATGATGCCGATGACAGGCCTTTCTTGAACCTTTCTTCGTTTGTGGCAGAAATAGGCAATAACATACTTCAGTACTAGTCTTTGGTGTCTATGCAGACTGTCAAAATCACACACCAACTGCGCCGCTTTATTTGGCTTACATGGGCCGGATCCATCACAACATTTTCATCTCTCTAGATCTTTACGATGATCTGTATTCTGAGGGTTAAGCATATCTTGAAAAGTGAAAAATCATATGTTCAAAGTGCGACCGAAAGAAAACCTTGCACCTCCGGGACCCAATTAAACCGGCCAGGTTTGCCTTCTAATTTTCATTTTGACTACAGGAAATTGTTCTGCCTCGCCCTCCAGCTTCATCTGGCTGAGAGATGGAAAGTTACCGGCGCTTGCTGTCTCCTCGAGTCGGTTACAGGGGGCCTCCTTTCACCAGTCTATTTGTGTAGATTCTGCTTCATGTACAAGCAGCGCTTTCCGACCAAAAAACAAAAAAAGAGTACAAGCAGCACTTCACCAAAAGCAAAGCACACGCGAACCCCCCGGAAAAGGTACAATTCAGCACCTAATAAAACCCAAGAACATTTCCCTTTGGTTTAACTTGGAATCACATTTCAAAGTCAACAGAAAGTCTTACGCAGAATTCCACGAAAAAACCCATGCGAATTCCATAACAATTTCCAAACTGGCATCTGCCTAGATTGAAATAAGTACCTGATGTATTTACATTTGTATCTGGAATTTCACAAGAGAAAAGGGAGTCTCCTTTCTGTTAAACCTAGAGGAATCTTTGAACCTTGGATTGTGTAGCTGAATTTCACCAATAAACACTTTGGAAGCATCAAAAGTTCTTTGATCACATGCCTTAAACTTTTTCCAAAAAATAGCATGATCGTGACGGTCTCAGCAAAAAAAAAAATGCAAGTCCTGCTTCCATGAGGTAGTAAAGGGTAATCTCATTCCATCAGATGATTGGCAGCAGTCAGTACGATTGGCAGCAATAAGAGATGCCACATTTGAATATTGCCAGTATGACAACGAAATACAGGCCTTCATGAGGACAGTTTCTTAGCATGGAGGTGGAGAGGAGGAAACTGGTTCACCAGCTCTTGCTTCAGAATGAGTTTTTTAACACTTTTTCATCTGCTAGTTCACAAAGCCTAGCCACAATCCATTTGGAGCTTTCATTAGCCATGTAAATGTTGGTGATCCATGATGATTAATCGACGATAACCAACATTACACAGCTCAGGGACACCAGCATTACAAGCAAGGCCATATAGATGCAAAGCACAACCTGCAGAGATATTTTGAGGAAATGAGGATCCAATCTTGCAATAGGAAAGAAGGCAAGACAAATAGGCTAAGTTGGAATCTGTCAAATTATCCAGCCACAAACTTTTCCCCACAGAGAGTCAACATTTGAATTTGTGACAAACAAAATTAGTATTTAAATGAACCTGACTACACTGAAAATGCTAAATTTATTAATACTAAAACTAGTTGATCCTACAGAGTAGAACCAAATGAAATCCCGACACTGTACAAAGGCATTTGCCATCTAGGTTTTCTCTATGTTTTCCATATAAATTCCAGACAGGCCCATTAACTTGACGATGTATCCACATTTGCAGAGTGGCTAAGACATTGTCTAGGTGCTTTCTCCTTTTGGCACTCAGTTCCTTATATGTCTTAAATGAAAAGACCGACAATATGCAGGCAATGAAACAAACTGTTGAGAGGCTGGTTCCTAAAACAACCAACATAATCGATTTTTGGCTATATTGGCGTAAGCACAGTTGAAGGTCGAGTGGAAGATCTTGCAGAAGAACAGCTACTAAGTTCAAGACCAAATCAAGGAGGCCATAAGATGGAATAAAAATTCACCAAATTTATCTGTTCTCAATATAGAAAGATGTAAATACCTGCCCAAAACATCACAAACTAACTGGTCATCGATGTATGTTATCTTCTTGACAGGAAGCTGCAGGTTAGCCCTTATGCTGGGGAAGATCATAGTCTGAACTGCAATTCAAAGTAAGTCAGTTTCTTTTGCATTTCCTTTCATAGAAAGGGAGAAGAGAGGCAAGGGCTCCACTATATTTGATTTGTGTCTCGAGAATTTACACTATTCAAATGGTTCAGTAGACACAATTATCTTTAAATACTTTCTGACTAAACGGTGCCTTCAACCTCTTGACAGGAAAAAAATGTGGTAGAGAAGAAGAAAGAGAGCAGTTTAACAAAGAAAAGCCAAGCTAAGCCAGGATTTCAAGTTCAGTTCTAAGCCAACAATCAATGACTGTCACTCAGAAGCCAACTAATTCTCGGTAAGTTGCAATATTCATATTACATCATGCAGGCAAGGAAGAGCCACCCACTCAAATTTACACAAAGGACCCGTTTGGTTTGGCATTTTGGACCGTGTGCTAATGCTCGATTAAGAGCATGAGTAACTATTGCAAAAACAGCAATTAAAATAGTGTGGCCGAGGATAACTAAGCAAATAAGAAACTCCACCAGATTGCCCAGAAAGTGGAGAAAGAAAAATCCTAGATAGAAATCACATTTAATTATGACTAATAAAGGAGAGTCTACATAAATCCGACAAGTCACTCCATAAACTCTGTTCATCAGCTATTTTACTAGAAAAAACTTATCATTGAAATAACAATATTTATGAAAGAGCCCACACAGCTATGGGACTTTCCAGGGAAAGTAAATCAGACTTTTAATTCCTGAAGCATTCGGATTGTTAAATAATGAAATCTGGAACAACATCGAATGGCCATAAGTGAAAATTGTTAGTGACTATCATTGCCAAAATGAATAATGAAAGCTAAGTTCCAAAACCATCTAAATGTGAACATATAAATGTGCGATCTCACCATTCACCTGTCTGCGAGGTGTACACTTTCTTCTAACTGCTTCGTTATGTCATCATGAACTTGCCCTACAAAGGAAAAAGAATGATATTCTTCAGATATTCAGTTACAATAATATAAAATATTTACATGTATGCTATATACAATGAATCTTTGGCTACAATGAAACAACCCACTTGTATTCATTGTTTTCAAACCCATAATGAACCAGTCAATTCAACCTGTCGAACCATGAACCGATCCAAAGTCATATCCCACTACACCATTGACCGTGTAAGGGCAAAAGCGTTTTGAAATGGTATTGACCCGGTTTAACTGGTCAAACTGAGGCAATTAGATTTTTTCCAGAGTTATCAAGCCAATAAAATATTTATTGCTCCCAGGCAGAAGCCTGCAATTACTAATATGAAAGTATATGTCTAGGCGTTATTTGCAACAAAAAGGGTTTTGACGGGTGCTAGGCACTCCTTTCATTAGCAAGACAAGCGTTGCAATCGCTAAAACATTAATGATATTTTACCAAAACTTGAACCATCAATTCAACCAGCTTGGCTGCTAGCCCATCTCTGGGCCAAAAAAAGAGCTGCTGATCGCGAGACATTAATTTTTAAAACAGTGGCTACTTAGTTGTATCAGTCACACATCCATTCCCACTAAAAGAGAAAAAAAAGAAATAATAAAGAGAAGGGAGCTAGTGCAACAAAACAACAAATCCCAACATCTATAGTGTGTAGAATGATAATTGACTCCTAGAGCATTAACTAAGCCTTCGAATCTATAACATGTAGTTGCTCAAAGAAATTTATCTATAACATGTAATAATAATTTCATTCCTACTTTAAGTACTGGTGCCACGGAAAGATATGCTATTATGCAATATGAGTGATACACGAGCAATGAAATCTCTCTTTTCCTATCTCTAATTCAATGAGACGAAACAAAATATCTTATTTTCTGTTAATTAATTATTGGAGTAAGTCTTGAACAAGCCCCCCGAGTCCCGGCTACAAGTTGCTATTTCCTTTTCTAACCGATTCTTGAAATGCCATATATATGCCTTCTTGACAATAATTGTTCCTCAATCTATAACCAAAATATGTTACACCAAGACAAACTATACAGCTAAAATCCTTTAATCTAATCATCCCACAAGACCATGAGCCAACTGGTAATGAATATTGACTAGGTAGAAGAGCCCCGCTATTCTGACAAAAAAGCTACAAAGAGCAATCGGCAAAATTGTGGAGTGAGAGATGACATCCAATTCTATGCATCGCTGTTTCCTAGATTTATCATAAAAAGACTAATTTACCCTTGAAACTTCCATAAAGGAAAGTTGAGAGTTGTTAGAGTAATTAAATATTAAACAACGCCTTCATCTAATAGCTTAAGTTTTTAGAACAATTGGCAATAATCCCACCAAAATCTCACATGGTATCAAAGTTGTTGTCCTAAGTTCAAATCTATCCAGGCCCCATTTGCCTCCCAATTATATATGTCCACGATTAGTACTAGGCAAAAGACCAAACTAAACATGAGAGGGAGTGTTAGAGTAATTAATTATTAAACTACGCCTTCATCTAATAGCTTAAGCTTTTAAAACAGTTAGCAATGGTCCCACCAAAATCTCACAAGAGTCACATTCTAGCTGGGGACTTGAACACAACTCAACCTTCATTCTTGATTCACGTTGTCTTTCATTCCTTTATCGTCTTATGTCAACTCAAATGTGTTCATTCCAATGATTTTGTTGTAACTTAGTATTAGAGTACTTGGCAATGTATTTTTTTTACTCGATTAGTTCACTATACTTTTAGTTTTCTTAATTCCACTAGTTCAATAATTTGATCTTTTCCTTTTTTAGTTCTGTATCGCTTGTTTGAATGTCTTAGCAAGATTGCCCTTCATCAACATCGTGACTTTTCTCTACTAGGAAAGAAATCACACGATGCATATTATAGATACAACTCTTGGCCAAATGAATCATGTTGCTTTGCCGATAAAAATGACTATAAGAGACACTTCCCCTTATTCGACCTCGCAAAGATAAGCAAAATGCATCAGGCAAGTTTGCTTTTAGGTTCTCAACAGAAAGGGGATATTGTTCTTCTAGGTACGACCAAAACATTAGGTCGATGAGGGTTTAAGATAGACAAAAACCCTACTCCCTTGTTTGGTTACCAAGAGAAAAACCATTGGAATGGGATCAAGGACTTTATTATCACTCCCCTGACATTTAGTGACAGAAAATGAAGAGGAAAGAAGATAATACCTGAATGAAACTTATCCCTTTATCATGACATCTGGGTGGTGGGATTATGAGAGGAATTACCAAGTGGAATTGATAAATACTAGAAAGGAAAATGACATTTCCCCATAATGGGCACACAGTCATTATCTAACCTCTCTCTCTCTCTCTCTCTCTCTCTCTCTCTCTCTCTCTCTCTCTCTCTCTCTCTCTCTCTCTCTCAAGTGCACACACACGATTCCATATTGCCAATTCCAATCTCATAGCATTCTGTTTATCCCATTCCCACCAACCAAAGAGGAATGGAATGGAGAAATTGTCAATGTATAACAACCAAAGTAAAGACATATATCCTTTCAATCTCAGCATTTCATGAAAACAAAGGTTGGTGAATCGACAAGCTGATACAGAAATAGACAAGTGCTAATAAACTTCATGTATAGTGCACCCATCAATTCGGTAAATAGCTGAAATCAGGAACTGAAAACAGAAGAGTACTAAACAATTCTTGTTGCATACATGTGCAAGAAGTTTAACCCACTTATTTTCTGAGGTAGGAATGAGGTTTAGTCAAATGGTGAATGTGCCGAATGAAATAATTGAAAAGTATGTTAAATGGACAAATAGAAAATCTATTTTCAAGCCACAGATTGTTTTGCTCGCGAAGGTCTATGTCTACCTGTCTCAGATGGGCCAAGAGTGGCTTGATTTGTGCTCTTAACATCATGTGTCACCTTACTGCTTTCAGCATTCAAACCAGGAAGAGCTCCCAGACCTCCACTTTTGCCCACTATTTTAGCTTTTCTGAGGTATTTTGAACAGAAAGATTGGAATTACTAGACAGATTTAGCTATATCTAGCAACAAAAAAGCAATTGGAACTTATGCTAGGAAAAAGTGTTGTACCTGACAACTTTTTGCTTCGGAGCACCTCTTTTATTTAGCAATGTACCTTCCAACAATCAAAATAGGTTTCACCACCAGATTTTTATACAAAAATCACTAATCTTTTGATAACGGTCCAATTCCTCACCTGATTTAGTAGCCAAGGAAACTGAAGCAGGTTTGCGCTTGCCCCTTTCAGCTTTAATGGAAGCAATCACAGAATCAGCAGCAGGTCCTAAACCTTTCCTCCCTACCAATTTTATCCCAAGCTTTTCTGAAAGATGATAAAACCTCATCTCATCACCTCCTCTCACTTCTCTCAGCTCAAGAGCCTGTTGCTTTGACAACAAGGTGTAAATGTGAAGTTGTTGTTGCTGATTAAAATGTGACTGAAGCTGTTGAAATAGTAGTTTATTGGTATGCTGGTCTGACTTCAGACCATCATGAGCTTTTTTACGAGGCTCACTAAAAGTCACTCTCAAAATTGCACCAGCACTAGGGTCAGAGTTCTTCTCATAAATGACAGCAAAGCTCCCAAATTCCAAATCAGGTTCCCTGAATAAGTCAGCTAGAATGGAAGCACAGGAATGGGCATTCTTCGATGGAGTCTGGTCAATCTTTTTCTTTGAAGCACGAGCATTAGCATGATGAACCATATTAGCAGCTTCTCTCAGCCCAGTCAGAAAGGCCCCATGCATAGTTGCAGGATACCTTCTGGTAGTTGCCTCCCCAGCAAAGAAGAGCCTTCCATCTCCCACACTTTCAGCTAAAATATCATAGTCATCTCCGGAGGCACCTACCGCCACATTAGAGTATGAACCAAGGCTAAAAGGATCACCACCCCACCTGGTGCAGACAGTTTGGATAGGATCTGGTACCTTAATCCCCTGCGGTTCATAGATACCTGCACTCCCAGATATTAACAATAAGTGAACAGTTACAGATAATTTCTACACAACAATTCAACTTCATTGCATGAACAGCCCAAGAAACCAGCCATAGTACTCTAACTGCTCTCCCCATACCAAGACTTTGTCTTTGATCTAAAAACTCCAAAAGACTAAGAAAAACAGGATCAAGGCAGAAGAAAAGCTACAAATGGTGGTCACTGGACGTTATTAATGATTTGCTTTCTTAGTTTACATGGATGGGGGTAAGAGCAGCAGATACTTCACTCAAACTAAGATATCATGCCAATATTAGGAATAATATTTTGCAGGGACACAAACTACAACAACAAATGGGCTAAACTTGCAAGTGCCATAAAATAAAAGAGAATCAACCAACCAACATTATTTAACTATCATATCAACCACCATAATGTGAAAGGAACCTAGTGGTGTGAATATATTCATAGATTAGATTCAACCTCAATACACTCATTATCTATTCCAAGTGACCAACAACAAACTTGCAAGTGCTTCCTGAAGATACTAAACAAATGATAGGTCAGCAAGTAATGAGTAGCTGAATTATGCTCTTTAAGCCATGTCATAAATTTCTTACACTTCAAAACAGACTACAGGCTAAATAAGAAGTTCTCTGAGTTATATTAGAATCTAAAACTACTTAATATGTCAACATCAAATCTGAGCCATAATTTATCCAATTTGCATGCTATGATATCCATCATTTTAGGCAGCATGCTATTTAAATGTGGCCATAATGCATATAGTAACCTCTGACATCCAATATAGTCCATCAACTACATAATATGTCAAGTCCAAATACTACAATAGTGTTTGCACATAGCACACCATAATTTCTACGTATCTTTTTTTAACAAGTAATACATCTTCTGCAGCTATTTTGGTCCAACGATACATTTACTAGTCACCTAAAAAATGCCCATGCACCTTCTTTGTCCAATCATGCAATTATGCATTCTCTTCTGTGCATATGTGATATATTGGGTAATCATCACAGTGGTCCTAAAAAATCAGACAAGAGAAAATCAGGTAAACTCAGGACTAGTACGGTCCATAAATTTAAAAAGAAAAATAAAAAGAACAGAATCTAAGTCGCAACATAGATTCAAATGATACAGTCAGATTGCTCGACATAGTAAGGACAATCATATATTTTGGGTAGAGAACATATCTATAACTGAAATATTCTGACAACAACTACACTAAAAGTCCATGATATTGGTTTTCGCAATTATGAAGGATCAATTAAATGTTCCACTTTTTCCACTCTTTTTTTAAACCAAGTCGCTGCACTCATTAACTGGCCATTAATAAATTTATCAGACTCTTGTAAATAAAGCACAATAGTTTATTTTCATTAAAGGCTGTTACCCTTAAGAATTTGAAGAACCCACGTCACTGCATCAGTAGGGGGCATGCTCTCAAACTTGTGTGCAGCTTCCCCAGCTACTAATGCAATCAAGAGAGGACCACCTGCAACTGTTGCGTAGCTATAAAACAAAAAGAACTCCCCACGGCGGCTTGGATCATCTTTTAAGTGTCCAAAGGTGTCAAGATCTGTGCCCCAAAACACATGAGGAAAAAGCATTGCAACCTTATTTAGCAGCCCAAATCCCAGCCTCTTTATCCCATCAAGCTTTCTCTGAGGCAACTCAGGAATAAACTTGATAGACCCACTTTTCAAAACACCAAGAGGAACGGTACAAAGTGCCATATCACCCTCAAAAACCTGGCTACCTGCCATGACTTGCACACCATCATTGCCATATCTGATAGTATGCACAGTTCTCTCATACAAAATTGGTACATTCTCAGCCAAAGCCTGAACCAGCCTTCCATTCCCTCCATGCAAAAAACAGTGATCACCTCCCATATCATAAGGATCATCCTGGTCCCAAAATGCAAGGGAAAGCTTTGAGAGCAAACCTGCATTAGCATATTCCAAATTGGCAAGATGCCAATTGAACAAATTCATTTCCTCAGCATTTACAGCATCCCCATAAACCGGCCTAAACGTTTCCAGGGCAGATCCAAGCGAAACATCCATGGACACCTCTCCCATCGACTGCCTAAGCCTGCTAGCCTTATCCAAGAGACGATTAAAAGCAGTCTCAACCTTCATGTCAATGTCAGGGTCAACCGGCTTCCCATCCACCCTATAAAGAGGGCACTTATCCCTCACCTTGTGAAGAGGATACCCTATCTGCCGAGCAACAATCCCGAGGGGGTTCCCCAATGTCCCAGTCAATACACTTCCCCCTAAATCGGCAGCAGCGGATAATTTGTTTCCCCCTTCCATCTTCTTTGTATAAACCCTCCCACCTGCTCTCTTCCTACCCTCCAAAACGGTCACCTTAAAACCTAACCGCATTAAATGCCGTGCTGCAGCCAATCCTGCAAGCCCAGCGCCGACAATAACCACACTATGCCTGCTCGGCTCTGCTGGAATCTTCTCTTTAATTGCAGGCGCAACCCCAAAATTAACATACCCATGAGAAACTAAGTAATCATAAGCAGAGTCCAGTAGAGAAGTGCACTGTTTAGGAATCACATCCAGAAACATCTCCTTGGTAACCCAATTGGACACATTCTCACGCCATTTCGCAATGATGTGGTTCCTAATCAAAATATAGTTAACCTGTTCGATCCCACCGATCACCGGCACAACGCCGTAATCGATCTCTTCGTCGGTGAGCGAGTCGGCTGGGAACCCGGCCGTGAGCGCAATCAAGGCCTCACCCGTGGACTCTCTATTGATCACGATGATCTCATCAGAAGCGTCGGGGACAGAGCTAGGGTTTCCCGGTGCAGGCTTACTCGAAGCAGCAGCAGCAGCCGGCAGAGCGGACGAAGAGGCCGCCGATGCCGACGCGGACGCGGAGCCAGGATTACCGGACAACAGCGGCAAGGGAGGGAGCTGGAAGGGGGCGACGTTCCGCTGCGACCGGCCTCGCCGACGCTTCTTGGGGATGGTGAAGGAGAGGAGGTGGTTGTAGGCGGAGCCGGAGGCCGAGGCCGAGCTAGGGTTCTGAGGGGACGGAGGGACGGCGGGCAGGGGAGGGACGGGGGTGGGGGTGGGGTTTGGGAGGGGCTCGAAGGGGTAGAACTCGAGGGGAGGGAATTCAGCGAACGGGTCAGGCGAATCGCTCCGAGGATCCATCTTCGCCGCTCTGTCTCGCTGTGATTCGATCGATCGAGAGAGAGAGAGAGAAGAGAGTAGGGTTTTGGAAGAAGAAATGAGAGAGACGAGTTGAGTGAGGAGGGAGCGAAGAAGAAGGTGGGTCTCCTTTCTCTGTGTTTGGTCGGTCGCTGAGAGAAAAACATTCGAACGGTTTTTAGTCGTTATGTCCGTTAGAATCCCAGTTCGAGTGGGCGCTCATGGAGCTGACAACTGACAAGACAAGACAACCTCGGGATTCAAGGCCGTCGCGGTCGAAGCGCAAGTCATGCACGAGACGCACGTGCCCCCCGAGCGAGGTGATGCGATCGGCTCATTTCTTCTTCTTTCCCTCTTTTTCGGAAAATATTCAGTTGAAGGTGCTTTAGTGAAACCAAATCGGGTGTCAGACCAGATTTCGAGTGAAGTTAAGCCCAATTAAATGTTTTTTAATAGGCTTTAATTTGCGTTTTCAGTCGACAAGATGCAGTATCTGAATTTCTTGTGTTGCAATCTCGAATCTGTATTTATCATTTAAATTACTCGGACGGTTAGAGTGATATGCAAATCACAATTGTTAAGACTTTAACCGCATTCGGTTGGATCCAAGTTTGTGTTTTGTTATCTTTTTCTCAAGTTCAATTGGATTAAAGTGCACACGGATCAACTGCAAGATCAAACGTAAGATTTGTGAAATTTGCACTATTATTCTTTTTCACTACTTTTGCCAGTCAATGGGTGGAACATTACGTTCCCTTCCAATGTAAGAGTCGCGAAATATGCACTTTTGTTAGATGTCTCTTTATATTCTTGGCATCAAATCAATGTCTACATTTGTTCCATAGTTTTAAAGTTGTTTTCTTTTGTGAGTAAATACTTTTCCTTTGCCACCGACCCATTACAGAGACTGGTAGCAATTCTTCATCTTCTGCAGAGCTCAATATGTGCACCAGATGAAACTCGCTTATCCAGATTCAAGATTATCAATCTCACTTACCCTGGAAAAAAGAAAGTACTTCCTTACACTGTGTTGCGCATAAAAGGAGAACAGAATGAAAAGCTTTACCATGGCAGAATGAGATTTTTATATTTGATAAGCCAAGAACATCCACGTCAAATATGGCACTACACACGAGCAGCAGCAGTTAGAAAGCCCATTTAGGTAAAAATGCACGACCGAAGGGTATCCTAGCTTGGCACATCACTCAATATTGCACAAGCTCGGCCCAATTAGCAAGCGAGGCCGGTGCATTACCTGTTTGTAGAAGACATTGGACGCAATAGGCTCGACCAGACCAAGACATGACACAGGCTCATGCACAAAGGTTGGCAAAAGAAGAGGAGAAGATAGTAGAATTAAAAACCAAGGAATCAACCGGAAATCACAAATCAAAATACTAGCAAAACATCAAAAGGGAATATGGGCAAGTGGATAAAGAAGCCCTACAAAATCAATGTACACTCTAGCACGAGAAAATTATTTTCATAGACAGGTGTTAAGATATGATCTCGTGTCCAATTCAAGTCTATGATTGTATTAATAGATTTCGATTGCATTATGTGCAGATCTTAGCAGAGCCTGTTTTCACGAAAAAATGGACAGAAAATTCAATTTCTAAAGTCCTCCAAACGAAGCTAAAACTTCTTGCAATAAAAATTAATGACCATGAGGTTCCTATTCTCCTCAATATATACTCAGCCAGCAATGCTGCAACAGAGATGACTCTACCAGCTCTTACAATTTTCCACCTCTGGTATGAATGTCGAACAACTGTAACTGCCTCTTGTGGTTTAATCTTCGAGCAATAAGTATGTAGTTCAATCAGCAGCTCAAAGGGCGGGAAGCAAATGCTCAAACTCTCCGACAATGAATATCTTTTCCCATTTGTCTTGAGTGCTCTTGCAGGAAATACTTCAGAGAAACTCAGTCCAGCATGAGCAGTGATTTCTCAGCTCTTCCAACCCAGTGCCTGAAGGTCAACTGGTTTCAATTCAACATGTTTCCCGAGCCTGGAATGATAACAAATCAGACAAAAAGCTATAATAAATTTCACTACCTGGAAGGTAGTTAAACGAAATGATAACATAACTTCATTTCCCAGTAGAATGTGCTATAACATAAATTAGAGCTATCAGCAATGACTGGTATGAAATTATCATCTCATGCAAAACATGCATTCATAATTGTGCTTGCGCATGAAATGCATTAAGAATGAAACAGTGTACACTGGACACAGAGATGACAAAGGGGTAGAGTTAAGAGGAGTTACCCAAGATCGGCTGGAAGTCTGAAACCCCCAATTCGGACTCGCTTTAATGAATAAATCTGGAAAAGCAAACGAGAGGTAAGTTCTTCTCCATGAAAATATGTTAGCATCTGCAGAGAAATTATTATATGTTCTATAGATCAAGTGGATCAAGATCATTCGAACCATTAATCATGTGGGTCCCACCGGCAGGCCCACATGATCAACAGTCTAGATGGGCTTGGTCTGCAGACCATGCCATATTTTTCCGCATCTGCAAAAATGAGTTTGTTCCCCCATCGACCAATCTAACCTGAAGTCCAGCATTTTTCATAAGCTCTCTGACTTCGTGGTTCCTCCCTTCATGGACCTGGAGATGCCCAATCAGATAAATAATGTTATATGACATGAAAGCTACTCCAAGGCAATGAAAAGAAGATGAATTATAGAGACAAAAGACGATTTATATTGTTCGAGTTTTCTCATTTTGTGTTTGGAACCGAACGACGTGTTTTTTGTCACAATGCTTTTTAAAGAGACAAAGGTACCACAATCTGAAAACGATGTCTTGAATTATCTGGCTGCCTTGGCAATAACTCCACAGAGTCCGGGATGCAGTGAGTTCCATCGACAACTGTTCCCTGACTGAGGGCTATCAAATGTCGCTTGTGCACCTCACCATCTACAGCTGCAATGTATCTGCAATTCAGAAACAAAACCAAGGTCAACTCTCAAGTATGGTGAAATGGAGAAGTAACAACTTAAACTATTGTAATTCTCACCCATATGATATATATCATTTAAAAAAACAAGCATATGGAAGTGAAAGTCCGCAGATTTGGAATGAGAACCCCAAAGATTGAGAATTATATCCATAGCATCACGCAATTTTCTTCTTTTCATAGTTTTAGAAGCCACATTGAAGAAGGAATCATGTAAAACACTTACTCCTTAGATAAATTTGCAGAAGGATGTGAAATTTTTTGAGAAAAATCTCCTGCAGAACATAGCACAAGGAAAAGTTTAACATAATCCATGGCATCTTAAACTCAAAGAAGCTTCATGTTCACATAAGAAAAATCTGTTGCAGCGTCTCCTTAACTATCATACCATCATTAGTCACAATGATCAAGCCAGATGTGGCAACATCAAGTCGGCCAACAGTAAATAGTCGGGGTTTGGGTAGTCCAGGATTTCTCTTGCCCTAAAATGAAACATCATTTTTTCCTTAGCTTGCAAAAATGAACAGACGTGCTATAAGTCACAGATTTTATAAGAACTCGAAGCTCCCAATAAAGAAGCCTCTGCAGATACATAACATGTCTAGGAAAATCCTTCAAGTTGCACAGAACAAGACAGGGCCCTTCCATTGACATATGGACTGAGCTATGAGTATTTTCTTTTAGGCAGATATGTAGGGAAGATAGAGTACATAAATGATTAATCAGTAGAGAATGGCACTCTGTCAGTCAAGTATGGATATATGGTACGTACCAAGATCTTCAGATAGTCGTCAAACAGCTCCAAGACAGATTTAGACTCTTTCTCCCCAGCAGAGCAAATGTACCTGTCAGTATTTTCAGCATTAGCTTATACCAAAAGAAAGGAGAAAAATAACCTAATAAAATGTTCCAGAATAAGCTATGGTGTTCAGCGTTAGCTGCAAACCCTTTTGGCTTGTTCAGAGCAAGGTAGACCTTTGGTGGCAACTTTTTGGGCAGGCGGTTCCCATTGACATAAATGACATCCTTCATAGGATCAACTCGAGTCTGCGTCAGTTAAATTATTTCAACAGCAGAAATAAACAAATTGTTGAAGATGAAGTTATCTCAATAGCCAAGTTTTGATTTTGATTGTGATAACTTTTGTCCTCATTCTGCAAAACCACATTAACAACATGTCATCACAGGAAGCTTCAAGCACTTCTCTTCAATTTCTTGTTTCTCCACTCTTGGAAGAACTATGAGGACCCAGAAAACTAACACCCATTTTGTTCTTCCTTTTCCCCTTCTTGTTGGTGGGGAGAGCATGAAAAAATTTCTCACGAACTATAACGCTGGTTGTTAAGTTCAGTCGCAGTTGCTAAGAGTGTTCTCTCAACACCAACTTATGCACAAATGACAAAATTCTAGAAACAACAAGAAGGCAATTCTTTTTAAAAGGAAAGAGGACCGTGGTAAACAAACACCAACATTGAAGCTGACCTGAGGGGTCTTACACACAGAGCCATTAACAGTGACCTTGCCTTCGAAAATGAGCTCCTCACTGCTCCGTCTCGATGCCACTGTCGACAACAACAGCGCATAAATTCCAAAATGATCAAGACATCTCAGCGTCTTTCCAATAGAAGGCACAATCCATTTCATAAAGAATCTACAAAGGAAAAAAAAATGAAAAAAAAAAATCTCCACGAAGACAATTGTCAACCAAGAGCTTTCACACGCATATTCGCAAACCCATTAGTGACACTTGAGCCAAAGCAGTGTACGCCTGAGCTAAGAAAACCAGAAATTTGTTTGAATTACCCCCGGCAGCAGCGAGAACCTTGCTGAGGCGCTGCGGGGGATCCCTGAAATTATCGTTGTAGAACAGGCGCGCCGCCTTGGAGTACTTGGGCTCCCCGCCGGCCGCCGCCGCCTTGGGCTTATCCTTCTTCTTCGCCCTCTTCTCCCCGGTGTCGGCGTGGGCGAGAGCGTGCATGAGGCGCGCGGGAGGGTGGGACTGGAGCTTGAGCTGGCCGTCCTCGCCGCGGACTATCCAGGGGATGAAGAGCTGCTGGCCCGCGCCGGAGATAAAGCTGCAGTCGCCGGAGCCGGAGTCGGGCCCGGGCTTCGGCTTGGGCTTGGGGGGAGCGAAGGAGATATCGAACTGTAACGGAAGTGAAGAGGGAGAGGGAGAGGAAGAGCAAGCGATGCGAGGCGCGAGGGAGAGGGAACGGGCAGGGCGTCTGGGGAAGTGGAAGGACTTGGAGAGGGACGACCACGAAAGGGTCGCGGCCATTGTCGTCGGTGGTTGGGTTGCGCCGGTGCTCGATCGACCGCCGGAGGAGGCGGAGGCAGAGGCGGAGGGTCCGGGGTGGTGGTGGCTTATCGGCAATCTAATGCATTCGACATCGAGAGCATTTCCGTTTGGATTTCGTCACCGAATCGCTCCACTAATCATATTACAAGTTACATATAAGTATTCTTCCATATCTCCTTTTCTCTTTTTGTCTTGTTCTAGACATCGTAAATTTTTTCTTTTTTTTTTATTGCTCGATTAGACATCGTAAATTTTTTCTTTTTTTTTTATTGCTCGATTAGACATCGTAAATTGAACCTAGTTTTTTGTAGTAAAAATTGATCCCGCCATTTTTGCAAATTAAATTTATTTTTCAATGTTTCCGAAGGGCACTAAATTACTTAGTGAATCTTGAAGCTGACTTGGGTAAAGATTATTTATTAGAATAATTACACAAATAGATCATAAACTTTAATTCAATGGGTAATATCATTTTTAAACTTTCAATCTATTTAATATGTTCTCTGAACTTTTGGTATATATTCAATTTTGCTTCATGACTAAATTGAATCCAGGAATTTTATAATTCAAAGACCAGATTGAACATTTACAAAAAAATCAGAAATCACATCAAATAAATTAAAAATTTATAGATGACGTTTCTCGTTGGAATAAAATTAACTGGATAGATTCAATCAGCAAAACATGAAAATGTTAAGTTCGACCAAGAAAAAAGAAATATTTAGGATTAAATTAGCACAGCTAAAAAGTTTATAACTGAATTGGCATAAATGCAATAAGTTTATGACTTTTTTTATACTTTTCTCATAAAGGGTAGTAGCAATTTTTCCAATACTTTGATGATTTTATTAGAGGTGAGCATGATTTTAGAGTATAACCTAGAATCGGAGAATCAGGAATCAGTCTAGTTCCAGGTTCAAAAAATTAGGGAATTGGTTCTTACAGGCAGGTTCCAAGTTTTGAGTGGAATAATTTTTTGTGTTTTCTTGTTTTATGTCTTTAGGTAATCCTACGATAGCACATGGCGTCCGATAAAAAGTGTGTACTATAAAAGCACTATTTTAAGCTTCTATTTCCAGCGATATTCATGATTAAGAATTCTAATCATATTTTCCGCCTGTCTAAATATAAGTTGTAATCAACAAATTATAATAGGTTATTTAGAGGTGATGATTCACTACAATCGTGCAATCGTTCAATTAAGAATACATATAGAACTTAGATAGACCTGAAACTATAATAGGGTAAGTTTCAAGGTATACATGATATGCTCCAAGTTTCAAAAAATGATAAACTTGTTCTGACAGGTAGATTTTAGGTTTCGGGCGAAACCTGTAAGGAATTTGAAACAGTTCATCCTTAAATTTTATATCTGTAACTTTCATTTCCTTTTCACTATTAATCATCAAATCGTATCGGTAAATCCCAAATTTGTATAATATAACATACAAAACGCAAGGAGGAAAGTCAGAAATTGTGAAATGCCAGCAAATTGCAGATAAAAAAGGGGAAAAATACAAAAAAAGTCATAAACCTTTCAATTTGACCAATTTAATTTTAAACATTTTCACATTCAGTCTATTTAGTCAATTTAGGACGAAAATCACTGACGTGAACGTCGACAATCTTACATGGCACCGCCGGCGCTGACGTAGACAAATTTTATAATTTTTTAATAATTTTAAAATTTTTTTATAGATTTTTTTCTCTTTGTTTTTTCCTTACTAGAACTGGTCGGTCGACGACCTCGCCAGCCGACCATCACTAGCCACAGGCTGGTCTGGGCGAGGGCCCCCGCGCCCTCGCCGGCCAACCAGTTCTGTGAAGAGAAAAAAAAAGGAAAAAAAAGACAAAAAAAAGAAAAAAACATTAAAAAAATCTGAAAAATTATAAAATTTGTCCAATTAGCGCTAACAGTGCCACGTAGGACCACCAGCGTCCGAGTCAGCAATTTCTGGCCTAAATTGGCTAGATGGACTAAATTGATACCAATATGAAAAGGTTTATGATTAAATTGATCCAATTAAAAGGTTTATAACTAAATTGATACCAATGCAATAGGTTTAGGATTTTTTTTTGTACTTTTCCCGATAAAAAAGATATTACTATACTGGCAAAAAATCTCTTAGGCCAAGACTGTTCGAGCCCAGGGCGGCTTTGACCTCACTATAGCGAAGCCCCGGTTTATTAACAGCAAAAGAATCAGTATAGTATAAAATTCTGATGCATGGAGGACCTGATTACAAAGAAATAAACAAATCACAAAAGAAAAAATATAAATATATCCTTCTCGATTTGTCAAGAACCGTTATTAAGTCAAACCCACGTTATCCCCAGTCAGTCACGATCCTGAAACAATAGGGGCAAATTCTTTCAATTTATCAGCCTAGATCTAACCACGTAAACCGTTAAGAACTTCAAAACACTGAAAGCAACAAAAGCAAAGAAATGCACCTGTCACTTGTGTTTCCCGTCGTGAAATTGCGCATTTCTTGATGACTTGAAAGTTTCCAAAAATTCTTTTGCCTTCTGTAGCTCTTGCTTCTTCCTCGACCTGTCCCATTGGTGCTCCGTCGCGAGTATCTCGATGACTCGAGGCAGTGCCCGGCCGGCTGCATCAGTGTCGAGGAAAGCGAGTCTTGATCTCCTGGCGATGAAATCGACAGCAGATTCACAGTACTCGTACCGAGCACAGTACGCGACTTCAGCCTCTAAAAAAGGATATCCATGTGCTAGCCTCTTACCCAAACCTTCATCCTAAAAGCAGACGAAAGAGAATAATGTGAGAACGATCAACATACTTGAAGGTCAATCACCTGATATAATGAACTAGTTGAAGATTTCAAGTGTTGAGATCGACAATCAGTACAGAAAATATCAAAATTGGCTATGCTCGATAACATTTTTGCAAAGGCTACGAAAAAAGAGGCAAAGATAAAACTGCAAAAGAATTTAATTCCCACAAACTTTGGTTGCAAAAATCATGAGTGTCAAATGCTGTACATATGTTCTTCAATACGATGAAGCTAACTAAACAGCACACCTGCAAGAAACCAAAACCAAACAACTGTAATCTAACATAAGACTGAAAAGTATTCAAATTTTTTCAGCCTAAAGCCATAATCAGCACTGCAAAGCCCTTGATGTGGCAGGTATCGAATCACAGTCACACAATCAACCAACTAGCTTTGGGGTTGTTCCTAGCATCTTTAATGGTGATCATCAGGATTTGCCACTACCGAACAATATTACCAGTGGAACCTCCATGTCTTAGTATGTTTGCTAGAATTATTGCTCAAAACAAGATCAAGGATTTATTATTCGGACTTCCTTATGATATTGCCAGAAAATATTGATAGACTTTGCATTATCATCCTTCAAACATTGTTGTAGACACTAAAAACCACATAAATTCAAGCAGCAGTGTATACTTCTTTTCTTCTGGGCAATTTTCTTAACCAACTAAAAGGCTGTTAGTCCTAACTATGTTAATAAAACTTCTAGAGGTCACAGATGATGGAGGTTCCAGCATGTACAAGGATTTAAGTCTTCTGGTAAAAATAGGTAGACATAATTCTAAACCAAATCTTGGCAAGAAGTTAAACCTGAGCTATAGTTGCCACTCTTTCAGCAAAAGTTCCATATGCATGAGACAAATGCTTGGCTGCAGTAGTGTCCATCACCCCAGGAACAACTTTTCCAACAGATGTCCTTTTCATTCGTACATATTGCTGAGCAAGCATTGTAAAAGATGCAGGATCCCATCCCTCTCCCCCAACCAGTCGGAGGTAAGTAGTAAGACATTCATTAGCTGGCTTTAGCCGTCCAGACTGGATAGCTGCATTAACTGCATCTTCTGCCATGCTGAAACTCGTTACATCAATATAAATACTAGTTGATGAGATATGGAAACAACGATTGCTCCACAACAGCATCAACAAAATACATTAGCTGAATCTAGTAAATGACTTTGCCATTAGTTGGTAAAACCACAAAAAAGAACCATGCAACTAGAAAGATACCTCCGATATGTAGTCCACTTTCCACCTGTGATGGTGACTAAACCAGGGTGATCTTCACACACAACATGATCTCTAGATATACTCTCAGTGTTTTTGGCTGAGGGATCCATTGCCAATGGACGAATACCACTCCATGCAGAGAGAACATCCGTGCGTCTTACCTAAATTAGGCAAAAATCCTTCAAATCCCAGAAACAAGTATGATAAACGGAAAAGAACTGAAGTGCTTAAAAAATCAATAGTATCCTCATGTTTTCTAAGATCAATCAATAAAATTCTCAACGACAAGTAGTGATTACTATGCCTAGATATTCGCTCAGCTTTTGACACATCTATTATTAGTTCAATCAAAGCTACCATGCATTGCCAACCCAAATTATGAAAGTTTAGACAACATAACCACTTAATGTAAATCATGTACTTCTGTACAAACAAAAAGATTTCGATAAAATTCCAGTACAGCATATAATCTTCAGCTCCTAAAACTGAAATCAGATCTCACGCAAATGAAAGTTATGGTTCCACTTTCTGCAGGGGAAAAGCTGATGAAATGATGTCCAAGAAAAAGCTCCAATTCATAATATTATTGACATATGTCAACCAATATAAGTAAAGGATCAATTAAACAAACTTAATTCCCAGGAAATTCACAAATTGCATTAAGATGCAGAAACTGAAACAGCTAATATAACCCAACCTTGACATTGAGGTAATCACAGATGGCATCGAGTATAAACTGAATCTCATCTTCATGAGGTTCAGGTAGCATTGTGATTGCAGTGTTAGAGTCTGTAGTGCCTGCGACAGTTCTCCCCAACCACGGAAGCATGAAAATAACTCTTCCATCTTTAGTTTTAGGAACAATCAAGCCCATGCCTTCTGGAGAGTAGTAGTCAGGGAGGACAATGTGTACACCACTGCTAGGACAGATCATTGGCTGTGCATCTACTTTAGCCATCTTCCTTACAGCGTCACAAAATGGACCAGCAGCATTGACAACAACTTTTGCATATGTGTCAAACTCTTGACCTAAGTACAGAGGTCAGCAAGTCATTACATTGAAAAAGACTAGAACTATGAGGGAAAATCAATATATCACTGAAGGAAGAATTACTAAAGAACAAGATTGATTAAAAAATGGAAAAATGGAAAACATAAGGATTTGTTAATTGGAAGAATCCCGATCTAAACTCCGGTAAATTTTTAAGTTAAAGAGGTCCGCGCAATTTCAGGTTAGAAACATAAATCTTTCATATGAATATTTTCAAAGAACATGAGGTCATCTTTTATGCTCGAAGTCTAAATTTACACAAAAAACATGAGACAGTGAAGATTCTGAAACACAGTCTGTATTCTTTCTTCTGGCACATATGTGATCGACTGTAATCAATTGCCTGGTTCACCATCCCAATCCTCCTAGATGAATAAGCTCAATCAAGGCTAAAGCAATAACATCTCGAAAATTGATTTAACGCTATAAAATTACAAAAAAATTCATCAATTTGGAAAGAATTTGCTTTTCCCACAAGATATTTACATATGAAAACCACACTTCTGCTTCAGATTGGATGTACTAAAGGACAAAACCGTTCGACGGCAAATCTGGTCCCCAGATGCAGAGCAGAAAACCTTGTATTACTTACTTCAAAGGACACAACAAAATGTCATCATTGTACCTGATAAATTGTCTCGAATCCTCGCACCAATTATTCGATCACCGACTTCATCCTTAAGAAAAGAAACCACTTCTGCATGGTTGAGGACTGCTGCGCCAGCTAAGGCAGCCGTACATGCTAATCCAACATTGAGCCTCGAGTCATTCATTTGCCCATCATAGTATACCACTGTGCCCTTCAGTACTTTATCCTTGCCTTTCCTTGCAAGAGTAGGGAAAAGTTCCACTGATTCTTGTGCAGAATAATATCTAGATAAGTGCAAAAGGCGTGCTCCTGCTACCAAATCATATAGTTTCAAGCCCATCCAGAAGTATACAACCTCAAACCAGTTAAAGCACGGTGTCATGCAGGGTAGAGCATGGCACAGGTGTGGGGCATTCTCAATGACCTGTTTTCGCTCCTCAAGTGCATGGAAAACTAGCTTCAGTTGGCCATAGTCAAGATTGAACACAGCCTTTTCAAGGTATCGAACCCCTAGAAAACAACATTATCATGAGTCGTAATAAAAATTACAACGAACATCAACGCTTCTTTTAAAGAATTTCAGTACTGGAAGTAGGACAAGAACAGGGGAATGAACGATGAGCTGAACAGAATGTATGATGCAATTTAAAGGATTCCGATCTCTCACATTGTCTACAGCCTCAAAGCGTATCAAACTCAGCTTCACACCGATCTAAACGCACTGAATTCCTAGGTGCAAATATTCATGATCGGTGCACGCATTTAATCTCGTCTTAGTTTGGATTCAGTACCTCCATGGATCAGCTTCGTCGACCGAGAAGAAGTGCCAGACGAGAAATCCTCTCTCTCCACTAGTCCAACGCGCAGGCCGCGAGTGGTGGCGTCGAGAGCGACACCACAGCCGGTGGCTCCGCCGCCGATCACAAGAATGTCGAGAGGGTTGGCGGAGCTAGCACCAATGAGGGCCGATTCCTGGACGGCTCGCGGCGGGACTGCGGCGTTGGGATCGACGATCCTCCGCCTCACGGCGTCGAGGGCGGGTCCGACGCCGCGATCGGAGGACGCGATGGAGGGAGTCAGGGAGGTGCAGGCGTAAGCGGTGGCGGCGACGGTGGCCATGCCGGCGAGGCGGCGGAGGCGAGTGCCGGTGGTGGCCATTGCGGAGCGGCGCGGTGGTAGCAGAAAAAGCGTGGGAGTCAGTTATGGTGGGGGATGATGAGGAGGACTTTGCCTCCGGAATCGGATTCTTTAGAGCATCTTGTAAAATTACCATAATACCACTTTCTAAAAAAGTTATTTATTTATGAACTTTCGTTATATCTCTAATTATTTTGCGAAAAATAAAGGATTTGAAAAATATTAGCAGAAAAATAACCGGTTGAATTATTTGAAATAATTATTTAATGAAAAATATTTTTATTATCAATAATAATTTATATCTAAATACGGTTTTTTAAAGTGTCACCTTTAGAACAATATTTTATAAATCATACAGAGATAAGGAAATACTCATGTCATTGATTCAATAAGGGAAAATGACACAAATGGTCTCTAAACTTTGATTTAATATATAATATGGTCCATCAAAATTTAATTCATCAAATGTAATCAATGAACTTTATCTCAATATTCATTTATTTAATATGGTCTCTAAAATTTTAGTATATATTTAATTCAGTACATGCACTGTATGAAAATATTTAATGTTAAACATATTTAAAGTTTAAGAACCACATTACATATTAAATCAAATTTCGAGGATTATTTACGTCATTTTCTCATTCGATGATAAATGTATAAGGATTAATTTATATCGATGGATGGCAAACTTAAGAGTAATCTTTTATACATTTCGTGTTCCGTTTTGTGAAAGCTTTAACCAAATCTAGGATTGTTTTTTGCCGAAAAGGCGGACTTTTTTCTTTTCACTAATCCAGGACGCGGTGCGATTGTGATTGGTTTCGAGCGACACAACGAACGATTCCTAGTGGGGGCGTATCTAAAAATTTTCGAATAAGTGAGGGATCTAGAAGTAAATTACGGGCGATTCCCCCAGTAGCTAGTGGGGCGCGGGGCCCAAGGGGTCCGTGGTCATGGCTCCGTGAGTCACCGCCAGGCCACCCTCCCCTCCCTCTTTTTATTTATTACTTTGAAAATGGGCGGTCGGACGTTGAATGCGGAGCTTCCCTCCCACGTCCACGTGCTAACCCCGTGGGGGGTTCGCACGTGGACCGTCCGGTGCTTTTGACGTTGAATTTACACCATCACAGCGTACATTGTGCGATTAAAGTTAGCTTTCGATGGAAAGTTCCGGCGGTGGGGATTCAGAGCTTCCCTGCTGTCGTCGTTTTGCTTGTTACGTCGTGCGTTTTGTATGACCCCAACGAATAAAGTGATCACGCCCCCCTCCTCCCTGAATCACGTGGAGCCCAGGATGATCTGTTATAGAGTCGGTCGACTCCCGAGGTAAAAAATGGAATTGGACCGGACAGGATTGGTTTCTTAGTTCGTGGAACATAAGAACCGAGGTTGGTCCGCAGTTTGTGACCCGTGCACGGCATATTGATTTATTTGGTCTAACAAGGTTGCAATGGCCTCTTTCCCAGGTAAGCGACTCGGAACACAAAAAGCCATTTTCGATTCGTTCACTAAATGGGTTTTTCCGCCTTATTCGTTGGAAATAGTAAATGGTTAAATAGCAAACAAAAACACGCGGTCAATTCGCAATGTTGTAGGCCTTCTGCCAGCATCCAATGGGTATACACAAGAGTTGAATAAGACATGTCGAAACAACCAGCTTGCGTTGGGACTGTTTGTCCAAGCCATGAAGAAAAAAAAAATCGAGGCATAGTATGGGCTGACTCCGTCAGTTCAGTCCAGTTGTGCACAATGAACTAAGAACCAGACCCCGCAAGAACCACCCGAAATCGGCCATTTCGGTTTGATCCAATTTCCAAGTTAGATGGTGACTGATGCACGCCCCTAATGACACTCATCGAATCAAATATGATAGAAGGATCCATGTATCAACAAAAAAAAAAAAAAGGCCCAAGAACATCATAATGATGGTCTGCTAGAAAAAAGTGAAAAAAAAGTCATAAACTTACTGCATTAGTGCTAATTTAGTCATAAACATTTTTTTGTGTCAATTCAGTCATAAATCTTTTGCATTTGTGCTAATTTAGTCATAAATCTTTTTTTTTTGTGTCAATTCAGTCCTAAACATTTTAAATTGATGTAAATTCAATTCTAAACCTTTTGTTTTTGTGCCGATTTAGTCATTCAGGCAATTTTTTATTGGAATTTATCGACGTGGACGCCTGCCAGCCGGCGGGCGGTCACCGATACCAATGTGGACAACTTTAATAATATTTTAATATTTTTTCGAATTTTTATTTTCTTTTTTTATTTTTTTTTTATCTCTCCCTCCTTCCTCTGGTTGGCGAGCTCGACCTTGCCAGCCACTAGCAACAGCGGCCTCGCTCGGCGAGGGTGAGCCTCGTGTGACCAAGATGAGCCTCACCTGATCAAGGGGAAGCCGCCCTCACCAGTGGCCGGCAAGGTCGAGCTCGCCGGCCTCTGGTTTTTGGCCGGATAGGCAACTGGCTAGAGGAATAAGGGAGAGACAAAAAAAAAAGTGGAAAAAAAATTAAAAAAAGGAAAAAAATAAAAATTCAAAAAAATATTAAAATATTATTAAAGTTGTCCACGTCGGTACTAGTGACCGGCCGCTGGTCAGCAAGCATCTACGTCAGCAAATTCCAATCAAAATTGGTCAGAAGGATTAAATTAGCATAAAAACAAAATGTTTAGGATTAAATTGACATCAATTTAAAATGTTTAGGACTAAATTGACATCAAAAAAATGTTTAAGACTAAATTGGCACAAATATAAGAGGTTTAAAACTGAATTGGTACTAAAAAAGATTTAGGATTAAATTGGCACTAATGCAAAAGGTTTATGACTTTTTTGGCACTTTTCCCACGGTCTGCTTATAGGCAACCCGAAAGAGGCCCAAAAGGAGGGGCGAGTCCAGCCCGCTAAGAAAAAAGGCCCAGGACCAGGCCCAGGCCCGTTACCAGCCCGAAGAGGCTCGCGACGATCGTCGTCGTCTTTCCCTTCTCTCTCTCTCTCTCTCTCTGCTCTTTCTGATGATTATCTCTTCTCCGACGAGGCTCCGCGGCTGCACAGCGGCGACTCGACTCTCTCTCCCCGGCTCCAATGGCTCAGATACCGAACTTGGACAACGCTCCTATCAATGTCGCGTCGATCAGGCACTCATCGCTATCCCGACTCGTTGTCGATTTCTTCATTTTCTGATCGGCTTTTGCTCATCTGTGTTGTGTCTTTTTTTTGTAAACCCGCGTCGTTCGTCGGAATCAGGGATCAGTCGCAGAAGGAGCTCATAACCATCCTGAAAAACGTGAGTCCTTTTGGCTTTGACCTCGATTCGGTGCAATCTGCTCGTTCTCTGCCATTTTTTGGCTGTTTCTGGCGTCGAACCGCGACCGGCTCGTGTCCGCTTTCTGGTTCCTTAGCGTCGAGCTTGCTTGCATTTCGAAATTGGAGGCTTTCGTTCGTACGATGAATGGTTGAAGTTTGGTGTTTTCTCAGATCCGGGGGAGGAAGTGTCTGGTTGTCGATCAGAAGCTCAGTGGCTCGCTATCGCTGATCATCCAAACTTCGCTTCTCAAGGCAAGGATGTTGGGTAGTTAATAATGGTTAATGACTCTGTTTGTCTGGGAAAAAAACGCTGCAGATAATGAATTCGTCGTTCGAATCGAGGCTTACGATGTCTGGAGGAACTAAGAAGAGTATATGGCTTGTATATTGTGCTCTGCTCTGACTTACCGAGTTTCTTGCAAAAGATGTATCCCTTTTTGGTTTGCTTGGAGCTCGGTTCATGGATGGTTGTTGGTGACAGGAACATGGCGCGGAGTTGAGGCATCTTTCCGCGGAACCAATTCAAACCGAATGTACCAAAGTTGTTTACCTCATCCGGGCTCAACTTGATCTTATGAAATTGATATGCTCGCACATTCGTGGCGATCAATCCAAAGGGTTTCAGAGGGAGTACTATGTTTATTTCGTCCCTCGTCGAGCTGTAGCTTGTGAGAAGGTACGAAAATTTGGCCATCTTTGCCATGCACATAAGACGAAACGGCTGCTAGTGATATTGTCTTGTGAGTATCCGGTAAAAGTTTGTTCAATCATCTCATTTGCTTTGCAGATTTTTGAGGAGGAAAACATTCATCAGTTGTTGACCATAGGGGACTACCCGTTGTACCTCATTCCTTTGGACGAGGATGTGCTATCATTCGAACTGGACCTTGCTTATAAAGTATGGTAAAACTCTAGTTCATTAGCTGATGGGTTCCAGTCCCACAATAGAATTCCTTCTAGTAAGATTGTCTACTTACTCCCTTTTTCTCATTTTCCCTCTTTGATAGGAGAGCCTAGTCGATGGTGATACAAGCTCACTCTGGCATATTGCGAAAGCCATTCACAAGCTTGAGGTGCAATTATTATGTATACCATTATAAGAAGCTTTTGAGCTTAAGCATTGACTTTTCTCCTTCCTTGTACTGGTTGCATTGGAAATGGTCTGATCCTCTTGTGATGATTTCTGAACCTGTTGTGATGTTGAGTAATTTGATGGGCAGTTTGCTTTCGGTGTAATACCGAATGTCAGAGCTAAGGGCAAAGCCTCAGTACGAGTCGCAGACATACTTAATCGGATGCAAGCAGAGGAGCCAGTCAATTCATCTGATGTAATAATGCATACCGTTTGTGAGCTTAGTGGTACTGTAGCCATACCATCCTTTTAATTCCGTGTACTTGTCTTCTCGACTATTATTGCAGATTGTGGTGCCGGAGATAAACACTCTTATTCTTCTTGATAGGGAGGTAATTATGGTTCCGAGTTTAATTTCTGTTCTTTTGGGGGCGAAGCATTATGAAGTGCAAGGACAACGATATTCCTCTAACTCAGGAGGATCAGCTCTGGCAGACTTGTAAAGATTTAGGAATCAGATCAGACAATTTGAACCCAAATTTTAGGTTTATGGAAGATGAACTGTCTTCTATTTAGTTAAAAGTGCTCCTGAATTCGCTACACAAGCCGTCCACCATGGGGGGGGGGATGCAATTATTTTGCTAAGAGCATCCTCATCTGAGTTCACGTGACATTGACTGCAAGATCATGCGGTTTCACTAATTTCATTTAAATGTGACACCAATGTTTGATTGATACTGAAAGTGTGATTAAAAGCTTAACTTTTTGTTGCAGGTTGACATGGTTACTCCTATGTGTTCTCAGTTGACTTACGAAGGGCTGTTGGACGAGGTAAATTGACGTATTTGATACTTTTGCAGTCTCTAATAGGGTACATTACCTTACTTTAGTTTAGATGTATAATTAGCCACTATAGTTCAAGTTAGTTGTATACACAGTCCCTTCACTTCTATTATATTTTAGCCGTAGCTACTGATTTCTTGAATATGTTGTCATCAATTGCTAGTCAAGTGAAGTTAAATGCATTCGGTTAGAGAAATAAAAAATCAAGAGTCCAGTTGCAGGCTGCATCAAAGTACAATGACCACTAATGGATTTCTCCTGTAGAATTAAGTGTATATACGATACCAGAAAATTCCTCAGAAAAAATTAGGCTGAAACTATTGTTGATAGTTCAGATTGGTTTATCCAAAAGAATGTTAATGAGCTCTATTGTGATTTAGAGGAAGTAGTTGCAGTTGGATGTGCTCTATATTTCTTTTTTGAAATATTTTTGGTATTTGCCAAAACCCGAGTTGTTCGACCATCTAATCGTTGACCGTGGACATTTAGAGCATCGTATACTAGCTAATGAACACATTCAGAAGGCCAGTGCTGTTTTTCCCTTAATGTCATATCTGTAAGTTATCTGTAATACTTCCGATTTTGGCAGTTTTTACACGTGAACAATGGTTCGGTGGAGCTTGATACATCTATCATGGGTGTTCAACAAGAGGGCAAAAAAATGAAAGTTCCACTTAATTCTAGGTAAGATATGTAGCTTGCCACTGCTGCAGCTGTTATATCCTCAGCTGATAGATACTGTTTGGATGAAACTATGCCATCCTAGCATTTGATTTGTGTGGCTCACTTTTGAGAAGCACTTTTTATGAGATCCACTTGCTTGTAGTTCATATAACTGCTTATACATTGTTGTGAAGGGTAGTTAGTTCACTGTTCCTTGTTCATTCTTGGCGGGGAAAAAATAAGAAATCAAGTATGTTGCATTCATGTGTATGTTGGTTTTCGCTCTTTTTGGCTTGTTAATGTCAATGGTTCATCCATCCCCTTTTCAGTATTCCTTGATCTAGTGACAACTGTTTGTGTTTTGAACGTTAGTGACAAGCTTTTCAAGGAGATACGAGATCTCAACTTCGAAGTTGTTGTCCAGGTTGACTTATCATCTTGTTCTTTATGTTGCCTTGTGCTATGATTTTACTTTCTTTGCTTTGAGGTCATGTCCTTGGATGTTCCATGTCTTAGTTCCAACTGCAGTTTGCTTGCAGGTTTTACGTCAAAAAGCAACATCAATGAAGCAAGATTATACGGAGATGACAACTACCGTAAGTCAACTTGGTTCTGATCGCATGTGCCTATGTTTCACTGGCCTCAGGGATCTTTGACTTATGGTTTCTTTTTCCACTGACAGAATGTGATAGCCTTCATGTATGTATTTTATAGCTGTAATTGTCCGTCACTAGAAGTGTTTAGTTTGTGTAGCTTGAACGGCATAAAACCAATTGTATGGGGTAAAAATTTTCAATTGCAACTGAATGAATTTCAGGGCATTAATACTCCTGTGAACAGTTTGAGAGATGATCTGAAAAGTTTTCTCACACTGCATACAGACTCAGACAGTTTCAGAGTTGAAGGATTTTGTAAAGAAGCTCAATTCACTACCTGAAATGACTGTAAGTACTGTTGCCTTTTATTTTGGCCTTTGCTCATTTGCTAATTGCTTGAATTCAATTATATTATTGTGCTTTTCTTTTTTCAGAGGCACATAAATCTTGCTCAGCATTTATCAACTTTCACATCTAAGCCATCATTTCTTGCTCGACTTGACATGGAACACACAATGGTTGAGGCTCAGAGTTATGACATGTAAGCTAATTCTTTGAATGTACCTCTTATCATAAACCTAGCACTTGCCTTCTTTCGCATAAATTCTATTCTATTATTTTATTAAGGTGCAGATCCCCTAGTAATTGAAGTTGCATTTTACTCGGTTTTAGTGGCTAAGTATTTCTTTTAAGACAAGGAAAAATGACATCTTTGCTCCTGACTCTTACTCTGACTTTACTCTCAAGTCCAAGGTCCTCCTCTGCCCCATACATATGCATCCTCATATATTCATCTTCTCTTTATCGTTTTGATGTCATATACTCTGATTTTAATCACCGTGGAGGATTTATGGCTGTTGATATCATTCTATTAGACATAATTTCTGAGTGATCCAAGTTCTTCCATTTGGCTTCCTAATCAAATAGAATAAATTGGTGGGACTGGTTTTTTCCCCTACATGTGCAACCATGGATAGTTACTGGATTGAAGTGAAATATTTTCATCGGTTTTAAGAGGATAAATTGACTCTTGATGAGTGATTCTTTTTTATCCTTCTATCCCTTAGATTTCCTTTTGTTTCTTGCTGCCAGAGTTTTCTCATACTAGACTTTCTTTTTTGCTATCTGTTATATAATATT
Organism: Syzygium aromaticum; assembly: GCA_024500025.1. NCBI lineage: Eukaryota > Viridiplantae > Streptophyta > Magnoliopsida > Myrtales > Myrtaceae > Syzygium > Syzygium aromaticum. The sequence goes on from CM044891.1 coordinate 28,779,897, forward strand.
CAAATGCAGTTGCTTTGAGTACATTGAAGAAATGATCCATAAGCAGGAACCTCTTATCAATGTCCTACGAATGCTCATACTATTCTCCATTACAAATGCGGGGCTGCCTAAGAAGAATTTTGATTATTTAAGGCAAGTTTGACCCTCTTTTACCAATTTTGAGTTATTTGTTCTTTACGCTATGGTTAGGAGCTAGAGAAAGGGTGGGGAAAGAAAATTTGAGAATAAAAATTTGATTTTCCCTCTCTCCCTCCTGCTCGCAAAGAAATTTCGAAATCTCTCTCATTTTCCACTCCAATTTTCATTTCCTCCCCTTTTTCTAACTTTCCAAACAGAGCCTTAGTATTCCCATGTTTAAATTTGGTAGTATCATTAATTGTTCAGGAGGGAGCTACTTCATAGCTATGGTTTTGAGCACATGGCTACACTGAACAATTTGGAGAAAGCTGGACTGCTGAAAAAGCAGGTATGATGCCTTCACCAAGTGCTTTTACCTCTAACAAGGTATTCAATTAGAAAATATTGATTGGTCTGTCTTCTCCAATACTGCAGGAGTCAAAGAGCAATTGGCTGACAATAAAACGTGCTCTTCAGCTCGTAGTTGACGATACTGACACAGCCAAGTACTATCATTCTTCAGCTTATTCTCTGCTGCTAGTTTTTCACATTGAACATGTTGTGCTGTCACTGTTGATTTGTACTTCTTAGCTATCCTCCTTTTCTTTTCATGATGTCTCATTGCACTTGTGACTGAGTTTTGAAGTTACTCTATTCTGCAGTCCCAATGATATTGCCTATGTATTTTCTGGATATGCGCCGCTTAGCATTCGGCTTGTTCAGAATGCTATTCGATCTGGTTGGTGAGTCTTTATCTGATGAATCTCTCGTATATTTTGTTTTTGGTGAGCTGGATTACTTTTTTAGCATCTGCTATCCATGCCATAAATGCCACAAATTTCTTGCTTTAATCTACATAAGAATCGATGGCCCAAAAAAACAGAAAGAAATCTACACGAGCCCTTCTCAGTTTTGCTTGCAAGTTGAAGTCAATTGATGCATGGCGGCCCTTTTAGGTTGTTAGCTTGGAATAACTTTTCTTTGGATCCTAACGACATTTCACATGAGTAGTAAACAAAATGTAAGGATTTCATTCTTGCTTTTCTAGTCCATTGAACTTCTTTGTGTTTCATGTTTTGGTAGATCTGTGAGAAATAGCATTTCTCAGAAATTGAAAAGTTTCATATGGTCATTTTAAATAATCTGATCTGACTACTCTTGTTAAATGCTGTCCAGTTCACACGTAAATAAACATATACATGCGCATAATATGTCATTTAATTGTTGTTACCTTATTACTGGCAGCCTTTTTATTGTCGTGCACGAATTTAAGGTTTTAATTTTAGGAATTAGTGAATATCGTTGTCCCGGTTTACATGCTAGTCATTATTTACTAGCTGATGATGTGTGTTTTACTCGGGGATTACATTTAATCGGTTGTAAACAATTATTCGTACGCTTTAACATCCCAAGACCAAAGGCCCAGCCCATCATTTCCCAAGCATTTTATATTTTTATATTTTCCGGAAGCTCATTTCAACCACTTCTTGCTCAACAATTTCTTTGGTGTATGGTGTGCAAAACTGCCAGCTTGCTTTGATACGTTCTGAGAAATCTTTGAACTTCAATAATCATGATTTGTAGGCGTCCCATTGAAGAGATCTTGAGAATGTTACCAGGACCCCATTCAGAATCGAAGAGAGTAAGTACTATTTTGCGTCTATCATTTCTCTGCCAAGTTTCTTGCATACTGCTATCTGTTCACTTCATTTTTCTCTCAGTGATTATGTTCATGCTTCATACTCTAGCTGTTATTGGATGATTTCTTTGGTTCATTTCGTAGTTTTTATCCTAAGAGACCATGTGCATTTACATCATCAGGAACGTATGGATGCTAGGCCTGTACCTTTGTGCAATTTCGTGGGTCTATTTGAGATTTATTTGATGGTCATCTATTAAGGGTTTGTGTGGTCGTGTTAGTTTGTCTCATATTCTTTCTGCTATGTCTGCAGAGTAGGTTTGCAAGCCGTCAATCATATGATTCATTGCAAGATGCTTCAGTTGACAAGTAATTTCCTTTTATTTTCAAACTATATGTCTCTGCTTAAGTTGGCTTGTGTTCTTTATATTCCTCTTCCCAATTTGTTGCCACAAGATAAACTTTGGTGTTATATTTTGAGGTAAAATTTTATAATTTTCGATATAGCATGTAGTCTGGGATTTTGGTGAAATGATACTTTGCATTTCTGTTTGATTTCTTTTTGAACGGTTAGTTTAGTTGGACTACTATTCTGACTAAGTTTGCGGTATGATTACTACTTTAGCTAGCAAAGTAAATTGATCTCGTAGTTGTTTTATATGTATAAACTTAAGGATGAATGTCTCACTCAAAGAAGGAGGCTATTATATCATCAAGGGACTAGATAATATGCAGAACTAAAAAGTTATGTCTACTCCTATCAATTAAGAGATGAGTGAAATTAAAACTCATTCTCTTTCCTTTAGTGAAAAGTTCAGAATAGTCTGGTCATTTACCACGAATCCTGTATGGCGAGTTTGTTGTTTCTTTCCTTTCCATGTCCCTTTTGCCTCTGTCCACTGTGAGACAGTTTCATGACTGGTCTAATGACAAAGAGTAAACATATGCAAGTGTTACTTTCTTTAGAATTGCTCCATAATAAATGCTATAACTGTCAAATTTATGCTATCCTAGCACAACTATAGTTCTAACGAAACTTCTTGTAATTTGCCAGAGTGAATGGGGGAAGGCGCTCCTTGGTACTTGTTGTTTTCATGGGAGGGGTAACATTCGCAGAGATTTCTGCTCTACGATTCCTCAGTGCTCAGGTGCTTGCTCTCAATTTTGTTTGTCAGTATTTTCTTTGCAGATTGTACAGATAACCTGTGCAATTCTTTTAAAACTGTAGTCGCTGGCTGTTCAGTGGGTCAGATTGGTGTACTTGAAGCTGCTAGTTGTAAAACTTCAGGCAGAGTCTAAAAAGAGCTGTTTTGTTAATTCTAATTAGTTTAGGTCACTTTGTTCTTTCTGTGGCTTTTCTATTAGTGGTTGGAACACTAAAGATGTAAGCATTAAGTTGGCTATAAGTCTTGCATTGTCTTCATGATGATTTCATTACAATAAATATTTCCCCTATTTTGCCTGCAGGAGGGGATGGCATATGATATAATCGTGGGCACTACAAAAGTAGTCAGCGGTCAGACCCTGACTGAAACATTTGTCCAGAGCATGGGTTAACCAATGATTCTTTTGTCCGCTGATGTCCAGTCACGCTCTTGGGTAGAGTTTTGCAATCTTGTGTTGTGCAGGTGATGTGAGATTTCATGATTGACCGGTTTTCAAGATCACGTTGTAATGTATTGCAATGTATTACATCTTGAGTTTTATCAACTCACCATCAAATACTTTCTCTTATTATTCAATGCGAATCAATTCAAAAATTGGAAATTCCATGCAATGTTGAAAGTCAATTCTTTAGCATCTTATAGTCGACATATCGATTTTATCCAATATATATGCATGAAAAACTTAAAGTGGGTTAACTAAATTGATACGAATTTTCATAGGTTGAACTGAATATGAAAATATTTTACTAAATAGATGGGGTCGGATAAGGGTAGAGTGTGGATCGAGTCGAATATGAATCACTAGATTTGTATTACGTATAAATGTGTTAACTTATGTTGGATCATTTTCGACTCAACTCAATGTAATCCACCCATTTGAAGGTCCCACTCTGGCGCATCTTCCAATCCCTTCTCCCTTGTGTAGTAACCACCTCACACAGAACGTGTTCTGTCCAACAATGTGAAAATCAGCGCGCGCATAAGATTTTTGTCGCGACGAAATTAGAATTTTTTACCTTCTCTCGCAAGCGGCAGCTGCGGAGGTAAAAAGGAAAAGTAACATCTTTGACTATCTAAGAGGATCAGAAAACTTAATAGTGAGGGCAGAAAAATCGAGGACCGAACCTGTCATTCACACCGCCGTGCAGGTATCAATTATGTACATCATGAAACAGAATTAATACATGTAAAGAATCTTTCCTTCGCCGACGTTCTTCCCTGTACCTAAAGATTCTTTAAAACAACTCCAAAATCACTCTCACCAGACATGTACGTCACAATTCAGGAGCCGGCTCGGCTCGTTGGATAAGCTCCAGGAGAGCCCCGGCTTTTCTCTTGGCACGGTCAGTGCCGCTCTCCATTAATTCCTTCAGTACCTCCTCTGCTCCGAGATCTTTGGCAAATTTTAGCTGCTCTACATCACCTGAGCACAAAGGCCATAGCACTGCCGCCGCATTCTCTCGATTCTGGGGCGAACCGATCCTTATAACCTCAACTAACACAGGGATGGGCTCGGCTTGACTGATTGCCGTCCTTCCTTCTAGATGACTCGCGAGGATCGCTAGGATCGCCAATGCTTCATCCATCATCCCTCCCCCAGCATCCTTCAGCAGTCTCATGAGCGGACCCACAATACCGGCCTTTATGGCCCTCGCCTTGTTCCCCTGATAGATTGAAAGATTAAAGATTGCAGTTGCGGCATCCTTCTTTCCTCTGGGAGTGCCTTCGCACAGCAATCTTATAAGGGCAGGGATAGCCCCGGCTGCTCCAATGGCTACCTTGTTCTCATCAATTACCGACAAACTGAAAAGGGTGGCTGCAGCATTTTCTCTTGCCTCCATGCTTCCGTTTTTCAGCACATCCACAATGTCAGATATAGCCCCTGCATTTACTATTGTCCCCTTGTTACTTACGTTTATAGAAAGATTGAGCAGGGCAGTAACCGCGTGCTCCTGGGTTCGGGAATCTGGTGAGGATAATAGATCAACAAGGAGTGGAATTGCTCCCGCCTCCGCAATGCACACTCTATTATCTGCATTCCTCTTTGCGAGCAATCGGAGCTCCCCTGCGGCCCCTCTTTGCTGCTCCGGATTTCCGTTGGCCAGTTTCTCCAACAAGGCATCGATAGCGGCCCGATCGCATTCAGAAGCAACACGACCAGATCTTTTGCTTCTGCCTTTTCCCTGCTTTTCTGGAAGCTCCACTCCATTGCTCTCGCACCATAAAGCAATCAAACTCTTCAGAACATAATTAGGCGTTAAGGCTGTGTGCAGTAGTGTCTGCTGGGTTTTGGGACAGGTCTTATGCCCTGCATCAAGCCACCTCTGGATGCACGATCTTTCATATGTCTGCAAAATATGAGAATCTATGTGATGACTACAAAGTGATGACAACTAGAATGGGATGAAACTATCGAAATGCAAAGGGCAACCAGGATGTACCTGTCCGGTGGATACTATAACCGGATCTTTCATCAACTCAAGAGATATTGGACACCGGAAATCATCCGGAATAACAGGGGATCTGTGCTTCATCGAGCCCTTCTCAATCTCAAAGGTATCCACTTCAGGATTTTCCCTGATAACAGAGGTCCTCAGCTTTTTAAGCAGCCATGCCATCTTCTCAAAGCAGTCTGCCGGCTCACCAGCACTTGAAATAACCAGTTCATGGATAGCAAGTGATTCTTTCTTTAGATCATTTAAAGTCTTCAGTTGAAGCTTTTCTGAGAGCCGTTTCAGTACTGCTAGGTCCGGCTCCTTTTCCTTTTGAGCTATATCTAAGTCCATCACCAGCTGTAAATCAGGCGAGTCAATTATTCCATTTGCCCTTTTAAATTGGGCATGCACTAGTTCAATCTGCACAATGTCAAAGGAATTTTGTTTTAAAATTCTATAAATCAACATACGTGAAGAATGACTTTTTGCACAATCATTCCCAGTTTTCCATGTTGCATCACATCAGTAGGGGGAATGCTGCACCATTTCCTCCATTTTCGTCCAAGCATTAAAAATCAGTGTGCTGTACGACTCGATCACACATCCAATTCATGAAAGAAAATAAATCAGACGGAGCAAAATAAGATACGCTTCACTTCATATGTTACAGCAGGAAATCTCACCTGTTCTCGAACTTCCTCTGATATATCTAGTCTCTTGTAAGGGATCATACTCAAAGCAGCTTCAATTTGTCCCGTCAACTGATGGAATTTCGCAGCATTCTTGTCAATTTGAAAAGCCTGGAGCATGATATATAAAAAAGAAAAAGAAATGCTTAGCGAGAAAGAACAACCTACATCAACTGAAGATTTCATTTCGGTAACCAAAAAAAACATCTACGGTTGCTTATGATAGTAAAATACTCGAGTTACATACGAATCAATGGAGCAGAAGAAGCAAAAATAATATGATATGACATCCTTAGTTTTCTCATAGCATGAACATTGCAGCTGGTAGAAAATGATGCCCCTATGTTCAATCTGAGAATAATATCTAAAATGCACGGCAAGCAAGTAATCATCACGAACTTGCGCGCCTACTCTCTTCCTAAGCCTCAGAGGTAAAGGAATTAAGGTTCAAAAGCTCAATGGGGTACCCAAATTCGAAATTTTTTCGCATTCTCATCCACAAAAATTTAAGCATCTCCATCTCCACACATCCTCGAAGCACACGAACTCCAATCAAGCAATCACAAAACCAGGCCTAAATGGCCCAAACTCAACTAATAAGCCTTGCACAGCCGCTCGCGAAGCCTCGATAAAGCTAAAATTCAAATCCCAGCCGTCCAAATCAATCGAAAAACTCAAAATTCACCGGCCAAAACCATCACGACGAAGCCAATTCATCCATATCGGAACAATCCCTCAAACCACGCACCACCCGGGAACAAACGCGCCCCCTTACCTGGTATAGCTTACTCCCTTGATTAACCGATCTCAGCACCGCGACGGCAGAATCCAGAGCAGCTCCCAGCATCTCGAACCCTCTCCGATCTTCCTCCTGCTCCTCCCCGCCAGCCTCTCTCCCGCCGCCGCCGTCCCTCAGCTCCTCGAAGAGGGGGCTCAGCAGCTTTATCCGGCGCACCAGGTTGGCGTACATCTTCCGGCAGCAGTTCGGGCACTCCGGCAGGCTCGCGATCTCCCTGATCGACTCCACGAGCCGGCTCGGCGACGGGTCGTCGCTTCGCCGATCAACCGTCTCCATCGGCGGCGGCGGCAAAAGAAGAAGAAGAAGGAGGGCGGCAAGCGGCGGATCGGTTGCCGGAACGAGCTTCAGAGCGACGAATCCGAGGTCAACGAGAGAGAATCAGGCGAATGGGCTGGGAATCCGAGGTAGGGTTCGGTGGGATGGGGTTTGAATTTGGAGTTGGAGAAGAAGAAGAAGAGGAAGAAGGAGGAGTTAAGGAGGAGAGTCGTAAGCGTCATGCTCGATTATATGGATTACCGAGTCTCCCCTCCCTCCCTCCCTCCTGTTTGTTCTTTCGGCTGCTTTGACTGTGCGTAGGATCGTGACTCGAAGAGAGAGAGAGAGAGACACTCACACACACAACACACAAACGAATGATGTCATCTGTGACGGAAGCTTCCCGGAGTGAATTTACGTACTTGCCCCAAAAAATTTTCCTTCCTATTTTCCTTCTATTTTCCACCTCCCCTCTCCCCTTTCCCTTTTTTTTTTTTTCCTTTATGTTTTTAAAGGACACGTTCACTATAAAACCCGAAATTTATCATGAAAGTGCAATTGAGTCCTAAAACTTACAAAATGTGTAATCGACTCTTAAAACTTATCGAATTGGTTCGATCGAATCATAAAGTTAACACCGTTTAATTTACTAACGGAAAATATTGATGTGGCGCTGACGTGTATTGCTTTATTAATTTTCTCGATACACGCGGCATCCAAGTCCAACAGGCGCCACGTCAGGAAAAAATTGAAAAATACAAATTAAATTAGAAAAAGCTATAAAAAATAAAAAGGAAAAAAAAGGAAAAGAAGACCCACAACCAGCAGCCACCACCGCAGCTGCCGAGAAGGATCGACAGAGGTCCCCTAGGCCTACCCGAAGCTCGGCAACCCTTGCCGCCCCTGGGCGAGGCCCCGTTGGTCCCCGGCGAGGGCATGCCAACCCGATCCGGCGGAGATCACGACCTCGCTCAAGAAAATTAATAAAATAAGACACGTTAGCATTTCTCATTAGTAAATTAGACAGTGTTAACTTTAGGACTCAATCGAATCAATTTAACACGTTTTACCACTTGATTGTACCGTTTTAATACTCAATTGCACTTTTGTAATAAGTTTTAGGACTTCTAGTGTACATACTCTTTTTTTTTAAATTTTGCGTAACCATTCTAATTTTAGGAGAAAATTTCAAATGGGAGTTTGAAATAATATCGTTTTTTTCCAAAAAGGGCTTAAAGCGGATATTATTTGTAATTGATAGCAAGAAAAATAAGAGATTAAATTGTCATGACTAGCCTGGCTACAAGAATTTGCTGGTCGAAAAACTTTGCCCCCGACAGTTATCCTCGAAATGGAAGTCAACTTATTCTTTTCTAGATGTCTTTCAGAAAAAAAAAGAGCTAGAAAAAATTTTGAAAAAATACGAGAATAATCCAAAATGTTTTTGGGGGGCGGGCGGCGAACTTTCGAAGGAGGACATGGAAGCGCGTGGCGAGGTGTGAGGCGGCCGGCGCACACGTAGACAGACAGGGGGACAATGTCGTCGTGGCCGGTGATGTCGGACTTGGTCCAATCAGGTGCCGTAACGTCGACGGCAGCCAAAAGAGATCGCTGCTACGTGGGACCGGACCCATCATGTCATTTTCATTATTAAAAAAGAAAAAAGAAAAAAATTCTGTTGGAGTCGGTGAAATAGGACCATTCCATAAACGATAATCAGGGGCAATTTCGGGCGGAGAAAATGCGAAACGGATTATGGAAAATCATTTCTCCTCGACATTAATCAACTAAAGGTGCGATCACGATAACCATTAGAACTGCACATTTTGACCACGATATTTATTTCATCATGAGAATCTACTTATAAAACATGTTAAATTCAAGAATGAAGGATTCACGAGTCACGCATACATCGGCTCACCTTAGTATTTCTTCTTGTTGAACGAAAGGCATGGAAAACCAACGCGATTTACTAATGAAAATAAACAAATGAATGGGGGGCCTCCTCATTCGAGCGGATGGAAAGAATAAAAGGAGGAGAAAGTCACACCGGTGCAATGATCGAGAGGAGAGGAAGATGTGGTGGAGGCAGATTGGCTGGTGTAGTAGCTGCAGCTGGCCATTGAATACAAGTTTATGGAAGTACATGAGATTTAGCCTTAAAGATTAGGTGGATACGAAATTTTGCTTCGAATGGACGACGGGGAAAGGGACTTAGACGCGGAGGCATTATTAGTTTAATGATGTGACCATGGCTCATGGCCATTCCAATCTCCCATTATTGAGATGAGAAGGTGGGTGTGGCATAAGCATGGCATAAATTAGTCCACGATCGCACTTGGATACAAAAGCGTGACGGGGTCGGAATAAAGGGTTCGAAAGCTTTTGCCATTTGCGGCCACGTGGTGACGCTGCCTCTTCTGGGTAACGTCTGGGTGAGGAAAGAGTTCGTTTTCGGAACTTCGACGGATCACTTTTGAATAGAAGGGACAGCGACCATTGTTAAAAAGAAAGGAGCTTTAGGAAAACGGAAAGAATATGTTTCCAGCCACGTGGTGACACTGCCTCTTCTGGGTAACTTGCGGGTGAGGAAAGAGCTCGTTTTCGGAACTTCGACGGATCACTTTTGAATAGAACGGACAGCGACCATTGTTAAAAAGAAAGGGGCTTTAGGAAAACGGACAGAATACGGCTCCCCTCATGATGTGTGCGAAGTGGGAAAAAGTCTCGTTTTCGCTAATTGCTGGAAACACAAGCATAAGGATCTTTCGTTTCTTCTTTTAGACATGCAGAGAGATTAAGACGAAAAGGTGCAGTTGTTACATATCAAAAGCATCTCCCTGTTCCTATCCGCATCAATAATTCGGAAGAGCGACTGATGATTAACGAAACTCCCATTGTTCCGGAATGACAAAGGGCAAAACGAAGCAAGTTCAAGTAATCAGGCTGGTAAAAATCATTATCAAGTTCGAGTTTGCCAAGCGAAATCTTCGGCCACGTCGGTCCATATCCACTGGGTTTCCTTTCCATGTCACATTCACAAGCTCTCTCTGGTACAATTGGAGATTGATCATCTTACAACTTATGTGGAATGATTTAATGGAAAAATTAAAGTAACCGTCCACAAAAGAATTCCAGGACAGGAGATATACATTGAGATAGATATTTTACATCACAGCCACGGAAGACTCCCATAACATCATATGCGGCTTTAAATGCAGTATGAGCTTCCCAATCATGATGGGGTCGGACGTGGAAGCCGCTTGGCAATTTCCTGAGAGGAAAAGAACAATTTCAACAAATAGTACATAGGAACTGCTATAATACTAAAACAAAAGCTGATTTGCGTTCCAGAGGAACATCTCATGACAATTATTATAATTGCTCAGACGGATGAAAGAAAAGGGACAGTAGTACTCCACTAGGTTTTTGCTAAAACAATATTGCCAGCACCAACCAAATAGAGATTGATTAGTTTTAATAATATTCAAAGAATTTGATGAACTACATCAATCATTACTTCAACATTCCTTCTGAATGTTCTGTAACGAAACTCGATCGAGATTGGAGCCGAGCAAAGCAAAGGAACAAATCTATCAGAACTTTAACTTTAATAACAGCAACAACTACTACCATATAACGGAACGAGACCAATGCTAGTGGGGGCAAATCAAATCACATCAAAGATGAATACAGAACAAAACCATGTTCTTTACTTCTAACCGCTAGACGTTTGTGAGAGTCCATAGAAATTTTTATGAACACAAGGCATATTTTCAATTAAATCCATGCCATAATTCTTATATGTCAGACATATATACCTCAAACAGCTGATTTATATTATCTGCAGTTTTAGCAGATGTCTCAATGAAAAACATGCCATTCTTCTCGGCATAGTCAATGCCCTCCTACAGGAACAATGACAACAATATCCCGTGTTAGCTGTTACATTTGTGGAAGAAGAATCCTTATAGACATATATTACCGAATATAACCAATTGCACAGCGTCACACTCACTTGGGCTGTCACTTCTCGATTCTCCTGAAGGTCGGCTTTATTTCCGACCAGAGCCATAACCATATCAGGGCTTCCATGTTTTTGAAGCTCCTATTAAACAAACTATACATTGTACATGAACACAATCTTCATCATATAGATCAAAATAAAACTCCATACCGAAAGGAAGGAGAGGAACTATCAGGTCATTGAGATATTAAGAGTACGAAGTGATGGTTACTGTAACAGTACAATAGTATTTCGGGCACACAGTGAATACCATGAGATATTAAGAGGGGAAGATAAAACTCCATATTGAAAGAAAAGAGAGAGAATATCAGTTCATCAGATATTAAGAGTACGAAATGATACTGCTATAATGGTACACTAGTATTTCAGGCTCAGAGATAGTGTGTGTGTTTGTCACATCAACAAAAACCACGGTGGAACAAGCAGCATCAGTAGCACCTAGCTTTCCACTTGATTAAACCATACTCTAAATGTGAAAATACCAAGCTACCTAACATCTTGTTATATTTAAAAAAAACTTCTTGTTATATTGGCCTGGGCATTCTATCCCGATGTCTTTTGATGTCCCGGAGTACATCCTTAATTTCCATGCTTTTCTTTCTCTTTCTTTTTTTCAAAATTAGTTTCCATGCTTTTCTCTTGGAAGCCATGCTTCAGTGCAATATATATTGCCTATAAACCAAAGCTATAGAGAAATGGAAGTGCTGCAGCCATTCCAGTAAAAGTTAACTCTTCAGAAAGACAGCAGTCTGCCGACTCTTTTGCTAAATTTTTTAGTTATATTAAAAAATGAATAATGGTAATCTGCTGCTATATCTACTCTGTTACATCAAATATTTTCCAAAGTTAGCTGGATCTAATACATGGTTAACTTTCAATAGCTGGCAGAATTTGTTCTCAATTATCAACTCTAGATGCACTCAAATTGGTGCAGCAACTCGCTAGAGGAACCTAAATTGTACCATCATCACAAAGACCACATTGATATTCCACGAAGAAGGGTCATATGGAACTTAGACAGTCTTGACATAATATATCTACAAAGACAGAAAACCCAAGTCTTGGCTTCCACCACAGAGAATATGAAATCCTGCTTTCTTTTCATACCATACATCATTCTGTCAAAAAAAAAAAAAAAAAAAAAAAAAGGTGGTACTAGCTATTCACTTTAAAACCCAGTCAGTGTTTAGTCATGCCTGCAAGGTTTTTGTGGATCAATCTCCAACAACTTCCACCAAAATTCACTATAAAGAAAGAGGTATACAGAAAAGTATGCATTAAAATATAACTGCTGCAATCCCCGAAACCCTACCTTTACCCAGTACTGAGCTTTTTGAAACGATTCTGGGCTTGTTATATCATAAACCACTACTGCAACCGCAGCACCCCGATAGTAAAGTGGGGCCAGGGCAGCATATCTGTATAAGGAAAACCAGTAAATCCTTCTCTGTGTCTGTGATAGATAAAGGGTTGAAGGAAGTTTCCGTCACCCCACTTTTTAAAATATGAAAATATTAAAGAAAACATATATAGCACAATTTAATACCTCTCTTGACCAGCAGTGTCCCATATTTCAAACTTAACTGTTGTAGAATCTTGCAAAGCTATGGTCTGTGACAAGAATGATGCTCCAATAGTTACCTGCAAATAAGACCCAGAAAACCTGACTACTACAAATCAAAATTTCATAAATCAAGGTAGATGGTTAAGTATACTAATATATATAGAGCACAATTAGGAGCTCCAAAAAAAATAAAGAATGAAACTGCCCGAAGCCTGAACCAACATATTAGGAAAAGTAGGAAATCCCTTGCCTTGGATGTTGGATCAAACTGACCACGGACAAAGCGAAGTACGATGCAACTTTTCCCAACACCAGAATCCCCTAGAAGTACAAGCTGCAGATATGATAAGATGGTTAATAACATCAGGATTAGTTGAAGGCTATATTTCTTAGCATTGAACATAATTGCTATTGTGAGCTTCCAAACTAAGAGAAACACGTAGTGCAACTCGCACTCATACCATCTCTATGCCTTCTTTTTCTACTATTTCCCCTCAAGATGAATTTGGCACTGGGAGAATTGGTCTCATTCCAGCAGATATTTTGTTCAAGTAATGTAAAAAGTGCAGCACTCAGACTTATGGAGATCTTCTCTTTATCTTTAGTAGAGTCTGAAGTTATCAATAGAAGTGCTATATTGGACAAAGGTATTTTGAAAGAAACTTGTACAGGCGAAAAAGGATATGGAGACCTGGTCCAGAGAGAAGACTAACAAAATAAAGTGAAAAGGGTAAAAGATTTGGGTAGCCAATCCCACATAGCGGGACAAGGCTTCGTTTGTTGTTGTGGTTGTGACCACTGACCACGATCTTGTAGATGACCAATCCAGAAAAAAAAAAAAAAAGATTTTGGTGGATCAGAACAGCTTAGTAAGACCAAATGCAGTTGGTATTTCAGTAAAGTAACATATAAGACCTCTTTTCCTAATTCCACTCCAAGAACTAAATGACATTAGAGGACTATGTAGCAGAACGGCACCTCTGTATTTGTATATGTGATGCAGGAACAGAAATTGCTCTGTGCCAGCTAACATAGAGAATTTACATCTTAAAGGTAATGTAGATTTCCCACATACATAGTCACGATAATTTAAGATCACAACTGCTCCTGTGACAGACTTTATAAACTTAATTACTCAAGATGGCTTGTTGACACCGAATGTTACTACCAACCTGAAATAGCTTTGATGTTGCTATACACTTCTTTAATGAACAATTGTGGCAGCTGGACGAGAAATGTTAAATGCCTTGATGATATCGACATACTGCATTGCTAATAGATACCCCAAGCAAGTAGGGTATTGGCATGATCACGAGGAATTGATAGAAAATGCTAAAATACAATGCAAATAAAATGAACACTAGACAAGATGTTCAGATGCCAAAGCTATATGAAGCAGCAATGACTATGAGTATGTTGCATATCAAGACACCATAATCCAACAGCGCAGAAGACTTCTAAGCAATTAACGTTGCCACCTTGATCACAGCAAGTGCCACCTAGATATAAGATTTCATACTAGCATAATGACCGAAAAAAACAAGAAAGAAACGATCGCATGTAGCAAGCGTACCTTAACACGCAGGTTCTTTGCATCATTCACTGACCCGTTCTCTGCATTAAGCCCGCTCAATCTTCCAGAAGCCCTATCTGCAATAACCCGAATGTCGAGCCAATCAATCACGGAGCCGATTCACTAACCAGAGGCATTCATCAAATCGCGAATGATACTCAAAGTCCCTGGCAACTTCACAATCTCGCAGCCATCGGGCAAACAATTTCGCCCATCGAAATTCGTCAAACCCTAGCCACGATCTACACACTCGACTACTTCCAAAATACAAAGCAGGACAGACGCGACTCCGAAAGCATGGGACAACCTCCCGGAGACAACCAACGGCATGCGGCACAACCGGAGGGATGCGCAGCGACCGGAGATCAGCTCGAGCTCAAATTCAGCTCGCCGCCGACGAAAAAAAGTCGCGGAGAACGCGAACGGCGGATGGAGGGAATTACCTGGAAGCGAAGAGGAGCAGCCCATGGCGGCGGCGCCGGCGAGGCGATTTCACCGAACGGCTCGGATCGACAGGTGCGCGGGAGCTCGAGAACTGCGCGCCGGAATTGAAGGTCGGACTGCAGAGGCGAGCGAGGGAGGAGGAGGACTGAGTTCGTTGGACTTGGACGGGCACGAATGAACGGTGGTTGGCTACTTGGCGTGGCGACGAAACCCGGTTTCACCGAAGCATTCCTAGTTATCGTCGCTACGGGATTGCTTCCCCGCAACGACACGTCGTTTTGGTTAAGCCCAAGGTCCATCCAATCGGAGTCCGTTTAATGAAAATGGAATAAAGTAAGGATGAGCAAGACAAATCGACCAAATTGGAAGCTGCCTGAATCGGATCGAACCGGCCTGTTTTGGGCAGTTTCAATTGGTGCCGGTCCGTTCCCGATTCCTATTTTTGGAATATATTTGTTGTTTAATTTTTTAGAAAATCCTAATCTAATCTCACCTTTCCCTTCCCTCTCAACTCTCACGCCTCGCTCTTTCGCTTTTCACTCTTTCCATGACTCAGGTCTCGCTTGATTCTCAATCTTGGACGGCCCTTTTCTATGATCAGTAAACTTTTCTCGCTCAACTTTCTGTTGTCTTTGCTTTTTCTTAGATTTTGATCGCACGTTTCTGAGATATGAATTGTTCATATTTTTCGCCGAGATGTAGATTGATGTTTTGGTTTCTAGTTTGCATAATTTTGGTTCCTTACTTTTGCACCTCTCCTAATCTTCCCATTGCCTTCTTTGTTGTTTGGGAGCAATGAAGGGGTTTGCAAATGGAGATTTGCATAGATCAGAGACTGTGATCAACTTTACGAGCTAATGCTCATTACCAAGTGACCGGTTCCATTGGACGGACCGATCCAGTCCGATTCCCCGTCAAGCCCCAAAAATTAGAAGCTAGTCCTCATGGTCTAGTTTTATGGCTTCTGAGTGGGATTAAAACGTACCGAGAATTGATTACCCTTAGAAGAAAAGGAAAACTTGTTTTCCTCTCTTTTGTTTTCGATAAGTCCACATTGGATACATAAATCCCGAGCTTGTGAAATATTTCCTTAGTTCCATCAGTCTCTAAATTACTATCCCTTTTCTTTTTGTTGAAGAAAGTCAGAGGAATGATATATATTCCTTGCCGGGTGAAATTGAGCTGAAAGAGAGAGAGGGGGTATATATTTAATACTTATAAGGTAAAATGGATTGTTAATGAAGTGAAATTTAAAGACACCCAAAAGTTGTGGGGCTACATGGAAGAAGAAGGGTGTGATTAAATTTGATTTCTTGATTATGAGTATGTTTGATGATTAACGAATAAATACGGACCAAAAAGCACAGATAACCGCAAGAAGAAAATAGAGTGATATACTCTATGGACAAAGTACATGAGCCAATTTTTTGGAGATCCGAGGCATAGTTTAACTAGGCTCATCACAATGAAAGCCCATATGACAAGGGCTCATTTCATGCAGGGCCATGGGCCATGAATAGCCCATAAGTCAGAGAAGGGCATTGCACACATGATTCAAGATAGGCTAAGGAGTAGAAGTGTGGATATGAGATGGGCCACATCAAAGCTAGCTCAATAGTAAAATCAAATGTATTTCCAACTTCTTGTTTTTCCTATTCATTTTGGCCCCCCCTCTCCTTTTCCTTTCCAAAATTCCACCCTCACCCAAAACCGGACTCCAGGGCAAGAAGGAGGTGCAGTCAGATCGATACAACATGAGTCGTCGATACAAAGTACGAGACCATTTATATTGAATTTTACCGTACGACCGACTTGTCATGGGAGGAGTACGAAAATCGATAAGGCTAGTTTTGGAATTGCACTCTTCTGCAAATGATTTCATAAAAATCAAGTAATTTATATCTAAATAATTTTTTGTTGAACATGAGACTGAGGTGGACAGAAAGGTGACATGTTTGGGCGATACATGGACTTAGTGATAAGACCAACCAACTTCCCAGGAGACAATCCCACCTGAAGTTCATGAGGGGTTTGAACTGGTCCAACGTAAGTCATGTCAAATGTCACTGTTCTAAACTTTCTCTTTTCTCTTGCCCTTTTCCCTCTTCTTATCATGTCTTGGTTCGTACAATCACAAGATGATGGCCAAACAATCTTGAAATGTTGACCTGATATATAACGCAATCTCTAAAATTTTAATTTATTTAATATAATTTTTAAAATTGATCATAATATTTAATGTGATCTTTAAATTTTTAATTTTTTTTAACATGGTCATCAGACTTTTGATTCATATTCAATATAATCCATGAATTATTTAAAGTAATTTCTGAATTTGAATTAATGAAAGAATTACATTGAACATTTTAATATAGTTCACGGACTAAACTGAATATATACCAAAGTTCTGAGATAATATTGAATAAATTAAAAGTTTAGAGACCGCATTGCACATTAAGTTAAAGTTTAGGTACTATATTGAATAAATTTAAAATTCAAGAATCACGTCACATATTGAACCAAAGTTTATTGACTGTTTGTGTCATTTTCCCTGAAATCACTTTAGTACACAAGCTCTACATGGAGCCTTCAAAAGAGAACCAAGCACCGAATTTAGCAAAATCAGTAAGTCTCACTCACACGTGATGTGATGCAATTTGGAATCGCCTTTCTTCGTGCCTGAAGCAAAGATGAGGGAAAAGAAAAATCTCGGTTAATGCATTGCTCCATCTATTCATTCCGATTTTCATTAGATATCTATACATTCGTGCGGCGCGATTTCGATGCGATTTTCAACTCCGTGATGGGATTGGTCCTCACACGACTAGTCATCTTTCAAATCGAAACGATAAAAATAAAAGGGGGGAATGTGCAAATTTTTGATGGAGCACCAAATTTTTTGTTGACTCGGGGGTGGTGGTGGTGGTGGTGAAATGAGAGATTTTATGGGGTCATGTCAATCGTGGTTGGAACACAAAAACAAGTAGACAAAGCTTATCTTATCTCTTTGGTTGGATGCCTTTCACATCTCCAGCTATTTCCAATCTCCACCCACTTTCCTTTTTCATGATTTCTTGCTTGTTTCTTGGTACATGTCGCGACTCTATTATTACGAAACTATTGGAGGACCGGGCACTGGTCAACATTATCTGTCGCGAAGAAGAACGATAATGTTTTTGGGGTGGCTACTTGTTCAAAGCTTTGTATGGTTCACACGTGCACGTGAAAAAGATATTTTTCAAATCGTTTACTTTACACGAAATAAATACAGCATTAACATGAGATTTAGAGTCTGCCGTTGTTACCAAGAAATAACCATTTCATAATATTCCAGCCGTTGCGAATTTGAAGTAAGAAGTTTACTTATTGATTTATTTATTTTATCTTTGAGCTCTGTTCGTTTTTGCGAAAAATCAATATTTCAAAAAGAATTTTTCTGATATGTGATCATTTATATCACTCGAAATAATATGTTAATATGAAATATCTTCATTACCAATGAAAACGTTTAGGTATGTAGTATTATTGGTAATGAAAGAATTCTTTTGTTGATAAATTTGTCCAAGTGAAGTGATTGTTGATTTCTTAATCACAAGGAAACCAATCCGATCAATCATCAAATTATTATATGAATGGAAGAAAATGTCTAAAACCAAGGATATCTACTGATCATGCCGGTCAAGTCACAGTGAAAATTATCAATCTTGTACAGATTTACATTGTGAAGCTCATTTGAGAATAAAATCTATATAGAACACCTAAGAACAAAATCGGACAACAGGACCAATTGAACCATAGAGGGATCCACAAACGAGATCTGATCTGTGTAAGTGGATTGAATCTTCCTTTGTTATTTTCTTTTTCAAATCGAATCTAATTGAGAGGGACTTTGACAATATATTTATGGACGCCTAGTCCTCTAGTAATTTTATCCATCACGAGATCCCTAATGGACCCATTCATTACTTGCCCAACAATGCCCAACAATGGCCCTCTTGGCTCACACCAGGTTGGGAAAAAATACCAAAAAAGTCATGAACATATAACATTGGTACTAATTCAGTTATAAATATTTCAATTGGATATTTAGTCCTAAACCTTTTCGTATTTGTATCAATTCAATCAATTTGGCTAATTTATGCCAGAAATTGCTAATGTGGACGCGGGCTGTCCTACGTGAACAAATTTTACAATTTTATTGAATTTTTTTTATTATTTTATGAATTTTCTTTTCTTGTTTCCTTTTTTTTTTTACACTTTGGGCCGGCGGGGGGCAGAGGCCCTCGTCCAAGCCTCGCTTTTGGCCAACCACCTCTTCGGCCCACAGTTGGGGAAAAAAAGAAAGGAAAGGAAAGGAAAGGAAAGAAAAGAATAGAAAAAAACAAATAAAGTAAAAAAAATGTAAAAAAAATTAGAAAATTATCCATTTCAATGTCGGCTACGCCACGTAGAATAGTCAGCGTCCATGTTAGCCATTTCCGGTCTAAATTGGTTGGATGGACTAAATTGATATAAATGTGAAAATATTGAGAACTAAATTGATCCAATTAAAAGATTTATGATTGAATTTGTACAAATGAAATAGGTTTAGGATTTTTTTGTACTTTTCCTCACCACATTGTCTGGCCACATTAATCTAAGACTCGACTCTCGTTAAAAGTTCAGTAGTGAATCGGTAATTCTATATCAAAACAAGCCATTATCATAAGATGATATTAATTCACACAACCTTTTTCACAAACTAAAATAACTTGAAATAAATAGAATCACACCTCAAACAATATAGAGAGTCTTCACAATACAATGATATCACGATTTATCATGGGTTACTACTACCTTTCAATAGGCACGACCTCATCCAACTCTCATCAATTGCATTTAATTATTTGCAATTAATTTCTCACTAGTACGTTGATGTGGTCGTACCCAGAACAATTATAAATGAAAAAAGGACATTAGAAGTGTAATAACTTTTATATGATGCTCACTTTACTGTCAAAATTTTTCAACATATACTTAAATGCCACATCAAAGGAAAAATGATCACTTAAGTTCCTCCAAAGACAAATTCCGGCAAAACATCCTACCTGGGTTTTTTAATATAATTTTACGTGGCTTTTTTTAATAAAAAAAATGAAAATAATCTCGGCCTTTCAAATAATTGGAGAGCTTATCAACCAAAAAAATAATAATTTGAGAGCTTCATGGGACCACGGGATCTCTTTTCTTCTTTCTTCTTCTTCTTAAAATGCTTGGATCCTTGTCCTAACCATGAAAACCCCCAAATCAAAGAACCCTAAATTGGAAATTCTAAATAGAAATTCAATAATCCAAACTTAGATTTCCATAATCAACTTCTTTTCATGAACCCTAAATTGGAAATTCTAAATAGAAATTTGGTCCAAATTAGGGTTTCAAGAGGGGAAATGAATTGATTTGTCCAAATTAGGGTTTAAATTTAGGGCAAAAATGTTTAGCGACGTTGTTTAAGGTAATTATGCCGACTCGGAGCGCCGGTGAGCCACGTTGATCGCAAAAAATGTTAAAAATATTATCACGTCAGATTTCAAGTATCTCAAATCGGAGTTGACACTCAGGTGATTGTTATTTTTTCACCAAAGTGAAACTTAGTGATTTGTCGAAAAATTTGGCACTAAAGTGATCGTCGAACGAAGGTTACGACACTTTTAGTGTCCTTTTCCTACTATAAACTATAAAGAGACCACATGACCATAAAAAATAGGTAAAATTCTTTAATTTAATCACAACACAAATCTAAGATGTAAATTCTCGGGAACTACTGCCATGTAATTCTGCTTAACCAATCATGTTATCGTGATCGGTTTTATCCATCACTTTGTATATGCAAATAACTCTTCTACAACATTTTTCCTTGCAAGTTGTTTGGTGGATCATCCCATGATTGTAATGAGTGGGGAAAATTACTAAAAAAGTCATAAATCTATAGTACGGATACCAATTCAGTCCCAAGTCTTTCAATTTGTTTAATTCAGTTCTAAACATTTTGACAATTTGTCAATGTAGTCCTTTCGGTCAATTTTGATTGGAAATTGCTTACATGGAAAATTTATGTAATTTAAAAATATATATAATACTGAATTGAAATTCATATAATAAAAATATAAGTATGCGAATTGACATTCTGACCAGCGATTTCCTTGCAAGTTGCTTGGTGGATCATCCCATGATAGCAATGGGTGATATGACAAAAAGAGGGTGGATGAGTTATGTCGTGTAGGGGAGAAAAGGACCTTGGCATCCTGAAGAGTACACACACATGGGGTTTGCCGTGTGAAAGGCAAATGGAGAAAAAGAGAGATGATGAGTTTCCCTCCATTCTTTCATGCAAAGAGAAAAGAGGGCCGTGAACTCCTTTGTCCCTTGTTAATGTGCATTCGCTTCGCCCACATCCCCCACTCACATTGCACGTGGTAGCGCTTCAATCTGGTCCTACAGGTTTGGGAGGAATATGGTTCCCATTTCAATATGCAGGCGCACATGAACAAGGACTGATACTATAAAAGAGGGGAAAAAACAAGGTGGAAAGTTGACAATGACACTACGAGTTCTAAGTGCTCCAAGTCTTGGTTTTGTGGTCGTGGGTGTTGTGTCACAATTATTCCACTTCCTCCTACGTTGGTGCCAATTGCTTAGTTGTTTGGAGATCTAATCACAACAAAACTGAATACAATAGGACATGAAATTTAGGAATTTTGCTTTATCCCATTTTTTGTTTGGTGAATTGCATCAATAAAGACGAATGTTTTCATATTTTAGCATGTCCATTATTTGGTAAGAACTATATATCGGTATAAATGAACTTGAAAATGCTCAAATGAAGATGGTAAGAGTCTCTCATGATTACTACTGAAGAAACTACAAATGCACAAACGGAGACAACCTCCAACAATCAGTCCATGAATACTATAAGATGTAAACCTTAAACAGCAAAGGAGAATACTATAGGTTCAACTGTGACAAGAAATGTAAACAAGCTACAGCGATATTGACGATATTGATCAACCAGTGAATGCCAAAGCTAGTAAGAGAGAAAACAATTGATCATTTACCTTTGCTATTCCGAAAAGTATAATGCTTCGATTCTTCCACCCTTTCGTGAAGTCAGACTAGAAAGTTACAGAGGAGAAAGAGCTTTGACTCTCTAGCTGCTTTTGTGAACCAGAGAATTACAAAGGGCAAGGAGCTTTGATTCTCTATTCGACTCTCACACCGTTTTTGTGGAGTCTTGATGTGAACCAAAGAACTATAGATGAGTCATGAAGCTTCAATATGAATCGGAGGAGATGGTCCGGTTTCTTCTAGAAACCTCCTCGCCCCTCATTTGCGAGAATTAGAAACATCTTTTTCAAGTTTTAATTTGGGTTGTTCTACTTTATCTTTTTTACTTATTTTTTTTGTTATCTGTTCCCTCTCTCTTTTTTTGTTTCTTTTATTATTCCCTTTCATCATTTCTAAATAATTTTTTTATTAAATAATAAAGTGTAGCAATATACCTAAAATAAGTAATAAATAAACATAGTATATACATAATATACATTATAGAATAGAAAGAAATTCAAATATATAAATAAAAATAGGAACAAATACTCGCGGTTATTGCAACGGACCTGCAAGGGAAGCAACGACCGCATAGGCATGGGGCAAAGGCGAGGTCGACACGTCGGTGGTAGAAGCAAGGGGAGAGAGAGACTATTAGCGTTAGCTAGTGCTTTGGATTTTTTGGATAAATTTCTCTAGAAATAGGTGCACCTTAATCATTTTGATGGAACTTAACATGGTGCCGCAGTTATTCTTAATTAATGTGGATCCACATCTTATGTGACTGTATTGCTACATGCGTGTGGACTTATATTATTGAATGTTTGCAGCTAATATTTCATTCAAAAAAAGTACCAAAAGATAGATCAAAAAGGATTCCGTCGAACCTGCGATGTAAGTCGCTAAATAAGTTCGTTTGGACATAATTAATTATGTGAAAAGAAAGTAAATACGTCAATGGTGTTAATGTCAAACCAAAATATTTTGAGAAAATATCGACAATAAATGACCACTGATACAGCTCTATTTGGCAAATGCCATTCCCCCCATCCCTAAGCAAAATTCCACGTGAAAAAGACCGAAATGGCATTGCCATAAGTACGATTGATGCGAATGTTTAAAGTGGCCTTCAAAGTTTCGGGTGTAAATTTAGTATTTTCGAGGATTGAGAAATGTAAGTCATCAAGTAAAATGCGAGATATGTTTTTTCTCGATATTGTCCCGAGTATTTTTTTAATCTCACTTCTCACGAGTGTCGCTATTGCCCCTTAACATATCAGTACTATAATTAAAGTTAGACACTGTTGGGATTAGACAAGTGCTTGATAATCTAGCTAGCTTTTTGCGGTTCACCCTTTCTGGTCACCCGTTACTTTTTCCCACTAAATACGACTGTTTTCATTTCTTCCCCTTTTCGCTTTGTCCCGACAATAATATACAAAATATAGCAAATAGAAATTACACGATTGACTTAAAAATAATTGTGTGAGAACCAGTTTAGGTTATCCCACGAAAAGGTAACGTATAAAGAAAAAAAGCAAAAAAAAAAAATAATGGTGCATTTGCATGGTTATTTTATGAACTATATGTTCTTGCAATATCAATGATTATTTTTCGCAATTGGGCAAAGATCTCACATTTTAGTCAAATCAAGTCAAACGAAACTTTAGTTTTTATACCATTCCTCAGTACCACTCTTTTATTATTTATAAGGACACTTAAGTTTGGGATCATCAATACTTTATGATAGCTTTCGAATTCTCTCCTCGCAATTGGCACACATGTCGTGTCATGCTCACACAGTTAAATGCAAAAAAAAAATGGATTAAGAAGTAACTATATGTAGGCAAATCATTATTTTATTTAAAAAAAAACATTGCTCATGATATTTCTCTTTTTTTTTTTGCGAGAAAGTTGAAATGACAAGAGGACAACGTACGATTGGAAATTTCTTTTTAGGAAAAATAATAACTTATTACAAATTTTCCAGAGGAAAATAAAATAAAAAAGGTCACACTGTTCTAAGGATCTTGCTGTCTGCTCAGCCAACGAAGAGCACTCATCACCTGGGAAACATCGCCTCGTGTATAAGAGGACGTGTGAGAAGATGGATCTTTTTCACAGGTGGTTTGGATTTATGAGTCACATACAACAATATTAAGAGCAGAAATTTAAGTTTTAAATTTATATCGTCGATTTTCAAGGGAAAATTTATCAATCAGAGGAATCAGAAAATGGATGACTAAAAAGCCGAGCCAAAGATAAAAAATGAAAGGCACGGAAAGCATAGGACTGATGCAAAACAGTATGGCGAAAAAAGGGGGAAAAGAAAATTATTGTGCGGACCCGACGCATCGAGTTGGTGCCTACATGATCTGAATAGTTAATTAAATCCGATGAATCCCGGGTTAAACCTGGTGAAGGTCGAGTGTACTGGTTTAGATGGATTCAAGGTGTGACCACTCGATCTATGTAACTAAGAACTTGGAAAAGAGATGAATGAAAATGAGAACAGATGTAGCATCGACCCCTCGTCCTGCCTTCATACCAGAAGATCCAATGCTAGGTTCTGCAGGTTCTGCTGGTACGACTTATCGGAACTTTTACATGTACGGCACTATTCGCTGACCTGTTTGTACTCCGGATTCATCTTTTCTTGCTATAATTATATGAAGTTCATCTGTCTAGACATAGGGACTTAGAAGCTGATGACATAAATCTCAAATCGAAGTGTGATTTCTCCATATAATTCCACGTACAATACAAATTTCCCATCGGTCGTCTGACTCGTGCATATGGATCTGTATTACTTGAAACCAGCAAATGATACTCATCATGTATTCATGGTAAAATGACAAGTTTAGTAGAAGAACTTGAAACATGCTCATCGGAAATATATACTAATATGTTATGTACATATCTCTCGATTAACTGGGTTTGCCGGTATGATATGCATATATACTACAGTAGCCTTCTCTCTACAGTTGACTAGAAAAGGAAATATATATATATATATATAATACATTTTGTGAATATATGTGTGTATATACGCGAACTCTGAACTCTGATATTGCTGCAAATGAACCAAAAATGGATTCGGTACGGATTCATCTACTGTCAAGTGTCGCCGCGGTCGTGCCAACAGACGAGCATGGCGACGCAACGGCGGAGGATGTAGAAGCGGGCTCTCTGCTCCTTCACCAGCCGGCTGCATCTCCTCTTGAACGATCTGCACGAGTCCCCGACGGGCCGGTCGCAGAAGCTAGGGTTCTGTTGCTTCTTCATCTTCTCCTCTCTTGATGAATCGATGACGATGCAGAGCGATGACGGCGACCACTTGGTAGTAAGGGAGTGGAGCAGCTCTTGGTGAGTGGTTTCTAGTCTCGCACAGAGAGAGAGAGAGAGAGAGAGAGAGAGATTCCCTTTAGCTCCTTAAGAGTGGAAAATAAGATAAGCTCGTAAACCTATTTATAAGTCGCACGAAATCTTTACTTTTGGCCAGATGTCTCATGAAATCTTTGCCCATCAAGTTTTCTGTACAGAGATGGAAAAGACAATGCTGACCTTTAATTTGTTAAAACGAAAGCCTTGCTTAAATGAGCAATTTGAAGTCCATAAAGTGGAAACTAGTGAACAGTATCTTATGTTGTAGGTGGAGCCATACTTGATATACATAAACAGGTCGATCTGAGTGGATCCGGGAGATTAACTAGGGGTGTGCATGATTTGGGTGGGCGGTTCTCGCCCTAGAACTATGGACCGCCCGTTATAGGATCAGTTTCAATATAGGACCAGTTTCAAAAATTGAAACCGAGACCCACTCGTCCGTTCCATAGATCCACCCGAGAACCGGACCGCTGGTCTAGTCCGGTTCCCCGATGGGTCTATAGAACCGGTCCCAACAAGTTTTCTTGGACAAATAAAACAAAATCTGTAGACCAGCATCGGATCAACAAAACACAAAGAAAATAACATAACTTTCCATGTAATTCATACACTTTGATTGGTTATATTAACCAAATCATCCATAAATCAAGTAAGTACCCATCAATTATTGGAAAAAATGACCAAGGTTATTCCAATTACACAAGACCCTTAGACATGATAGCAAATTTTCTTCTTTTTTTAATTTTTTTTTGTCATATTTTTTTAGTTAAAAATTAAAAAAATAAAATAAATTATTATTATATTACCGGTCCGGTCCGGATGGGCAGGTGGGCGGTTCCTTACCGGGAACCGGGAATCGGACCGGTACCCATCGGTTTCAAAAAATTGGAACCGGGAACCGGACTGGTTCCCTTGAGAACCACCAATTCTGGTCCAGTTCCGGATGGTCCCGGGCGGTCCGAGCGGGTTCCGATTTTTTTGCACACCCCTAAGATTAACCGAGTTAAAAATCTTGCACGTATCAAGAGATAGAAAAAAAGAGAAAAAAAGGCAAAAAAGAAGAAGAAGGAAAATTCAGGCGATTATCGTTGACATAAGACTGCTTGCATTCGTTGACGCGGAGAATTGGACGAATGTCTATGTGCTCAAAGTCCATTCGCCAACCGCTTAGTCGACCCATAGGCTCGACTTGACTTTGTTTACGTCGGACATTTCCAATTCTTGGCGAATTTCGCACCGAGATACTTTGAAATTATTGATAATAGTAGCTTTATGAGCGCTAACTATAGCTCATAATATAACTTCACTACCTATTATCTACTTTAAGGGCTAATTCCCCCCCCAAAAAAAAAGCACCAACTTTATTTTAAGTGACAATTTTCGCTTGGATTTTTTTTGTCTCAATTAAAGTAACCGACTTTTACTTGAGTCTCAAATCTAGCTCTCGTGATGTAAAATCAAATTGTTCAGGCCATATTTGGAATTTAAGTGAAATTTTGTGATTTTTTATAAGACAAATAAAAAGTTCGGGTCAAAATTTTTATTCAAGGTGAAGTTGGTGTTTTTTTTTTTTTTCCGGAATTAGGCTTCCGCTTTAATAAGTAGCGGAGAAATACCATTTAACTCCAAAGTTCTCAATTCTTCACAACTCGATTATTTTTTGGGTCGAAAAACATGACGATATTATCGAAAGCCGAAGAATTCTTAAACAAAATATCTAACAACGGGGCATCCAAACAAAATAAACCCCAAAAGAATTAAGGGGGGGGCCGGGAGCCGGGGGGGCTACCCAAGAGGACGGTGGGGGATTCATTCCGCCGGCCTTAGCAACCCAATCGGCTACGCGATTCGCGGCGGACCAACTACAACTGGCCAAGGGGATATTTTCAAAAGAGCCCATCAAGAATTTGGCTTCTTCTGTAATGGTACTGAACTGCTGGTATCCCACCGAACGTAATCATCTTTCACAAGTTCCATTCAATCAGCAAAATAAGGAGGCAAAAGATGAAGGAAAATATGGGCCTGCAAATCCCAGGCACCGAAGGGACGCAAGCCCAATGAGCCGAAGCTTGCTCTGGCCCCCATCTTCTTCATAGTTCATGACCTTAGGACTTGCCATCGTGCTTTGGCTTCTATGTCTAAACTAGCTCCATCTAAACCCTTAAATAATCCTACCTAAAGTAGACAGAAAAGTTTAAAAAAGAAAAAAACATTTGTTGAGAATGCTTAAATAATCCTACTTCACATGAACCGTTAGAATTTGTGGGTAATGTTTGATGTCCCTTATGATATTTGAAATAGAATATAACGACTAGTTCATAGGCAAAGTCTCAGACATTTGCCCCAATCAACCGTGAACAAGCATTCTCAGCCATATTGCTTCATAACTTTCGACTCGAAGCTAAACTTTGCATACACGTCTATCCTTTATATATATATATACATGGAGCAGTTGGACAACTTGCGTCTCCCTTTCCTCCATTGTCGTACATGTATCACGCTCACATGGATTATATTGCGTGCAACCACATATTATTACGAACATGTATTTCTGAATAAGATAAACTTTTCAACATTTGCATCGCACTTTGATGGTTTTCACGGATTGTTGGCATCACTGCTTGGAGAACACGCTGAGGACGATCCAAGGGGTTGATAATTTATGTATCGGCTAGGAGCAGAGCTATGCCGAAGCCCCTTGGGCAAGCAACTCTCGACACCTCGGCCTTGGCCGCCTCCGCCGCCGCCGAAGCTATCACCGTTGGTCGAGCTCTGTTTCGGGTCGAAACTGGCGTAGCCCGGAGGCAAGGGTTTCAACGGACGCATAGTAGCCATGGAGGTAGTCACAAATAGGGTGGGACAAGATAAGAGGAAGAGGAAGAAAAGGAGAGCAGTGGTCGGAGCCATAGTATGTTCTCTTTTCTTTTGCAGATTGCGTTGAGATTATTTGGAGCTTCGAAGGTGGAAAGTGATGCCCTTAAATAGGGGGAGCACAAGACTTAGATTTTGTGCCAACTCAAAAGCCTAGCCAAAAGCAATGTCGTGGAGACAGCTTTTTTGCACTTTACCTTTTTGACTATTGCAAGGCGATGATGCTCGTGCTCTTCATCATCATCGTCCCATGACATTACGTTACGTCCTTCCGTTAGTCAAAACATGCTCACCACATCCATTAAAAGAATAAATAAATTTAGAAAATTAGAAAAAAAAAATTATAAAAAATTATCTACGTCGGTGCTGACCGTGCCACGCAGAACGGCCGATGTTCACGTCAGCAATTTCGATTCAAAATTAGCTAGAAAATTACATTGATAAATTATCAAAAGATTTAAAACTAAATTGATACAACTGAAATATTCAAAATTAAATTTACCCCGGTATAATAGATTTCGAAGGCATAACAATGGTTATGAAAAAGCATTCAACTGGAGAAAGCAGGTCGGATTCTCGAAAATCAACCGATAGCTCGCGTGGACGCCCGAGATGGCGCCGCGTGGAAGGAGTAGCTCAGCGGTTTGACCAACCAATTAGGTGGAAAAATACGCACACGTCAGCAAATCGGGAGTAAATGGGCATGCAAACTAGAAAATCTTCTGGTCATTCAAACAACGGCAATGATTCAACCACAACGCCGCAACATCCACCCTGTCATAAATGTCGAACCCGACCATATGAAGAAGTTACGTGCACCACCACCTCGTACGTCCTCTCAATCGCCTCTTCTCTTCACGTGATTCTACGACAGCTGAAAATGTCACCATGTTGTTTGCTAATGATGCAATGGAATTCGATCAAGTCATCGGTTATGACGGTCTCATACATCGATCATTTAAAGTTCATGTTGCTGGCTTCGTCGAATTCACTAATGAGAAGTTTTATGTCTCTATGGTACTTGATTTGGGCTTAGGTAGACACTTTGCACTCAGGAAAATTACTAAAAAGTGTCATAGATCTATTGCATTTGTGCCGACTAAATCCTACACCTTTCGATTTATTTAATTTAGCCCTAAATCTTTTGATGATTTGCCAATATAGTCATTCCTGTCAAAATATGCTCACGTAGAGGTTTAATCAGCGCCGACTGTCTTACTCAGCATAACCAGTCCTCTCCTGTGGCTGGCAATGTCATAGGCCTAAAGTTGGAAGAAAAAGAGGAAAAGAAAAACTAAGAAACAAAAAGTTCATAAAATATTTAAAAATTATCAATGTTAATGCCAATCGTGTGACGGAGGATAGTAGGTGCTGATGAAACTACCACTTCAGCGTATTTCGGTCAAAATTGGCCGAAAAAGACTAAATTATTAAATCATCAAATGGTTTAGGACTAAATTGGCAAATTATTAAAAAGTTTAAGACAAAATTGGCCAAATTGAAATTTTAAGACTGGATTGGCGCAAATACAATATATTTATAAATTTTTTGGTAATTTATCCCTTTGCACTGTTACGATACTTTGATGATATGTGCTCTTTGATTGAAATTGAATATTTTTTCTTTCAATATATAGGCTATTTCCAAACGTGCTTCCGAAGTATTTATATAGGTTGCCTAATACTTCCATTGCATGTAAGCCGATCCTCACACTTACAAGACAAGTTAGACAAACCGTTACAATGTTAGACAAACCGGTTTTCCTAAACAAACCCTTCACTTATGCTCCGGAGTCAATCTTGCATTAGTTATGGAAATTACCAAAACTCTAAATTGGACCAATTCAACCCGGGAATCAGATTGGGACTTATCAGTCCCGGTCTGGTTCCTGATTCCAAGAAAATGGCCAGTTCGATTGCTGGTTCTAGTGTGGAATAAGCCTAACCCGGGAACCAATTACCCTAATAAAAGCCGATTTCCTTCTTTGATCAAGTTTTCATACTCTATTTTTACAATTTATTGTTTGATTGCCGGCTACAAAGTTTTCTTTGTATGGTCCTGTTTGTTCAAATGTGGTAAAATCTGATAGAAGGCATAGTGTGACGATGCAATCTAGGCCATACATCCAAGCATATCGGACAAAAAAATTGGTATAAGATGCACAGAGCTAACGATTCACCATATAAACATCAATCACATATAGGAGAAATTAAGGGAGAAGTGTAAAATTTTGAGAGATGGTTAGGCAGAGTACGGATCATCGATAGCTTGTAGGAGGTTCTCACTAATTACTTCACCAACTTGGAGTTCCTTGTCCTCCCTGAAAACTAGGTCATCAAGGAAATAGAGGAAGATAAGAAATTGGACATCTATTATATTGCATTATGCTAATTGACTAGAGTACATAAAGTCACTCAAACTCATCGCGGTGGATTTAATTTTTGAGATAGTGGGATATCATTTGAAGGTATTGTTCAATCGAAATTATTTAAATTGTCGGTGATGTGATGATCTGAACAGTTTAATCATGAAAACAAATGACTACTTATCGGTTGAACTGAAAACAAATGACACTTGGGAAGGCTTATCACTAATCATTGGACGTGTCGCTACAATTTTTTTTTTTTTCGGGGCTAATGACTTGTTCAACATAATTAAAGAATTTTCAATGCGACCAACAGAATGTTCCTATTAAGGATGTTGATATTCGATTCACAAGGAGTTGACTTTCGCGACCTGTCTTGAAGCCAAAAGCTACAAGCTAAACGAAACTATAAAGCCTGGATTCATTTCGGAGCATGAGGAGCGAAATGGTGACGAGCGAAATGGAGAGGAAGCTTTACAAAGCAGCAACTGAGGGAGACGTGACTTCTTTGCTTGATTTGCTCAAAGAAGATCGTTGATTCTTGATAGATGTATGGTGTGGTCCCTCAAAGAGACTCCATTACATGTAGCAGCAATGCTTGGACATGAGAAATTCGTTGACACAATTTTGGATTCTCAGAAATTATTACCCCTACACCTCGTGACAGCCAAAAAAGTTATCTTGGAATAGTGAAGAAATTACTTAGGGTTGATGTGGATATGTGCTATGCTCGTGACAAATATGGTAGGAACCCTCTTCACGCTTGAGCGGTTAAAGGCCAAGTTGATGTTCTGAACAAAAGATGGAGCATGGCAAGACTAGACTGCATTAATGCGTAAAGCATGATAATTTGGAAGCACTGAAGCTTTTGGTGGAGATGGTTGGAGATCATGAAGTCGTTAATTTGAAGAATGACGGCGACACTATATTGCACTGAGCTGCTGCAGATAAGCAAACTAAGGTAAGTATAGTATAAAATGCCTATAAATGTCTTCACTTTTGAATCTCCATGAGCCAATCGGTTCAATCTTGATTTGACATTCTCATATAGTCCCTTGACACATCCAATTATTGATCTATTCAAACAATAAATTTCTTGATGTCTTGTACAGCAATAGAAGTGAACTTTTCAAACTTGAACGGTGTGTGGCATATGACCTTTTCGCAGAGAATCCAAAAAAAAGATCCGGAAGGCACATAGACATTCCTACAAACAAACTGCTCTCCTTTTTCTTCCACTTTGGAATTTCACTAGATTCACACGCAATGATCGTATTCATTTTCATCTTCTTCTCTCGCCCGTTCCCAAACAAAGCATTGGATTATTTTAGTTTCATTTGCACACTTCAAAATCAAAGCCATTACATTAATCTCACCATCTTCTAATAATAAAAGTGGGTTCATCTATGTACTTTTCACGCTCATTGCACGTCCGTTGCACTTGAGTTGCACTAGATAAAAAAATATTGAGTTTATTAAGCATCTTACATAATTAAATGAGCATTGAACCATATAAATGACTTCTTGGAATGCATTTTTTAGAAGTGTCACAATTTGTGAAACAAACGGAGCATTAGAAAGTATATTCATGTCCCAAGCTCTGCTCATTATTATTAGATTTTCTTTATTCATTGCAATAAAAAATTTATAAAACAAATAAAAAATCAATTTGTTTTATTTATACTATAAAAAAAATCAATTTCGGATAAGCAAATGTATTTTAACTATCTCTGTCGGCCCAATACATCTTCTCAAGTAAACCTTAATTTTCTAAGTTGGCGAATATATCCAAGATCGTATTTTATTAGAAACTCCATTGTGTCGTGATCTTGATAAACGTAGCTCCGAATGTATACGTAATGAGTAGCTGCGCCATTACTTCATGTATCTCCTTTTATTTACCCTAATTTAGTGCATCCTCTCTTCTTCATCAGAGATCTCAAGTATCCTATGTGAACCACGCCCTGTGTTGCTAGACGTAATCAATCTCGAGTATTGCGACAATACTACTCCTCCTTCTTATTTATACGCCCTGTGTGAAGTCAGAGCAACAAATGCAAATGTTCATGCTCTCTCTGGGAGTGAAATCGAACCCATGATAATGGGGTCTTACCTCCAAATCCAAATGATTGGAGTTCTCATTCCCATGCAGCAAAAAGGCTGGAAGAAGAATAGTATGATTAGCTCAAAAGGAAAAAGAGTACCCTAATGGTTGTAGCAATCTTTACCTACGATGATAGCATTCCAAGTCAGTGTTTACCGTGGTTTTTGGCAAGACATTACAAAAGGTGACAATTCGACAAATCCACACATTGCAAGATCTTCTATCATGGCCAATAATAATCTAGGAATATACTCGATTTTTTTAGCGGTTAATGCATTAGGCTTATTTGCATCCCATCATCCTGTTACTCATGAGCGGCCTCCCTTTGAGGAGTAGATTTTTCATGTGAATTAGCATGATAATCATGTGGATGGCTATCACATCCATAGCGCTCACCTATCTTCTTGCAATGGACGTGCGCCTCACGTGCAATGCATATGCAATATACGTGCAATAGACATGCAATTCACATGTGTGAATCCACGCTTATTATTAGAAGAGATATTATCTTTCTGGGTCTTAAAATTTCTTCTAAAGTACGACTGCTTGAGGTGTTGTGCATAATCCAAAATTCATGATAAAAGCATCGTGAGCCACTGCATGGCTCTTTTCTCTCGAAATCCATGCTGAAATTCAGAAAAAAAAAATCTCATGTCCACGCACGCACTTCTTGCCTATCTGGAAGAATTCTCAAATTGAAACTATATAAGGAGCACTTGTTCGGTGCTCCCTTTGCTCAAGTGAAAATGGTTTCCTTGAATAATTGGTTTTCAAGCTTACCCCTAATCTGGTGGATCATATTAATTATTTTGGGGTGCTCAACCACAGGAGCAAGCCTGGCATTGCTCATCAAACTGCTTGAACCGTCGAGATTGAGCGTTTTTCTCAGTCCGTCAAAATTAAGTGTTATCCTCATTTATTTTTACATGCTAGGATTTTTCAAATGAAATTAAATACTGTTTTGTTATGACTCTTACATGTAAATATTTGTGAATTCATATTTTGAACCGGGCCCATGGGCCCGGTCCAAGTCCCCTCTCCAAAAAATAAAAAACAGTAAAAAATAAAAAATTTCGAGAATTGAAAAAAGTAAATGGTCATAAAATATGTCTTGATTAGATGGTTATATCTTATTATTATATTTACCTTAGTCTCTTTTAGTTGATATTCATGTAGTTTATGTTGTTGGTAAAAGAGTATCTTTATTATTGAGATCAAAAGAAGTATTTATAAGCTTAGGATTAAGCCTTGTACAATTACATAAACAACCCCAACTTGCTAACACTATAGAATAATAAGTAATAAACCCAACAGTTTAGAGATTTTAGTAAGCACATTGGTTATAAACTTATAATTTAGTTTTGGTAGAATGATTGTTTAGATAAGAATTGGATCTAATTTGATTGTCGCTCATGGGGTTGCTATCTTGAAGCTTAATAACGAGGACATGTTATATTCTTTGTCTGGCTCGCATCGAGTTATCTTATCGCATTTTACTCTTTACTCGTTCTTTCGTTACAATTTTTTACTAATTGATTGTGATTTTTTTATATTGCTTCTTCTGTGTTGTGTTCAACTAATGTTAGTTTATGCTTTTGTAATGTATAAACCTCCACTTTTATATAATCCAATCTTACTATGTGACCAACCCACTAGGATCGTGCCGACTCTTTCTGTCACAGTTCAAAAGCTAGAGAATTGTGAGAAAGAGAAGGGCAGTGTCGAGCTCGAACTCAGATCTCGAGAGAGGAACGGAAAGTAACACTAATAGTCCTAGAGCCAACGAAGCAATATGCAGGCTGACCGTATACTTCACTTCGGGCGGCGAGTGGACCCCGTGGTTGATCCCCGTGTTCGTCCTCTCCAATTTCGCCACCTTCGCCGCGGCCATGCATTTCAGCCTTTGCCTCAGTGGGAGGTCAAGGTCACGGGACAATGGCGATTGCAAGGTAAGATCATGGTGGCAGATCTCCCTTTCAATGTAGGTTCCAATCTATTAACATCTTCCTTTCCCTTTTCTCCTATGCATGCACTTTCGATCTCATCTCAAAAATCCTTCAGACGGATTGATTCAGTGTCATTGATATACTGCAGCGGCGTGCGGAGAAACGAAACTCTCCATGTAGATGAGCCAAACTTGTAGGGTTTCGCGCCGTGCATCTTTTCTCCACAAAGAATGGAGTTATAGTGCATTGTTCTTATGTTGTTTAATGGATATGTGATTTTGCAGTTGTTTCGTATTGCTGCGTGCGAAGTTCAGCATGCTAATAACCGATGATGAAAATTCCAAAGCCATCTTTCTTCTTATCTTTCTTTGTTTCTGTCTGTATAGATTGGACAAGATGGGGCTGTGGAGTTGTACAAGGTAGCGTACCAGAACCAAGGTTGGAGATTGATCACTGCTATGTGGTTGCATGCCGACGTCATTCATATACTCTTAAACAACTCGATCTTGGCCGTGTTCGGTTTTGGCCTCGAACAGCTATTCGGTTTCAGTACACGATCGCTTTCTCTTTTGCTTCTTTACTAGTGATTTCACAATCTCTCAATGGCAATAGCTTTATGGTCTTGTGTAGTTATGTGTAGCATTTGAAAAGGATGACTATATTCATTATTGAAAGCCGTATGAGTTGATGCACCTTTGCTTTTCCATGCTGAATTATATTGATCGTAATTTCATCTTATCGGGTTGTGATTGGCACCGGAAGTGCGAGTGGGAACGATCTACCTATTGTCCGGATTTGGCGGAAGCATTCTGTCTACTTTTTATTCAGGATGGAATGGCAGTTGGTGCTTCCTGTGCTATCTATGGAGTCATCGGTGCGATGATATTCAAGCTTATCAGTAACTAGACCCTTTCTGCCGACAAGGTCAACAAAGCCGATATCACCTGCCTAAGATTTTCAATTCTTTTGCTAACACAAGTAAACTAAATGAATAAAAGAAAAACCAAGATCTTGACTTGCTTTTGTGTTTTGAGTTTGTACTGCGTAATTTAACGTTGAAGTGCTTGTTTTCTCATATTATTTCTTTATTTTTTCAGGGTGCTGGTCTGTTTATACTGATCGGCATGGCAGCACTTGGTTTAGGACTCGGAGTATTCAATTCACGTAGATAATTTCCGCCACATCGGAGGGCTATTGACCGGCTTCCTTCTCGGCTCCGTCCTCCTCGTCCGTCCCCAGCACGGGTGGGTGAACAGCCAAGACCATAGCAACGATGCTCATGCCAACAAGCCTAAGTACAACGGGTACCAATCTATGCTATGGCTTCTCGGCCTAGCTCTATCAATCATCGGGCAAGTCTAAACATCAGATGAATACATGGAAAAGTAATGATTTCATAAATTTGGACAAGAATGGGTTGCACTTTGGCATCGATGCTGCAAATTACTAATTCAATTTTTTTTTTCGTTTCTGCAACTCGGGGAATTTTGGTTCAGATTCACTGTTGGCTTGGTGATGCTGTACAAAAGTCCACGGGCGATTACGGCAGTTGGTGCCATTTTCTGATTTTAATCGTTTCAGTAATAAATACCAACCGCCGGCGGAAACCTTATCTGGCGCACGGGATCGACGGTGCGGCTTCTGTGGATCTGTCTAGGATTAATCGAATTGAAAGGTTGAGGATATCTTATGTTAATTAAAAAAAAAAATCAATTTGCTCCCTGTTCAAATATGAATAATTCCGTCGGACATAAACATGATATCCCCTGTTAATTGATTGGATTTTGGGAGCTCATTATATAGGCCACCTTGTGGAAATGGGCCTCTCCTATGTATACCTTCATCCCATTAAAAGCCTAAAGCACATGAGAATGAGAATGATCTGGTCCAATTTAATTTTTGCAGCCCATTGGCCGTGTTTTCCTAAATTTTTCGCATAGGACATTATTAATGCAGCTTATAAATGACTTAAGTAGTTATATCATCAGAGATCATACAATAATCAAACACTGAAACTCTATGCAACTTGCTTTTGATCAATACCGCATCTCACCTTTCGACGTCGATATCGATGGATCTCGGGTTCGGGCAGAATGATTCCTTTTCACGAGAAGTGTAAGATCATGTGACTGACAGAACATCAAGTTATATTTAAAAATTTTAGAAAGAACGCATTGAGCGGCAGATCGGTGAAAGAGCGCTAGTTTAGGGGTGAGCATCAGCAAACTCGAATCTTGTTAAAGGAATCATACAAATTTTAATCAAGTGCTTATTGTCAAATGATTCTTTCATTTAAATTAATGGAGACATAGATAAAACCTTGGGTTGTCGGTGCTCTGCTCCCTTGGGTTTCCCTTTGGAACCATCCGTCAATATATTATTTCGAGATAAACTATCACAAATTTCAAAAATATGTTTAGGCTTGGCACTGTATTAATGGTGGAATTAATGACTACGTAATTAAAGAAGGTTCTCATGTTCATCACCCTCGTACAAATCTGCTTGAAATTCGAATGGATAACATTTGCAGGAGTCGCCCCAGTGATTAAAGTTTGATCATTGCACGATCCATGGATTACTAAACCTTACTTTTGAATTCTGTCGCATCCTTTATTTGACTACAATATCCTCATTTTCGATATCGAAAAAGTTAAAGAGAAGAAGAAGAAGAACAAGTCGGGTGCTATTTTAATTCGATATGTCTTAGCAAATGCATTCATTTTCGATCTGGCATGCGAACAGCGCACATGAAAAATCACGTCGCATACTCGTCACATGACCTTACATTCTAATTGGACATAATGCGGGAGGTGAGCATGTGACCTTGACCGATTCAGAAGCAGAAAGCGCATACTTTTTTTTTTTTTAAATAGCGAGATTAGGGTGCCTAGATAATTGATGTGACATGTAACTTGTGCACTTTAATCACAACAAATTGATTGTCTCGTTCATGGTCACCATATAATATATACATACACACATGCACACGCACCCTCGTTCCCGATGTAAGAAACCAAAAGAAATTGGCTATTAGCTTAATCGGATATCTCCAAGCAAATTACTAACACATCTCCTACTCTCATGTCATTATTCTCTTAATAAAAACAATATGCATTCATCTTCTGTCTGGCGCGTGTGTAGCGGCATGTGAAGAATCCACTTGCGTCCTTATTACAAAACCTTACATCTTAATTAGACAGGACGCGGGGAGCGGGCACGAGATCTTGACTGCTTCAAAATTAGGGAGCACGATCCTCTCGGAAATAGCGAGATTCGCATGCCTGGGTAGTCGTTTAAGAAACGTACTTGCACACTTCAATATTAACAGAAATTGTCCCGTTCATAGTTCTCAGTCGATTGAATAATATATATATTTATTTATGGATCTACGGGTCAGGATCTCAAGATTATAGGCGTACACAAACATTCATCGTACAACAACAAAAATGGCAAGTAGCCGTTCAACCATTGTCCGCAAGTTGGGTCGGGCTGCAAATTGGAGGGAGATCATACCACCTATTTTTTTGAAAAATTGGCGAGGTATATAATTTAAAGCACAACGGAAACATATCCCATCCGCTAGCACCATGCAAAACGACGCCGTCTCGTAAAAGTCATTTTTGTCCTAATCTCTCGGGACCAACGGCATCTTAACACTTGTTGCCTAACGTTAAGCCCCAATGGATTGCAAGATCTTTTTATATAAGCAAAAAAATCATATCATGTAAAAACCTGTTTTCTGATGCGAAGTCCAAAGCTTACCAAGCCCCACCAGGCCACCATCCATACGCATAATTAATTAATTAATTATTACTGAGTTTAAATGTACTATATCTGCAATCATTTGCAGAAGAGACAATTAGGACTCCCTTAAAAACCGCCATAATCCGAGCATATTTTCGCAACATTTCTTAATTATTAGAGATTATTACTAATCTCGTGGTTCTTTTTCACAAGCTAGTTGGAAAGTCACGAGCCATGATGGAACTCACCTGCGTGCGTATCTGGGGACGTCGTTTTATGCCCATCTGTCATTACATCGAAGCATATGTCTTTATTATATACTAAAGCCCATTCAATCGGAAAAAAAACTAGAGAATTTATTGAAAAAATATATTAAAACCACGCATAGGAGTATGTATAAGGAGGGAAAAGAAAAGGTGAAAAATCGAAGGCATGAATGGGGGCCAAACCGAGGGTTCAACATAGGTATCATTAACGTACGGATTAAGGGCAATAATGTAATGCTAATGGCCCACTGTTTCGAAGGGACCAAAACATTTAGGAACGCAAACCACTCTTAACAAAGCATGGGGCGAGGAATAATTCGTGAGTCGAAAAAGGGGGGGTGTCATCTTGATTAACGAGGTGAAAGGAGCTTAATTAAAGTAATCGCTCCACAATTAGGAGAGCTCGATGGCCTTTCCACCGAGTACGGAAATGGACGCTCCATCGTGATATATCTTGACGGAAAAAAGATTTTTCTTATCGTCCACCTGATCACCGTTGTCAAATCAGGTCGCGGCCGACAGGATAATGGATAAGTGCCGCCGAGTCAGATTGAGGCAGACAGCGGGTCGGCGATCACACGATCTGATCATCATTGTTCCCACGAGTCATGTGGCGTGATGATTCGAGCTTAATCGATAATGGGATTGTTTCCCATGAACTGACTAATAATTTAGTTTTTAGAAATCTCGCGCTTAAAACATTTAGTCGAGAAAAAAATTATGAAAAATTGATAGTTGTCCTTTGAGTGACGAGGACTATACGAATTGGGTTTGCACCTCCATTGAACAATATATGATCGACCTCTCATTCATATTCAAAGGATGATATAACCCTTTGACGCATGTAATTAGTAGTTACCATTACCAAGGTGGAAGTACATGTACATTTACTGACCTAGGAATTCTCAAATCTGAACATTCCAACATCGACCGTACGTAAATAAATTCATAAGATATCCTTTCTTCACCCCGACAATATTACCGTAAAATATCCATGCACGAATGTAGCTACTGGGCAGGATTAACAGTCCCAAACATTACCTTATCAACAAGAAAAATCTCATCTAATGAGGAGACCACACTTTTAAATTAATTTAAGATTTACACAATAATCTTTTGTTTATGTTACTTTTCTAGGTCTAATTCATTGCAAGCTTCGAGAAAAACATGAAAATCTGGAACCATAGGTGAATGTTTCTGTGTCCATCATCTATGGCGCACGAAAATCTTTCCGCGTGACCGTCAAGCGATTTCGAGAACCAATGTGGAGATTATGTTGGGAATCATTCATCAATCCCAGAAAAAACAAACGATTCTCACTAGTAGAATATAATAATAAAAAGAACATAACCGAAAAAACACATTAGAGAATTTGTTATCGAAGTTCACTCAAACCTGGGTTACGTCTCCATGCAAAGGCATTCCGCGAATCCACTATATTTCTAAGAAAATAGGAATACAATGATGATCTTCTTTCAAGATAGGGGCATAAAGAGATTGAGAACACTCGCAAAGAAAAGCTCACTTTTTTTTCTATCTTTTCTTTGCTCTCTATTTTTTTTTCAGTGCTTGACGGCTAGCTTCTATCAATAGCTAATATGTAAAGTGTAACTTTTAATCTAAAAGCAAAATTAATAGAAAAGACAAAAAAGCTCTTAATAATAATATTTGGCTTCATCGTCCAATAATATCCCATTTGAAGATAAATACACCCGATGCACCAAGCAACTTTGCATCCATCTACTTCAATAGCTAGTAACTGGAACTTGTGCCTTTGCGATACTTCTCGTCAATTAACATGGAGTAATACCAATGGTAGTAGTACAGAAAATAAGTTTCTTCTTATCTTCTACCTTGGTAAAAATATCAACTGGATCCTTCGTACCATCAATCTTTTGTAACTTTAATTCATTATCTTTTAATGTTGACTTGATGAAATAATAACGCTTCTTGATATTTTTAGTCCTTGAGTGATAAGCTGCATTCTTTGCTAAGTGTATTGCACTTTGACTATCGCTCCACAATGTGCTTACTAGCTACTTTCGATGTAGTTCTTCCATGTAATATTGTAACCACATGATTTCCTTGGAGGCTTCCATGATTGCCATGTACTCTGCTTCTATCGTTGATAGAGCCATTACTTTCTGTAGTTGAGATACCCACCTCACTGCTATACCTACAACTGTAAAGACATATTCAATGGTACTCTTACTATTATCTCGATCATTCGAGTGATCTGCATCTACATATCCCTGCAACTCTAGAGATGTACCTCCATAACAAAAAGAATAATTTGATGTACCTATTAGATATCTCAATATATATTTTACTGCATTCCAATGCTCTTTGCCCGGGTTCTGCAAATACCCAGTCACAACTCCTACTGCCTGTGCAATGTCTGATTTCGTGCTCATCATGGCATATATTAAACTTCCCACTACTGATGCATATGGGACTGCTGCCATCTCATCTTTCAAAGCCTGAGTACTCGGACACATATCCTTAGAAAGTTTAAAGTTACTCGCTAGAGGAGTCGCAATAGGTTTTACTTTATCCATGTTAAATCTTTTTAACACTTTATTCACATAATCTTCCTGCGACAATCATAATTTCTTATTTTTTCTGTCTCTGATGATTTTCATGCTTAAGATATTCTTAGCCTCTCCCAAGTCTTTTATAGCAAATTGCGATGCCAACATCTTCTTCACTTCTGCGATTCTCTTAATATTAAAACTAGTCATCAGCATGTCATCTACATATAAAGAGAGATATACGTTATCACCATCACTATACTTGCGAAAATAAACACAATGATTAGCTTCATAGTGTGCAAATTCCTTTTCTTTCATAAAACCATCAAACTTTAAGTATCATTGCTGCGGAGCTTGCTTAAAGCCATACAAGTTTTTCTTCAAGTGACATACCATGTACTCTTTACCTTTGACCTCAAAACCTTTGGGTTGCACCATGTATAACTCTTCATCTAGGTTCCCATGTAAAAATGCCGTTCTTACATCCAATTGCTCGAGATGAAGATCCTCCATCGCAACTATACTCAGTAAAACTCTGATTGATGTCATCTTTACTACCGGTGCAAATATTTCGGAGTAGTCGATTTCTTCTTTTTGAGAAAAGCTCTTGACCACAAGTCTCGCCTTGTATATGATACTACCATCTGCTTCAGTTCTTTTATCTTGTACAACCACTTATTTAATAAAGCCTTTTTACCTGTGGGCAACTCGGTCAACTCCCTAGTTTTGTTCTGAAGTAACGAGCTCATCTTGTCTTTCATAGCACACTCCCACTACATGTAAGATATGTCTTTCTTTGCCTAGTCATAAGTTTCTGGTTCTCCCGAATCTGTATATAAGATATGGTTTAGAACAATGTTAGCTGATAAATCAAAAAATACATTTGGCTTTCTCATGTGTGTAAACCTCCTCAAGACAGGTACTTCAAGGTTGTAGTCTATTGTGGATCACCGCGTTCCTCTTGAATTGCCTGTTCATTGATAATAGGTTCAGCTTGAACCTGCCCTTCATGTGCATTTTGATTCGCTAGAACTTTTGTCATAGGTATTGTGTCCAGCTCAATATATTATGGTTCTACTGCCTTCTCATGCTCCGTCTGATGATCCTTGTATATCTTTTCTTCATGGAATCCCACATTCTGATTGCGGATGACTTTGTTATTTTCATAATCCCAAAGCCTATAGCCATTCTCATCGCTACCATATTCGATAAAGACGCACTTCTAGGATTTAGCATTAAGCTTCTTCC
Source organism: Syzygium aromaticum (assembly GCA_024500025.1). NCBI lineage: Eukaryota > Viridiplantae > Streptophyta > Magnoliopsida > Myrtales > Myrtaceae > Syzygium > Syzygium aromaticum. The sequence continues at coordinate 28,822,147 of CM044891.1, forward strand.
TATCCTCCCTATCAATCACAGTATATGCAATACAACCAAAAATTTTTAAATATGAACAATCAATCTTTTTACCTGACCACTGCTTTTGTGGTATTTCTCCATCAAGTGCATTAGATAGACTCTTATTAATAAGATAAACAGCAGCATCAACCGTAGTAGACCATAAGTGTAGCGAAAGACCAACATGTGGCCTCATGCATCTTGCACATTCCAGAATGGTTATATTCATCCTCTCAACTACACCGTTCTCTTGAGGAGTATAGGAACAGTCTTTAACTCGTGTATGCCTTCTCGGCTTAAGTATTCTACAAATTCCTTACTCATGTATTCGCCACCATTATCAAACTTTAAAGCTTTAATATGATAACATGTCTCTTTTTCTACCATGGCCTTCTACATTTTGAATATCCCGAATACTTCTGATTTTTCTCTGAGAGCATAGACCCAAGTCTTCCTTGTCGCATCATTAATGAATGTAACAAAATATCTCTTACCACCATATAAGAGTTCTTGAGCTGGTCCCCACATATCCATATGAATCAACTCTAATTTTTTACCTTCATTCTGTCACCCATTCAACTGAAAATTGATTGCCTTTTGTTTTCCATAAATGCACCTCTTACAGAAATCTAACTCAACTTTTGCAAACCTGAAGTAACTTCTTTGAGTGTAACTGCTTTACACCTTTTTCACTAAGATGTCCCAAACGATAATGTCAAGACTAGACAAATTACCTGTAACCACTGTAGTTGTAACCATATAACTGATATTGTCTCCCTGGAGAAGGTAAAGTGTACCCGTACGTTTCCCTTTGCTACTACTCTTGCCCTTAAGGTTATCTTCTACTCTCCACATCCAAAGGTTGTTACCAAACTTTCTTGATCAAGTTTACTAGTTGAGATCAAATTTTTCTTTAATTCTGGAATATATCTAGTTTCACACAAAACTAGACGTCCTCCACAAAAGAAGTTCATAATCACAGTTCCTTTTCCAACAATCGGACACATGTGGCCGTTTCCCACAACCACTTGCCCAAAATCTCCACTGGCATAATAAGTAAATATGTCTCTTTGTGAGGTTCAATGGACAGAAGTACTGGAGTTATTAAACCACTTGTCTGTCGTTAAGTGATACCCTACAAATAAACATAAGTTCTTTGGCGAAGGTTCATCGCTAACCATATTAGCTCCTTGATTCTCATCCTGCTGCTTCTTTTTGTAGGTTTCACACTGAAACCTCCAATGTCCAGTCTAGTGACAAAACCAACACTCATCTTTTGCAACCTCTCTCTTTCCCCTTGACTGTGACCTGCCACTTCCTCTGCTTTTACTTCTTCCATGGTTTTCCATTGCTAGTGTCGTGGAAGATGTAAATGGCGAAAATCCACCAAAGACTTTTCTTCGCATCTCTTCATCTATGATGCCGGTCAAAGCATCATCCAGCGTCAAATTATTCTTCATGGTGCTTGAAATTCCTTGCACTGCGGTGTTGGAGCTTTCTAGAAGGGAACATAAAAATAATAAAGCTTGAAGTTTCATATCCAAATTTATGCCTGTGGATTCCAACTAACTTGTGACTTACGTGAAACTATTAATATGCTCTGCCACAAAACATCTATCAAATAACTTCATATTAACCAACTTTTTCAATAAAAATACCCGATTTGATGTGGGCGGCTTCTCATATATATATATATATATATATATATATATATATATATATATTCGTAAGAATATCCATCGCTTCTTTTGCAGTTTTTGCTTTTGCGATGTTGTATCCTGTCCTTTTCGTCAATCCTAGACGAATCACACCTAATGCCTTTCAATCAAGAATTTTTCATCCTGATTCAACTGTCGGATCCACTTCCGCAATTTTGGGTTTCCAACCCTCAAGTGGTGCATAGAGATCTTTCTGATAAAGATAATCTTCAATTTGGGGTTTCCACCATCTGAAATCCTGCCCGTTGAACTTATCGATCCTGATTTTATCTTCTGCCATATCATTTGCTTTCAATCAAACGTCACTGAAAAACCCTCGATGTTCTTGATTAACCAACCAAGCTCTACTACCAGTTGTTGGGAATCGTTCACCAATTCCAGAAAAATAAGCCAAACAAATAATCCTCACTAGCAGAATATAATAATAAAAAGAACATAATCGAAAAAACATACTAGAGAAATTGTTATCGAAGTTTACCCAAACCTGGACTACGTCTCTGCGCAAAGGCATTCTGTAAATCCGCTAGACTTCAAAAAAAGTAGGAATACAATGATGATCTTCTTTAAAGATCGGGGCACAAAGAGAGATTGAGCATACTCACAAAGAAAAGCTTATTTTTTTTTCTCTCTATTTTCTTCTCAACGCTTGACGGCTAATTTCTATCAATAACTGGTATATAAAGTGTAGCTTTCAACCTAAAAGCAAAATTAAAAGAAAAGACAAAAAAGCTCTTAATAACAATATTTGGCTTCATCCTCCAACAGATTCGTCATGGCCAATTGGCAAATTAAGATAAACCCTAGATGAGAACAACAAGGCACAAGCTTAGGAGATGTAGATCCATAATGCAACTCTACATTATCATTGATTCGAACTTAGAAAACTCGACATATATTTTGCCTTATCAGTTCAACCAAAACAAAAATTAATCAATCTTCTAATGACTGCTTGACCCACTAATTAGGAGACGCGATTATTCCAATCTTTCGCTGTATAGGACCTCCCTCTCTCGGAGAGTCTTATCTTCTCATTCAACTGGTATGCACTGGCCAGTGGGTTAACACCCTTTTTTCGTTTCAATTTTTTTCATCTTAAAAGACCATCGTTCTCCCACATCTTGGTTAGATGAAGCTTCCTCCAACCGGTCTTTTGATTGGTGGGCTATAGATGCGGACATTGCGGGCATTTATGTTTAGTTAAGTTTGTATATGGGTGACGTGCTTCTAACTTACAACACACCGATTGGAGATGCATTTGAAAGAGAATATAAGGCATGCTTTAGTTCGAAAGTTTCTTCATAACAATCGAACGAGACTTTAGAGTCGGCCAATGGCCTTTCGCTTGATCATTGGTTGATCGTGTTGGACTAAGGTTGGGTTCACAATCGTGTGATCTGTTGAAGGAAGAAAGGTCTATCAATCTTAAAGATTTGGTCTGGTAAAATCCTATGCGATGTGACCTTACATCTAATTAGGAAAACATTGCATCGAAACCCTAGTGCTGAGGTTGCTCTAGCAATAGGCATGTTGTCTTCCTCGCCCAACATCTAGGTTGTTGCAATTGACATACTCTCGTGAATTCTCTTAATCAAGGCCACCCAGAGAACATGGACCTATTTGTTCCGAAATTCGTTCATGGAATGAGGGGGCCGCGGCATGCCTCGTAAAAATTAGCCTGGTCTTGAAAGAATCCCCGACATCTCATGTGCCTCAAAAGACATGACGAGGATACCTTTCTTTGATATTTTGCTTTTCCAATCCATGAAGCACACCATACTCGTGATTTCTATGCAACAATAGCACTATTTGGAAGGTCGATGATCATGATTTCCTTGATGGATAAAAAAAACAAAGGTGCGAATTTTACATGCCTTAAAAGATCTATAAAGAGATGCTAAAGCAGTACAAGGTTGTTGGCCATGAGTAGGGCAGGCTTTCCTCCACAAATGAAAAGATAGCTACAGTACAGATCAACGAGAGTGGGGTATTTCTCTTTTTAGCCTTTTAGAACCTGGAAACAACGCACACCACCAACCAACTTATTGATTCAAGTAATTTGCAAGTTTGCCACCCAAGTACATTAACTTAGGCATCCGAAAACATCAATCGACGATACTTCCACATACTTAATGAAGAAACGGCGCTTTCACATGTTGCAAGGAAACGCAGTGAATGGCTTGAGGACGTTTCGACGGGTGATGATGCAACGGACAGATTGAAGATTACCCATTTTGGATACTCTTAATTTGAAGAGAAGGATGAATTGGCAAAGCTTTAGCCTTGGTAGGAGGATTGAAGGGAGCAAAATAGGAGAGGAGGGAAAGGAAAAAGTAGTCATTGACGACTTGAATTTAAAAATGGCAAAGTCATTGTTGGAGTGGTTGGTCTTGAGTCTTGACAAGTGACTAGGCGATGCACATTTCTCCATAAACATTGATGTCTATGGAAGAAAAAGGAGGGCTGTATAGTTTATGAGCCCAGCCAAATGTCTGTGGAATCAAATTAGATGATGAAACAAGTAGTCAAAGCTTGATGACAATTGGTAAGAAGCTTAGGCATTTGAATTTCCATCGGAAAGGTGGAAGATTTTGAACTAGAAGATCATTTTCTTGAACGAGAATGATTTTAATAATGACGGAGAGAGGTTGATTGCCATTCGATCTAAAATTAGGTCAATTAACTTGGATGAAGTGATTACTAGCGGGGTGGAGATTATCCTGATGGTCACGAGTAAAAATATCATTGAGAAACGAAGATCGATATAATTTTTTATTTCGAAAGGAAAAAAAAAATCTGTTTTTTACAATTAGAGCAATGAAAAAAAATCAAATTTTAGATTAATAGAGGGAAACGGCTGTAAATCTTTTAATAATTAAAATTATCTAATGTGCGTTACGTTACTTTGAATTTAGAGGACCTTTTTATGTTATGAAGAAATAGATGTGCTACTTTTTTTATTTCCAGCTAATTAATATTTATTTAACTATATCATGAATGAAAGATCCTAAGTATTAAAAAAAATGTATAATTAGCATTCACACATAAGGAACATTGTTTAATGAAAATAATGTCAATGGACGTTTATTATTTGACATAATCAAACATTTCTCTTATTAGGAAATATTTAAATACACGAAAAACAAGTTGAATGATTTCACTATATATAAGTGAAAGTAAAAATAAAATGAAACCAAAGGACACCTAAGTTATTTATAAAATCCCCAAAGTATTGAGTATCATTTCGAGAGAAAATAGAAACCATGGACAAAAGAAAAGAAGAAAAAGGAGGGTTAATTGTTTCTCTCTGTGACGAAATGGATGGAATCAAAATTAGGTAATAATGCATTAATAGGGACTGTGAGCAGACAATTGAGTGACTACTGAATCCATTCATTCTCAACGATGTGATGGACTAGCAATCATCGAAATGACGTCTTACAAATGCACCATCTTTCCAAGTGGTGTACCCATAAATGATGTTAACATGTTGTTTCTTTCTTTCTTTCTCGAATCCTCTCTTGTCTTGGTTTTCCCAATTATCATCCTTTACACGTTTAAAGTAGTCCGAAAATCATCCCTTATATGTCATGCCACTTCTTTATTGCACAGTCTATGAATAATAGGGATAGAGTCGTATCATCGTTCATGGATAAATCAATAATATGAAAGACCTTAAAAAGGTCACTTTCATAGAAACTCGGATATTTACTTCTATAACAATCTATTAAATATCAAGGAAATTGAAAGGCGATCAATTTTTTTTTTATTTAAACGTTAGAGTTTGTAAGATTAATTTTTAATGTCAAATAAATAAATAACTAATCAGCTGGTTAATTTTATAGTTGGTGAGTCCATGCAAAAGTATAGATACATGTACATATAGACATGAGAACGTATATTTCTTCGAAAATGCTGAAAAGATTGGAGGCCCACTTGGCAAGACAAGATGGCCAAGATGCAGCACACCATATGACCTGAAGATTGAGTCACAAAAGAAAAAAAAAAGAAATTCAAGATTGCCATCATGTTTTTAAATTTCTAGTTGAATTCATCAACGGAAAAAAAAAGGTTTGTACCGTCTGACCTTCTCTATTGCTTTGGAGAATTATGGTAAAAGGGAAATTGCCAAATGCAAGTGTGGTCGCTGTCATTTTCGAAAGAAAAGAAAAAGCAGAACCTAGAAAAAATAAAATAAATGGAAAAAAAAGAAGAAAAAAAAAAAGGAAGAAAGAAGTGAAAAAAGAGGAAAAGTTAGACGCAGCCACATCGGGCTTGTACGGATGGACCCATCTCCAATGGAGAGGTGGGGACGTGCAGGAATCTCTCTGACCCGTTTGTCCTTTTTGTTTGATAGATTGATTGTTCCAATAATTATTTTTTCTGGGCATGTGTCTATGGTCAGATCTCACCATCTTCACCAAAAAGTAAGTTGGGGCCTCATCTTTACTAAAATCTTTTTAATTTTATAAAAAGGAAGGTGAAATATCTTGGGTTGTTTAATGTAGACATTATCAATAATTTCACCTATTTTGTGTTATATCACATTCTTTAAAAGGGTGTCTAACTTGTCAATAGAGATTGTTTGATTGTGGTAAATTTTGCTTATTCATGATGAGTCTTCTCATTTTTGGTAGATAGTTTAAGAAAAAATGAACAATTGGTACTAAATTACTTTCGTTTGTAATGAGCTTCATTTGATTTCGACGAACGTTTTCATTTCTAATTAATATAAATTAAATAGTCAAATTATATAATGCTTTTGATAATAGTGGAGAAATGGGAAGGTGGTCAGGCAGTGGCGCCATTAACAACAGCTCTTGCCGTGGGTCAGGGTGACCCCAATCGGAGCGGTGTGACCTTTGCCGGCCTCTTGAGAGGGCAAGGTGGCGATGCTTCTCCAACTGCAGGCGAGGGTCACGCAACCCTTGTCCGGTCTATGGCAAGGGTTATGTGTGACCTTCGACCACAAGTGTAATAATGGCAAAAATTAATCAACCAAATCAATTGATGTTCAAATAACGAGGTAAGAAAACCCAAAAACAATATAAATAAGTTGATTATAAAAAACAAGAATAAAAAAATCAAAAGGAGATATTACTAGAAATAATGTGTCTTACTCCGGGGCGAATATTTTTACTAATTCTAAAATTTTTTACCACAAATGAGAGTCACATACTTACCATAGATATGTTACTAAGTATAAGTAGCTCTAACTAAGAACAACGAGTAACCTGATCGGTAGGTTAGAAAATGGACGATGCCTAATGGTTTTTTTTAGTGTAAATGGCAAGAGATCCAATCTTATGGTTAGATCACTTGATCGTACAAGCTCCTGTTATGCTCTGCTTTTCGTGTCTTTATTCTTTGTTCATCATGCACCATTATCGCAAATTCTTTGACAATGGAACGGGGGGCACATCATCTCAATAATTGATAGTGACAAATTGCGGGTCTTTAACATGAACTTAGAAATTTCAGACTCAGTCATCGGCGGCCATTTCATTAGAATATTGATATATCCACAAATACAAATAATCACTTGCGCCAATCACGAGATCATTGACCGCTTAGAGAAAAAAAGACCCTAAAATAGAAGTGACTATTACACACCAAAGTACTTGAAAATAGACTAACATGATCTTCTTCCTTTCTAAAATGGAAAATAGTTCCAAGCTTTCTAAGGATTTTGCTCGATTAATTTCTAACTTATCTAGCTCCGAGAGAGAGAAACATAGCACGATCATCCTCTCGAAGAGTTTTACAAATAAAATTGTAACAAAAAATATAAATAAATATAAGCAACTACTCCTTACCAAAAAAAAAAAATACCTTACCAAAAAAAATATAAGTAACTACACATTAACTGATAGATGATTGGCACGTGAAAGATATTAACCTAATTATCTTCAAGTATATATGTTCATCATTCAGTACTATAATGTATAAAAATTCTTTTTTTCCAATCAATCCATGAAGAATAGCGCTTATTGGCACGATCTTATGACCAAGTCTTTTTGGTTAATAAGAAGCAATGGAAGAGGTTTCTAAGGGGCTAATTACAACTTCGTGTTCTTGATATGATCATGATGGAAGAATGATGAGTTGATGATGTCTAAGAGGAAATCTAGGTTGAAGTACGAATGAGACTCATTTATAGGTTTTGCTATGAATCTCAGCCAAGTATGTCAAAAATCAATGGTGGGAATAAAGGGCTGCCCTTGGACAAAGCCATAATCATGAGCAGTCTTTAACTTTCATCCTCACATTTCAAAAGAGACAAATTATATGCCAATCTCATCAAAGCGCCGCCTTCATATACATTCATTATTTCTATAATGACCGTATGACGCAACGTTGACATGATTGCCGAAGAGCTTTTTGAAGCCATTTCGTGTATATATCAATCCGTAGCTTCTGATTTTGATGGAATGGATCCGCGAATGCTTATCGATAAACTTACGCTAAGCCCTTCATGTGTGCCGCATCGTTCTATCTTTTCCAAAGTGGGAGTTTCGACGTGTTTTCGCCATTGTCTTTGAACCGCTTTACTGAACTAAACTTATTAGAGTTTCCTGTTTATTTCTTATTGGTGTAAACTCTTTTACAACTTAAGAATTCATTATTTTGTTTTTACTTTGTTTCGCGCGATTTATGATATAAATAACTGTAAGAGAACTAGACATTGTGAATGAGGGATGATATTAGTTCTCCTTATGTTTTGATCTTAATCTCATCTCTAGTGTTAGTGCCCGACATAATCCCAAAGTGGATTTGTTTAATTGTGTATTTTGGGCTTGGAAATTTGAAGGAGTGACCTTTTGCTCCATCGTGCTTTGATAGAATAAGATGGATATTCTTCGAAATTCCGGTTTTGCACGTAAAGATGATCATTTCTAGGGGCAATTCTCTCTTTCCTTTTGTTTTGTTACAACAGCGCATGTTTGTGCATTAATTACATGGTGTTGGAGCTAAATTTATGATAGCTGATCATTTCATGCTGGCCACATTTTTTTCTAATTTCAAGTTGTCAAATTATATATCATTTTTTTTAGATGTGTTGTCAAATTATATTTGCGATTGGAGGAGAAATGCAGGTGAAGATAAATCAACAGTTCAATGCGTAGACACTGGACCACACAAATCATGAACATGAAGATGCCCTAATAAGAACTAAATTTGGTGGACCATGCGCACATTATTTTTAAAATTGTTTTATAAGCACACTATTCTAATTCCCTAAAATATGTAACGGAGTTTCGTTCCAATTTAGGACAGTGGCCGTCTTCCCAAATCCAGAAGGCAAAAGCAATGCTAGTTTTCCATAATCCAGTTGCAACTTTTTCGTAAAAGAAATATTTTTGTCTTCTTAATCACATGGGAATAATAAAGTAACTAAGTAGATAATGCCAAGAAAATGTCACGCTCAGGTTATAGTTGGTTTTTCATTCTTAGTAAACAAGATTTGAAAAAAAATGCTCTTTATACATGAACCTGTTGATCCTCATGCAAGAACAAGAAAGGGGAAAAAAAAGAAAACATAAATGACATAGTTGTGCGTATATAAGCAACTGTGTATCTTTACTCTTCTTCACCACCACCCTTCTCTGTCCTCATCTTCTCTCTCTCTCTCTCTCTCTCTCTCTCTGCTGATACTTCTCTCCCGTTCCTGCTCTCTCCCTCATCCCTGTCGTCGTCGTCGTTGCCGCCGCCGCCTCTCACGTTCCTGTTCTCTCTTTCCCCATCATCGCCGCCACCACCACCACCCTCACACCCTCAATATTCTTCTTCTTGCTCCATATTTTTTCCCCTCAATGGAGACTAAGGAAAGAGAGATCATTCTTTACTAGAAATCGCCATTGATGTGTCTTTTATTACATGGATTTCATTCTTGGCCATATCTTTTCTTCCATCGATCCATTGTTGTCCTGTTTTCCTTTTACATAATCCCATATTTTCCTGCTAAAAATTTTCGGATGGAGTTTTCATTAGCTAGGGTTTATTTATTTGGAAGACATTGACATAAGGAATCTCTGAAGCTATTCCCTTTTAATTTCCTGTTCTTGACGATATTCCGGACCATAGTTCTTCCTCTTTTTTTTATTTTTTGCTCTTATTCCATATGTTTTTATCTCTCATTTTTTTTTGGCGAACTTTTATTTCCATCTCCAGAGGGCCAAATATTTCACTCTAGAAGGTTTGTCAAATGATCCGCAAGCAGCTGCCCAGAGTCATTTGTTTGCAGGTGCAGCATCATCAAGATTCACACACGATTTCACGGCATAGACATGAATTTCGCCGTCAGAGGTTTAGTATTGAGAATCTTGATGATGCTGCATCAGCAATTAATGACTAGTATCCCGTTATCCACAGCCTTTAATATATTGAGCATTTGAAGAAGTGTGTACACATGTCTAATCTCAGGGTCTTTTCTTCACTTCTGGATATAAAAGGTCCCATAGGACCGTAACTGTGTGTTTATTTTTCTCTTCCTTTTTTCATTTTTAAATTATTAATTGAAATAGTGGGATGTTTTGTGCATACACCAATTAATTGCAGCAACGACAAAGTAGCTAGCATGTGTATACACAGAAGGAGGAAGTGCTTAGCCATCAAGTGATACTGAAGTTTCTTTGGCATAAAAGGTAAGATACTATCCTTAATAATCTGTGAGCAGGAATATAGATTAATTAACCCATGTTGCACATAATCTGTCAAACAAATCCAGTGCTGCAGGGAATCATTTGGTTTTCATATTGTATGCATATTATAAGATGAGAAAAATGTGGTTTTGAGCGCTCAATTAATGATTTTAGGATCTTCAACTGCAAGTAGCTGAAGCATGGACCAAGTTGAGTTTTGAATTGCAAAATACCATGATCATCATCTTGATTAAATTCGATTGGCTCGTTCCGCCATATATTATTAGGTGGAGCCATTCCATATGATGCTTCATTTCTTCCTATTGATGGCAACGTGTGTCGACCATATTAAAAGCTTGTTCGAAACAATATTGTTGTTGCTAGTAGATTTGGATTTGAAACATCTCACACAAGTAGCTCAACTAATGTGGATAAAACTTTGAATTTTGAAATTGTTTTATCTTCATAAATGGATGAGTTAATCTTTTTTGTGAAAACTACTTATTTCTTTTGCCTCCAGCTGCCAACTTCTATATCTTTAAATCAATGTTAAGTGTGATGACATGATTTTACACAGACAATATTCAGCAACTGTCTTCTACATCGATAAATGAGGTATCGTTTTACTGCATAGAAGATAAGCCAAGAGAATGAGGGAACTAGGCACCGAATTGAGATGTTTCTCATCTTTTAGAGCCACTTAACATTAATTTATCAAGATTAGGAAGTTTTTGTTCGTGATTCTTGCAATCTAATTCCTCGATTGAATTACTACTAGGGGGAAAATACATATCTAATTCTGACTAGCCCGTCTAAAGTTGATGCATTCTGATTCTAGAGTAGTGTTTATTAGTTGTATGTTGTACAAGATTTTCGTTGCATATGCCGGCTTTCTTGAAAACGTTTATCTTATTTGAGCTCACTTAGCCAATGTTGCATTAAGAGTAATCTTAACTAAGAGCTAATTAGTGTCATATGCCACTCTTTTGTATTAGAAAGGTGAAGCTAAGAAGAATTAATTAAAATCCTCTTTTAATGAGAATGGGGTAAGAATAACATCGGATTTCAAGAAACAAATTTAAGATGTAATTTTTGCGTCAATGACATATTTTGGGAGGCACTAGCTTCTGTGAAGGGGGAAAGAAGGAGGAGAAGAAGAAAAGTTCTCTTTTTGTGGCAATTGACAGATGAAATTTTTCCCCATGCTTGAGGTCCACACTTCACATGGTGGGAGGAAGAAAAGGCAATAATGGAGTACAATTGAGAGATCACAGCAGAGAATTACTGTATGACAGGAAGATATTTTTCTTTGTACTTTTAGAGATTATGCTAGCGTGGATTTTTGTGGAAACTATGATTCTTGTAGCTTTTCACGGATGCTTTATTACTTCTTTGTATTTCACTGAACCTCCTAAAATGATTTCACGCGGCGGCATATATTCCTATATATGACGTGAAAAACTAGTTCTCTTCCAATAATCGATACCTCATGTTTTTACACTAGAATGTCATCTATGTATACTGTCGTGTGAGGTTTGGAGATTTTCTGAAAACCAGCCTTTTTAACTGTAGTACAAGATCACTACCATGCAAATTAATGGCGTAGTGCGTGCTATCTCTTCTTGTTAACTAAGTTTGAGTTAGGGTTTTCGGAATCAGGATTTTAGAAGATTTTCGTCTTAGTGTGCTTGTTTCATCGGTTAATCGTTTTCTTATTCTATCCAGGCCCCCGTTGACTTATTAAACCTAAAGTAGTTATGAATGTAATTAGCTTAACGATCTTGATTTTCGAGGGGGAAAAAAAAATGAAGGCCGCTTTACATTCTTTACTATTGTGCTGTGTGCGTTCTTGTGGTTCAGGTTTTGGGTCGTTGGCATCTGTTGTTCTGTGCTCTGGTTCGAGGTATGTTTTTAATTTACACTGATTTGGTTAGGAGATTAGCATGCCATGTTGTCAGAGTACCTTCTTTTAGCCGGTACAATAAGGCGAGCTTCTTTCTCTCCCTCGTCCAGTCCAGGCCATCTGTCCGTCCGATCACGCCAGACAGTAGGATGTTTGTGAGAAATTTCTTCCTCGAGACTGAGAAGTTGGGCTGTAGCTTTTGTTATTGTAATAAGATTAATTGACGCTGTGTTCTCTTGGGTCGAACAATTCAACAGCAGGTCTTCTATAAGTCTTTTGACAAAGTTCCTATCACGCATCTCATCTAATAATATCACTGCAGGCAAAACTATTATTTACAGAAGGAATTTAGTATCAGATGTGAAAAAAATGGTCCTCTCCTGCTACATCTCCATGGTTCCTCACTGGAAGCTGCTCATCTCCAAGAGTATATTTGCAATCAATTTGCCACGTCCTAATCGTGTTGCATCACTTTCTCTTTTCCCTGGACTATACCTTTCTGAAAACCCTCCAAACGAAGAGCAAGCAGGACAGAATTCTCTTATCATTTCCATGCATACGTATAAATAGGTCATGGACGAGATGGGTTTTACTTTAGGGACAGGGACAGATTGATCGAACCATCATGAACAAGCATTCGATCCAGATTGCCAAGGAGGCCAGGCTGTTAGACTGCTCGAGTTCTTTGGATTGCATCCTACAATGCAAGTGTTTCCTATGTTTCGCCTAAATTGTCAATCCTGAATGATTAGCAGACAGATTGATCAACAGTATTATACGCGTGTTTAATGCATGTCACTTCTCTTAAACAATTGTAGCTACATTGTCGGCAACTCGATCAACACACGTCGGATGTCTTTTTACGGTACCCCTAAACCTCGAGCGTCTGATATATACTAGTTTGCAATCGCTGTTATATCCCCGAATCCATGCCGCTAGTTTTGGTTCAATGACGTAGAAGCCCCCCTTTCTCCTTCCTTTCCTTTTCACATTGATGGACACCATTTATGACAAAAGATCGAAGGTCCCCATCTGCAACGTATTGTGCCCATTTTCCCCCTGCCTTTCATGGTCTTCCCTCCCTCGCACGATGCTCCAACTTTTCTCTCGAGAGGAGAGAAAGAAAAAGGAAAAATTGAGATGGAATCGAATCACATCCCTGCAAATCCTCGCCTTCAGGAATTTACGACCGGGATTTAAGTTAATTACCGCGGAAGGTTGATCAATCGATCCAAAGGGTGGGTCCGCACGACAAGAGCAATGATGATGCCCGATGGTGATGGACGTACGAGGTCGAATGATACGGCCCCACCCCAAGATCTTCCCCCATATCTCTCCACGGCTTATTCAAGAACGATGACCCCAAAAATAGAATGATGGACCACGTCGCGATGTTTAGTTCGGACCGCACCAGCACGTCCACCGAGAGGGATTATCGATGTCCCCTGCTTTGTTTTGTCGGTTGATTGATTGTTCCTTACTTAATGCATCGACCACTTCTGTGTACGTTCGTTGCTTGGGACGTGACAAAGACCCTTCTGCTTTCCCTTTCACCATTTCTCTACCCCGTTCGGGTTGGACCCACCGCGGCCATTGATCGTGGGAGTCCCAAAGACTTCAACCGATCGATGGCTGTAGTTGCATATGACACCACAAATTATGGTCCATACAGGCCGGTGGTATTCGCTCCTTCAAAACACGGCCATTGGCCTCATTTGCGTGTGGGAGGGAGCATCAGGAAATATAATCGAGAAACATATAGATTATCAGTTCCTGAAAAATCAATAATCTGTAGATAAAGTTAGTTCTTTTAGAGATCACTTGTTATTACTGGATTGTTCTTGCTCTCATTCTGCTATGTACTCAAACAAGTGATCCGTGTTCAATCATCTTTGGTCAATATCTTCGCAAACCACATTCTTGAACCAGCTTTGGCATAGTGTAATATTTTGAAAACCATGTTCTTCTTTAATTAGCAATTAAACTTAAAGCCATGCGAATTCTCTCCCCCGATGCAAGAACAGCAAGCTAACCTGTAGCCCAAAGCCCATCTCAAATGCCAAAGGCCGAGTCCTTGCTCAAGAAGAGCAGCCTCAGCCCAAGCAAATTGTTGAAAACAGCTTCTTGAACTCACCCATCTGATCAAACGACTCGCTTCCTTCTGTTGCAAGATAAACTCGAATTTCTTCGGCTCGAGCTCACCTTCTGACATAGATCGTTTCGCGTGATGAAGTGGACGAGATTTCTATCGATTCCGATATTTGCCGTGTTCCTTCTGATGGGTTTTGTTTATTACATCACCCTGTTCGTTTCCATTGAAGATTGGGTCGGTTTACGGAGCTCAGACGGATCGTTTCACGCCTTGGCCTTCAGTTTCTTGGCTTTCTACGGTCTTTTCTCGTTCTTCGTCTGCGTGCTCACTGACCCGGGACACGTTCCTCCTTCTTACGTTCCTGATGTTGAAGATAGGGAGCTCTCGGATCAAGAATTTAGGAGAAATGTAAGTTCTATCGTGTTCGCTTGCGTACTGTATCTTGTTCGGTTTCAGTGTGCTAATTGGTTCGGCAGATTAGCTTTTTAAATTATGTGTCCTGGATATGAAAATGAGGTTTCATATGTAGTTCGAGAATGGAGTAATGGATACAGATGCGAAATGCTTATGCTACACAGAGGGTGACTCATAGGTTCAAATTATGCATCGTTATATAGTTTGTTGATATTGCCATTGGATTGGGGTTGTATGCTGATGTTGAAGATTGGGAATTCTCAGATCAAGAGTTTAGGAGAATGTGAGTTCTATTGTGTTCGCTTGTGTACTGTATCTTATTCGGTTTCAGAGTACTAATTGGTCCAGCAGATGAGCTCATTTTCATATGTAGTTTGAGAATGGAGTACTGGATACAGATACGTAAATGCTTACGCTACACAATGGATGACACACAAGTTCAAATTTTGCATCGTTATATAGTTTGTGAATATTGCCATTGAATTTGGGTTATGTGCCTGTAGAGCTCTTGTATTAGGTCATGTTTGCACTTTGGTCTGGGATGGATTCTTGTGTACTCTCTAAAAGAACTACACTTTGTGTATTCCTTTTTCATGGCATTTTGAGGACCTTATTTGTTAGCTTGATTATGTGCATGATCGTGTAATCTTTCTAGCGAGGTAATGATCAAGTACTGCTCTCAGGTCAATCTATTTTACCCAATGAGATGATATGTTTCCTTGTTCATCCAGCGCAAAATATATGTACATACATATTCGGATATTGTATATACAGATATAAATGTGTGGATGCGTTTGTTGTAAATAGATGTGCCTATGTGTTTCGTGTCAAGCTTATATCGAGTTTCCTAGTTTTTGAAGAGACACGCATGGATGAGATGCAAAACTTACTTTTGAGGTTCTTATGTAGATAAAGTATCTATTTTTGTCTGTTTGAAATCTCATGAAACAGACGTTCAGAGGATCTCATATCAATCTTATTTTAGTTGCGTTGACTCTACATTGATTTCCTGAACCTTTCTGGTCCCGTAAATTCATCTACTTTGTAAGCATTGGTATCTCTTGCCTGCAAAAAGTAAAACTAGGGTGGTGGGTCTTTTCCTCTGTACTTTTTGTGCCTACAGTTTGATCACCCAAAGCTTCAGATGATCCATAAAAAAATTATAAAGGAGGGTTATAATTTTGATTCAGCCAAAGAGTACTAGTCTGTTTAGCTTGATCTATGGCCTCTATATTTCCCTCTTCTGGTGTAGCAGTGAGTAAAGCTTAATGCGTGAATGCCCTGAGGGGAGGGTAATTAATCTAGAGCTGTCATGATTTTTGCATATGGAGCGCTTCCCCTTCAGAGCCTCTTGGTATAGGGATTTACATCCTCTTAATTTCTTTACTAATGAAGTCTTCTCTATATTTCTAAAAAGAGGATCTCGAGATGATGGGTTTTAAACTCAAAAAGGGATTTGCAATGGTTCATTGTGGAAATGATGCGTGATGACTTTCTGTGTCATACATGAGCTCATGTGGTTGGTTATGTGGTTATTTTCTGTGGCATACATTAAAGTCACTGCAGTTGATAGATGATAAACCATATCCCTATTTCCATTAGCTGAACTTTCATGGATATTTCGGCGAAATACTGTATCTTTTATGGGAAGAAAATGTTAATTTGCCTTTTGATCTATTTAGCAGCACAAATTTTTACCTGTGGTCCTAAATTGTTGAAAGATGAACAAATACTAATAGGTTACACATCAAAGGAAATGTGAGATTTGCTCTACATACAAGCCTCAAAGATGTCATCATTGCCGAACCTGCAGAAGGTGTGTTTTGAGGATGGTAAGAGTGGCTAGTGTAATTTCTTCTAAAAAATCTTTGACATTTCAAAAATTTTCTACAATTTTATGTGGTAATGGTTCCTTGCAACGATTCCTTGGCTGCAGGATCATCACTGTCGATGGATCAACAACTGTGTTGGTTACTGGAACTACAAGGCCTTTTTTGTACTTGTCTTCTTTGCTACTGTAGCAAGCATCTATTCAATGGTCTATTCTACTTCACCTCTTTATGTGACCATTAAATTAGCTTCCTCAATCACTGATGCAAATAACCTTCCTGAAATTCTCATCCACGCTTTCTGTATGCATAGGTCATCTTTATAGCATGTGTTCTTCAAAAGGACTGGGAAGTTTTGGGACGATCTCACTTCACGGTTCTTTATGTAAGTTAGAAGCTATCTGCTTCATGGGTTATGCATTGATAGTAATAGTTCTAGTCAGTTCATCATGATAAATACTCAAGTTGAACAGAGCTTAATTAGATCCTTGTTTCATTGGTGGAGTTCACGTTCATCTATGGTGTGTTAATCTTGCTGTTGATGAGGCATACACGAAATTTCACGTATAGTTTTAAGATCTCTTATTCCAATGAAAAAGAATTAGGTCCTTATCCTAAGCCGGTTTATGTATCTGCTGCAACCACAAGGCTTTCAGCTGCTTTAATGGAGTAAAAGAAGTATTCTTACTATTGTTCTTTTCTCTAAGTACTCGTAATTATTTTTCTTGATACTGCCTTAGTGAGATAAACCACGTCGCATGTGTGCACCGTGACCATAGTGACTTTCTTTGGCACTTGATAGAATGTTTTTTCTTAGCATTGTTCAATAAATAGACGATGGATCTCATTCTATGATGCCCCATGGTCTTTCTGATGTGTGTGCATTGTGACCATCGTTGTAGTTCTGCTGTGCAAAATTCTTCTCGTGATGTATGAGGATTTTGGAAATTTAATGAGAAATTATACTTTTCACAGGTTACATGTGGAACATCTGTGATTGGCCTAAGTATGACACTGGGTTCTTTGTTGAGCTGGCATATCTACCTCATGGCCAACAACATGACAACCATAGAGGTACTTGTTTAGCATACAATGTAGAGAGTTATGTTCTCATTCCAATTAATTTTAGAATTATGCCACTGGACACTTCATCAGTATTACAAAGGAGTACGAGCACGATGGCTGGCAAGAAAATCTGGGCAGAGCTATCGTCATCCGTTCAACCTTGGTGTTTATAGAAACGTGACATCGGTACTCTCTCTCTCTCTCTCTCTCTCTCTCCTTAATGATTGTTTATATTTTCATCAATCTGATCAACATTCAACAAAAGGATTGAGTGTAATCAAGCAGCTCTTCTCGCATCTTTAGGTCCTTGGCCCAAACATGCTAAAATGGCTACTTCCAACAGCAGTAAGCCATTTAAAGGATGGTATCAGCTTCCATATTGCACATGATACGAGGCAGACAACATGAAACAAGACTACCGGGCGACCTATTCAATTGTTCTTCCCTTCCGGAGTTGGAACATCGTTGAAGAATTGTGGCAGAAAGTGGAGTTCCATGACCTCAAGCCTGTCTACTCGGATGCATACAATCTTGTAGGAAAGACTCGTGACAGAAGGTTGGTAGACACGTGGAATGACTATTCTTTGTCGTGTAAAGTGTGTCGAAACATGACGCGTGCAGTTGCAGGTATCGCTGCTGTCAATTTCATTACTTGTACATCAAGGTTTTCTTTTTGTTATCATATATCCGCTCTTCTATATTTAATGCAACGAATTTCATGATAGGCATAAGATACAGAATAATCTTTGTATGTATCTTGTCAAGGAGTGCCGTCGGGGCATTGGTTAAGCATACCGGAGAAAAGTTGCAATTTCCAACGCCCTGATTTCACAATTCATCAGAATAGTTACTTCACGAAAATCACTTCACAAGCGCTCTAGGCACTTGAGCAAATTTCTTTCTGCGATACACAATTTTCGTGTCGTGTGACACTTCGCCATATGCAAAGCCTTTGGATTAGCCTTTGGATTTCTGTATCTTATATTTCATGACAGAGGACAACTGATTGGAGATTCAAATGCATCTGGTCAAGCAGAAGTACCAAGTTGCAATCAGTGAGACTCTTTCTTCTTAATGGGGGATGTGGCTGATTCAATTCCTTGAACTGGCCTGAAGAATTTGATCAGTCTCTTTGGACAAAGTCACTGGAAATGTTCAGGGCCACTTAATTCTCATTGCGTATGTACGAGATGGCGTGATATGATCCTTTCTCTGATTTATTAATCGAGGGTTCATATTTGGTTTTGTTCCAACTCAATTCATTCATCATCTATCGCCGGTTAGAAAATCAATAGAATGAATGTAACGATAAGAGTTTTGTATTGAATCGTGACCTTTAACAGCGATGGCCCAACAGGACACGCTACGGCGGCGTGCGCCGTGAATGGCGTGGGTAAGAAAAAGACAACGCTTGGTTTTACGATGTTGATCATATATATAATGACCATTTGATATTCATTTCTAAAGTGCGAAGCACCGTAAAATTAAAAAAATTGTCCAAAAAATCATAAATTTATTATCAATTAGATTCTAAACCTTTCAAATTTGTCAATTAAGTCCTAAACATTTTACGTTTTGGCAATTGAGTCTATTTGATTCATTTTAATCGGAAATCGCTGATATGGGCGCTGGTAATGCCATATAGGACGGTCGGCGTTGAGGCGGATAGTTTTTTTTTATAATTTTTTAAAAAATTGATTTTTCAAATAAAAATTTTATTCTTTTTCTTTCTTTCTTTTCCTTTTTTTTTTCTATTAATTCCATGCAAAGGTCATTGCTGATCGCAGGTGAGGACAGGCGACTAGGGCCATGAAGCCCTCCCCGGTCATGGGTGAGGGCTTCACAGTCGACGAGGGCAAAAAGAAAGAAAAAGAAAAAAAAAGAGAAAAATAATACATAATATTTCAAAAATTAAAAAAAATTATTAAAAAATTTTCACGTTAGCACTAATCGTACCATATAAGATAACCATCATCCACGTCAGCATCCCTTTCATTAGTTAGATTTGAAATGGGTTTAGAACTTTTTGGACAATTTTTTCCCGTAAAATTTGTAAAATCAAAAGGTTTAGAATTAAAATAGCAAAAGTTTAATAGGCTTAGGATTTTTTGGATAATTTTTTTCTGTAAAATTTGTGAGATTTGAAATAACCTCATTAACCCTTTTCAATGTTCCTTTCGTTCGTTAGATTGATGCGAGGGTCAAAGGGCGATTATTCTATTTTCTTTTAGGTATGTATTAAAGTGAAGGGTATTTTTATAAGTGAAAAC
Organism: Syzygium aromaticum; assembly: GCA_024500025.1. Classification (NCBI taxonomy): domain Eukaryota; kingdom Viridiplantae; phylum Streptophyta; class Magnoliopsida; order Myrtales; family Myrtaceae; genus Syzygium; species Syzygium aromaticum. Next base: position 28,842,077 of record CM044891.1, read on the forward strand.
GATGGCGTGCCATGCTCAAATTCAAAAGGCAAAGATAAGGGGGAACTCCATTTTATCAGACGTAATTGATATGAGTAAAGATTACTCCAAATCATTCTTTAACACAAGTCAACCGTCCCGTCCCGTTCTATGTTTTAGGTTAATTAGTCCTCTCAATTGCTTTGTTAAGGATCTCTGTTTTTGTGCGTGAGATTTTGTTCGGTTCAAATTAAATACTTCATATGATATCTATCTTTCATATCCACCAACTCGTGTGCGTGTTTTCCTTTTTTGTAAGTTGTGTGTCGACGAGTCACTATATATGCATGAAAATCCTACGTGTTAGTTCTTGATTAGTAGTTGCTTTTGAAATAGGTTGTTTAAGAACTGCATCGATTTCTCCATCCTTCTCACATAAGATTGATTCCACGTATTGATTCACCAACATCGATTTAATCTTGTTAAGGTTTGTCAAACATAGAAAATCATAGCGTAATAGCACGAAACTTCAAGTTTTCGGTCAATTCGATCCGGTTGAATTAAGAGCTGTTCTCTAAGCGGGGGTTTGAAAGAATTGCACTTGTGGCATGCAAACAGTAAGCATGATTGTGCATTGGTTCAGAATTGTTTTGTTCTTCCAAAAACGTGCCGGAGAAAGACCAGATGAACAGACAAACAGAAAGTGGAATCACACGGAAATACACAGTATTTTCTCTTGGAGATGGTGGCCCACGACAAACAAATATATGTCCGAACGCCGGCAAATAGTCCTAGTTGTCGTTGCGACGCGGTCCTACCTACGAATCCCACTAACCTGCCTTGACCCTCTCTCCTTCGGTATTTTCTTCTTCCTTTGGAGTTTGACCCCATGAACTCCACATGGAAGCTCGAGCCAACTCGCGAGCGTGTTCAAATACAAAGGACGAATCTTCTCCCTCCTCTGCAGAAACCCATCTCTCCCAAGACTGGTTCTTGCAACCCCATATCACCGAGATCTCGCACCATCCCACATGCCTTTGCCCTGCGCTGCTTCTTGATCTCGAGATTAGTGCTCCGACCCACGACCCCCAGGAGAAAGATGAGCTCGGAGAAGCTCAGGATCGTCGAGTGCGTGTCGGTTTTCTTGGTGGGTGTTCTTGTTTTGAGCTGTGCGCGAATTGTGCAGTGTCAAGATTTGGGTGACTACAGCCAAGTTGACAACCCTGCTGTTCTGCCCCTCATTACTCAACTCGTTTACGCCCGAATTTCAAATGTCACCACCAATCTTCAGTATGAGATCAATAACCGCTCCAGGTTCTGCATTAAGAATCCGTCAGTACTCGCTCGCTCGCTCTTCTTGCTGTTTGTCAAATGAGGATCGTTTTCATGTTCTTTCTTAACAAAATAATCTTTCTTGGAATAATTGGGTAGACCTACAAATGGTTTATGTTCTAACTGTTTAACATCGCGATGTTTCGTTATTTCAGGTCAGATGATTGGAACAGAGCTTTCAATTATTCATCTAACTTGGGCTTCTTGTCCTCTTGCATTCAGCAAACTAAAGGTATAACACATCATTTATTTTACCCTAGAGAAGTTGGCAAGTCTAATGTTTCTTTGTGTTTTATGATTCTTAATCTAGAACACCTTTTGCTATTAATTTGAGTTTGATCGTTGTAATAACTGAGGTTTTCTGGTTTCATCTTTTGGATTATTATATCTCGGTCTTTTTAAAACTCATCTTGTGTAACCACATTACATAGACAAAATTGCTCTAAATACCGATGGTTGTCCATTGACCGGGTATTAACATTCCATTTGCCACTTTAGTTACTGGATCCACGAATCTACTGACGTTTTCCTGTCAACTCCAATTTCTTTTTCTCATCTGACATGATGCTCCCACTTGATGCTATAGGAGATATGGCTGGCCGTTTGTGTACGGCAGCAGAACTGAAGTTCTACTTCAATTCCCTATTTCAAACTTCAGTGAGCAGTAATTATCTGAAGCCCAACAAAAATTGTAATCTCACCACCTGGATTTCTGGTTGTGAGCCTGGATGGGCTTGCAGTGTTGGTGCGAATCAACCAGTAGATCTGAAAAATGCACAAGAAATCCCTGCAAGGACCGATAATTGTCAGGCTTGCTGTGAGGGATTCTTCTGTCCTCATGGTCTTACATGCATGATCCGTAAGTATCCGAGGCCTACCACAATCTTTAGCAAATTTTACTATCGTAAGATGGAATTCCACTTGTCTGGCCTCTCACTTTTACCTGAGTGACTTTTCATGTAGTTTCTCCTCATGTTATTGAAATAGGATAATATGACGTTGACCTCTAATTTTATTCCCCGCAGGAAGCATGTCCATAGAATTGACTGTGGTATAAACCCAGAGGATAATATGTTTGTATGTTTGAGCTTCTTGACAATCCTGGAAGCCAGCTGACAGAAATACAATATTTGTTCCTTATTCTTCTGTTGAACATAAAATTAGTTAGGTTCGCGCTTATCATACAATTTAAATTTATTTCATGACTACTTTGGTTGTACAAATTCTGTGATCAAAAAGTATTTTTCTCACACTTATAAGCTTTATCTTTATTGACTCTTACAGCCTGCCCACTTGGAGCTTACTGCCCACTCGCAACACTCAATACATCGACAGGCATATGTGACCCGTAAGCTCAGCCTAGTTAGCAGTATTTCTAATTTTTATTTTTATGTTGCCCAAGGTGCCAATAGAACTTTATGCTGCTATGATTTGCAGCTATACCTACCAACTACCCCCAGGGAGGCCAAATCATACTTGTGGAGGAGCAAATATTTGGGCCGATGTTGGTAGGAGCAGGGAGATTTTCTGTTCATCGGGATCTTTCTGTCCAACTACGGTGGAAGAAGTCACATGTGGTAGTGGGTATTTAATTTTTTTCCAGTGCTTATTTTCATTTTCAGGATCACCTCCACAATGCTCTCTACCTTCAATTGGATGTAAATCTGATTCATCTGTAATTTCTTTTTCCAGTATCAATCTTCCATCCAAGTTATGGCCTGTTTCTTATTTTCTTTCATTTTTCACATTACTGCAGACACTATTGCCGGCTGGGATCTACATCTGAGCAACGTAAGTTTCTTAATGGAAGTGAATTGATTGAGGAAAATCAAGCTTTCGAAGTTGAATATTTGGCATTTGGAACTTCAATTTTGTTGTGTTGTGGGTTTACACACTTCTTGATATCTTTATTCTTTTGCAGCTTGCTTCAAGTTGGTTTCTTGTGATCCAAACACCGTAAATCAAAACATCCGTGCTTATGGGATTATGCTTATTGTAAGTTTCTATACACATCTTGAGCATCTCTTTAGTAACTCCTTTTCTCAAATTTTAGATAATGCCAGATTTACGATCACTAATGTCTTCTCTTTCGTGAAATGTGTCGTCTCGAACATTATCGGGCCATTCACTTTGCAATCTCCAGATCTTTTACTTTTGCCGAACGTTGTTTTTGTTGTTATGTATTTTATTCTTCCAAGACATTATTTTTGCAACCAACAATTTATGTATTGAAGTTTCTGGCTATGCTCATGCAGGCTGCTTTGAGTACTTTCCTACTCATCATCTACAATTGTTCCGGCCAATTACTCACTACTAGAGCGAGGAGACTAGCCAAATCCAGGGAAGCAGCTGCAAGAAGTGCAAGAGAGACTGCCATAGCACATCGGAGATGGAAAGCTGCAAAAGATGTTGCAAAGAAGCACGCGAGTGGGTTGCAATCTCATTTATCACGGACATTTTCCAGGAGAACAGACACCGAGCGGTTTGAAATTTTAAATCAGGATAGTCCTGATGAAGCTTATGATTTTTCGGCGGCTGATCATGCAAGGAATTCGACTTTGCCACCAAATCAAAGAAAGAGGGAAAATATCGAACTCATGCAGACGATGGATGAGATTGAAGAAGATAGTTCTCATAATCTTGAAGATTCCAATCCGGGTAGCGTGGGTAAGAATAAAAAAGGGAATATAAAGAAAGTTAAACATATGCATACTCATACCCAGATTTTTAAGTATGCATATTCTCAACTTGAGAAAGAGAGAGCTCAGGAACAGAAGAACAAAGATCTTTCCTTTTCTGGAGTAATTTCAATGGCCACTGATTCTGAAATTAGGAAAAGGCCACTTATCGAAGTATCATTTAAGGACCTAACCCTCACTTTGAAAGGCAAAAAGAAGCATCTTTTAAGATGTGTTACTGGAAAACTAAGGCCTGGGCGCATCACGGCTGTCATGGGTCCATCTGGGGCTGGGAAAACATCTTTCCTATCTGCATTGGCTGGAAAAGCTGTTGGTTGCTCAACTACCGGTGTAATCCTGATCAATGGGAAGAGGGAATCAATCCACTCTTACAAGAAAATTACCGGTTTTGTGCCACAAGACGATATTGTCCATGGAAACTTGACTGTGGAAGAGAATCTCTGGTTTAGTGCAAAATGCAGGTATGGTTCAGTTGATTTACTACTATTACTTCAAAAGAATGCCTTCGACGTACATTATAGAAACACATGCTTGTAAAATGTTTGCTAGAATTTAGATCATTAAAAGAAACTAAGAGCTTGTAGTTCTTGGATCCCATATCAGATTGAGTTTTAGCTTGGACTAAGAACATAATCTTCTTACCTCATCATGCATCTCCTCTTTTGGAAAATAAAAAGGCAAAGAAGTTTTCCAATTTTTGTTGCATTTCTTAGTCTAGGATCATGCAGAGAATTGTTGATGGAAAATGTCCACCTTTCACATGTGAACATAATCTTTCATACCACTTTGCTGCATCAACCATTAATTTTATGCTAGGCTACGGAGGCAACACTCTTCTACTGGTAATTCTTTCTATATTTTCATGTAAAACCTGAAGACTTCCTGCTAAGATGCCAAAGGCAGATAAAGTGCTCGTTGTTGAGAGAGTTATTGAGTCCTTGGGGTTGCAATCAGTGCGAGATTCGCTGGTTGGAACAGTCGAGAAGCGAGGGATCTCCGGAGGCCAGAGAAAGAGAGTAAATGTTGGCTTAGAAATGGTGATGGAACCTTCACTTTTAATTCTAGATGAACCAACATCCGGTCTGGACAGTGCATCCTCACAGCTGCTCCTGAGAGCACTTCGACATGAAGCACTGGAAGGGGTTAACATCTGCATGGTGGTTCATCAACCGAGGCAAGTTTCTGCAAGAATCATCAAATTATCATGCATACATTTTCATGAAGATCTATGATGTGCAGTGTTCATAAGGATACCTAGTGAAGCTGCAACTATCATTAGGAATGTCCTGATAAAAGAGTCTAAATTCTAGGCTGCCTTGTTCTTGTTTTGTTTTACACATAATAAAGAAAAATTTCTGGTAACTGAACAACATTTTTGGGTGCAGCTACTCACTGTTCAGGATGTTTGATGATTTGATACTACTGGCAAAAGGGGGCCTGATTGTCTACTATGGTCCAGCGAAGAAAGTTGAGGAATACTTTGCAGGAATGGGCATAAATGTGCCAGAGCGAGTGAACCCTCCAGATCACTTTATTGACATTTTAGAGGGCATCGTGACTCCAAGCACAAGCTCCGGCGTGAATTATAAAGAACTTCCTATCAGGTGGATGATTAACAATGGGTATCCAATACCTCCAGATATGAAGGAGGATGCTGGAGCCATTTTGTCCAGTGGAGGCGCAGGTATAGTTGTTGGACTTAATGCCCCTAGAGTTGGAACCGAGGAGCAATCTTTTGCTGGTGAAATATGGCAAGATGTGAGGAGCAATGTTGAGAGGCAGCGGGATAAAATACGACTCAATTTCTTGAGGTCCAAGGACTTATCTCATCGGAAAACTGCGGGAGTAATCTCACAGTACAGATACTTTCTTGGGAGGTAAGAAATACTAATCGGCAGAAAAAGTTCCGGTTGTATGATCCTTCTATAAGAGCCAATAGGATGGACTTAGATGAGTTAAAATGTGTATTGTGAACTCGAAGCTTCTGCTCGCATAGTTCAAGATGGCTTTACTGACCAAAGAACCAAAATCAAAATGATTTTATTTTACCTTTCTATTCAAGGCTTGTCGGGGAAATCGTGTGTCTTTTCATAATTATCCACTTATTTGTCTCGTGGAAGGCTTGTGCAATGATTTCAAAGTTTTTCTCATTTTTATGTCGTTTACATTTCCAGGGTTGGTAAACAAAGATTACGTGATGCTAGAATACAAGCAGCAGACTATCTAATCTTATTGCTCGCTGGAGCTTGCTTAGGAACACTTGCTACTGGGGGTGATGAATCATTTGGCGCTGCCGGTTATACTTATACCATAATTGCTGTCTGTAAGTTGGAAGCTTCTCGACCATTCATTATATGTCTCTCCTTATTTGACCTTGTGATTGTTAATGTTGACCCAAAAACTCGAACTTCAAGAACATTCGTGATGTTCCTTATGTAAGCTCTTGGTCGTGCACGTTCTATCACATGCTTCTGCATTCTTTTTGTTACTGAAGGTAACCGTTTTTTGTCTTTCAGCCCTTCTGTGCAAAATCTCGGCTTTGAGGTCACTTTCTCTAGATAAGTTGCAGCACTGGAGAGAGAGTTCTTCTGGGATGAGCAGCTTGGCTTATTTTCTCGCAAAGGACACGATTGACCACTTCAATACAGTGATCAAGCCAGTGGTGTATTTATCGACGTTCTATTTCTTCACCAATCCGAGATCTTCCTTTGCTGACAATTATACTGTTCTTCTGTGCCTTGTATACTGTGTGACTGGCATTGCTTATGCCTTGGCCATCTTCTTTGAACCCGGTGCGGCCCAGTTGGTAAGTAAAATTCACAATCTTCTATTTAGTTTTCTTTTTTTTGCGGTAATGAGAAACTTTACAATATTATGCCAATAATGCCTGATTTACTTCTAATTTGTCGCGTGTGCTCCTGATAATTGCAGTGGTCAGTTCTTCTTCCTGTGATTTTGACTCTCATCGCAACACGGAATGGTGGTGGTATTTCAAGTATCATATCTAACTTTTGCTATCCTAAGTGGGCTCTGGAGGCATTTGTGATTGCAAATGCTGAAAGGTAATGGTTAACCGATGCACTGTTCATTTATCCTTTAATATAGACGCATGTTATCCTCACCGAATTATTTCAAAGTCCAACGATGTGGAGAGACCATTAGATCTTACCCAACGATAGGAAACATCCTCACAAATTGGTTTAGACATTGACGTGATCATATTAAGAAAAACCCTAGACAGAAATGTTAATCGTATGGCTTATTTTTCTGCTGCAGGTATTACGGCGTGTGGCTTATTACTCGGTGTGGTGCGCTTTTCAAAAGTGGCTATGATCTTAATAACTGGGGTACAAGTATATTTATCCTGATCTTCATCGGCGTACTTGGCCGTGCCATAGCCTTCTTCGGCATGTTGATCTTCCAAAAGAAGTAAGTTCAAGCAGCGATAACCTCCTCATCATCGGATCTCTGTGCACGGAAGCATTCGCAGCTTTGAGCGGTTTTAATAGGGCCAAATATTTGGAACTGCGCAATTCCTCGGAGAGGAGGGTTTCTGTGGATCGTTAGCTTTCTCGGAATTGCTTCATCATTTTCTATACCGAGTATTCGAGGTCGGCCATCCTTGGCGAAGTTGGTCCATCCACGTTCTTCATCTGATCTGGGGAAAGTGACAGCTCAACCATTCTGTACACAAAATCTTTAAGACAATTGTTCCGGTACAGGATTCATGCCATACGATTAGTGCAATGGAGTTGCAACATCTTAACTCTGGAGCATGATACCTTACTACTGCATTCATTTTGGAAAAATTCGAGTTTCTTTGGCATCAGAAAAATCTAGCCCAAGAATAACAAATATTCGAATCTTCTATTTAAGGACGTTTATAAGTGATTAAACATGCAATCTCAGTCAGGAAATATAGATGGCCTCCATCGAGGATTAGCTAAAAGAAATTGGCTTTGAACGATGCATGGATAATTTTCATGAACCCATTCAATTTATTAAAAAGGAAGATACCAGCGAAACATATGGAGCTCTCCAGGCAACTTTCTATAATTCAAGAAATTCTAGTTCAAGAGTGGCAATGCTATAATAGTACCGACGTTGGCAGTGTAAAGCAGAGTTAGCTGTTCATTTTTTATTTTCCCCTTTTCTATTTCACAGTTCATATTTCTGCACGTTGAAGTACAAATTCCACCAGCAAATATTCATGCATTCGCAGCATGAAATTTCTATCAGTGATGGCATTTGAAGTGTTTCCTGTACAGTGGTGTACTCTTCCCTTGTCCTTTTTGGGTACAAAAACCTACCGGTCCAATAAAACAAATGAACTACTTGCGTCATTCATTGTACATCGAAGGCCAGTAAACAACGAGAAATCCTTGTTGCGCAATCCCCGAGAATATGCCTTGTGAAGCTCGAACTTACTATAAGAAAGGGCTCCAACGTATGATCATGCCAATTGGTTATGAAGTTTCAGTCATTTGGACCAAGAAAACTGAACCGCTAAGGCAAAAGTAGGCCTGTAACCAAAACGACTCCAGAAGTCTTTCGAGAGTTGGGGCTTGCGGCATGACATGGAATCTGAATCTGAATGTGGAAATCGACAGAAAAGACGGTCTCTGCTCATCAGGCATACATCAAACTGACAAGGAAGCATATTAAAGTCAGAGCAATGGTGGTCTCAACATCTAGACATATGAAACTAAGCCCCCTACTAGATTCCAAGTTGAATGATCCTCAAATGACCAAACGTAAGAAAATTTAAACACGGTATCAAGACTACAGGAAGATTCCTGACCATAAAAGTTAGTTCTTTTTTTGTTACAGTACCAGATATAATTTATCACATGTTACCTAAAAAGCTTCAAAAAAATTCTTTATTTTACATTTACGTTCTTGAGAACTAAAGCTGGTATGAAGAAAGTAGAATCCAAGAAGAGGGCCTACAATTACCTCATAGTCATTTCCAGATGATGTCACCCATAAATTTAAGAGCCGGAACACCTCTTATCTCTACATCAACAAGAGGCGCCTGAATTAGATTCAAGCCAGAGAGTTCTGGATCATTTTGGATCATATCAAGAGCTCGCATTTGATCCTGAAATATTCCCGGAAGTTTTTAGTCAGCATCTAAGTATAACTTTAATAACTGCACAACTAGTAACCCAGCAACTAAGGTGAAATCATTTCATGGAATTGAGGAAACGAGTTACCTTCCTTTTCATTGAGCAAAACTTGCAATCCGAGGCAGATGGAGGAAGAATCTGATTAACAATCAGCCTCTTGACTGGAACATGTTCTTTCTTCAGAGATGCATGCAACCGGGAAGACTCACTAATTGCCATCACCTACAAAGAAAGAACCAAGAGATGTACGACCAAACTTCAACCGACTACGTTAGATATGAATAAGCCAGAGAACAGCAATTAAATGACTGATCTACTTAGCGCTTTTTTTTCTTCTTCTTTTTTTGCAATTGAATTCTACTAGTAGGGTAGACTTCTAAGAGCTCATTACCGTTGGTATTGTTACTATGACAAATTCTGTCGAATCTGTGTCACGGAAAAGCTCACGCACTTTCACCATTCTTTCCCTTAGACGCTCCAACTTGTTAGCCTGCATAATTCTGATTAAAATATCACAGCAAAGACAAATAGTCCCAAATTAAGCATTTCCTCACTTACAGCATCCTGCTGCTTATTTTCTTCTTGGCCAAAAACAGATTTGATGGCAGAGGTAGCTGATGAAATTTTTTGCTTGAGCTGTAACGGAGGAAATACAGAAATTTGAGAAGGGACCCAATAAAACATAGATCGAAGTCCTATCATTTTATAGAGCCTAATAATCGATCTCTTTATTTTTCATGCAGAGTTGTTCCTATACTTGGTGAATTCCAATCAGTGCGACTTACAAATATAATGAAAGTAATATCACAGAGTCAGGGGAAGAGTTGTCATCAAGAAGGAACAACCAAAAGTGTTTGGCGCAAGCAATCTATTTCACCACAACCTGTTCATGAAAGCTACTTACCAAGATACATAAACACACACTTATTTGCTGTTATTAGTTTAATTGCAAGGTCTTTCACATCCTTTTTTTTCTTTTTTTTATATGACCAAAAATGATTCGAACTGCCAAGGAGCTGGGAGCCATCATATATTCAAATTCTTACCTTCAATATCTTGCCTATTGATGCATCCAGAAAGTCAGGCAAAGACAGCAGCCGCAGAGTATGGCCCTGTTGAAAAACTACCAATAAGATTATAGATCTAGTGATTGATAAACATGGGCTGTTCAGTTTCCCTACCGTGGGTGCAGTATCAAATATGATTCTTGTAAACATGCTATATTCTGGTGATTCAAGGAATTGTATCACCTGAAACATTTTAAATGTCAAAATCATTAAATATGTGATGGATATAGTATAGATATTACTAAGCTATAGTGCAAAAAACTTCCGAAAGAGGAGATAAAACCTTCGAAATTGCAATTGCTTCATCCAGTCCAGGCGGTGGTGTATCAAGCAGCTCTCCCAGCTTAAGCTCACCAAGCTTGACAAAGGTCAACAGAGCTTCATTATAGTTACACGATCACACAATTCCCAGGGGACTGATTTTCTATTGGTCTTTTGTCAAAAAGAAGCTCCAAACACAAATGGTCAAGTAACTTAAATTCAAATATCACCAATATTAAGAAGCGACAATTTGTTCAAACTATAGCAGGAGGATTCTAAACAAGGGAACAATTAACCATAGTCTTGTATCAACTTGAACTCCAATGGAAAAACAAACGAAGGCGGTTATGCTGGGCTTACCATACAGAAAATTGCACTTTTTGGAACTGCAAAAAATGTGCAGAAAAATATCCTTACCTGTTCTATGAGCATTCCGAGGCCCATTCCATCCATGAAATCTTTAACCCCAGTTCCACCATTTTTCTGACTTGCACTACGGAACTCTTCCCTAGCTTTTTCGGGATCTATCTGCATTAAAAAAATTTAACTTTAATAGACTAGAACACTAGATCACATCTTAGGACACAAAACATGTACCATTGGATATTCCACCAATCATATGCCCATGCTACATACCTCGAGAGCAAAAAGTGGATAATCAGGTCCTTCAACACGTGCTAGCACACCCCCTGTTAAATCCTACATATCGTAAATAGATAGAAATGCAGCATCAGCTACTGGCACAATTGGGAAAAAAGTAACAGCAAAGAAATTAAGAAAGTACCGATAGGTTGAACCTGTGCGAACGAATCACTCAAAGAGTGGGCTGGATCAGTTGACACCACAAGAGTGGGGTGTCCATTGTTAGCAAACTTCACAGCAAGTGATGCAGCACAGCTCGTCTTACCAACACCTCCTTTCCCACCAAGCAGGTAATACTTGCGCTGAGTCCCCGAAACCATCTCATCGAACACTGCAACAGATTCTGCAGGGGCTGCCACTGCCCTCACTGAAGAAAGACAGGAAACTATGGAAGAGCACCAATGAAGAGAAAATGCCTCTCCCTATGGACACGAGAGGTTACAAGAATTATTTGCATCAAACACCATCAAGAGTATATGTGATCTTCCTCAATATCATCCCCAGACTTGAGGACAATAATTCTATATCAAGCGAAGACAGATTCTATTCTCCTTCTTCACTAGGTCTGAACCTGATCTGACATTCGACCCAATGTATAAAATTGATGCCATCCGGACATCCAGTAAGAAGAGTTCAAGGACTTCAGAGGAAGAACATGATTAAGAAATATTAGTATTTCTAATATTTTCTTCCTCTTTTAGTTCAATCTTCAATGCACCACCTAACATATTCATAGACTGTACTCCTTGCGTGGAAGTACTTCATCTAACAGTGTAACTCGAGTAAAAATAAAAGAATACCCAGTATTTCTACACGTTCATTATGAGTATGCAGATTCACATGCCCAAATATCTGTAGATCACATGCTCATGCATTACATTAGCAGAATTAATCATCCGAGCATTCAAGGACATTTTACTATACAATTGGTACCAGCTCATCATCACACTGAGAGATTCTTGCACAGACGCAGAACAAGATGTATACCAAGAAAGACAGTTCTTTCGGTGCGGACACCAACTTCCATGGAGTACCCGCATAATACATATGACATTTAGTTAAGAAGAAAAGGAACAATCTAAAGCTCAGTTCATCCCTTCTTTTGGCCAAATAACGTACAGGGAATGCTTTAGCTCATTAATTTGATTGATGAAAGAAATGTCCAGCTTGTCATTCTCCTAATTTCTTGGTTAATGCACACCAAACCTCCACAGTGTTTACTTATCAGCAAGAACAGCAACCAATACACCTGCAAACCGACTACTCCACACAACTATTGAAAAATCCAAACTTTGCAGATTAAAATTCCAGGAACACAGCCAGTTCTTACGATAAGCCGCCTAAACACAGAAGCTGAAGGTTCTTTTCAGCTCAAATAGGGGAATTAACGATTAGGAATCACCTAGATGAGAAACTTCATTAAGCCCAACCGTTTTTCGGGCATTCAGCGAAGTGGGCACCGATTAAATTACCTCGAAAAGAACTCCCCCGACTCTTTCTAGCGATGGAAAGCGAGACGAGCTTGCTGCGAAAAGGATTCGTCGTTTTTAGCGTTTTGGGAAGATGAGAAAGCGGATTGATGGGTTCGACGGAGGTTGTTGGTTTGCGAAAAGCAGGTGAAGAAAAGGAGGGTATACATGGAGCTGTCGCCATATCGTCGTCCCTTCTTCTTCCTTCTCTTCTTCTGCTAAGGGAGCCAGGCAGGCAGAGAGAGTACGAGCGAGAGTCCCGTCAGGTCCGTGCGTGCGTTTCTTTTTCTAGTAATCCCCGAAAAAGAACAGGGACAGGTTATATCCGCGGTGAAAAGATTGGGATTACCCAAAGAGCTTCTTCTAGATCTTCTTGGAAAGAAAATTAAAAAAGTCTTCTTGTTTTTTTTTTTTTTAGGTCGGGAAAAAATGTCTTCTTGTTTGGTAAGGTAGATTCTCATGCATAGTATAGTGGCTGCTTAACACAGTACAGATAAATTTTTTTATGGATGCTAATAGTTTAATAGGATGAGTTATCTATTATAATTAATATTTATATTTATTTCCGGAGTTATAAAAATCATTTTTTCTTATCTTTTGTAATTTTTCCTACTAGATTACTATTCTATCAACCAAATCTCTCTTTTTTTTTCATCAATGATTAATCTGTTATATAAATAAATCGAATTTTAATGAACGATTCATAAATCACCCGCTTGCCGATTATTCCATCTTTTTGCTTTCTTTAGTTTTGCTCAATTCAGAGTTTAATGATGGAAATTGATAAGAACTCTCTAGAATATAAGTGTTTATTTTCTTTATTATCTCGAGAATACTCTAGAATATCAATGTGTACATTTTCCATATTGCCCTAAGAATATACCAAAGTATTCAACAAGACTTTCGCACTTAGAAGCTTAAAGGCTCGCCCGATCATCACGGCCACTTCCTCGATCCATGGAATACAAATTATATTATCGACGCTCTCGTAACTCTCGCAATCCAACTGATGAATCAATGAATCGCACGGCGAATTGAGAGTAGAGAGACAAGGGTGGTAATGAAGCTACTATTCTCGTAATATAGGCGAAAACACACCAAAGAGGCTCCAGTAATTCTTCCTTACAACCTGAGCAACTTGCCAACGAGTGATATGATCAAGACTCAAAATTTTCTAAAGGGAATACATCAGCAATTCACACGAGCAGTGTTTGGAAGTATTCTCAATTTCTGGTTCCAGCTAAATCCTCTAAAGTCAAATTCAAGTTATCAACAGAGCCTTTCTTCACTTCCTCTCCTCGTGCAGCCAAGAAATCCTCTATGCTCCCGGGCTCTCCAAACCACCCAAGCCGATCCGCTATCAGGTGTAGATTATTGCAACCGCTGCATCTTACCACAACTACGCCTTTCTCGTATGATTCGCGACAAGCTGTCTTCACTGATCTCGTTTCACAGACCTTGCAAGTAAAAACCAGGGCAAGATCATGCCTCGAAGAAGATTTCAAGTTTGATATGGCGGAGTACTTGACTTCAGGATTGTCATTGCTCTTCGGCTCCAGTGGAAGGGAATTGTTGGGCTTCCTTTCACCGACTTCTTGGATTTTCAAGTCCCCATTGGCCTCTGCTCGAGTCTTCAAGCCTCTTTCATAAAGATTGTGTCTACTGCACAATGCACTTGCAAAAGGAAGGATATGTTGCGAAGCTTCTGCAATGCTTAAGTGGTGTAAGTAGCAGCAACGGCAGAAGTTAATAAGAGCATCAACAAATGATGGACTGCATTCAAGGATGATGTGAAACAACACAAATCTAGTGTGTGAGAGCTTGCAGACGCAGATTGATTGAGCATGCATTCAAAATTGTAAGGCAATGGAGACTGAGAATGCGTGGCGCGTGGCTGGCTAAAGCATACGCAGATCAATAGGGGAAGGCTGACAGATCACATCCACTGCAGGTTAATCCAATCAGAAAATTATAAAGAAGATTGTGAGAGGAAAAAGTGAAGTTGTATTATCCAATAAAATTCAATATATACACATCAAAACAAACCCTAAAGGTCCTAAAGACAACTTTACCCTTTACACTTCTAACACTCCCCCTCAAGCTAGAGCATAGATATTAATCATGCCCAGCTTGTTACAAATATAATCTATCCTCCCATTACCCAGAGGTTTAGTAAACATGTTTGCAATTTGTTCACAAGTTCGAATGTAACTGGGAAGGATCAATCCACTTTGCAACTTCTCTTGAATAAAATGAAAGTCAACCTCAATGTGTTTTGTTCTCTTATGAAACACGGGGTTGGAAGCTATATGCACTACAGCTTTATTATCACACCATAGAGTCATGGGTTCTGAAACTTCAAAGCCTAACTTAGTCAATAACTGCTGAATCCACACTAATTCACATGTCACTTGTGCCATGGCTCTCTATTCTTACTCAGCACTTGAGCGGGCAACGACACTCTGTTTTGTACTCTTCCACGATACCAGATTTCCTCCAACCAAGGTGCAACAGCCAATAGTTGACCTTCTATCATCTGGAGATCCTGCCCAATCAGGATCAGAAAATCCTTCAACTCTGCTATGACCATGGTTTTGGTAAATAATTCCTTTCCCTAGAGTCTTCTTCAAGTATCTCAATATCCGAATAACTGCATCCTAGTGAGATGTATGGCGGAAGACAAAAACTAGCTTACCACATTGACTGGAAAGGCAATGTCTGGTCGAGTAACTGTGAGATAATTCAACTTACCTACCAGTCTTCTACATCTTTCGGGATTATCAAGAATTTCTCCTTCCTCAGCTGCCAATTTAACCACTTGTTCCATGGGTGAATCAAGAGGCTTTGATCCCAACATACCTGTCTCGGTAAGCAAATCCAGAACATATTTTCGCTGTGACAAAACAATACCTTTTTGTGACTGTGCAACTTCAATTCCTACAAAGTGCTTCAACTTTCCTAAGTCCTTCGTCTGAAAATGTTGCTGAAAATATATTTTTAGTTCAACTATACCAACCAAATCATCTCCCGTGATGATAATATCATCAACATACACAATTAAGAACAGTTTGCCTCCCCCTAACTGTTTATAAAGAAAGAGTAATCATTTCCATATCTAGACAGTCCAAAAGAAAGTATAGCCTCAGAAAATCTTCCAAACCACGCCAGTGGGGATTGCTTCAAACCAAATAAAGACCTTTTTAATTTGCAAACTAGTCCCTCAGACTCCCTCCGAGCAACAAACCCTAGAGGTTGCTCCATATAAGTACCATGCAGGAAAGCATTTTTAACATTAAGCTGAAACAATGGCCATTTATATGTTGCAACAAGAGAAATCAAAATTTGAACAGAAGTAAGTTTAGCAACAGGAGAAAAAGTATCCAAATAGTCAATCCCATCCACCTCGAGTCATTAAACGAGCAGCATCTCCATTTTTGTTAGTTCATTAAGATATTTAGGGTCCTCGTCATATTGTTTCCAATTTGGGTTTCGGATATTTTGTTACTTTTGTTGATGACTGACTATTCAAGAGTCACTTGGTTATATTTGATGAAAAATCGTTCGGAATTGTTTTCTATATTTCGTGCATTTATTTATGAAATTCATACTCATGATATCATGTGAGAGGAAAAAGTGAAGTTGTATTATCCAATAAAGTTCAATATATATACATCAAAATAAAACCTAAAGGTCCTAAAGACAACTTTACTCTTTATACTTCTAACAAAGATCTAAGAAAGAGCTTATGTCTTTGTAAAGCGTAAATTTTCCTCTACATGTCCCGGTTCATACATCCGTTACCAATTTGTGACCACTCAAAGAGTGAGATATCTATACGATTCCCAAAGTAATCAAGTCACTCGACACTTCTCATCTCTGCAGGTTACCAAGGGCAAATCTTTAACATGGTATTGTAGCAGCATCTCATTCTACTGGCTTGCATCAAATAAGAATAAGAGATTGTCCAGTCAATACGGTCTATTCATCTAGTCTTCTCAACAAGCATATTTACCGCGACTCAAGAATAACGCAAATTCAAGAAGTGTCTTTCTCTCCATCAACAAGCGGGTAATCAATTAGGCCTCTAATCTGAGTGAACAGCATCGCCAATCATCCTTCCGTGAAATGCTACATCTGTCTTGCTTATAATTCTAATCCAAATTTACCCATGCCGAATCCTTCCTTCCTTCCTCCTCAGCGACTACTCTAGTAATAGGTAAGGATAACTCTTATTTGAAAATGTAGGGTTCCTCTCAATCTCCCTAAGTCCGACAAAATTTAAATAAACAAAATACAACTATTCAAAATAAAAGGAAGGACCTCCCAGCCATGCTCATGGGGGCACCACTGCTGCTTCGTTTTCCCTTAAAAAATTCTCAATTCCCTCTCCTAAAGGCAATCGTAGAGCTCAATGTGAACATCCTCTGAGCAAGGTAATCTGAGTCCTATAGAAACTCTCACCACCCTTCATTCGAACATGATCATAATAAGCACCGGAAACGACTCTCATCTAAGGCTCGGGCATGACCCTTCAGTTCCGAGGAAGAGATACGAGCACGGAACCAGAGCGGCATAAAAGCGACAGACTTTAAGCGATTCTTGCTTACCCATTTTCGCAAACGAAACGATAAATGATCTAAGCCCATCGAAACCTAACAAAAAGATCAATCGCGACAGGGAAATGGAGAAGCAAAACAGACGTAGCGTCCCAAATCGTCGAGGAGACAAGAGGCATCGATGCTCGACCGGCATAGCCGCGATTAGGGTTCGTTTCTTCCGGTTGCGTGTCCCATGAACGACAACACGTAGAGCGAGAGGAGACTAACCGGAGGGAAGAAGATTGTGAGCACGATGAGCGGCGAACAGGGACAGGATTCGCCTCTGCAACATAATCTTCCCGACACCAGCAGCCGCCATGGGGGAGCTGAGGTCCTTCCTCGAACGCTCCGAACTCAGCTTCTTCGGCCGATCAATGGTGGGAATGGTGGAGGGGGAAGACAACCGAGTCCAGTTAGGTCGGCGCCAGTCGGCACGGCGGCGCAATTGCTCTCGGCGAGCTGGTTTTAACCTTCAATTCTTCAACCGAAGCTCTGGCAAAATTGTGCTCGAGTTTCAGAAAGCCGATCCGTACACTATTTGATCATTTAATTAAATAAAAAGAAAATTCAACCTAGGCGTGAGTTAATATTAACTCGAACTCTAAAAATACAAATACTTAAAACCATAATAATAAGTATATACTCCCATAGACAATTAAATTTGCTTCCAAGTTTGCTATTAGATTCGATTAACATTATTAGTTAAGGGTCTGTTTGTTCGAATGATAACTCTTTTTAGAAAATTATTTTTCGACTTTCCCATTTGTTTGGAAGACGGAAATCTACATTGTCTACGAAATCGTTTTTCACGGATTGATGACTACAAAATTTAAATTGGGGGAAATGACTTCTTCTTTTGGTAAGAAGGAAATTATTTTTCTTAAATCACAAAACATATAAAAAATCAACTATTTTCCTTGAAAATGATTTTCACGAAAAATATTTTTCTTTGTTGTGAAGTTTTTAGTGAAATAAACATATTTAAATTTAACATTTCGAGCTACTCGAAGTCGAGAAACAAAGATAGTTGGATTGATCCTTGTAAGATTTCGATAAAGACCATATCAAATCAAACAAAAGATTTTCATGAAGAGATGATATTAAACCGAGCATAAAATCTAGCTTAGGAAGCATTTTTTTATATGATGGATCTTAATGATGCTGCGAAGCAAATATAAAAATATAACAAAAACAATTTAATCAAAAGTATTCTCTGTATTTGTATGTATATTAAGATTAATGGATAGTGACATGGCCTCCTGGATGAATTTTCAAATGCTTTTAACTTTTTTTTATCTAATATCTCTATTTTTACTAGCCTATTGCTGCTGTTGTGCTATTTATTAAAAGAAAATGTATATATTAGACGACGAGCATTCGAACAGTAAAAAGGTTAGCTTCGAATGTTTTATTTAAGTATGAAACGGGGAGCAGATTTACATTTTGTTGATGTGATTTTCTTAGAATTGAATTTCTTCTTCAATTTAAAAGTCGAGAAAGCATAATTTCATTTTTTTTCATCGTGAAATTAAATAGTATATGGTGGCTTGACTTTTTAGAATTATGATTAAAATTTGCTCATTATCTTTTCATTTCAAAGAGGAAAGTATGCGATGAGTGATATTCTTTAATTTATAGGGATTTCCTAGCTAAATAATATCAAGGTAAAAATGATTGATGCAAGGGAAACCCGCAACATATTAACTATTTGAGTTCTTTAATTGTTTTTTAATAGTTAAAAAAGAACTCTAGCTTTAATTGTTATAACTACATCTCTCTCTTTTTGTAATTATATATATCCTATAATATTTTGATATCTCGATTAACTTAAGTTTAACCAATATCTATGGGAGAGGTTTCATGAACGATAGTTCAAACAACATTTAAAATAATAAAATAAGGTATGATCAATTATCAAATGTGTTCATTAGATTATCAAGATAAATGGGGTCACAAGTACAAATTTTGTTAGGTTAACTTATGTACACTTTCTTTCGATCAAAATAAGATTTCAAAAAGACATAGATACATTTGCCATTCTATAGGCAAATTATTTGATATTTAATGACAACAAAGATCATTAGGCTTTCTTGTTACGCTTAAAACGAATACCTTAGTAATGTTATTCACAGTAGCATATAGAACAAAAATAATTCTTTGATTATCAGGAAAAAAGTTATACAAAAAAAAACTCTAGCCGGTAACATCAAATTCTATATGGTCAATAATATGAAGATGGCGAGGAGAAAAGGACACTAAGGAAAAAAAATGAAGAATAAGAAGAGAAAGAGTAAACGAGATGCCCTGCAAAAATTAATAGGATTAATATCACTAAAAATTTTAAACTATGTTACTTTTTACCTCAAATTTTTTTGACACAAAAAATCTCAAATTATACTCATTGTGACGTATCCAAACTTTTTTATATCAAAAACTCAAAATTATATACTGTGTGACACATTTATTTCAAACATTTTTTCTATCCAAAATAACTGTTCATGGCACGTCTTCTCCAAGAAAAATTGTACTGTTGATCGCGAGTTATTGTTCATCATCTTCTCGCTCGGCCAGAGCTCTTCTGTCGAATGCGTTCGCCGGGTTCATCGCTGGCCCGGTGCAGCTCGACCCGACCACCACCAGCCCCACTGTCGCCACTGCGAGCAGCCACATGTTCACCAGCAGGCTCCTCGGCCCTCCCGAAGATCACCAGGACAGCACCCTGGCTTTATGTTTCTGCGTCAAAGCGTAACAACGGCCGCCTCCCTCATCTCTCCCTCGCTCTGCACTTCCGCTTCGAGGATCTCGCCGGACTTCAGACACCCACAAACGCCGAACACCGTCAATCTCCATCCCAAGACTCTGCCTCTCCGGCCGCTGAAGAGTCCCGGGCTGCGGCCCCTCTGCGCCTACGCCGTCCCGAAGGACGACAACCCCAGAATCTACCGCCGCCGCGGCCGCGTAGGAGAGGGAGCGGGCCCTCGCTCCACCACCAAGGACAGGACCGAAAACCCACCTCGTAAATAGGGCCGCGAAGCTCCTTCGAAGGATGCTCGTAATTTGGCGGAGAATCGTGCGGGTGGCGAGTCGAGGGAGCAGAGTTTGGAGTCGGTAGGAGGGGGTTTGGAGGGAGCTGATCTGATGGGTTTGTTGCAGGAGAGTAAGGTGGAAGAAGCTGTTGGGTATATGGATCGGGGGGGTTCGTGCGGATTATGCTATTTTCGGCGCATTATTGGAATCGTGCGGGAGCTCAAAGTCTCTCAATCTGGGCAAGAGAGTTCATGATGTGTTGAGGAGGTCTCGCTTTCCGTCCTGGTGATCTTCGTGGACGGGCCGAGGAGCCCTGTTGGTGAAGGTGTGGCTGGTGGCGATGGCGACGGTGGGGCTGGTGGTGGTCGGGTCGAGCTACACCGGGCCGGCGATGAACCCGGCGAACTCATTCAACGGATGAGCTCCAGCCGAGTGAGAAGACTAAATATATTAATTAATTTGGAATAAATATATTATAAGTGATATAGTTTAGAGTTTTTGGTAGTATTAATTCAAATTAATATGGTATCCAGCTACTTGAATTAATTAAATTAACTTTGCCGTTGAAAATGCAATTGCCAAATAATTTGTTGACTTAAATCTTGTGCACTGACATATAATATCAAGTCCCAAAATAAAATAAAAGAAATTGTTTTAAAAACCATGCAGTCCAAATCAACATGGTCGAATTGATTCAGCTGATGGAGATATCACTACGGAAGTGCCAAGTCACGGCATGCATTTTTTACTTACATCCTATAACAAGATGACATGCGTTCGCTGAGTTAGAATAAAAAGACAAAAAAAATAAAATTTCTCTTTTGTCATCGTCCATCCTGGCCTGAGTTTTTCTCTACTCCTCTCAATCATCCTTGGCTGCTAGATTTGGTAGTTCATGGCTCCCGAGGTAGCTCAGCTTGGATGCTCAAGGGGCGATGCCGGCGACTCCGCTGGTGGCGACAGCAAGGGGAGGTTTGCAACTCCAACGAAGCAAAAGAAGCTTCCGTTGCCGACATCATTCGTCCATGGACGAGATTTGGAGCTCACCATCAAAACTCGCAACCATGAACAATTCGCAGCGGCCAGATAGGTGGATGAGGCACCTGGCGAGCCATGGACAAGCAAAGATTGTAGCCATGGATGATGGAGGACCCCTTCCGGCATCACTCCCGGTCAGCCCGATTCATCCCTCTGCTTTGTCTTTTTTCTGTTTTTCTCCAACCTCTAGATCTATCGTCACGTCGCTCGTTCACGGTTGCCGTCACCTTTGCCAGTGTCGCTTTCCGAATCTCCAGATTTGGCCATCCATGACCGAATGCATTTAGGCGTTGTGTCGCTTGTCCAGGGTCATCATTGGCTTGGCGTCAAGCAACTCTAGAAGGGGCGGCTCGATTTGGAATGTCGGCTAGATTTGGAGCATGGTTGCGAGCGACGATGGCTCATTCGACGCCGGCAGCAATGGCCATGGACAACCGGATTGAAGAGCCAGCCAAGAAGACTCCTGAACGCGCATGGATTATGGCTAGCCTGAAAAGAAAAGTGGGTGGAGTAGAAAAAAGATATAAATAAAAGTTATTCTTTTATTCCAACCTAAGGAACATGTTTCTAGTCTATTATTGAAAACAAATAAACAAGCACGTCATGTTAGCAATTGACGTGACGCTTTGTAATCGCTAAATATTTTTAACCTAAGGGGGGAGATGTGCTTTGCAGGAGTCGGTTTTTCAACGAGAAATTACTATAACCAAAATTTCCAAAAGATACCTTGCGTTTTAATTAATAAAGATAGGAAAAAGTATAAAAAAAGGGTCTTAAAATTTATTACATTAATACTAATTCAGCCCACCTAACTAATTTAGACAAAAAATTAATAACGTAGACGTCGACCATTTTACATGGCACAACCGGTATTAACATGGATAATTCTTAATTTTTTGAATTTTTTGTTACTTCTTTTGTTTTTTCTTTTATTTCCTTTCTTTTTTTTTCCCAACTCGCTGGCCAAAAGTGAGGTCAAGGGTTAGAAGGGCCTCTACACCCTCATCGGACACAAGCGAGGGCGTTGGGCCCTTGCCCAAATCCACCAAGGGGGGGCCATGGCCCTCACCAGCCAACGCCACAACCTTCACCTAATGCCCGACGAGGGCCACAATACCCTTGCCTGGACTAGGCGAGGGTGCTCACCTTTTGCCAGTAAGGACGCAGGGGCCATTGCCCAGGCTAGGTGATGGCTTACCAACGCCTCGCCGACCTAAAGTGTAAAAAAGAAAAAAAAAATTAATAAAATATTTAAAAAGTTCAAAAAAATAATTAAAATGGTAAAATTTGTTAACGTCAGGCTAGTGCCACACAAGATGGTTAATGTCCATGTCAGCAATATCCAACTTAAATTGATCGGATTGACTAAATTATAAAATGTTTAAGACTAAATTGATCAATTGAAAAGTTTAGGACCGACTTGATATCAATGCAATAGGTTTAAAACTTTTATGGTACTTTTCGAAAAAAAAAAAAAAGAAGAAGGGATATGTGTACTACAAGTCTTAAAATTTGTTGGAAAAGTGCAATTAAGTCTTAAAACTTTTAAAAAGTACAATTAAATCTTAAAACTTATCAAATTGATGTAATTGAGTCATTCTGGTCAACACCGTCAAGTTGTTTAACCGAAAATGCTGAAGTGGCATTTTTAAATTAATTTTTCTCTCCTATGTGGCATTTTTTATATTGATTTTTCCTTTAAATCTTATTTAAATAATATTGAAAACTTAAAAAAAGCTAAAATAATTAAACGAATAAGAAAAAAAAAGAGGGTAGTGACCCACCGGTAGGCGCAACCGTCACTGCCCATCATCGGAGGGGTTTGTGAAGGTCGTTGGCCCTCGCTTGGGCCTAGCGAGGGTCGCTTGGCCTTGCTTGGGGATGGAGATGCCTCACTCGGGACTGGCAAGACTCGCCGGCCCCAGGTGAGGGCCGACGTCGTCCAGATCTACGTCAACGCCGATCGTACCACGTAGGACGGCCAGCATCCAAGTTAATATAACCTTGGATTTAAATTGATCGGATGGAGGTACAAATTGAAAAGTTCGGGACTAACTTGATATCGATGTAATAGATTTAGAAATTTTTTTGTACTTTCCTCAATAAAAAAAACAAACAATCCGAAAAGAAAAAAAAAAAAACCTGTGAAATCCTGCATTTTCACAAGCCCCTAACTAAAAAATGTTGGAGAATCTATCGTCAAGAATGACCAAAAATAAAGCAGCAAGCGGCATCACCATCACCTCGGTGCCATGGATACTGAAAAATCCTGGGGCAAAGCAAACCTCTCCCCCCACTTCTTGGACTCCAGATACAGTTTCGAGACCCTACCAGCGACCCGACCCATGTCGGGCCGCCTCTCCGGGTCGTCGTCGACGCACTCCAATCCCAGCCGCACCATCTTCTCCGCGACCTCCTCCGGGTACGAGTCCTTCAACCTCTTGTCCACCCACCTCCTCACGCTCCCTCTCGCCACCGCCCTCGCTCCCTCTATCACGCTCGTCCTCCTGAAGTCGCCGCTCTCTCTGTCGAAGGAGTACTTCAGCGGCTCCTCCCCGGACAACAGCTCAAGTACGACGACCCCGAACGCGTAGACGTCAGACTTCCGGGTCGGGGTTCCCGTGGAACGGAACTCCGGCGACATGTAGCCTCTCGTACCCTCGAACTTCATAGCGCTGCTGTTGGTTCTCATCAGTTTGGGTGTGTTTGGGGACGACAGAGGCTCGTCCTCCTCCGCCACTTCGCCGCACAGCTCCGCCGTACCTGGTGGAGACCGCCATTCGAGTCATGATTGTTCATAATCAATCGTTTTTCTTGGTGCTCATAAACTTTGTAAGTCAGTAACGAAATATCCAAAGGACAGAACGACACAATCACAACCTGTCGCTGGCAACAGATATATGTTACACGTACTCTTGTATCATGCTTGACCAAACTTCGTAAGATGTCAAGAGACGCGCAACGATTAGCATATGAAATGTTTCTTGGATCTTCTATTTTTTACCACACAAAAGAAATTATTCACTCACTCACATGTTATACTAAATTGATATTGAACTTCAAATATGGTAATCTGCTAGCGCCCCTCCAGAGTGCAATGGAGGTTGCTAACCTAGGCCTTGGCCTTCTTGATCGCCCATCGATCCGTCCAGGTAAGTAAGCTTCAAATATGGTTATCCAAGCGAAACCCTCATTTTCAATAATCTAGATATTAGCTAGCAGATGTACTAGGTTAATCTAGTAATTCGCAAATCACACAGGTTCAAACAAAAGAGGGGGGAAGAAAGGAACAGGAAAATGACACTTTGGTACGATTTGTTTCTTGTCGGAAATCGTAAACGAAAAACCCAGGCAAAAAGATTTGCGTGGGGGGTCAACGTACCGAAGTGACAGATCTTGGCGTTCAAGGAATCTTCGGTGACGACAATGCTGGAGCTCTTGATCCGGTTATGGACGAAACCCGACCCGTTCATCCCCGTGCAGTGGTGGATGTACTCCAACCCGTGAGCCACGTCCGTCGCGACCTGCATTCTCGAGGCCCAGCTCGCGATCGGCGAGTAGTCCGGGTTGACCCGGTTCCTGAGGCAGTCGCTGAGGTTCGCGCCCTCCACGAACTCGTAAGCCAGGTAGACATCGCCCTCCGAGAGGGACGCGCCGAGCAGCTTCGCGACGCTGCTGTGGTGGCTCCTGCAGATAGAGGAGAGGAGCTGGCGGAGGCGGGGGAGCCCGATGGGCCGGCGGAGCCTGCGGCGGAAGACGGCGACGTCGCGGCCGCGGAGGGAGCAGCGCCAGGCGGAGGAGGAGGGGGAGAGGCGGCGGAGGAGGAAGTTGCCGGTGGCGGAGGAGATGTCGGAGAGGGGGTATATGTGGGGGGTGTCGTGGAGGTGGTGCTTCAGGTGGGCGGGGAGGGAGTAGGACGGGGTGGTGGAGAGGGAGGACGAGTCGGAGGGGGAGGTGGGGTGGTGGCGGTTGTTGAAGAAGGAGGGGGTTGTGGTGGTGGAGGTGACGGTGAAGAAGGTGGCCGACGACGGCGGGTCAATCGAGGAGGTTTTGGAGGAGGAGGAGGGTGCTCTCGAGGATTTCGGTAATCTTCTTGGGCTCTTCGGGTTGGGTTGGATCGAGTCAGTGGACTTTCTTGATCTGCACATGAGGAGAGAGATGGAGATTATGAGTGGGCGGGATCAAGATTCGTCGTCGCCGGGAATTGCAAGAGAAAAGTTTCAGTCTTTTGGGTGGGGATTGGAGAATCCGAGGGATTCTCGATTCTGAAACTGGTGGTGGCGGCGGCAGAAACGAAACCGCCGTCTGCGGTGGGGGAGATTGAGATGGAAGAAGCTTATCAGCACAAGAATGGAGGAGAGTTTCTTTTCTTGCGAGCATTTTGTCCTTCGGCTCGCGGGTGTTTTAGTGAATTATTTGTTCTTTGTTCAAAGTTTCTTCTCCTCTGACTTTGAGGCATTCGTTTTGGGTGGGAGGCGGTCGAATTTGGGTTCAGGTTGCAGGGGAATGAAGTCATCATCCGGTGTCGCGTGGTGAGCTGATCATTATGGAGTTTTATGGTATTG
Organism: Syzygium aromaticum; assembly: GCA_024500025.1. NCBI lineage: Eukaryota > Viridiplantae > Streptophyta > Magnoliopsida > Myrtales > Myrtaceae > Syzygium > Syzygium aromaticum. The sequence goes on from CM044891.1 coordinate 28,867,862, forward strand.
CCGACTTCGGTGGACACAGGTTGCAAAGTCAAAGGCCTTCTCCAGACAGACAGAAACAGGAAGGTCAACATCCATTTTGCATTTTGGGCACAAACACTGTGCATCCGATCTTTTACCACCAATGGCCGGAGAACAAAAATCGCTTCAAAAATCTCATCATTTTTGCCTTCCCTTTCTTTGGCCAAGCAATTCTGTTTTTGTCTGAGAATTGGGTCGTTGGCTTCTTCTTCATCGTTTCTTTATTACAGAGCAGAAGTTTCTTGCCCTCGCTCCAATACCAACTCCTCACCTCCTGACATTATCTAAAGAAGAAGGCGGGATTAAAGAAACCATGTGTTGACCTGATCGCAGATCATGATAATGGCAACCTCATCACTGCCGAGAAAAAAAGAAGAGACGATTTAAAAAGGGAATGAGCAGTTCCATCATTGCAAGGAAGCTTTGAAACAAGACAGGTTTTCGCTCTGCACTTCAGCCATTAACCGGGACAGAACTCAGAAGACAGTAGTATCCTGATCTTCGGGGCGACCAACTGTTCATTGATGTCGCTAGATGCACACGACTGAATCATGCATGTGTTGATCGACTGATAAAGTAAGCCCTGACCACGTTGGGTCTTGCCTCTGCAATCCTCAATGCTCATCACACGGCGTCGATAGAACACGTCGGTTTTTGAAACAGATTAGTAAAGGCTAGTGGGGAATGGCTACCGTTGCTAGTCAATTAGGCACACAAGCACGCACGATGTCATCATCAAACGGGCTTCGGACCGGGGTCTGCCACCGAAGTCTTCGGCCGGAAAGAGTCGGGAGAAAGGTGAGGAGATCATCGGATTACCCAAAAGTCCAACGCAAAGGAAAAGCCCAGATCATGAGCAGGAAAAACAGGTATATGCCCAATCCAGACATCAGTTCCGAACTGAAAAACTTGAAAACACACTTATAACTGCACTCTAAATACACTTGCAGATGCAAACAAAGAAGCCAAAACAGACATTCGAGTTCATTCCATTGCTTTCAGAAGTCAACACAGACAACAGACTCTCGTCGACCCAGTTTGTTAAAATTCCAAAGTTCCACCAACGAAACAACAGAGATCAGATTAGACCTCTACTAAGCAACACAAAACTACGACTTAGAATTTCATTTCACCGCGTCAAAAATGTAAACTTTTTTTCTTGGTCATCTTCTTCTTCAGTAATTGATGTTGGCATATGCAGAGAGAGCCTCGCCGGTCAGCCTGCAAATCCTCCACTCCTGCAGAAGCTTCGCCCCCATCTCCTCGTAGAACTTTATGGCGTTCACGTTCCAATCGAGCACCACCCACTCGACCCTCCCGTACCCCATCCTCGCCGCCTGCCTCGCCACCGCCGCCAGCAGCATCCGCCCCAGGCCCTTCCTCCGGTAGCACTCCCTCACGAACAGGTCTTCTATGTAGAACCCCGGCTTCGCCAGGAACGTCGAGTAGTTCGGGAAGAACAGGACGAACCCCGCTACCACGGCGCCGCCGCCCCCCTCGGCCCCGGAAGCGAAGACCTCGTTCTCGGGGTCCTCGATGGGGAGGTCGAGGTTGATGGTGCTGACGATCGGGGCGAATGGGGGCGCGGCGGTGGGGCTTTGCTGCGGCGGCGGCGGCGGCGGAAGCGGGGCGAAGGGGAGGTGGGAGACCTCGAGGAGGAGGACGGTGAAGGACTGGAAGGGAGGGGAGTTGAAGAGGGTGGACGAGAGGGAGGCCTCGGTGGCGGTGCACTGGTCCGCGAGGCGCTCGAAGACGGCCATCCGGTGGATCATCTTGTGGATGTGGGGGACGTCGGAGGGCGTGGCGAGGCGGACGCGGGCGAAGAGCGTGCGGCGGGCGGAAGGGGGAGCCATCTCCGGCATCCCGGGTACGTCGGAGGGAGGCGGAGGCGGTGCGGCGGCGGCCATGGCGGTGGGGCTGTTTCTTCCCTGGGTAGATTGATCGCAAGGTGTTTGATTTTTGGCGGAAGAGAAGGAGACGGTAGGCTCTGGAGAACGTCGGGGATCAAATTAAATAGGGACGGTGTGGGGACGGTTGATATCCTGATCGGATCGAGGGCGTTTCCGTCAAAACGCAGAGCTAGATATGAAGATGCGAGGAACGGAGGCAGTAGAGGAGAAGAGAAGTCCGATCGGATGAGAACTCTCCGTTGAACAACATTATCTATTCATCTAAATCCAAAAATGAAGTTGATAGGATCAGAACAGAACTCTTCCCTTGACCACATTCCTAAATTTCTGCAAATTCAGACTTTCTGCCGTAAGGTACAATACTTCTATCGCATGGCAAAAAGAAACGTAAAGAACCAAACGAAATAAACCTGCCTGTGTGACAAATGCCGGTAACGAGAGATGACAATCAGGCCGTGCTGGGAGCGAGCCCGCCTGGCTCGCCCCAGGATTCACGTCGGGACACGCGAATCATCTTGAGGATCATTAAACTGATCAATAACAAGTCGGCGTCGGTTCCACACACGAATCATCTTGCAACGAAAATCATCAGGAGTTAGCTAGACGATCATCCAATCATGCGAATTTATGGTGGGCTATGCTGAGTTAATAGTTCGCTGCGATGCACGAATTGCCTCACCGAAACGGGTGAGCTAAGACAATCAGGAGTCTCCTTTTGAGGCATGAGGCTACACAATTCTACCGACGAGATACCGTACATTGCATCCAATCAAAGCAGGATCAGCACGGACGACAGAACAAATGGAATTGGTGTGGAATTGACATTAGAGACGAGGAGATACAAAAGGATTCAAACAATCAGCGCACTTGAATAACTAGAGCGCCCGAATTCACAGGCTTCCTACCTACCGACCTCTATGAATATTCTGTCACCATTCCGATCCTACCGTAACACTCAAAAACTATGAATTGATTCGTGAGGCCATTTTTGGCCCTCGTAGAATCACCTATTTCGTGCCAAATTTCACATATTTTACAGATACATTCCTGCCTTACTCGGGATATGCAGCTATCAAAAAGTCAGCTCACGTAATGACCAGTCTTCCTCCTGTGGCGGCTGAAGTCCGACACGAACCTAAAAGAAAGCCCGCACCCCTCCACCTTACACTTGTATGGTCGCTCCCCCGTGTGCACCCGTATGTGCTCGGTCCTGGCCCAGGCCCACTTGAACGTCATATTGCAACCTTTCCACGGGCACTTGAGAGGCCTGTCATCCTCGTGGACGCGCTGGTGAAGTACTGCATACTTGTGGGAGCTGAACCTCTTTCCACACCCTTCGACAGGGCACCGATTCCGTTTGTGCACTGTCAACTCAGCCCTCGTTTTAAATCTCATCCGGCAGCCTTCCATATCGCACCTGTGAGAGCCACCCCTCTTCTCTTTTTTATCATCAAAAGAGACGGTTTCTTTTCTAGGTTTGACATCTTTTCTTGATTCCCTAGCCTTCTTGGCAGGATTTTCACATCCTGATGAGCTGATGTCGTCAGTCCCATTGGTTGTGTCTTTCCCAGCTCTTGGCCTCAAACCTTCACAGGGACTTCTGATGAAGCCACTGCAGTTAAGTTGGTCTTCCGCTATTGTCTCCAACTCACTCTTTCTCTTCCTTCTCTTTCGTGTTGTTGATACTTGATCTACTTTAGTGGACTCCATGGTTTGTGGCTCCCTATCATACTGGCAAGGAGAGTCTTCGTGATTCATCTCACCTTTGCTGTCATTGGAATCTCTTTGAACATGAGAACATTCTTGATCAGAAGCAGCACTATGCTGATCTGTAATTTCAACAGAACAAACTACATGGTTCTCATCGCTAGTTGCATTTGCAGTCTGGTCGTTTTCCGGTGATTCACAATATGAACTCCCATAGCTGCTCCCTTGTTCTTCCGAAGAGGTTCCTTTTGGAGCCCCTGTGCATGCTTCAATGAGAAGAGGAACAGACTGGTTGACCGTTCTGTGAATTTCATCTTCTTCCTCATCACCCCCATTGCAAACATGAGGATGTGGTCCCGTTGGAGAACTATGCTGAGTTGCTTCTGTACATGCAACAGCATCACCCTTAACATTGTGACCATCTTTCAATTCTAAGAATGCTGTTTCCTCATCTACTTTACAACCTGAAGTCACCTTGGCACATAGACTTGATGACGGGCTCGGTGCACTTGGAACTTCAACAAATTCTGAATCGGTGACAATATCACTATCTGAAACTTCTGTTGTTTTGGTCGCTTTCACTATGTCTATATTTTCTCCAGTTTCAACGATGGTTGGAAAACAAGAGTCCGTGCTAACCAAAGTCTCACTTTGACCACCTAATATTTGGGAAAACTCATTTTCACTGTGCCTTTGAGAAGTATTTGCAGCTGAATTGAGAGATTGTTGCTTTACATCCATCTCCTCTGAAGCTTGATTTATGATCTGCACTTCAACATTTCCCACATATGTAGTGACGCTGGCAAGTGAACTTGCAACTTGTGCTGGAATCAAATCCAAGGTCAGATCCGTGGTTGCTTCAAGAACCTGGATTTCATGGCTAACATCACCCAATCCAACAGGAACTTCAACGGCTGCAGCTTTGCATAAAGGATTTTCTGTGCCAAAATGGGTATTTTCTGTCTGATTATTTGATTTCCAATGTACTTCTCCAGAACTGGCGAGTAAGACTTCTACTGGCTGCTTATCATAGTGGCCAAGGCTTCTGCTAGTTCCAGTAGAACCACCAGGTTTGAACTTGGCATTCCTTCTAGTGTATTGAAGAATTATTTCTTCCTTTCTGACAGCATCACTGTCCAAGTTGTTCCTCAATATTTCGTAGTCCTTTCTTTGAAGGTTCTCACATGGCTCGCACTTCTCTGGAGTATCTAACCTAGTCCTCGAGCGTGATTTCCTGGACTTCCATCTAAGATTCAAAATAGTCGAGGGGCTGTCATCAGAAAACAATCCACCCAATGTTAATGCATGTTGGACTCGATTTGATGGGGAATTCTTCCGTGCCTTTACACAATACCGCAAGTTAATGCCCAGCTTTGAGGTCCAGTCATCGTCTCTGTAACTAGTGGATTCCTGATCATCGATCGCAAGGTCTATCAAGTTTAGATCTTCCTCTGAAGCAGAATCAAATGGAATATCCCTGTACTTAAAAGAAACACCAATCTCTTCGGCAATGGCACCAGCATATGCCTTCATTTTCTGATAGTCTACAAAATCAAAATTTAAGGGGAATCAGCATAGTAACTAAGCCAATGGAGTGTGCACTTCCACAATCATAGCGAGAGCACAATCTAGATAGATGACTTCCATTACCATAATTATCATATGGTATCATAGACCTCTGCAAAACTCTGTTATCATTAAAAAAAGTGAAAATCACTGAAAATTTATCTGAACTTAGGATGTGAGTTGCTTCGTATTTTCATAAATAGCTCACAAACTCAATCCAATCAACAAGACAAAGATAGGAAGCCAATTTTACCCGAATGGCAGATCACAAGTACATTTGCTCCACCTTTGGACCGCAAAAGCTCTTCTGTTTGAATTGCATGTTCCAAACAAAAGATTCGGGGTCTTAGCGATCCACCAGAACTGCCTGTACCCTTTTCTGAGTCTGTGCTTGATGCTACTTGCAATTGCACTGGAGGTGAAGCAGAATCAGAAATATTTGACCGGTCCTCTGCAGAAGAAAGGACGATAACACATCAAACACTTCAAGTTAACCTGTTGAGGTAAAGTAAAATACTCAAAGTTCAATCAGTTTGCTTTATGTTCCTCATAATAAATAAACACACAATACAAGAAAATTGTTTTTGGGTTTTAGATGTGTGCTGTGGGCGCTGGGCAGTTGTTCTGAGACCGGAATGAACACCTATTCGTCTGCATAAGAGGTAAACCCCATGGCAACAAGCCTTATCTCATATGTGCCAAAATTATGACTAGTAATTCTAAAATCAGCGATAGCATAAGAGGATATAAGCAAAAACATGTAAACAGCCAATTTCTTCGCCAAGGTTTGAGTTACAGGCATAAATGGGGAACTAAGACAAATAGAAATGCTGGAGTATAATTTACCGCAGGTTTGTTGAGTATAATGTTTTGTGGGTAGCAATGCTGCCGATGCCATTCCAGATGGTTCTATCACAGACATAAACGGGAAACCAAGAATTCCGCAAGCTACACAGGGCAACGTTCCTGAATCCACTTGAAAATCAAACAATAAATCGTCCTTGTCCACATATGAATCATTCAGCGCTTCCATGAACATTGTCATCTCTTTGAAAAGATTAATCGAACAATCATTTCCAGAATACTGGTGTGAATTCTCTCTTTCTGAGGAGGAAATGGCAGCAGTTCCATCAGGCAACTGAGATCCTTTACTCAAAGAAGGTAGCATATGAGGGTTCCATATTACCGCATGTATGGTAGACTCCTTTCTAAGAAGAGAAGATAATATGTCATTCTCATTCAAAATGTCTTCTAGAAAGGCTTTTTTCACAGATAGCTCTCTTTCTTCTCTCAGGCGATCTTTCAGGCGAGAACTTCGTGCCCCAGGTATTAAGGACATTGGAACTCTGGCATCAGAAGAAACATTATCACTGAAGTAACTACTACGCATAGATATCTTTCTGTATATGCATGAGAATCTGTATGCATAAGCTGACCTTGAAACAAAAGACATGGTTAACAGGTAGAGCAGCTGCTGATGAGAGAGCATGGGCAGATAATTCATCGCAGCTCTACGTACAGCAGCTTCCTTCGCAAATCTAAGCCATTGAGGGGTTGCAAAATTAGCTGCTTCACCGCAATTAAAACCTACGTTGTGGAAAGAAAGGACCAATATAGTACCACATAAAGACAAGAATATTGTGCTGAAAGGATTTGAAACATCCTGAAGTTTAAAAATGACATTGTAAATGTTGCAAGCAAGAACATCAACAAACCAAACCCAGAAAGTCTATGGATGCAATATTCATCTTGCAAGTGTAACCCAAGGTGTACCAAATTGCAAATAACAACCAAAAAATATAACTTCTGTCAGACACCATCTGTTATGAGAACGTAAAAAAATAAAAAATAAACCTAACCATCAAATGTATAACGCATAACGAAATGCGAAAATACTTTATATGCCATCTGGCCACATCCTAACACATCTTGATAGTATGAAAAGTTTTGGATAAAATGATGAAGAGAAACCTTGTTGCCAAACCCAACCCATAGGAAGGATATAACTAGAACTTTAATTTATGTTTTGGACCTAGCATAGTTCAATAGCCAAAAGGGTAACACTTCAAATCCCTTCTGTCTACACAGATAAACCATCGTTCAGCCAGATAAAACAAGGCAGTGCCGCTGCAGCACCCAGTTTACTGTATCTGACAAGTTCAACCACACAATTCCATACTACTGATCCTCAAAATATTATATGAGATTCATGTTTTACACAATTGTGACAATCCATGGAATTGTGATTCCAAGAACTTGCCCTCTGCATCTAGTCTCCAGTGACTTCGTGATATCTCATTTCCCCAGTGGCAAGTATGTAACAGATCATAGAAATGATGCAACAAAATGAATATTAGTACTTCTCAGCTGAATCTTGTTAATTTGCAGACAATTAACAAAGCAATTACCGTGGCTGAATCCTATATGATAAGCCCTTGGAAAAGTCACCACGAATTCACCCGGATGCTGTATTAACCTTGAAAAAAGCAAAACAAGATAACCGCATGTTAGCAATCTTGCAGACCCTGCAACTCAAACGCAACACAACCCACTAAAAAGAAGGGCCAAGGAGAACAAAAACTGACCTGCAACAAGGAATGCCAGCCGCAACAATTACCTCAGGTGACAGAAGAGTTGTCTTTTCACCCAGAAGTGAGAGAACAGCTGGAAATAAGAACTGGGCCCGGGTTAGATGATTTTGCCCATGTGATGAAGCCATGAGACTTAATACAGCACTCACTTTCCATTTTGTTGGTTATGACTCTATGTCATTTTTGAAAAGCCAATAACAACTTAACACAAGATTGGGACAGAAGAATGTATCCCTAGATGGCAATTTGCAACACCACAACATACAAAAGAGTGAACTACATGATCTGAGCAGGTTGATTTCAAAAAGACGGTTGCTTAGTTTGCTCACCTCCAGTATACATTTGTGCACCTCTGGAGCACAGAATAGTCAACTCATGCATCGGAAGCATTAAATCAGCAATTCAGTTTCAACATATATGGTTGCTATACACATTTTCACATTTCATCCTTCATAGTTGGCATGAACCTTTTTGTCTGTGTAATCAAATATAAAGAAAAAACATACCTAAGCGATCAATATTTCCCCCATAAGCCTCCTTGCGAAGAACTTCCTCGAAAGAAAATGCATAGTCTCCAGGGACAGCATACCAGGTCTTTGGAGAGCCCATGTGAAGGAAATTCATGCTATGAAGCTCATGATCTTCAACATGCCAGGCAAACCAGCTGAACAGCATACCGATATAGATCATCGGAGAAGTAACACCCGGAATATCGTCTGGCATGAAGCGTGTAAGTGATCCAGACGACCTTGCAATCACTTGTAAGTTCCAAGGACTGTTTGAAAGTTTCCAACCTGCAGTGCCTTCAAGCTCATTGCTACCAGAGTTACTTCTACGACAGGCTCGTGAAGTTTCCTCCTGCGTTAAACCCGATTGAGACGGTGATGATTTACATGTCTCCAAAACTGAAGAATCATCCCCACGAGGCAAATCTTTGGTTTCACTACGATGAGAATCTTTTACATTATCTACATCATTGCTCTTGGAATTGGTTCCTTCTCTCTGCCTATGGTAATCCATCTTCATCCTCCTCCGTCTATGAAAATTGCGAAACCTACCATCCTGTTCTCCAAAACCAGATCCGGGCACATCGTTAGCATATTCCACGTATATAGGCTTCTCCAAAGCCGCCTGCCAAAACAAGGCTTCCACAACCTCAGAAGAAGCCTCCTTCACCATACCCAACTGGCTACGCGCGAAAGCCTTCGACTTCGCCTCAAACTGTTCCAGAGTATACATCTCGCCGCTTTGCCAAACTTGCTTCTGGACACCCGAGTGCGCATTACTCCCCACCCCTTTCGCCCTCTTCACGCTCTGACCCAATTCCTGCTGCCTCGTGGTGAACACCGCCCTCGCCTCCCCGTCGGAGCCGTTCTCCTCGGACCCCGGTCTCCGCAGGGCGCTCTGCGAGCCCGACCCCGACCCCGACCCCGACCCCAATTCGGGGCACCGCAGCAACGACTTGTTCAGGTTCCCGAACACGTACTTCTTCGAGGGCCGGGGTAAGGGCGGGACGATCTTGCATATCCCGAAAGCGCTCGCTTCCTTCTCGATTTTGGATATATAGGCAATAGGGTCCGCGAACTCGGTGTCCGTCGGCCTAAACGTGGGCGCAAAAGGCAAGCCCTTGAGCCAATCGGGGATTTCCACATTACCCATGACGGCGAATCGACCACAGAAAAGGGAACAAAAAGGAACGACACCACCGCCACCACCCCCCCCTCCCCTCGGCCTACAAGAACATACCGGGCGGGCACGGCGCGGGATGCTCGAATTGAGCAACGACGGGAAGCGGCGACCGGACACTAGAACCCTAGCCGAGTGTTTGCTCCGGTCACGAAAAGCGTCAGCGGCCTCACAGTGAACTGATTCCCCGCACGAACGACACGGAGCTCGGGAAGTGATGGGGAATGGCGGACGGCTGCGGAGCCTGGTTTACGGAAGCATCCCGGCGGGCAGAACCTGCAACGCTTCGCGAATCGGCGGGTTGAATTTCGCCGGAGCGAGCGAGAGAGAGAGAGAGAGAGAGAGAGAGATTAGAGGTGGGTGTCTAGGTCTCGAGTGACATGCCAAGGTGGCGCACGTTAGGCGCGTCCGGTGGGGGCGGGGTTATTGTGAGCCGGGGGGGCGCGCATCGGGCGCACGGTGAGGTGGCTAACTGTTTATCGTCCTTACGATTTGATCACCTTTTTTTTTTTTTTTGTATTTTTTGGTTTTCGAGCATGGTCGGAATTCTTTGGTCTATCAAATCAAACGGCGGATTTAAATCCGGGAATTTAATAATCTTTAGGTGATCTGTCTCTAATTTCAATACTAATCAGAAAAGCCTCGGCGTCTCGTTGAAATACATGCTCTTCTGAATAATAGACTCTTATATGTTTATGGAACGAGTATGCTTAGTAATGGGTCGTAACATTTTAAATATACAAAGTATCACAAATCACAAAAAAACTTGAAAACCTTACAATAAATGAACGGAATTCACTGTTTCTCAATCTGACGGCCGTCCACGGGTTTTGAATCATTCGGCGCACGAAAAAAGAAGCTCGAAAGGGATGCGTTCGTGGTGCGTAGGCACGAGGGAACACATTGAACTTCGCGTAGCCTTTCCGGGGGCCATGATTTGTGGCGTTGACATCCATCGATCGCACCAAATTTGGACATTGTTGACCCGACGTTGTAGTGCTTTCGAAATTCCAATTCGGATCTGTCATGTCCTCTGTTCACGAGCGACTCTTATCGCTCGAAACATATGAATCCGCACGCTTCAGTGGACTTCACCATTGCATGCCGCAGGAAGAAGAAGCAAAGGGCTTTGAACGTTATCTCATTTCGATTCCCGCTTTTGCTAGATCCTTTCGTCGTTGTTTAAGCGAATTTGAATGCAGTCGAAAGCGCCGTCTACACGATAAACAAACGTAAAAAGTTAAGTCAATTGATTGATTATGTCATGCTATGTTACGAACTTCAGACTCGTGGACCCGTACGATCATTCCTAGAATAATACCATGGGGACAACAAAACAACTAGGTTGCACGTTAAATTTACAGTATGATACCACAATTTAAAGTGGTTGATATTTAGATCTTTTCAGGCACATTGTAAGCATTTGTCGCATCATGCTGGGACATCAAATTTTGTAAACCCTTCTTTATATCTAAGGCATTAAGTTCTGGTTTTTACTCATATAAATCTTGCTCTACCAATTGAGCCCAAAAAAAAAAAAAAAGGCGTTGGGTATCAAAGTAATTGCAAGCTGTTGCTCGAACATAATCCAACAAAAGTAAGAAACTCAAGGAGAGATGGATCAGGATACACGGATTAATTGTTACTCGACATTACTAGCATCCAAGACAACATAATTTCATTAATTCCGTTGTCCTTTTTCATGGTATGCATACATTTCACCTTAATTCATCACGACGAAATGAACGCTCCCTACCTTCACTCGAGGCTAATACATGTACGATCACTTTGCGATTGGGTGAAGGAGTTCAATACGGCATGAATCATCTAAGGCTGTTTAGGGACCTGGGGGACCTTTCCATCTATCCCTCCCCAACCCCAACCCCAACCCCATTCAAAGAGGCCTTCCGGCCGCACTTTATCGCAGGCCGTGGTACATGCTCCGGTGCACGCCTTCTTGCTCCCGCCCGACTTTGTGCATTTCGGCACGCACTCCCGGAGGCACTCCGGTGTCGCGGACGTGGCACATGCCATAAGAAGCACGGCGATCATGGCGATAGCGAAAATTGTGCTCCTCGTCGCCATCATCTTTTCTCCCTCTTCTGTTTAGTTGGATTGCAAATGATGGCCAAGAATGCTGTGGGTGAAACCCAAATGGGGTTTATATAGAAACGGGGCTAAGTCTTAACTGAATGTGTAGACAACCGTGCTTGCCAAGAGGGGAATGCTTGTTGTTGCTGTTGCCAAAAAGAAAATTTCTGTGGCTTGGAGAAAATCATGGAGACATATTAGGGCATCATGGAGTTTCACAAACATTTCACTTTGGCCCTTTTTTTACGTATTTTGTTGGGAAGTCCAACCGGCCTCTGAATTTACCACAAATGCTTTGGTGGCGTAAAACCGTATCGAGTTAAATTAGAAAGATTTCCCTTTTTCGGTTTCATTAAAGTTTCAATGCAATCAAGTCCCAACCTTTCAAAAAGTGCAAATAAGTCATACAACTTATCTACTTTGTGGAACTAAGTGCTTCCGTTAACTCCATCCAATTTGAGTAACGGAAAATACTAAAGTGGCATTCTTTTCTTAACAACAACGGTCTTTTGACTGACGGTCATTATAATTTACCCCCGCAGAAAAAAGAAATTCATATTCCTGGCCATGGGACAATTGAATGCTGCTATTGTTCTAGTTATATGTATAGAGCTATTTGATTATTTCATATTGTCCAGGTCTGTGCTTAAAGTAAACTTAGATGAACTAGAAATATAGAGTGATATGCCATCACGAGGAAAACATGACATCCTACGAACATAGAAGGTAGAATCGATCTCTTTATCGCCCGCGTTTGCCATATTATTCCGAAGTATAGGACCATTGTTTGTCAGCACACACAGGCCTGTTCAGAGAGACAACATTAGAATTCACGGTCTCTCGCTGTCGCCTACCAAGGTTGTAAAGAGACGTTAGAAAGCGAAACAGCAAGAACACGTACGTCGAAGTTCACCCGCCCTATTCGATTGACGCATGTGTCCGTTGATCTTTAGAGGGAGGGACAAACCCGGGATTCACTTCGAAAAAGGTCAATCGATCGTTACAGAAGAGTGAGCTACATGCTTCGTGATTTGGTTGAGCTCACCAGCAAGGCAAACCCCAGTTTGAAGACATAAAGCCAGACACATTGAAAGCATCATATGAGACAGACAGAGAGACGCACGCAGACACATTGAAATCCGACCACTCTGAGGATCAGGATTGTTTTTTTTTTCGGTCTGAAGACTGGAATGATTGGAAGGCCCATGTTTGGAGAAATCTGTTGGCTGCTTACATTGGAGTGATGTGTCTCGACCAGGATCTTCCCATTCTGTTCCTATTTGCCCTAGAAAACTTGTCCCCAGTAAACTGAAACTGTTTGCTCCTCTACACTGGTGCTACGCAAGAAACTCTCCACGAATGGAAAGGTACCAAATGATGAAGTCTGTCAGTGACTCGGAGAATTCATGTTTTCAGATATACACCCATTTCTCCGCATCTAATATCCTGTATATATATATATATATATATATATATATATAGATAGATAGGTAGATTGAAGTCTTAAATGAAAGTTTGCAAGTGGGTGGATGGACCTCAAACTGCGTGGGAAGATCATAGGTAACTATGCTTGTGCTTTTGACAGCTTACTAGAGAGTGAAAGCCAGACCGAACACCTGTGAACTAGTCGAGGTTCAGCTAAACTAGCAGAAAATCCGCCATTACATGATATGGCGGCCCACCTAATATCCTTACCAATCTGTTGGTAACACAAGCTGCACGAGGTTAAGTTTGATATAAACTCGATTAGTCGCAGTTTGATGACGGTGAAGCCCAGGAAAGTGCACGGAAGTTAGCATGGGTTTGCTCTCACGTTAATTGTAAATCGAAGTTTAAAAATGATTACCTGATTTCATCAACTTTGACAGAAATTCAACCTCCATCTTCAGAAAAATATGCATTCTGTCTTCAGGATCCGTTTTTTTATGACTCGTGCTTCGTATCATCCACACGGAGCCGCCTGTCACTTGACATCAACATGTGCAAGTGTTGATTGAGATAACATGTAATGCATGAAGCCTCATCATGTCGGAATTCGGAATCTTTTGGCATTAAGAAGCCATTTGGACATGCAGATGTGTTGGTCACTTCATGTACTACTATACCAAGAACTCGGAGGGAATCTCTCAATCTCTCTTTCTCTCTCTCTCTCTCTCTCTCAAACGCAGTGCAACTTGTACTTTATGAGTCTTCCCATGATCTCACTGCCCTTTTGTTTCTGATTACTACACTTTCACTTGATGGGGCATGTACATAAACAAACAACTGTCGCCAGTTAACCAATACACTTGAAAAAGTAACCCACCAAAAGGAAAAGAACGAGTGCACTAATATGTAGTTCATAATGCACAGATACAGCTCTGACACTCTTTTTATCATATCATTTGAAACTTCCAAAAGGTTATCGAAACGTCTCATTATTATTCATTGAAATACCATACACTCCTGTAGTCTCCTATATAAACCTCACTCTCTCCTCATCACATCTTATTTCTGTCTCTCTCTCTCTCTCTCTCTCTCTCTCTCTCTCTCTCTCTCATGATGATCATGAAGGCAGAGTTTCTCAAGAAATTCTTCTCCAAGTTGAGAATTTGTGGAAGTGGCAAGCTCTGGGTACGCATTTGTGAAGACGAATGTTCCATACCAAAAGACATACCAAAGGGTCACTTGGCAATCGTTGTGGGAGAGGAATGCAGGAGATACGTCATCAACATAGCCCGGCTCAAGCACCCTCTCTTTCGGCTACTGCTCGACCAAGCGGCCGAGGCTTTTGACTTCCCCGCCCAGTCCTCAAAGCTGTGCATCCCGTGCAATGAAAGCCTCTTCCTCACCATCCTTTGCTGCGCAACCCGCGGCCGCAAGCCCCCCATTCATAGATCTTCACTTCGTCTTTGATCGATTCTCCTTTTGCGTGCATCTTGGATTAATTAGTACATGGTGTGATTGTCCAAGAATTGCAAGTTTAGTTTGGAGAGCTTGTATAAAGATTCTTTTTGAGATTATTTAGCTTTAATTTAGCCATTCTGTGTCATTTCATTCCTCTTGAATGAGATGGAGAGCGTGTCGCAAGAAAACACTCACTATTTAAAGCTCGGTCAATGGTTTCTCTTGGGCTGGGCTCACCTCTGAGTCTTTAGGATGAAACCCGCCTGTTTAATTCTTGAGATTCTTTTCGACTGTTGGACCATAATTTTGAGATTTGAATATTAGGAATGGACTGTGATATGTCCTGAATAGATCCATGTGACATTTTGTTTTACTAGCCAGTTTTACCATTTTGTACAGAAACTTCCTACTCATGGCTTAGGCTAGTGCATCTAGGAAAATCCAAAGTTTTGATATTTATCTTTGAACTATGTTGACCACTCAGCTGGAATATATGTCCCAAAAGATTTCTTGCCTTTTTGGGCCAACCCACATAGAAATTCATACTCGGAAGGTCAACCTCTTCCAAAGTCATGCCCAAGAGGTTGGGTTGGGCATTTTTCTAGGCCTAAGCAAAGATAAGCAACCTTTAACTTCTTTTTTTATAGGTGGAGCATCTTGGACTTTGGATTACTCTATTCCACGTGCCGAATATCTATACATGTAGAGCTTCGAACAGATATGCGCTCATTTTATACGGGTGATGTGGTAGGCAGAATTGATTACAATGCATATAATATTATATAAACAACTTGTAATACATGACCCATTCAATCGAGTCGGATACACCCAGACAATACTTATTGAGAGCAACTCCATTCAGGAAATAAAACGTCAATACTTCAATTTCATTTTTACATTTGGCAGTGTTAAGTTGGAAGATATAGTAAGATACACTCGGTAACAATTAGCTCACGATGAACTTTTTCCTTTTGGCCTATCAATTGGAGAGGATCATACGATAGGCAATGCACAACAAATGTCACAATCCTTTAAAAGAAACGAGGGATATAATGAAATGTATGCTGTATAATCTTTCCTTCACGTATATCAACATTGTTGTTACACTGAAGTTCAAGTACAAATATACCTTTTGTGGGTGGTGAAAAAGAAGGAACTGAACAAAGACATAACACGTTACAGTTAACCCAGTTTTTGAAACATGGACGCTCGACCATGAAACTCTCCAAGTACATCACAAGAATAGGGCAAATAAATATGAAGCAGTCTCAATGATTGAAAATTCCTAGCAGATGGGAAGTGGAGCACCATCCCAATCCTTCAAGCACTCCAACAAAGGATCGATCAGCTTGCCTTCGCACATTGCAGAGAACACCAGATCGAAGTCCTCACCTGGTGAGGCCACCTTCTCTCCCGTGAGCAAACTAGTCCCGAGCTCTTCCCTCACGAATTTGTACAAGGGGTAGGACCTGCATCCTCTGATCTTGTTGGCGATCGCCGAGTTCCCGCTCTCGAACTGAGCCCTCGCATTCTCGACCTCTTTCGGTAAAAGGGTCTTGAGCTCTTCCTCAAAAGCCCCGATCTTTTGGAAGATGGAGGTGCTGGGATTCTTCTCTCGGTCGATGTCGTCCAGCGCGTGGTCCACGAGGACTTGCCTCAGCTTCTGCATCAGGGGGTATGTGGCGCTGCAGGGGTCGTCAATGTAGGCGAATACGTATTCCCGGTCAACGACCTTGATCAGGTCCTTCTCGCTGAACCGCGAAGGGTGGAGCTCACCGTTGGACCCGACGTAGAGGACTTTCTTGGCCACTTGGTTCACTGTGTTCTTGACGACACTCTTGAGGATCTCTTCCAGGTGCCTCAGGTCGATGGCCTGGCACAGGGCGACCAGGAAAGTGGCGGACATGAGCTTCAACACGTCCACGGCCTCGGCAGTCTTCCTGGAGGAGATCAAGCCCAAGGAGTTCACGTCCTGGTTGTGCTGCTCTGCACTCTGGACATGGTTGGTCACAGGGTTGGCAAGGAACTGCAGCTCTGAGCAGTACGAGGCCATGGCGATCTCAGCTCCTTTGAAGCCATAATCCAGGCTCGGATTCCGTCCCCCGGACAGGTTAGAGGGCAGCCCATTGTTGTAGAAGTCGTTGACGAGCTCGGAGAACTGCGCAAACATGAGCTTGCCGATGGAGGCAATGGCGAGACGGGTGTTGTCCATGGAAACGCCAATCGGTGTCCCCTGGAAGTTCCCTCCATGGAGAGCCTTGTTCCTCGAGACATCGATCAGCGGGTTATCGTTGACTGAGTTGATCTCCCTCTCGATCATTTTGGTGGCGGCCCTGATCACTTCGATCTGGGGTCCAAGCCACTGCGGCGACGTGCGGAGCGCGTATCGGTCCTGCTTCGGCTTCTGGAGAGGGTCAATCTCATGGAGCTTCTGAGCCTCCTTCACATAGGAGCTCCCATCCAAAATGTGCTCCATTATAGCTGCAGCTTCAATCTGTCCAGGATGGTGCTTGAGCTTGTGGGTCAAGTGGTCAGTGAACTCGGGCTTCCCTTGCATGACCTCGGCGAAAATGGCAGACAAAACCTCCGATAGGATTGATAGAATGTTCGCCTCAAACAGGACAATGGAAGCGAGCCCAGACCCGACCGCAGTGCCGTTCACAATCGCAAGACCCTCTTTGGGCTGCAGCTCAAAGAAACCGTGCTTGATCCCAGCGAGACGGAAGGCCTCGACGGCATTCATGGACTCGCCATTCGGCCCGACTGCCTTCGAGTTGGGCCTGCCCGTCAAGAGCCCAGCGATGTAGGACAGCGGGACCAGGTCGCCCGAAGCCGTGACCGTGCCCCTGAGAGGCAGGCATGGGGTGATGTTGTGGTTGAGGAACTTGGCCATGGTCTCTAGGATCTCGAACCGGATGCCCGAGTAGCCCTGGAGGAGCGTGTTGATCCTCACGAGCATCGCGGCCCGGGTCGCCGAGTGGGGCAACGTGTGGCACGACTCCGTCCCATTGCCGAATACCCCGGCATTCAAGAACCTGATCCAATTAGGAATTCTGTTAGCCACACAAACTCATTCACAACAAGAAAACGCGAATCTCGAATTAAAAAATCCACGCCAAACTCATTAATCATAGAGATAGATCACTCTGTAGGGCCGTGAGCTAGCCGAAACTACCCAGACACAATCAAACATAAAGACAAACAATGCAACATGAGCGGTCACAGATACACAAACCCCAGTTAGGTGGAAATAGGCCAAAAATCATTCATGGCCGGCAATCATCGTGTCCAAACTTAGATCTATCGATGCCCACATTCGAATTCTATCCTCGGGCCCGGAATTTGGCGGCCGATGTCTGCGCCCCCCACATAAACCCGACCGATTGAGTACTCCGTACGGAATCTACAATTTGGGAAGCACAAATGAATTGGAGAAGGGATTGATTGAGACTGCCAACTGCTTCAACTTCGTGGAGGAGGGCCTAAGTGAGTGGCCATCATCAAGATTGATCGAGGGCGTACGTCACAAAGCGGCCATTAATTGAAGACGAGAAGTTAGGTCTTTGTGGTCGTTGTCTTCGAAGTTGATTATTGCGTGTTGTCTCCCATTTAATTTTTGGATTATCTAATATTTCAAGAACATGTTACCATCGGATTGCATGAGGGCGTACATCACAAAGCGGCCATTAATTAAAGACGAGAAGTTAGGTCTTTGTGCTCATTGTCTTCGAAATTGATTATTACGTGTTTCCTCCCATTTAATTTTTGGATTATCTAATATTTGAAACATTTTAGAAATTAATTTTTGGTGGCCCTTGGGTTGATTCTTGCACGTCTAGGTCTGCTGCTATATATAGCTCAAGCTTTTCCAAAAAAAAAAAATATATGTATATATATACATATATATTTTTTTTTTTGGAAAAGCTTGAGCCGGCACTTGGCTGTCCTCCACGAGGAGGGGACAATTTATACCAAAGACGACAAATATTGATTTTAAATTAAAATAAGGAGATTACTTGATTATTCTAATGTTTGCTGGTGGATCGTTATCAAGGTGTATGAACAGAGCAAACAATAACGAAAAATCCCATTTATTTATTTTTTTTAAAACAATCTGTTGCTTGTGTGTTTAATAAAAAAAATTAATATGCTAATTGGTACTGTTGTCTCCGGCCTCATGTGAGCTTGTGAATAACAATGTCTTCACATGTTAAAAAATAAAATAAAAAAAAACTCGAGGAAATGTCTCTGAGAGTAGACTAATCTCTCGTAACTGGTGGATTAGGTTTTATATATTTTGCTAATTTTTGGTGTCTTTTAAATTATTCTTGGAAAATAATTTGATAAAAAGATATGAAAAACTCGATATAGTCCCCAAACATTAGTGTTTTCTTCTCCCGGGACATTTAATGCTAACAAATTAAACAGAGGATAATTAAAAATTGCTTGGTTGCTAGAAATCATTCATTTCCCATTTTAAAAATAGCAGAAAAAACATGAATTAACCCGAATTTACCTTTTGCACGCGTCTTTCATTTTGGTAGGATTTATTTTTTTTTTTTTACGGGAATTTCATTTCGGTAGGTGGATACTTGCTAATTAAAAGTGGGAGGCACGAAATAAATTACGGAATCTAAGACAAAAAATTCCCATGTAACATGACAGCATTAAACATCACGAGCACAATAGGAGAACTCTGCCTACCCCCGTCCCACGTACAAACGTACGGCTAATTTGTCTCCACGTACATATATTTCACATCACCATAAAAATAAAATGGATAAATAAAATAAATAAATCGGTAATTATCTCGTTAGTTGACTGCCTAACAAGTGTTTTCGAAAAATTTTACGAATATCTGGAGATTACTTGAAGAAATAATATTAAGGCGGCACGCATTTTAATTTTATTATTTTTGTTACCTTATGAGCTCCGTCTGCAGAGCACCACCATGCTTGGTCCTCCTGTGCGAGGTGGCGCCGAAGCCGGTGGTGACCCCGTAGCTGTCCGTCCCATTTCTCATGCTCTCCATGACCCAGTCGCTGCTGGCCTTGACCCCCGGCCGGGCCGCCTCGGACAGCTCGACGGCCGCCCCCGCGAACTGGCCTGCGACCGCGGCGACCTGCGCGATGGTCAGCGTCCGCCCGCCGAGCAACACCACCGGCCTCCGGGACTCCTCCACCATGCGCTTCACCTCGTCGAGGTGGCTCCCCTTGAGGGACTCGGCGGCCGCGCCCCAGTTGAGCGGGTCGGCCGCGCAGAGCCCGAGCTTGCCGCCGTTGCGCGCCGCGTCCCGACATATCTCCATGTCCATCGCCGCCGTGAAATGGCGAATGCTTAAAGCGGCCGAGAGAGGCGAGCAGCAGAGGGATCGAAGGAGGAGAAGGGGGAGAAGGACGACAGGTGTTTGCGTTTATGTCTGTTCAATGGAAATTCAAAGCGAGTGAATTTCCTGAGTCTTGCTCACCTGCAGACTGGACGTTTAAATAGAGCGATCGGGGCCTCCTCCCCACGGCCACCATTGAAGCGTTGGGCAGGTTAGGCCCACGGGTTAGTTGAAACCCTCCCGTGGCCGTCGGATCGCGGGACCCGGCGGGATGGCGACACGTGGAGGAAATTGCGTGCATGGTAATGATGGTGCGTCTTCCCTTCAATTTAGGTATCCTTTTCGGGTGCGTCCAAAAAAAATAATAATAATTTGGAAAAAAAAAAACGAGAAATGAAAATTGGAATGATGGCATGAAACGCAGGGGCGTTTACCCGTCAAAGGAGAGAGGGAGGGAGGGGGGGTTGGTGAGCGAGAGATGCCCCGGTGGTCGCACGAAAGCGCCACGTCATCGGCGCAAAAACGACGCGCGGTTCGTGATCGGAACCAATGTTTTGGATTAACAAAAAAACATATGCGGCTAAATCCGGACGGGACATGGAGAACGAGTCGTCCCATACGTCTTTTGAGAACTTTTTTGCTTTTAAATTTCTTGCGGCGTTATATTATTCATTTTTAGCCTTTTTTTTTTTTTTTTCTAATTTCTCGTTCCGCTGTTCCGGAGGGAGCGGTGGATACGACGACGGCGTCTTCCCTCGCGGCGATTTCAAAGATTTTCTTCCGGGTCAGCGTCAATTTCCTGAATTTAAAATTTTCCGATGAGGTGTGAGTTTTTCTGAATTGGTAATCGTGGGAGTGAACTGGCATTTGGTGTCGTAGGAGCGATGACAGGCGACCCATTGACCCTGTTCCACTACAATTGCTTCGCCATTTGAGAAATCAATTAAGATTGGAGTTTAGGGCACATCGCGGGAAGGAAGAATCGGAAATGCATTATTCGATGAGGAGGAATTTGTATAATGTGTTTTTTGAGAAGAAAGATGGATCTAATAAGTAATATCGAGACAAATTTTTTTTTTTTAACGAGAAGATAAGAAAAATAGAGCAAATGAATATTCCTCGTTATATTTGTTCTTTATGGTAAAATACTTGTTTCCCTGTTTGGTGATTTTCTTTAATCTTTGAAAGAAAAATAATACTAAAGCTCTGTTCGTTTCGCGACAAATGAATGATTTGGAAATTTAAAAACGATCGCCTTTATTGTTTCATATAATTAGCCGATGGAAAAAAGCTTTCATTATCGGGAATAATTTATGTCTAAATTTTTTCACGGACGATAAAAAAAAAAATTCGCTCATTTGATTTTTGTAAGCGGTATAAGCGATCATCTCCAGAAATTTCATCTTTCGCGAAACAAACGGCACCTAAGGGCAAAAATCAAGAGACGATTTTAGAAACCATTTCCATGAAATTGCGCCACCTAGAAATAATTAGCACTAAATTACTCATTTTTCTTCTGCTCAAATTGCTTGGGATCTTGCCAATATTTTTGAAATACAAAGTGGGGATGAAGAAGTGGTCTTGAGTTGACTCCTCCATGATACTTAAGTATCGACACGCTTTGCACGAGTGCCTGCGCCCTGCGATCACCAACCCCACTATTTAACAACTGCGCTTGCCAAGTCATCGAAGACGCACTCCATCTCAATCTCATCATCTTCGTCATCTTTGCGTAAGGAGCCGGTCAATTCCTACCCAAAGAAATCGGCACCACTCCTCAAGATGATCTTTCCTCCCGTTCCTCGACCCAATCTTTCGATATTTAACACGAGACACGCGGCTTAATACCGCGCATCGCCGGAAATTTCCAATTGTGTCCGTGTCCCGTCCGGGCCGGTCGGGTGGTTCGTAGCCCCGTCAAGGCGGCATGACGAGCTCTGTAGGCCTGTGCTGCGAGGGCTTTTTCGGGAAGCTAATGAAGCCTGTGACGAAACATTCCGTTTGCAGAAAATAGGGAAATTGGTTCCAACAAACAATGTCAATTCGAGAGAGGGAAATAGAAAAAGCACGATGTCCTTCCTACGAACCAAAGCCAATGCACCAACCAATGGGGACGGTCGGTGAGCCTCTTCCCCTATTTTTTTTAAGGGTGTTGTTATTTGTTAACGAGCGTCCCGAATCTTATTTTGAATAATTTAATTTTCAAGATCCTAACTGTGCATAATACGAGGATAATCAGTACATTAAAAACTGCATAAAAAAAAAATTGGTTACTTCGCAAGTGCTTCCGAGTACTTGTTAAGAAGACACTAGAGGGGCATCATTCTCCGCATTTTTCAGATGATTCATTCTTGCTAAAGGGAAATAAACATGTGCGTGAAGGCATTTGCCGCTTAATCACGATTGACTATACTTTTAATGTCTCGGTAACCTCGGATGTCTTGACCATTTGGAGCACTTAATAATTGATTAATTGCACATTTTTTGTATGACACTAAATACTTGATAGCAAGAGACAAGCACACCGACAAATTTCTATTTTTCACTGGTAAACTATATTTACTCCACCGTAATTTGAAAATACTTAGATTCCCAAAAATCATGAAAAAAGTGATATCTTAATCCACGTGTTGACATTTCTATACTGAAAAAGTCTCAGATGTTTCGGATTGAAATACAAATCAATGTCCGTCGGTTGTAAAATTTTTATTGAATAATAAGTAAAATCCAATCCGATCGCAAAATTCAATGCAATGTCGAAATCTCGATGTAGCGACATGCGTGACAATTTTAACTCAAATTGGAAGAGTACATAGGGACCTTTTTGTCTTCATATATATCGAAGAAAGAATTGACTATGGGGTTCCTTTTCTATATTGAATTTTCCCCAAGCAAAATAAATTGCATTCACATCAAAATTGTTCTATTATTCCATGACCACGTGGTATGTTATTGTTAGCAATATAGGACGTACAAAATAAAAAAGGTCAGATGAAAATTCGATTCCTAATCAAAAACTCCATTATCAAATCGTGGTTTCGATGAGTTGCTGGTAAACACAAACCTAACTTGCTTTGTTGAATTGTCCATCGTGTGGCAGGTAGGCCACGAAGCTATATAAAGATTAAGTATGCCAAAATGATTAGCAAATGTATATAGGAAGGACCACATTTTTTTTTTCTTAGTTCAAAAGGAACGATCACATTGTGGAATGATGATAGAAGCGATGTTGTTCTAATGTATCCAAGCAATTACATCTTTCACTTCTAATTAATGTACCAAAGCAATTACATCTTTGCTTTACATTTTGAATTTGTTGACTGTATTGAATTGAAAAGTTCTGCTCTCAAAATCTCATGTTAAGTTGTTGACCCAAAAAGAATAAATCTCACGTTATGTCCTCATTTGTTGTTTATCGAAAACGAAAATGTATTGTGAAATCCAGGTTATATTGTAACTATAAAAAAATGTGAATAGTATTGAATGATTAATTTGACTTTGTTAAAAAGTCAAGGGATTGAATTGAGCAAATCGAAAGTTTAAGGACTACATTAAACGTTTAGGAATAGTTCAAGGATCATGTCGAATGGATTAAAAGTCTAACGATAACATTTTATATAGGGCCAAAGTTTAAGGAGCATTAGTGTAATTTCCTCAAAACAAAATTGATTTTCTAGACTCGTCGTGATATTCATGCGCACTTCGACGTCATTTTTTCTAATTAAATGCAAATCATGAGCATGCCGGGTCCTTGCACACAAGGGAAACATTCAAGGAACTCAGACTCAAATTTCGAGAAGCAAAGTTTTAAATTAATTAGTCGAGATTAGCCGGGGATTATAAAGGGCAAAAGCCACGCAAAAAATTATAAACTATGCATATTTTGACACATTTATCCAAACTTTTTTTTGTGATACAAAAAATTACAAACTTATACTTGTGTAATACATTTATTATCCTTCATTGTTATGTAAATGAGAATCGTTAAAAATTTGCCACGGTGTTGACATAACACTCACGTGGTTTAAGTGAAATAAAAACGACTTTATTTTAGCTAAAAAATCATCCGACGGAATCTTGACGGAGGGTAAATATGTCGCATATGTACAAGTTTGGAGTTTTTTCATGTCACAAGAAAAAGTTTAGGATAAATATATCACAATAGGCATAGTTTGGGATTTTTTGAAGTCACAAAAAAAAATTCGTGATAAATATGTCATAGTAAATATAATTTGGAGTTTTTTGTGATTTTTGCCCAATTATAAGTTCATCCACCTGATCCAACGACCGAATATGATTATCCTTCCACCACTTTGACCAAATCCCCAATGTCTTTCGTCTTAGAGAGACGGTAGCTAGCTTCTCAATTCAGACGCGGTCAGACCACAATGCGGATGTAAGCCCAAGATTGCTCGAGTCGCATTAGGTGGTAGTTATGTACAATTTGTTAAAAGTCGTCCCTACCAATTACCACCACCAACCACGCAGAAAAGAACGAACGAAGAAGAAGAAGAAGAAGAGGAGGAGGAGGAGAGAAAAAGAGCGGCCACCAACCACCTGTTCGCAGTCCCTCTGAGTTGGTGAAGCTAGTAAGAAATTCACATCCGACATAAATCTAAAAGCTGCAAGACAAATGGCGCGACACAAATATTCAATGGGGTCAGATGAACGTAGCAGCACTTGGACACGAATGCTTTCTAACTTTTTTTTTAATTAAAGTTTGATTTGGTAGTTGGAGTCTCGGACACGGGAGTCACCTGGCGTGCAGCTAATTTATCTGACTTAATCAATCCATGGCCAAACCGATACCTAAATTCGTGGATTTAGCAATTGTGTTAGGGATAGCTTATTCTCTTGAGATGGGTGTGGGGAGTATAAACCCAATATGAACCGTCGATCGGACGCTATTTGAGTCGGGATGGCTAGCTCATTTAACGAAGATTAATCGAGAACTCGAGAAGTCTTGCATATTCCGTATGAAAAAGATCAATGGAAAAAGATGTGATCGTGTATGATCACGTCTTTGCCGAATGTTGCGCAGTAAGCATATGTGGGAGGAGTTATGTGACTAATGTTGATCTTATCTGGACCGTTGTAAAGAGTGACTACCGATGCACCAGCAATTGATGCAATGGTTCCCACAAGCTTAGCTTGGCTGCTTGAGCTTTTCCAAATCACTTTCTCCATCCTAGGTTTTAATTCAATCAACAAATTCAAGAATAAAATAAGTTTATCTGGTTAATTCAATCATATCTCGCAGGTTTGTGCTCTGTCTATATCGCTCACTAACTCCGTTGTTGTCTGGTTTAAGGGGAAAAGAAGAAAAGGTTGTAAGTCCTTGACTTGCTTGTTTGCTCTGTTCGGCAGGTCAGGGCCGTGTGCTCCCCTCACTTTCTCCGTGCTTCGCAAGATCTTCTTGCTCGCTCTGGTTGGGGTGAGCGAGTGAAGTTTCTTCATATCGCGTGAATTTGCAGCCCTGGGATTTGCTTTTCTTGGAATTCTTTTGAAGCAAAAGGTCTTAATCAACTGCAGAGAAATTCATAAAAGAAACAGAGCGGATTTTTGAATAATTTTGTTGATGCAGACTCGGAACACAGATTAGCGAGTACGTCGGCATCGATTACAGCTCCCCTGTTCTGGGCACGGCCATGATGAACCTCATCCCAGCTGTCACTTTCATTCTCGCCGTTATTTTAAGGTTCTTTGTGTGTCTGTCCTCTTAATCTCAGAGATTATAATAGTTCTATAACCAGCAAGGTTCAACACTCGCATATGCTCCTTTTGTTTCAAGCCCTTCAAAATGCCGACGTGATGGCGCAATTTTTGTTCGACCTTTGCCTATTGACGGAGCTTCATGTCCCGCCGTTGACGAGTCTCTTCGAGGGCTGCAGCAAGATGTCTTTCTTTTTCGACAAAGACACCTATTTCGTCTGTAATAACCCGAAGAGATTCGCGACGGGTGTTTACCTCCTCACTAGCCTCCTTCATAATGTTAGCTAACTCTTCATGTATTTCTGGAGGAATGGCCGTCTCTTATACTTGGCCCAGGAGTTGTTGGTATATATTGAACATAGTCTGGAATTCTTGGGAGAAAGTCTTGAGTCGCTCCCTGAATGCTGAAGGAAGAATAGACCCAACTTCAATATTTTCATTTCCAAGGCGATTAATGAGGAGTTTGAATTGCTCCAAGGCCATAGCATCATACGACATCCTCGCGAGTCCTCCTATAGAGAAGTCCAAAAAGTGCGTCAACTCCATCTTCTTCTTGATAATAGCCAGTTTTGATTGGCTAGAGTCAGGCGACAAGTCATATGAATTAAACACCAAAACAAATTCAACTTCGTTTATGGCGTGCATTGCCTTGCCCATATATGCGGCAGATGAAGTGGCCGACTAATAGTTAGGCAAAGGAGTTGATGAGACAGGTGTCGACAATAAGGCTTTATCAGGATTAGTCATGGAAGTTGAAGCTACGAACATTGGAGTGGACGTCGACGGTGAGGCTGTGGAAGGATTGGCCACAATGGCTGGAGTAATGGTTCGTTGGACCATGACATTGTTGATGGACCGCATGCTATAAAACCGGAATGATATCTCAATGTTAAGGTTAGATAAGAATTGAAGACAAAGTAATGTTTGAAAGACGTGTACCTGTCTCAGGCATAGTTGTTTTGCGTCCAACCAGATTAAAAGCGATGGTGGTTTCTATAGTGGAGTCAAGAATTGGAGCAGTTCGGACAAGTGGAGAAGTCGGAACAATTGCTAGTTCAACTGAAAAGAAAAGGAGAATAAATAAATCAAATAAACTAGACAAGCAGAAAGCGCCAGTCAAAACAAAAGCTTACCGGGGGTTACAATAATGGATGAACTAGGCTGGATGGTGAGTTGTGTTGAAGATGCCATTGATCTGGTAACAGAGGGGCCGGAAGACACCAAGTCGGCTGGGGCTGGTATTGTGCTAGAAATGTCAGTCCATGGAATTGAAATGTTGCTGACCCGCTTGACAGAATGAAAACTAGTTAATGCCAAGGCAATGATAGGATTCTGGATCATGAGAATAGAGATGCTATCTTCTTGACTCTTATCAAAAGAAATAAGGAGTTCTGAAGAGGTCACATTGTGTGTAGTCGGCTCAGTAGATGGCTCGACACATAAAGTTCTAGACTTCTTTCTTGGAGAAGGAGGAGAGGATCTCTTCATTTTCTTTTTCAACAATGATATAATTTCTTCCAACGTCTCTTCTTCATTTAGTCCAGAGATGATACGAAGGGGAGGAAGACCTTATAAGTAACAAACCAATATAAAAGAAAGAATAAAGTGGACTGACGCAGAGGAAGAAAGATAAAGGCTTACCATCCATAGGATTTTCAGCAGCATCGATACCCTTTGTATCAAAATTCTCTTCTATTTCTAAGTTAAGAAAAGGGAAAGTTAGAATGTCACATCCCGTACCCCACGAACATGTAACATCCCGCCACGGTCGATAAGAATGCGACTCCCAAGATTTGTTGCCAACCCGAAACCCTCGAAAGAAGAGAATAAACGCGGAAGCCAAATGAATACTCCATCAACAAACATTCAAACGGGATAGTAGAGAGATAAATTTAACAAACCAACAAACTATTTTATAATTTCAACGTCACTTACAGCAGTAACATATACAAGCCTTTCTAAAGGCCACAAACCCAAACCACACATATTCAAAAAGGGATGGGGTGGTCGATCTGTTCTACTACTCTATTCACCAGAGGCTCCAAAAAGATAGGGATCTTTAGTCCTATCAAAAATCTCCACAACACCCTGGCGGTGCTCCTGGCGAAGCCGAGTCAGATGCCTCGCTATAAGAGCTAGACGGTAAAGACACCAATTCCAATTCTAGCTCAACATGCCACATCGGGGGTTTCGTCACCATCAGTTCGAACTCGGGATCAACTACCGCTCCATCAGGGGGATCAATCTCCATAAGGTCCCACAATCCAAAATCATCATTCGGGGGAAGGTCGAATCCCCAGATATGACCAAAAGTCTGGGCTCTGTCTCTCAAAACCCAAGCTATATACTTATAAGCCGTCAAGTACTGCTCACCATCATCAACCCAAACGGTACACTCATACTTCAAGTATTCCCTATCCTCACCAGCTGGGTACTCAGTCACCCAGTGCTCCATCTCTTTCAGTACTCCGAAACGTATTGGAGGCTCAGTCATAGTCAAGGTCGAGGGATTGATATGTTTAACAACGGGGAATGAGATATAATCTCAATAAGTAAACTACCTAAGCCTCGACTAGAGTAATACATACCTCTGGTACCATAATCATGCAATTCTAACCAATAGGTTAAATACCTATCGAACGAACAATGGTGCCACATACTATACAGAGTTCTCAAATCGCATCACAATCATGGCATACTATCAAATGCGTAACAGCAATAGTAATAATCCAAACAATCCAATATACTCAATCATTCACACGAGTCTTGATTATAAGATAAAATCACTTCGACCCATCCCATATCGTGCCTCACGATTTTATCACATAATCAAGCGCAAAGTATGCCATATGCACATAACACCCAAAGTTGTCTAGATTATTAATGACCCACTATAGATCACACCGAACTTCCGCCGGTCTTCCGACATAGCCAAGTATTACCCCACTACTTTGGGTATGGCAACGTCCGAGATCGAACCCCCCCGATAAGTCGAGTACCAGACGGCATTCGATTTAGAAGCATCGATCCGGCCTCTACCGCAATTGGCAATGTCTGGGATCGAACCCCACCTCCCCGGACAAGTCAAGTACCAGACAACATTTGAGCCTCAGCCAGGCATCGTCTAGAACTCGTCTTAGACGGAACTTATCATGGCCACACACGTAAACAACTACACATTGTCAATTTTAATCTTCCTTAATTAGCCAATGCAAGTGTGTATAACGTGCAATTTACTACAATTAAATATGCCATCAATCACACTCGTTTTCGTAAAACAACAATTTCAACCATACGATCTTCTTTCTAGACCACGAAATCATCATTCCAACCACACGATTAAGCCATAGTCAACTATTCGGCCATGATTAAATAAATTAACCACATGATTACACAATTTAAGCACGCGATCAGCATTAAATAATTAATCCACCACACGACCATCATTAAACCTTTAATCGGCACATAGTCAACTGATTAGACATGCGATTATCGATTAAAACCACACGATCAACTTCAAATCTCAAATCAGCCATATGATTAAGGTTTTATCACATCCTAATTTAATCTAAACCGTATGATTAAAACTAGTACATAATCATGATAATTAAGCTCCTAAATTAACATTAACCAATCTAAAATCAAAGGGGACCATATGATCTATGTCCAAACCATCCAATTCAGTCCCTAGCACATGATTTCTGCAGCCACTAAATTAACCCACGAATTTAATTATAACAACCACTAAACCATCATAATTAGCCAAATTAAACACAATTAACAACCTTAAACATATGCTCAAGTCCAAATCACATAACCTACCTATCTTAACATTTAAATCAGCCATATAATCATCAAATTCAGCCACAAATAATTTCTCAAATCAACCTCCACCATAACCCCTAAAATAACCCCTAAATTACCCTAATAACCCCTAAACACTATCCATTGGTAACCTACTAACATAATCAAGGTTTAAGGAGTCACTTATGACTAATTTAAGCTAAACACTAGGCCTAATCAGCAGTAGAAAGTCCCGGCCAAGTCCAAAATTTCCGGCGAACGGCGGTGGCCAAAGACGATCCGACGAGCGGCGGCTGTTCCGGGCATGTACGGCTGCTTGGGGGCGGCTCACTGTGGCCCAAGGGTGGCGGTGTGAGGCACAATGGTGGTGGATGGTGGTGGGGGTGAGTCTCGGCCAAAGGGGAGAGAGAGGGAGAGAGAGAGCAAGAGAGAAAATGAGAAGAGAGAGAGAGTATGGGCTGATCAAAACTCCCCAAATGGAGGGCTTGGATTAGTCCTTGATGCCCAAGTATTGATCCAAGGGCCATAAATGCTTCTTGACCAAAGACTTCTAGAAGGGTATTCTTGAAATTGACTAAAAAGGGCAAAGGCAAAATGGTCCAAGGTGATTTTCGGCCAAGGGGGAAAAAAACCATTATGGCCTTCCACTCAACAAATAAACTGTAGAACATCCAGGGGTAAAATGGTCTTTTCCAATTTCCGGACCAATTTTCACTTTTTTGTAAATTCCTGAACAAACCAATAAATAAGCAAATTTAACGCGGCGTCATCCAAAATAATAATTTTGATATCCTTGAAGTTTGATACCCAAGTTCGGATTCCAATTCGTGGCCAAAATCGATCAAACGCGACTTTCGTATATCTCAAACTAACGGCGGCTTTTAGGGTTTATGCGTGTCAACTTGTAGTTGATTTGGTATCAATCCACATTTAAGTTTACTTGAGCCATGATGACTTCAATTGTCACATGATCACGAAAGTCAATTACTAATTCCAACGACACGATCGTTAGAAATTGATTTTGTAATGTTCGGAATGCATACAACAATTAAATGGAATCACTCGTGAATCAATTGTATAACATTGTTAAATCATTCCATAATCATTATTGAATCGGCCTATAATGGCCCAAAATATTCCATCGTCAATTCTCATGGTCGAAATGTCAATATAGGTTCGAATTCTTAGGTCGTGCGTAACGAAATCCTAACTAGTCATTCCTTAACGATTAATATTCTCAAGAATAGTTAATTCCGAGTAAGATATAATAGAAAATGCATTGATGATAATATCACTTCATAAATCTCGAAAGTGGATCAAAATTCAAAATGTCACATAGGAGATGCACCGGATTGAAACAGAAGAGGAACATAAAGTGGTGGTGCCCATACATTGGGTAATCGGCTTCTTAGAGTTATTCCGCTTCATACAATCAATTGCGGACTGGAGGGCGTCTTCGTATACACTTTCAAATGCAAAGGAATACGACCAAGTTTGTCATTCAGCAAGGTGTCCTAGATAGGCTTTGAAATCATTAGGGAGGTCTGCACTGTAACAGGTGTGTATTGCGTTGGCAATTTCAATACAATAGAGAAGTGGATTTCGATTCTTGAGGGAGTATTCTTTCTTCTTGGTTCCTTCCGAGAAGCCCATTGAATAAGAAATTGGCATGGGAATTGCTTGCCAGAGTCCAAATTGCCTAGCACAATATTGTGGAGAATATACCTCAAACCCATGATAGAATCACCCTTTAATGAAGTCCATATGGGAAGATCTACTGCAGACAAGGCACAAATCCAGAAAGGCCTATAGAAGTTGAATCAAGCCAGATCGAATAAATAATCAAATTCTCCATAGCCATATTTAAAGAAAATGACTTGGTCATGGTTCAGTTCAAGAGAGGCTCGAAGATAGAAGATTAAAGGAGACGCTTGAAAAGCAATATGTCGAAGGGCACGGCTCAACAATCGACAGCCTAGAGATAAAGGTAAAGGTTTTCTATACCCTTGTAGAGACAAATGGGGAAGATGACGATCACCTCTACTAAAAAAAGAAGAGAAATTCAAAGCCATCCATGCTTGAAGTAA
Source organism: Syzygium aromaticum (assembly GCA_024500025.1). Lineage (NCBI taxonomy): Eukaryota > Viridiplantae > Streptophyta > Magnoliopsida > Myrtales > Myrtaceae > Syzygium > Syzygium aromaticum. The sequence goes on from CM044891.1 coordinate 28,899,246, forward strand.
CCAAAAAGCGCCCAAGATGGTTCCAAAATCCCCAAACTTCATTGCCCGAGAGGCGTGAGTAAAGCCTCTGTACAAAATTGTAAGAACAAGAGGGGCCAATGCAAGGCGTTTTGCTGTGGCTAAGGCTGCGGCAATTTGCAAATAGTCTTTGCAAACTTTAAGGGTAGGACTAAATAACATGTATTTTGATAGCCAAAAAAGCAAGAAAAGAAGACGTTCGTCCTGGAAACAGGACTCGAAGTTCGGTAAATTCGAGATAAAAAATTGCCGTATGCCAAAACATCCTCAGAAATAAAAGGAGTGGGTAGTACAGACAAATCCTCTATAGCATAACCGACCAGTTCAAAACCCGCTATAGCAAATACATCGAGCATAGTGACGGACATTTGTCCCAAGGGAAAAATAAGCAAATGCTAGAAGAAGACCAGAAAGTGATAGCAGAGCCTAATAACCCGCGTTCCAAGTCATAAGATGATATACTGACCTCAAGAGCGACGTCAATCCCAGCAGCCGTCCATAAAAATTGAGTTTCTTGATCGACCTTCAAGCGAATAAATCGTGAAAATCCTCTTTGTAAGAAAGGAAACCACGAAATCGAGAAGACCCGATGGACCATACATCCATAATGGAAGAATGTTGCAGTGCCAAAGTCTCATTGTGCTTATATGGGAAATGGAATTAGAGATTCATGGAAATATTAATATGGTCCATGAAATTGGGGCCCAGAGAGAAACAGTTGGCTTCATCCTCGATAGCTTTCAATAAAAGGAAGAACAATTATCAACACATGGGTCTTCTTTGAACTTGTCAAAAGCCGCGATGTAGTCGCCAGCAGAATATTCGGACTTTTTAGACGCCATGAGAAATAATGGATCAAGATCAGAAAAGGTTCAAGAAGGGATTTTTAGGGTTTAAGGAAGAAGACACGACGATGAAATGAAACTTTTGCAAAAATACAAGATGAAGAAGACGATTCAAAAAGCTGCAACTGTTTGAAAAAAATAGGAGGTGACATGTCCAAAGAATATTGGATGAAAAATTCATATTAGCTGCTCGAAAGGACGTCAAGGGACAGAAAGGCATGATCATCGCGTAGGGATTCGTACATAGACAAAGTATATCTTTAAAAGAAATAAATTCAAATTTATTCCTTTTAAAAGGGAGCATATGTTGACACCCAAAATTACCGTTGGTAGGAGCAGGCCGATTGCAAGTTACAAAAGACGTAAAACACAACCCTACATAGCATGAATCCAGAGAAAAGCCGTGAGTCAGGCCCAGACTCATTGGAAAAATTTGGAGCAGTTATCGACAAGACACGTCATAGAAGTGTCGACAAGTTGACAAGTCCAAGATCACGAGCCTTACACATGATGTCGATAAGTACAAGATCATGAGCCTTGCACGTGACGTTGACAAGTCTAAGATCATGAGCTTTGCATGTGATGTCGATAAGTTTGAGATCATAAATTAAGCACGTCGTGTTACATGGTAAAGAAATTCATTTCCACGTGTCAAAGATAAAAACATGACCATGGGCATGAAGATCAATGAAGCTAAATAGTGAAACGTGGAAAACAATAGGAAATAAGGAGACACGTGGAAGAAAATCAGCTATTACGTGATGCCCAAGGAGCGTAAGAAACATCGACAAGTCAGAAAACAGTTAAAGTGCGAAATGTAAGGAAGTGGAAAACAACTTTCAAGGAGAAGTAGCCAATCGACAGTTATCAGGCTGTTATATAAATACTCAAGGATTTTCGACGTGAAGGGGTCTCTCCAAACAAGACATCAAACTTCTTATCTATCTTTATTTTCGACACAATAAGAGTAATAGTAGTTACAACTTTTAGATTCCACGTTGTAAATTCAATTCCGGCGCGAGTCTTTATCAGGTCCAACATTGTTGATTAAATTCCAATGTTGTGCCACCAGTTCAATGTCATCGATTAGATTCCAGCGTTGTACTTGGAATATAGCTGTTGATTGGATTTCAGTCATATTCTCTCAGGTTACGTCATTAATTAGATTCTGACGTACCTGGAATTGCAATGTTGTATACTGGTTGTGTCGTTGATTGGATTCTGATATAGCTTAGTCTTGGTATTTGCAAATTGTCATCTTATTGTTAGTATTGTTGAGTTTGGTGTATTATCGAGTTAAGTTGTAAGGCACAAGTTGGGTTTAATAGACGTATTTGACATTCTTTGTCCGAGCTTGACTCAAGACCCTATTCTTTTCTAATAAAATCCAAAACACAATGTTCGGTGAAAGATTTTCGACGGAATAAAACCGACGAAACAGTTGGTAATTTCATAAAATTGTTCATAAACACGTTACTTGGAAAAAAAATCAGTGATCATTATTTCTACTAGCAGGTTTCTTACACTTAACAACACTCTTTAAATTTGTTAGCACGACAGAAAAATTGTGGAGAATTGAACACGGTAGATTTAGGGATTCCTAAAAGTTTCATCTTAAACTATTAACCGAATGTTCAAAATGTATACAAGATCATGATGTATATAACTTCATTATAAATCCGGTAAACGAGTTACGTGAGATGTACTTTTGATGCTCCAGCTTTGATGTCATATTAGAATTTTTAACCCCTAAAAATATGAGATTTTTGTTTTTCTTTTCAAAATTAAATCGATTGTTGAATTTCTTGAACCTAGGTTTATTTATATGAACTTTTCTCCTTGAGCAAACGTATGAGCAAGGGAATTTTATCTATACTTTTGAATAATATTTATGTGCACGTACAAGTATTGTCATTGAGTTCCTGGTGTTGGGAATTTAATTGTGAATTTATTTGATCCGTCGACAAGTTGCAACCTTGGAAGAATCCAAGGGGTGTCTCCATCCATCCGATTTCTCGATAAGTCCAGAAGAAAATGGGAACTTATGTACTTATTATATATATTTTAGGTACTTACTTGTAGATTTATACTTAATATATCAAGAAAATCCGGATCAAGTTAGACTATATGCATGTCAAACCCTCCTTCGTCTAGAAGCCCATGCTGGCGAAGTAACTTGCACGAAAAAAGAGGTGTTAAATTCATAAAATAAGGTGGAAATAGCATCTTTTTAAAAAAAAATTGGTTAAATTAACCAATATCTTGTGTTTTTTCGTTGTCAAACGACAGTAGTGACGAAGAAATTTCCACTTTAGATGCAGTCAAAGAGATACTTCTTTTATTAATTTTCTACGAATTTTTTTTTTAAATTTTGTTTTGTTAAATGATTTGTGCGCAGACCAGGAGATGACGTGGGATTCAACGACTCGATTTGATCAATTATTGATGAGCACACCTAATTCTAAGGGCAATCGGAATGGTTTTTGCATCCGCCATGTGGAGCAAGAGATGCCCCTAAGTCCACTTCAAATTAGCAAAACTAATTCTTTATTAAGACCAAATTCTTGTCGTTAATTAACCCGAAATTTAAGTCTCGATAAAATCTTTTCATCCCGGACCATCCCAGTATATCTAGCTACACCAATCAACGAGTGTGATTGAACATGACTCGATACCGCATTCACGGTTAGTAGAAAACCTTTCTTCTTGCAAGGTTAGGTTTTCAAAGCACGCGGTTAGATTCCGGCATCAGCTATGCAAGATAGTTCACACCGGCAAATGGGGCGCGCACATTGCGTGGGTGCATGAAATCAACGATCGTGAGATTAAGTTCGTTGTAAAATATTCAAATCGTTAACTAATGGACAGAAAGTATCAATGAAAAATACACAATACAAATAAAATGTACTTGCGAAAAGAGAAGATTATTTCGAGATTTTAAATCTCTTTAAGAAGGTTTTTTTGTTGCAGGATAGAAAAAATATCCAATTTTTGATATTGAAAAATGTCGTAAAAGAAAATATGACCGTGCATCTTTTTTTTCTTTTTTTTCTTTGGTGTAAATAACCATGCATCTTTCGTGAACAAGAGAGTATAAAAGTGTCATTGGACTATATGGGCTCCTTACACACAAAAGACCCAAAAGTGTTATTGGGTGTGCACACCTTAAGGTCGTGGCTTGGGTCAACACTATATGAGCTTGGCCCGAATTTTGACACAAAATTATTCAATTCTTGCATAAAGATAGAAGAGGCATTTCTCATGCGTGTGTATATTTCTTTTCCTTTCCAAGCTTTAGTCATGCCTTTTACATGCAAAAAAAAAAAAGAGTTAAAAAAAAAGAGTAATTCCAATCATGTATGACCCCAAAAATGTTAGAACACTCTTTACACCAAAAAATGATCAATTTTGGTTATTATCAACAAGTGATGGAATTAATTAATAAAAGCAGAGTTTCGTGATCTTTTTGATGTCATAAATTTATGTTCTACGCCAGTTCGGGAAAATAGTCATAACTTTGTTGATACAAATCGAATTGACCTGATTCCAAAGGCAAAAGAACGAAGACTCATGGATCTTCTACAACATTTATGTTTTGAGTATTCTCAGAAAATTACTGCAAAGTCTTCTATTTTTTAAGGGAAGCGGACGGTCGTGATTGGTCAGAATGCGAAAATTTCAGTTCTGTGCTAATTCGAGAAAATGGTCATAGCTTTATCGATATTTGTCGTATTGACCTTATTCCAATGCCAAAAGAACGAAGACTCATGGATCTATAACTTTTATATTTGATTTTTCTCGGAAAAGTACTGTAGAGTTGTCTATTTTGGAAGGAAGTGGATAGTACTGATTGGTCAAAATGAGGAAATTTCAGTTCTGTGCTAGTTCAGGAAAATGGTCATAGCTTTATTGATACTTATCGGATTGACCTGATTCCAAAGCCAAACGAACAAAAACTCATGGATCTACAACTTTTATGTTTTGAGTTTTCTCAAAAAAGTACCGTAGAGTCTTCTATTTTAGAAGGAAGTGGATGATTGTGACTGATCATAATGCAGAAATAGGATAGGGACTTCAGTCAAGAATAGCCAACTCGTAGGAATCGACTAAAAGTGGAGTCAATAATCTCGAATACAACTGTCAAAGAAGTAACCGTCAATGTAGCGGAGTCGAAGCAACCGCTAACGTAGTAGAGTCGAATAAACTGTCAAGATATTTGACTCAACACAACCGTTAAGAAACTGCTAAAGAGCACGCATGTATGTTTTGAGAGAACAATTACTTAAATGTATGATCATGAGATAGTTATTACTTGTAGACAAGATCGTGAGACAATTATTTTGAAAACAGGAAGCATTGCATGAACATGAAGACAAGATTTTCAAAATGGAAGAATATGGGCACAACTGTTGAAGACTGCTACGGAGCAGTTATCAGACGATCATTATAAATATCATCGGCTATCTACTAGAGAGCCCCCCAATAAATCAAACAACGTGTTATTCATTCAATTATCTTTACTTTCCTACACTGTACTTTATCTTTCCTTAGCAATAGCTTTCCTTTCAATTCACGTCATCAATTAAATTTCGGCGTATATCTCTATTCCAGGTGTTACGTCGTCAATTAAATTCCGGTGCCACATCTTTGTGTACGTGTGTGGCTGTATTTTCAAGCTTTGTTGTCGATTAAATTTCGGCACGGCTTATATGTACAATCCGATTCAAAGTTCGAAGTAAAAGTTTGGAGTTATTTCTCGTCTACCTAGATATTTCCTATTCAGAGTCATCACAGAATTCGATCTCCTCTCATTGAAAGCCGAAGAACGACATTCGTTGAATTATATTTTGTTGCAGGAGAAATTTCGATGAAACAAGCACAAATATTGTATATAACGAAAGAGCGCCGAGTCAATTTATCGCGCGTGAAGTTGATGGACGAACTTTCTTTTTCTCAAGCGAAGTCGGGTCTCTCGAAATTATAGAAGCATGTTTTCAAATTTTGCACAGTTCTTCTATGGTTTACGCACTCGAAGAATCATATGGTATAACTTTTATTATACTAAAAGTCACAGCGAAGTCTTTCGTATCTTTCGTACGAAACGCGATAACTATCTTTCCTTCTCAGCACTCGGCACTAATAGTTTATATGATTAAGTTTTTTATGAAGTTAGGATTTATTGATAATCTTCTCATTGTTAGCCACAGTAAAATATCTTGACGAAGAATTAGGGAAGAATTGTACAAAAAGTTATAAATTTATTACACTTTCGCCAATTCAGTCTTAAATCTTTTAATTGAATCAATTGAATTATCAACCTTTCACGTTTTACTAATTGAGTCTATCTGGCTAATTTTAACCGAAAATTACTAACTTGGACGCCGATAGTGCAACGTAGGTTGGCCACTTTCTTATTTTTTTTCTTTCTTTCTTTTCTTTTTATTTTTCTACCAAGTCCAGCAAGGACTGGCAAGCATTGGCCCACTACAAAAAAACAACCTTTTTCCGACGAATTTTCCAATGAAAAATTTGGAAAAATTCGCTAAAAAATGAATTTCCAATGAAATTTGCGACGAACAAAAATTCATCGGTAATTCGTCGTCGCAAATTTTTCTGACAAAAAATTTCAATTTTCGTTGGAAATTTGCGACGAAATATTTTCGTCGCAAAATTCGTGGCTAAATTCGTTGGAAAGTTCGTTGCAAAATACGTTGCTAATTATTCGTTGCAAAAATCGTGGCAAAATTTGTCAGTAATTATTCGTGGTAAAATTCGTGGCAAACGAATTTTCGACGAATTAGTGACAAAAAAAAATTCGTCGCTAATTCGGCGTCAAAAAATTTTTGCCACAAAAAATTTTAATTTTTCGTTGGTAATTTGCAACAAAAATAGAGTCGTGGCAAAATTTGTAGATAAATTCATGGCTAAATTCAATGGAAAATTCATTGTAAAATTCTTCGCTAATGATTCGTTGCAAAAATCGTGGCAAAATTCGTCCCTAATTTTTTGTGGCAAAATTTGTGGCAAAAAGAATTTCCCTCAAAATTTGCGACGAACAAAAAAAATTCGTCGCAAATTTTTTGTCGCACATTTTCGCCAAAAAAATTTGATTTTTCGTTAGTAATTTGCGACGAAAACCAATTCGTGGCTAATTATTCGTTGGAAAGTTCGTGACAAAATTCATTGGTAATTATTCGTTGTAAAAAATGTTACCAAATTCGTCGGTAATTATTTGTTGCAAAATTCGTGGGACAACGAATTTCCAACGAAATTAGGAATGAAAAAAAATTCATCGGTTCGCGAATTTTTGCAACCAAAAAATTCAATTTTCGTTGGTAATTTTTGACAAAAAAAATTCGTCGCTAAATTCGATGGAAAATTTGTTGCAAAATTTATCGCTAAATATTCGTTGCAAATATCGTGGGAAATCGCATAATTTTCCGACAAAAAATTTCAATTTTTGTTAATAATATGTGACGAAAACAAATTCGTGGGAAAATTAGTTACAAAATTTGTCGTTAATCATTCGTTGGAAAAATCATGGGAAATCATGAATTTTTCCGACAAAAAATTTCAATGTTCGTTGGTAATTTGCGACAAAAAAAAGTTCGTTACAAAATTCATCACTAATTGTTAATTGCAAAAATCGTTGCAAAACGAATTTTCCACAAAATTATCGACAAAAAAAATTAAATTTGTGGCAAAATTTGTCGTTAATAATTCGTTGCAAATTTTGTCACTAATTGTTTGTGACAAAATTCGTCAGTAATTATTCGTGAAAAAATTCGTTGCTAAATTTCCACGAATTGTATTCGTCGCAAGTTTGCAAAGCAATTTTGTTTTTGGGTCGCTAAATTACAACGAAATCTATTCATGACAAATTTCGTCTCTACGTTTGCAACAAATTTTGTTTAGGGACAATTTTGATTTGAAATCTAATTAGCAGCATTATTAATTTCTGCAATGCATAAGTTACAAAGTCTCACATGATGATATTCGATATTCAATCTCATAATACATAGAGTTGGCTAAGCACTAATGAATATCATGTAATACAATCAACACATTGAAAGGACAGGGGACAACCATAAAACGTTGACAGTTTTGGTACTGGGTATGACATCAGAAACAGTCACCTTTATTGACACCTGATAAAATATGGATATATAAATAAAGATATAGAATTTGTTCAAAATATATATAAAAAAAAAAAAAAGCATTTATGAATGGACGTGGAACTAGCTATAAAAAAATGTTCTTACCTTTGAATATAAGTCAACTTTCACATCCATTAGAAAACCATATGAAACTAGCAGCAACGTCACAATTCTAACTCCTAAAGCCGAGAGACGAGGACGTCACCTGAAGCTTGTCCTCGGACTGAAGAGGCAGCTCGCTGAGAGGGGACGACGACAACGACCGGTCGGCCCCGAAGAGAATGAACTAAGAAGGACTGACAATAAAAGCATCAGCATCATCATCACCAATCGCTGCATCATTGTGTGGCTCATTATTATGCCCACCACCTATTAGATTAATAGAAGGTATAGGAGGAACCTCATTGCAATCGATGTCGAGGTGTTGCATGATAATTTGCATTTGTTGTTGCATCACTCTTATTTCTTCGTCCTTCTGTCCAAGTAAAAGCTTCATTTCTTCATCCTTCTGTACAAGCAATTGTTTTGGTTGGCTCAATTCTTAGGTCATTTGCTCATCATGTCGTGTCCTCCTTGAAGCACCGCATTGGAGAATGAAGCTTCGGTAGCCTTCGTTTTGTACATCCTTGACAAGGATTCCATCCCAAATATTTTTCTTCCTTTTATCCCACCCGCTGCCTCCACCCATAATGCCATACTATCAACCGATGGCTCAGACACAACAACATCATCACCACTACCACCATCATCACCACCACCATCACCACTAGCAGTGTTCATTAAAAGTTCATCATATTTTTCCTATATTAACAATATAAATGAAAATAAAATAAATTCATATATATTACCATCAATATTAAAAACATTCATGATTTTCATTCTAATTTCCATAAAATCCAAACTATAATCTTACATACCTTAATAGCTTTTGCTCGAGCGCCAGTCAATGTCTTATCCTTTTTTCTGAAATGTGCATTCAAATGTAGCTGTAAATGTGAGTTCTATCCCCCAATTTATTTGCCTACAAAATTTTAAAAAAAAATGAATAATCATTGAATTAAATGAACTGACAAGTTTAAACAGATTTACCGTTCTTCTTTTATGCTCGCCGATACTAATAAAGCCCCTAGCATATGTAGCAGACACAGACCCGTCACTAGAACTAGAAGCTCGATTCTTCTTGTTCTGTTCACACCTTTACTTATGCTTATCAGTTTCCCAAGTTCTCATCATTTCTGTCCATTTGTCAACTGTAATGAAATCCGGCTTTTCTTTTGTTTTCTTCGCTCTATTTATCACATATCGTATGCGATCACCGACTTTCTTCTTAAAAATTCTTCTAACATCAGCCTCTTCCATTTCATCCCACGTAAACTTACGCTACATACAATAGCAAAAGTAACTGAAAGTTAACATAAGAGTCACAATTGACATATCCATTACAATGAACCAGACAATTCGTGACAAAATTCATTATTGACCATTAGTATGTTACACCGAACTTAGTTGTGAGGAAATCGAAGGACAACACTAACCTTGAACTCATTCCACCATAAAGTCTTTACTTCTTTATGAGCGCTACTGAAAGTAGTAAACTGCCCTATCCAACAGTTATTGACTATTTTATTAAGTTCCCTCACAACATACATAGAATCCGTGAATCTGAAAACATGTTATAACAATATAGACAATAAGACAATGAAGCATACGGAAAATTCGCAACATGGACAATTTTGTTTACATCCATAATTTACATATACGTAAAAAAATAAAGTACTTACGAATCTTCACATAGGCATATAATGAATTAGCTATCTTCTTCATCATTCGAGTGTTGCACTGAAGAAGAAGGTGAAATCGAAGGAGATAAAACTGAAGTAAATTCAGTTCGCATGTCCCCAAGTTCTCCCCTAATATGTTACTGAGGGTCGAAAGATGGGCCAATGTATCCGTGTTGTCCATGAACATGTGGTGGTTGAGGATTAGATGAAAGAGCAGGGGAAGAGGAGTGGGACGGGGACGAGGACGGGGAAGCGGAAGGGGCTGGTCTTCTTTGTGAATCCGCACGACGCATGTGACCTCCACATTTATACTAATAAGTAAAAATGTTAGATAAATATAGTAAAAAATATGAACATGTATTAGGGACAGAAAATAAAATTATTTTCGTTACCATTTTGTTTGAGAGAGCAAGAAATAAACTTACGAAAATGAAACAAACAGGTTATCGCCTCTGATAAATAGCTAAGTCACTGGCCCTCGTCGAAAGAATTTATTGCAATTTTGACCACATCAGATTCCATTAAACTACTTAAGGAAGCATATTAAATGTGCCAAATGAATTACAACAAGTATCAAGTTTGATGCCAAATTTGTGCAAATATATGCCCCGAATATCCCATTTCGCAAAGTTCTAATACAGCCATCACAAATTACGTTGAACAAGCAAATTTGCCACGAATGCAACCTATTAGTTTGTTCCTTATTTAAGCTTCATTTTACCTAAATTTAGATATTAGTAGAAAAATCATTAACAAAAATCGACAACAATGCATGTCATGCAAAATCAGCAAGTGCAGAAACCAGATTTCATGAGAAATATGATCTGAATTATCCTCTCTAAGCCTACCTTCTTTCCACTGACCCACAAAAACAAAACAAAACAAACAGCAACTAATTCCAGCTGCGACCCCCTCCGTCGGAATCTTGCCGCGACACCCCAGCCCCCGGTCAGAATCTGGCCGTGACCACCCCGTTGGAATCGCGGCGACGACCCCCCCGGCCAGAATCGCAGCCACGACCCCCCCCCCCCCCGCCTGAATCGCGGCCGCGACCCCCCCTCGCCGGAATCACAGCCCCCTTGGAATCGCGGCCGCGACCCACCCTCCGCTGAAATCGCGGCCACAGCCGCCCCGGACTCCCAGCGGTGACACCATTTTATTCAAAGAATGGAGGTTGATTACTTACCGCACCGGACGAGGTGGACGGCGAGGGTGGCGACGACAAAGGTGGTGACAACGAGGGCGGCGACGACTCTGTGAGAACTCGATGGCGACAAGGACGGCGAGGTGGACAACGAGAAGGAGATTTGGTTAGGCCAAAATTACTCGGTAGACACGAAGTGGTCGGCCGAGCAATATAAATAAGTGTTTCTACTTTTATGGCAAAATTCGTGGCCCGAAATTCATGGCCAATTTGCCACGAATTTTACAACAAAAAGAGTATATATAACAATAATTGCAACAATTGTTTGAAATTTGTGGGAAATTTCCCGCGAATTTTCCCACGAAATTCAAACAACTGGGCAATGTGGCTCTTTTTTTCAAATTCCAACGAATTTTCCCACGAATTTCAAATTTTGGGACAATTATTGCACTATATACTATTTCGTGGCAAATTTCCCACGAATTTGAAATTTCAAGGCAATAATTGCACTAAGTACTATTTTTGTGGGAAATTTCCCATGATTTTGAAAAAGGCGCTTATAGAATTTCGTTGCAAAATTCGTGGGAAATTTCTCACGAATTTTGCAACAAAAATATTACACACTGCAATAATTGCACCGAAAATTGACATTCGTTGCAAAATTCATGGGAAATTTTCCACGAATTTTGCAACGAATTTGGAAGATGCCCCATGTGCTAATTCCGTGACAAAATTCGTTGGAAATTTCTAACGAACTTTCCCACAATTTTCAATAAAGCCGAACAATACCGGGTTTTTTCAAATTCGTGGCAAAATTCGTGGGAAATTTCCCACGAATTTTACCACGAATTTGAAAAAGGCGACTATTCAAATTCGTTGCAAAATTCATGAGAAATTTCTCACGAATTTTGCAACAAAAGTAGTACACACTGCAATAATTGCATCGAAAATTGAAATTCGTCGCAAAATTCGTGGAAAATTTCCCACAAATTTAAATTTTCGTAATTTCCCACGAATTTTGCAACGAAAGTATTACACACTACAATAATTGCACCAAAAATTAAAATTCGTCGCAAAAATTTGTGGGAAATTTCCCACGAATTTTGCAACGAATTTGGAAGATGCCCCATGTGCTAATTTCATGGCAAAATTCGTTGGAAATTTCCAACGAACTTTCCCACGAATTTTAATAAAACCAAACAATACCAGGTTTTTTCAAATTCGTGGCAAAAATTCGTGAGAAATTTGCCACGAATTTGAAAAAGGCACCTATTCAAATTCGTTGCAAAATTCGTGAGAAATTTCCTACGAATTTTGCAATGAAAGTAGTACACACTACAATAACTGCACCGAAAATTGAAATTCATCGCAAAATTCGTGTGAAATTTCCCACGAATTTTGCAACAAATTTGGAAGATGCCCCCTGTGCTAATTTCACGGCAAAATTCGTTGGAAATTTCCAACGAACTTTCCCACGAATTTCAATAAAGCCGAACAATACCGGGTTTTTTTAAAATTCGTGGCAAAATTTGTGAGAAATTTCCCTCGAATTTTGCCACGAATTTGAAAAAGGCGCCTATTGAATTTCGTTACAAAATTCATGGGAAATTTCCCATGAATTTTGCAACGAAAGAAGTACACACTGCAATAATTGCACCGAAAATTGAAATTCGTCGCAAAATTCATGGGAAATTTCCCACGAATTTTGCAACGAAAAAAGTACACACTGCAATAATTACCCGGAAAATTAAAATTCGTGAGAAAATTAATTGGAAATTTCCTACGAATTTTGCCATGAATTTTCAAGATGCTGCATACACTAATTTCGTGGTAAAATTCATGGGAAATTTCTAACAAATGTTCCCACGAATTTAAAAAAGCCTAACAGTACCGCATACACTAATTTTGCCACGAATTCATAAATGGCACCTAGTGAATTTCGTTGCAAAATTCGTAGAAAATTTCCTACGAATTTTGCAACGAAAATAGTACACACTGCACTAATTGCCCGGAAAATTAAAATTCGTTACAAATTCATTGGAACTTTCCCATGAATTTTGCCACGAATTTCGAAGATGCCGCATCATACCTAGTTTACTAATTTCGTTGGAAAATTCGTGGAAAATTTCCCACGAATTTTATCACGAAATTCGAATACCCGGGGTTAAATAATACTATGTACTATTTTGGTGGCAAAATCGTGGGAAATTTCCCACGAATTTTACCGTGAATTTAAAAAAAACCGCAGCCTACCTTACGTACTATTTTTGTGGCAAAATTCATGGGAAATTTCTCACAAATTTTGCCACGAAATTCTAATACCCGGTATTTTGCTGCTTTTTTTTTATTTCGTGGGAAATTTAGTTGCGTGGCTTTTTCCCGACTATTTTAATTCCGTGGCTAAATCTAAGGCTAATTAGCCACGGATTCTAATGATAACAATAATGACAGCAATAACAATAATAATTACGACAACAACAATAATAAAAATTATGACAACAACAAAAAACACATGTCGCAATAATAATAATAATAATAATAATAATAATTGCACATAATTAGTAAAAAGTCTCAAAAATCATAATTTTCATCTTCATCTTCATCTTCACCTTCATCTTCGTCTTCATCTGCGTCTTGATCTTCATTTTCTTCATGAGCATTATCTTCATCCTCTATCTCAAAATCACATTCTATACCCCCTTTAAAATTTGATTTGCGAATTTTAGTTGGATTCACATCGATCATCGCTCCACATGAATCTTGCGAAGTAGAAATGTTATATTTATCAATTTCAATCATGTTACGAACTTCCTCTTGTTGATATGTTGTGTCCTTCCAGTGTTCCTCGATTTTTTTTCTTGCTTTGGTTTTACATACAACCCACCAATCGGTTTTGTCACGTTTCAAACTAGGATATGATGCATGATATATTTGAATTGCTTGTTGTGCCAAGACAAATGGTTCACATTTCATATATCTTTTCTTGTGATTTATTTCAACCAAATTAAATTTCGTATGCACATTCATTCCTTTGACGGGGTCAAACCACATGCACTTAAATAATATAACCTACATTAATGGTCCATGGTACTCTATCTCTATGATTTCATCCAACAAGCCATAAAAATCATCTTGCAAACTGCCACCATTAGATGACTGAACACGCACACCACTATTCATTATGACTTTTTCCATTCTATATTCTTGAGTGTGAAAATTATACCCATTTATGAAATATGCTAGTCAACTTCGTACTCTTGACTTTGGACCCCACGACAGATGATATAGCAATTCTTGCTCTCCAACTTGATCATGAATACTGTGAACCTAAGATGACACACGCAATGTCAATAATATATTTTAATATATAAAGTATAAAAAATTCGAATAACTTAGATTTCGTTCATATGCAACTTACATATGTTTTGAACCAAGTTGCAAATTGTTCCTGGCACAAACGGTCAAACTCATTTGGTGGTAGTCCATACATTGAATTTCAGAAATTCCTATTAATAAATACCATTTATGTATTAGCAAATGTTTGACACGCAATACATATACTTACAAATGTACACTTACTCGAAAATGGCTCAACTTTTGGACAATTCAGTAAAATATATGTATAGACTGCCTGTTTTTCTTCGCCCGTTAAGTGACGAAACTTACATGCACCGCTTGGTCGACCCAAATAATTGAAAATAGAGAATGATTTGCAATTGGGATCAATGGGGCCCTCATTATTTCTTCCTGCTCTCCGCCTCTTGCATTGCACGTGCGGCCCAAAATAGTATGATGCAAATGTTGTCACTTATTCCACAATATATGTATTATAAATTGAAATTTCGACACATGTCTTATTCTTTACTTTTTTCTTCAAATGATATAAAAACCTAGTTGCAATAGAAAAAAGTTTATCGGAACATAATATGTAATGAAGTAATTTCAAATTATTTAAAAAAAATTTACCTCTCAAATGGATACATCCATCGAAATTAGACGGGACCTACAACTTTGGCCTCATAAGGCAAGTGAACTAAGAAATGTTCCATTGAATCAAAGAACAATGGAGGATATATCCTTTCTAAGTTGTAAAGAATAATTGGAATATCTTTCTCTAGTTTCTCTATGTGTGATGCTTTCAACGTTGTTGAGCAAATATTATGCAGGAAATTACTTAACTCTGTAATGGCGCCCCACATAAAGTTTGATAGAACTTCCTTGAAGGCTATTTAAATTAGTCTTTTCATAAATATGTGACAATCATGACTCTTCAGACCTGTCAACTTACATTCATTCATATCAACGCATCTCCCGAGATTGGCAGCGTATCCATCAGGAAATCGCACCGATTTCAACCATTGACAAACGACCCATCTCTGCTCATTGTCCAATGTATAAACTGTTTTTGGTTTTGGTCCCCTGCTGCTTGCATCCTCATCTAGTATTGGTCGATCGCAAATATCTCTCATATATTTTCTTGCGTTCAAGTTGTCTTTTGTTTTTTCAGTGACATCCATCACAGTATTTATGATATTGTCGAAAACTTTCTTCTCTATATGCATGACGTCAAAATTATGATGAATAAAATGGGCATTTCAATATGGTAGATCCCAAAATATACTACGTTTAGTCCACTTATGTGTACTTCCGTACACAAAAGCTTTGCGACGAAAAGTAAAATTCGTTGGAAAAGTAAAATTTTTGTCACAAATTTTCTACGATTTTTGCAACGAAAAATTTTTCGTCGCTAATTTCCAATGAATTTTACTTTTCGTTGGAAAAGTTATCGAAAATTTGCGACGAAAAATTTTTCGTCGCAAATTTTCGTGGCAAAAATCCAGTTTTTTTGTAGTGGCTGGGGACCATCGCCGGGCTTAGAAGGAAGAAAATAAAAAGAAATAAAAGAAATAAAAATTCCATGTCAACGCCGTCTATCCAGTCGGTCAAGCCATATAAGACAGTCGGTGTTCATATCATCGATTTTCAGTGAAAATTGACCAGATTGATTCAATTGACAAAATGTGAAAATATTTAGGATTCAATTGATAAAATTGAAAGGTGACGGAGCATGTACATAAACAAACAAGTGTCTTCGGGGCCCTTACTTGCGTCTGTCCCCAGTTAACCAATACACTTGAAAAAGTAACCCACCAAAAGAAAAACAAACGAGGACACTCATATGTAGTTCATCATGCACAGATATTTGAAACTGCCAAAAGGTTATCGAAACGTCTCATTTTTCTTCATTGAAATAGCACACACTACACTCCTGTACTCTCCAATATGTAAACCTCGCTCTCCCCTCATCACATCTTATCTCTCTCTCTCTCTCTCTCATGATGATCATGTTGGCCAAGTCTCTCAAGAAATTTTTCTCCAAGTTGAGAATCTGTGGAAGTGGCAAACTCTGGGCATGCACTCGTGAAGACGAATGTTCCATACCAAAAGACATACCAAAGGGTCAATTGGCAATCTATGTGGGAGAGGAATGCAGGAGATACGTCATCAACATCGCATTGCTCAAGCACCCTCTCTTTCGGCTATTGCTCGAACAAGCTGCCGAGGCTTTCGACTTCACCGCCCAGTCCTCGAAGCTCCGCATCCCATGCAATGAAAACCTCTTCCTCACCATCCTTTGCTGTGCAACTCGCGGCCGCAAGTGCATCTTGGATTAATTAGTACATGGTGTGATCGTCCAGGAATTGTAAGTTTAGTTTGGAGAGCTAGTATAAAGATTCTTTTTGAGATTATTTAGCTTAAATTTAGCCATTCTATGTCATTTCATTCTTGTTGAATGAGACGGACTGCGTGTTGCAAGAAAACACTTACTATTTAAGCTCGGTCAATAATTTCTCTTGGGTTGGGCTCATCCCTACGTTTTTAGGATGAAGCCCGCCTGTTCAATTATTGAGATTCTATTCGGCTTTCGGCTTTTGAGCCACAATTTTGAGATTTGAACGTCAGGAATCGACCATGATGTGTCCTGAATAGATCCATTGACATTTTGTTTGACTAGCTAGTTTTAACATTTTGGACAGAAACCTCCTACTCATGGCTTAGGCTAGTGCATCTAGGAAAATCCAAAGTTTCGATATTCATCTTTGAACTGTGTTGACCACTCGACTGGAATATATGTCCGAAAAGATTTCTTGTCTTTTTGGGCCAACGCACATAGAAATTCATACTCGGTAGGTCAACCTCTTCCAAAAGTCATGCCCAAGACGTTGGGTTGGGCATTATTCTAGGCCTAAGCAAAGATAAGCAACCCAAACTTTTTTATACTGGGAGCATCTTGGACTTTTAGTGGACTGATAATTGATCACTCTATTCCACGTGCTGAATATCCATACACGTAGAGCTTTGAAAAGATATGCACTCATTTTATACGAGTGATGTGGTAGGCAAAATTGATCACAATGCATATAATATTATATGAGCAACTTGTAACGCACGACCTATTTGATCAATTAGGACACGCCCGGACAATACTTATTGAGAACAACTCTACTCAAGAAAAAAAACATCAATACATCAATTTCATTTTTTACATTTGGCAGAGTCAAGTTGGAAGATATAGCAAGATACACTCGGTAACAATTAGCTCACAATAAACTTTTACCTTTTGGCCTATCAACTGAAGAGGATCATACGACAGGCAATGCAAAGCAAATGTCACGATCCTTTAAAAAGGAATGAGGGATATAACGAAATGAATGCTATATAATCTTTCCTTCACGCATATCAACGTTGTTGTTACACTGAAGTTCTAGTACAAGTATACCTTGTGGGGTGTGAAAAAGAAAGAACAGAACAAAGACATATATAAGACATTACAGTTAACCCAGTTTTCGAAACATTGACACTCGACCATGAAACTCTCCAAGTACATACCCAGAATAGGGCAAATAAATATGAAGCAGTCTCAGTGATTGAAAATTCCTAACAGATGGGAAGCGGAGCACCATCCCAATCCTTCAAGCACTCCAACAGAGGATCGATCAGCTTGCCCTCGCACATTGCAGAGAACACCAGATCGAAGTCCTCACCTGGTGAGGCCACCTTCTCTCCCGTGAGCAAACCAGTACCGAGCTCTTCCCTCACGAATTTGTACAAGGGGTAGGACCTGCATCCTCTGATCTTGTTGGCGATCACCGAGTTCCCGCTCTCGAACTGAGCCCTCGCGTTCTCGACCTCTTTCGGTAAAAGGGTCTTGAGCTCTTCCTCGAAAGCCCCGATCTTTTGGAAGATGGAGATGCTGGGATTCTTCTCTCGGTTGACGTCGTCCAGCGCGTGGTCCAGGAGGACTTGCCTCAGCTTCTGCATCAGGGGGTATGTGGTGCTGCAGGGGTCGTCGATGTAGGCGAATACATATTCCCGGTCGACAACCTTGATCAGGTCCTTCTCGCTGAACCGCGAAGGGTGGAGCTCACCGTTGGACCCGACGTAGAGGACTTTCTTGGCCACTTGGTTCACTGTGTCCTTGACGACACTCTTGAGGATCTCTTCCAGGTGCCTCAGGTCGATGGCCTGGCACAGGGCGACCAGGAAAGTGGAGGACATGAGCTTCAACACGTCCACGGCCTCGGCAGTCTTCCTGGAGGAGATCAAGCCCAAGGAGTTCACGTCCTGGTTGTGCTGCTCTGCACTCTGGACATGGTTGGTCACAGGGTTGGCAAGGAACTGCAGCTCTGAGCAGTACGAGGCCATGGCGACCTCAGCTCCTTTGAAGCCATAATCCAGGCTCGGATTCCGTCCCCCGGACAGGTTAGAGGGCAGCCCATTGTTGTAGAAGTCGTTGACGAGCTCAGAGAACTGTGCAAACATGAGCTTGCCGATCGAGGCGATGGCAAGACGGGTGTTGTCCATGGAAACACCAATCGGGGTGCCCTGGAAGTTCCCCCCATGGAGAGCCTTGTTCCTCGAGACATCGATCAGCGGGTTATCGTTGACTGAGTTGATCTCCCTCTCGATCATTTTGGTGGCGGCCCTGATCACTTCGATCTGGGGTCCAAGCCACTGAGGGGACGTGCGGAGCGCGTATCGGTCCTTCTTCGGCGGCTGGAGAGGGTCAATCTCATGGAGCTTCTGAGCCTCCTTCACATAGGAGCTCCCATCCAAAATGTGCTCCATTATAGCTGCAGCTTCAATTTGTCCAGGATGGTGCTTGAGCTTGTGGGTCAAGTGGTCAGTGAACTCGGGCTTCCCTTGCATGACCTCGGCGAAAATGGCAGACAAAATCTCCGAGAGGACAGATAGAATGTTCACCTCGAACAGGACAATGGAAGCGAGCCCCGACCCGACCGCAGTCCCGTTCACAATCGCGAGGCCCTCTTTGGGCTGCAGCTCAAAGAAACCGTGCTCGATCCCGGCAAGACGGAAGGCCTCAACGGCGTTCATGGACTCACCGTTTGGCCCGACTGCCTTCGAGTTGGGCCTGCCCGTCAAGAGCCCCACGATGTAGGACAGCGGGACCAGGTCGCCCGAAGCCGTGACCGTGCCCCTGAGAGGCAGGCACGGGGTGATGTTGTGGTTGAGGAACTTGGCCATGGTCTCTAGGATCTCGAACCGGATGCCCGAGTAGCCTTGGAGGAGCGTGTTGATCCTCACGAGCATCGCGGCCCGGGTTGCCGAGTCGGGCAGCGTGTGGCACGACTCGGTCCCGTTGCCGAATACCCCAGCATTCAAGAACCTGGTCCAATCAGGAATTCCGTCAGCCACACAAACTCATTCACAACAGGAAAACGTGAATCTTGAATTAAACACTCTACGCCAAACTCATTAGATCATAGATGGGTCACTCTATAGGGCCGTGAGCTAGCCAAATCTACCTAGACACAATCAAACATAAAAACGAACAATGCAACATGAGAGATCACAAATGCACAAATCCCAGTCAGGTGCAAATAAGCCAAAAAACATTCATGGCCGGAGACCATCGTGTCGAAATTTAGATCTATTGATGCCCACGTTCGAATTCTATTCTCCGGCCTGGAATTTGGCAGCCGATGTTTGCGCCCCCACGTAAACCGACCGATCAAGTACTCCGTACGGAATCTACAATTTGGGAAGTACGCTAAGGAAATGAGTTGGAGAATAAGTAAAATTCGCTAAGGGATTGATTTAGACTGCCAGATGCTTCAACTTTCTGGAGGGGGACCTAAGTGAGTGGCCATCATCAAGATTGCTCTAGGGCGTACGTCACAAAGCGGCCATTTCTCGAATTGAAGACGAGAAGTTAGGTCTTTGTGCTCGGTGTCTTCGAAATTGATTATTGCGTGTTGTCTTCCATTTAATTTTTGGATTATCTAATACTTGAAAAATTTTAGAAATTAATTTTTGGTGGCCCTTGGGCTGATTCTTGCACGTCTTGGTCTGCTGCTATATATATATATATATTGGAAAAGCTAGAGCCGGCACTTGGCAGTCCTCCACGAGGGGACAACTTATACCAAAGACGACAAATATTGATTTTAAATTAAAATAAGGAGATTACTTGATAATTTTTTTAAAAATATTCTTGTAAAATTTGGATGTGGAGATGGGGGTGATGGGGACGGACGAACCGGTTGTTTTATTTTATTAGCTTCTGGTGGATCATTCATTTATCAAGGAGTTTGAACAGAGCAAAAAATAATGAAAAATCCCATTTATTTATTTTGAAAAACAATTTGTTGCTTGTGTGTTTAATAAAAAAAAAATGAATGCGCTAATTGGTACTTTTGTCTCCCGACTCATGTGAGCTTGTGAATAACAATGTCTTCACATGTTAAAAAATAAAATAAAATAAAATAACTCGAGGAAATGTCTCTAAAAGTAGACTAATCCTCTCACAAGTGGCGGGTTAGGTTTTATATATTTTGATAATTTTTGGTGTCTTTTAAATTATTCGTGGAAAATAATATGATAAAAAATATGAGAAACTCGATAAAGTCCCCAAACATTAGTATTTTATTCTCCTGGGCTATTAATGCTAACAAATTAAACAGAGGACAATTCAAAATTGTTTGGTTGCTAGAAATCATTCATTTCCCAGTTCAAAAATCGACGAAAAACATGAATTAACACGAATTAACCGTTTGCACGCTTCTTTCATTTTGGTAGAATTTCTTTTTTACGGGAATTTCATTTCGGTAGATGGATAATTGCTAATTAAAAGTGGGAGGCACGAAATAAATTACAGAATCTAGGACAAAATATTTCCTTGTAACATGACAGCATTAAACAAATTATTTCTTGCCGGGTCCCCACTTCGTGCATCAACTTCAATGCAATAAAACCTCCACCTAGATTTAGAAACTTGCGTGTCGCTAGGAGAATTCTACCTATCCCCGTCCCACATACAAACGTACAGGTAATTTATCGCCACGTACATATATTTCACATCACTATAAAAATTAAATGGATAAATAAAATATATAAATTGGTAATTATCTCGTTATTTGATTACTTAACAAGTGTTTTCGAAATTTTTTACGAATATCTGGAGATTACTTGAAGAAATAATATTAAGGCGGCACACATTTTATTTTTATTTTTTTTACCTTATGAGCTCCGTCTGCAGAGCACCACCTTGCTTGGTCCTCCTGTGCGAGGTGTCGCCGAAGCCGGTGGTGATACCATAGCTGTCCGTCCCGTTGCTCACGCTCTCCGCGACCCAGTCGCAGCTGGCCTTGACCCCCGGCCGGGCCGCCTCGGACAGCTCGACCGCTGCCCCCACATGCCGCCCCGCGATCGCTGCGACCTGCGCGATGGTCAGCGTCCGCCCCCCGAGGGACACCACGGGCCTCCGGGACTCCTCCACCATGCGCTTCACCTCGTCGAGGTGGCTCCCCTTGAGGGACTCGGCGGCCGCGCCCCAGTTGAGCGGGTCGGCCGCGCAGAAACCGAGCTTGCCGCCATTACGCGCCGCGTCCCGAGATATCCCCATGTCCATCGCTGCTGTGAAATGGCGAATGCTTAAGCAGCCGAGAGAGGCGAGGAGCAGAGGGATCGAAATCGAAGGAGGAGAAGGAGGAGAAGGAGAAGGACGACAGGTGTTTGCGTTTTTGTCTGTTCAATGGAAATTCAAAGCGAGTGAATTTCCTGAGTCTTGCTCACCTGCAGACTGGACGTTTAAATAGAGCGATGGGGGCCTCCTCCCCACGGCCACCATTGAAGCGTTGGGCAGGTTAGGCCCACAGGTTAGTTGAAACCCTCCCGTGGCCGTCGGATCGCGGGACCCGGCGGGATGGCGACACGTGGAGGAAATTGCGTGCATCGTAATGATGGTGCGTCTTCCCTTCAATTTAGGTATCCTTTTCGGGTGCGTCCAAAAAAAATAATAATAATTTGGAAAAAAAAAAACGAGAAATGAAAATTGGAATGATGGCAAGAAACGCAGGGGCGTTTACCCGTCAAAGGAGAGAGGGAGGGAGGGGGGGTTGGCGAGCGAGAGATGCCCCGGTGGTCGCACGAAAGCGCCACGTCATCGGCGCAAAAACGACGCGCGGTTCGTGATCGGAACCACGTTTTGCATTAACAAAAAAACATATGCGGCTAAATCCGGACGGGACATGGAGAAAGAGTCGTCCCATACGTCTTTTGAGAACTTTTTTGCTTTTAAATTTCTCGCGGCGTTATATTATTTATTTTTAGCCTTTTTTTTTCTAATTTCTCGTTCCGCTGCTCCGGAGGGAGCGGTGGATACGACGACGGCGTCTTCCCTCGTGGCGATTTCAGAGATTTTCTTCCGGGTCAACGTCAATTTCCCAAATTTAAAATTTTCCGATGAGGTGTGAGTTTTTCTGAATTGATAATCGTGGGAGTGAACTAGCATTTGGTATCGTAGGAGCGATGACAGGCGACCCATTGACCCTATTCCACTACAATTGCTTCGCCATTTGAGAAATCAATTAAGATTGGAGTTTAGGGCACATCGCGGGAAGGAAGAATCGGAAATGCATTATTCGATGCGGAGGAATTTGTATAATGTGTTTTTTGAGAAGAAAGATGGATCTAATAAGTAATATCGAGAAAAAAAAAATTTAACGAGAAGATAAGAAAAATAGAGCAAATGAATATTCCTCGTTATATTTGTTCTTTATGGTAAAATATTTGTTTCCCTGTTTGGTGATTTTCTTTAATCTTTGGAAGAAAAATAATACTAAAACTCTGTTCGTTTCGCAACAAATGAATGATTTGGAAATTCAAAAACGACCGCCTTTATTGTTTCATATAATTAGCCGATGGAAAAAAGCTTCCATTATCGGGAATAATTTATGTCTAAATTTTTTCACGGACGATAAAAAAAAATTCGCTCATTTGATTTTTGTAAGCGGTATAAGCGATCATCTCCAGAAATTTCATTTTTTGCGAAACAAACGGCACCTAAGGGCAAAAATCAAGAGCCGATTTTAGAAACCATTTCCATGAAATTGCGCCACCTAGAAAATAATGAGCTCTAAATTACTCATTTTTCTTCTGCTCAAATTCCTTGGGATCTTGCCAATATTTTTGAAATACAAAGTGGGGATTAAGAAGTGGTCTTGAGTTGACTCCTCCATGATACTGTAAGTATCGACACGCTTTGCATGAGTGCCTGCGCCCTGCGATCACCAACCCCACTATTTAACAATCGCGCTTGCCATTATCGCTGCAGCTTCAATTTCCTGAGTCTGCTCATCTGCAAACTGGACGTTCAAATAGAGAGATGGGGTTCCTTTTCTATATATTGAATTTTCCCCGAGCAAAATAAATTGCATTCGCATCAAAATTGTTCTATTATTCCATGACCATGTGATATGTTATTGTTAGCAATATAGGACGTACATAATAAAAAGGTCAAATGAAAATTCGATTCCTAATAAAAAAAACTCCATTATCGAATCGTGATTTCGATGAGTTGCTGGTAAACACAAGCCTATTTGTTTTGTTGAATTGTCCATCCTGTGGCAGGTAGGCCGCAAAGCTATATAAAGATTAAACATGCCAAATTGATTAGCAAATGAATTTAGGAAAGACCACACAGTGGAATGACAGAAGCGATGTTGTTCTAATGTATCCAAGCAATTACATCTTTCACTTCTAATGTATCAAAGCAATTACATCTTTGCTTTACATTTTGAATTTGTTGACTGTGTTGAATTGAAAAGCTCTGCTCTCAAAATCTCATGTTAAGCTGTTGACACAAAAAGAATAAATCTCACGTTATGTCCTTCTTTGTTTTTTATCGAAAACGAAAATGTATTCTGAAATCTGGGTTATAGTCTAGCTATCAAAAAATGTGAATAGTATTGAATTATTAATTTTGACCTTGTTAAAAAGTTGAGGGACTAAATTGACCAAATCGAAAGTTTAGGGACTACATCGAACGTTTTGAAATAGTTCAAGAATAATGTTGAATGGATTAAAAGTTTAACGATGACATTTTATATAGGATCAAAGTTTAACGATGACATTTCGCTGAACCGAAATTGATTTTCCGGACTCGTGATATTCATGTGCACTTTTTTAATATTCGATTAAGTTATGAAAGCACGAGTTCCGACGTTGTTTTTTCTATTTGCATGCAATTCATGCACGAGCCGGATCTCTGCATACAAGGGAAACATTCAGGGAACTGGGACTCAAATTTCAAGAAGCAAAGTTTTAAATTAATTAATTAGTCAAGATTAGCTGGGGATTATAAAGGAAAAAACCACACAAAAAATCCTAAATTATGCTCGCCGTGATATATTCATCCTAAACTTTTTTTCTGTGACACAAAAAATCACAAACTTATATTTGTGTGACACATTTATTATCCTTCAAAGTTTCGCAAGTGAAAACCGTTAAAAATCTACTTATATGAATGCCAAAAAGCAAATTATGTTGACATAGCACCCACGTAACTTAAGTAAAATAAAAACAACGTTATTTTGGTTAATAAATCATTTGATTGAACCTTAATGGAGGGTAAATATATCGCATATATACAAGTTTGGGGTTTTTTCATATCATGAGAAAAAGTTTAGGGTAAATGTGTCATAATAGACATAGTTTGAGATATTTTGAAGTAACAAAAAATTCATGATAAATATGCCACAGTGGACATAATTTGAATATGATTATAAATCCCCAATGTCTTCCGTCTTAGAGAGACGATAGCTAGCTTCTCAACTCAGATGCGGTCAGACCACATTTTAAATGCAGATGTAAGCCCAAGATTGCTCGAGTTACATTAGGTGGTAGTTATGTACAATTTGTTAATGTCGTGCGTACCAATTACCACCACCAACCACGAATAAAAGAAAGAACAAAGAAGAAGAAGAAGAAAAGAGAGAAAAAGAGTCGCCACCAAATACCGATTCGTAGTCCCTCTGAGTTGGTGAAGCCAGTATGAAATTCACATCCGACATAAATCTACGTGTTGTACGACAAATGGCGCGACACAAATATTCTATTGGGTCAGATGAACGT
Organism: Syzygium aromaticum; assembly: GCA_024500025.1. Classification (NCBI taxonomy): domain Eukaryota; kingdom Viridiplantae; phylum Streptophyta; class Magnoliopsida; order Myrtales; family Myrtaceae; genus Syzygium; species Syzygium aromaticum. The sequence goes on from CM044891.1 coordinate 28,924,627, forward strand.
AGCAGCAATTGGACCCGAATGTTTTCTAACCTTTTTTTTTTAATTAAAGTTTGATTTGGTAGTTGGAGTCTCGAACTCGGGAGTCGCCCGACGTGCAGCTGATTTACCTGACTTAATCAAACCATGGCCAAACCAATACCTAAATTCGTGGATTTAGCAATTGTGTTATGGTTAGCTTATTCTCTTGAGACGGGCGTCGGGAGTATGAACCTACAATGTACCGTCGACCGGGCGCTATTTGAATCGGGATGACCAGCTCATGTAACAGAGACTAATCGAGAGCTCGAGAAGTCTTGCACATTCCGTATGAAAAAGATCGACACAAAAAGATGCGATTATGTATGATCACGTCTTTGCCGCATATTGCACAGAAAACATATATGGGAGGAGTTACACTACAAAAAAACATGTAATTTGCGACGGCAATTTGCGACGAACTTTTTCCGTCGCAAATTAGCGACTGATTTTGCGACAAATTTCTAATTCCGTCACACATTAGCAACGGAAAAAAACCGGCGCAAATTTGCGACGGAAATATTTTACGTCGCAAATTTTACGACGGAAATAAATAACTGTCGCAAAATCCGTGGGAAATTTGCGACGGAAAAAATTTCGTTGCAAATTTGCGACGAAATCGAACGACGGAAAATAAATCCGTCGCAAATTTGCAACGAAATCGAACGTCCGTCACAAATTTGTAGTTTATTAGCCCGTGATATTCCAACCCTATATGTCTTTCGAACTTTCTCTCGCTTTTCGCCCTCCTTCATAGTCCTGACATCGGCTAAATCCGCGCATGCACGTATTAATCTCGGTGAAGTTTTTGTATCGGTAAGTATCATAGCTAGCTTCGTGACTATTAGTCGTTGGATTATAATTTCTTTTTTTTATATATATTTATGTTTGTTTTTTTTTCGTATTTGCATCACCGGTTTAACAACTGGCGACACCTCGCCGGCCTTCGTATGAGTTTGAACGGTCACACTGTTTTGCAACGAATATATGAAAAATCCGTCGCAAATTTGCGACGGAATGAAGGTTCCATCGCGAAATTTACGACGGAAAGTAGGTTCCGTCGCAAATTTGCGATGGATCACTATTCCGTCGCAAATTTGCGACGGTTAAACTCAGTTTTCATCGCATATTAAAAATTATTAAAAAATAATTCGTGATTGATAATTTTTTTTTTGGTATGTGTCTAATTGAAGGTCTCGCAATCCAAGTTGACACTGCAATTCTCATCAAATTAACCACTTTGTCCTACCAATATTTCAGTCAAATATTTGGGTAAGTGTTCTTTACATAGTAATTTTGTCTTTTTTTGCATTTTCGTATTAATTGTTGCGTGAATAACAAAAATTATAATTTTCAAAATTTTATGGTTTTAATTAAGAACAACATATATGATATTTTAAATATTTTTCCTGAAATTTTTATTTTAATACAGACACAATGCAAAGAGAAAGAGCTTTGATGTATAATAAGAACTTACCTGGACGTCGAGGATTGACAAATGAGTTTCGTACTGTGTTGGAACAATTTTTAGACTTTGCTAGTAGTAAATATGAGTTCATGGATGGAAATAAGTTAAGGTGTCCGTGTAAAAAGTGCGGTAATGGTAAATTTCTTGTGTGTAATCGAGTTATAGAACACCTTACTAGATTTGGATTTTGTCCAAACTATTATAATTGGACTTCCCATAGTGAACCATTTATATCTAATGAAGGATATGAAAGAAGTGACCAATTTTCAGTTAGGGAATAATGTGGTTATTATGAGCAATTGAACCCATACGAGAGGATGGTCATTGATGCAACCAGTAATAATTTTGTCATAGAATCAAATCAGGCAAGTACTAGTTTTACTCCAACACATGAACAAATGGGTACTAGTCATGCTTCACAATTGGAAGATATAGGAATAACGGGTTTTGCTGAGAATGTCTATAATAAAACTTTTCAATCTAATCAGTTCTGGGATGCGTTGAAAGCAGCAGATGAACCTTTATGGGCAGGTTGTGAGGACTACACTAAGTTATCGGTGACAGCCCGACTATTAAATATCAAGGCAGAACATAATGTGTCCACGGATTGTTTCAACTCTTTTGTTGAAGTAATGCAAGAATCATTGCCTCGTGATAACATCATGCCAAGTGATTTTTATGATATGAAAAAGCTAGTGGATAACTTAGGTTTTCCGATTATAAGGATTGATGTATGTAGTAGGGGTTGTATGATATATTGAAGAGATGATGAAAATGCATAATCTTGCAAATTCTATAGCCAACCTAGGTACAAGATTAACAGGAGGCCGAGTCGTAATCAAAAGCGTAGACCATGCAAGCAAATGTTTTATCTGCCCTTAATCCCCAGATTGCAAAGGCTTTATGCATCTAAAGCCACAGCTGAACACATGACTTGGCATGCAAATCATGAAACAGAAGAGGGTCTAATATGTCATCCTTCAGATGCAGAGGCATGGCAACATTTTAATAGAACATACCCTGAGTTTGCGATGGAGCCTCGAAACATCAGGTTAAGTCTCTGTGCCGATGGATTTGCTCCATTTGGGAAAACAGGAAAAAGTTATTCATGCTAGCCAGTTATCTTAACGCCGTACAATCTTCCACCTAGTATGTGCATGAAGACACCTTATATGTTTCTAACATTGATCGTGACAGGGTCACAAAATCCGAAAAAGTTGATAGATGTTTATATGCAACCATTGATTGAGGAGTTACAACGGCTATGGGTTGAAGGTGTCCCTACGTATGACGTTTCTACCGATCAAACATTTGTAATGAAGGCTGCTCTTCTTTGGACGATAAATGACTTCCCAGCTTACGGAATGTTATCTGGATGGAGTACAGCTGGGATCTTAGGATGTCCAATATGTTTGGAGAGGTCAAAGTCATTTAGATTAAAACATGGAAAGAAACCCATATATTTTAACTGTCACAGATAATTTTTACCGGCAAGTCATCCTTTCAGAAGGAATAAGAAATAGTTCATCAAGAATAGGACTGAAAGAACGCGTTCACCATTGAGGTTGACCGGCGATCAAATTTGGGAGCGTGTGCAGAACTTTCCAACTGTTGTTGAGAACCTGTACGGCACAACTTTTGGGTACGGAAGTACACATAAGTGAACAAAACGCAGTATATTTTGGGATCTACCATATTGGAAAGCCCATCTTATTCATCATAATCTTGACGTCATGCACATAGAAAAAAATGTTTTCGACAATGTCATAAATACTGTGATGAATGTCGCCGGAAAAACAAAAGACAACTTGAACGCAAGAAAAGATATGAGAAATATTTGCGATCGGCCAATACCAGCTGTGGATGCAAGCAGCAGGGGACCAAAACCGAAAGCAGTTTATACATTGGATAAGGAATAGAGGCGAGTTGTTTGTCAATGGTTAAAATCTATACGATTTCCTGATGGATATGCTTCGAACCTCGGGAGATGTGTTAATTTGAATAAATACAAGTTCACAGGTTTGAAGAGTCATGATTGTCACATCCTGATGGAAAAACTAATTCCAATAGCTTTGAAGGAAGTTCTACCGAACTTTGTATGGGGCGCCATTACAGAGTTAAGCAATTTCCTTCACGATATTTGCTCGACAGTATTAAAAGCATCGCACATGGAAAAACTAGAGATAGATATTCCAATTATTCTTTGCAACTTAGAAATGATATTTCCTCCAGTGTTTTTTGATTCGATGGAACATCTCTTAGTTCACTTGCCTTATGAGGCCAAAGTTGCAGGTCCCGTCCAATTCCAATGGATGTATCCATTTGAGAGGTAATGTTTTCTTTAAACTACAGTTCAAATTAGTTTATCATATAATATGTTCCGATAAGCTTCTTTTTTATATCATTTGAAGAAAAAAGTGAAGAATAAGGCACGTGTTGAAGCTTCAATTTGTAATGCATATATTGTGGAAGAAGTGACAACATTTGCATCATACTATTTTGAGCCGCACGTTCAGTGTAAGAGGCGGAGAGCAGGCAGAAATGATGAGGGCCCCATTGATCCCAATTATACAGCATTCTCTATTTTCAATTATCTGGGTCGACCAAGCGGCGCATGTTAGTTTCATTACTTATCAGGCGAAGAATTTCATGCAGCCCATACTTATATGTTACTGAACTGCCCAGAAGTCGAGCCATACTTCAAGTAAGTGTAAATTTGTAAATATATGTTTTGACGTCGAAATATTTGCTAATATTTATATGGTTTTTAATATTAGGATTTTCCAAAATGAAATGTTTGGACTACAACCAAATGAGTTTAACCGTTTGTGCGATGAACAATTTGTAACATGGTTCAAGACATATGTAAGTTGCCCATGGATCAAAATCAAGTTATTAAAATTATATACATCATTTAGTAAAATATTTATGGTAGATTTTGCATGTGCAACCTTAGGTTCACAATAATTATGATAAAATTGGAGGGTAAGGATTGCTATATCATCTGTCATGGGGTCCACAGTTAAAAGTTCGAAGTTTGTCAGCATATTTCATAAATTGATATAATTTTCATACTCAAGAATATGGAATTGCCAAATCCACAATGAATAGTGGTGTGTCTGTTCGGTCATCCAATAGTGGCAATTCGAAAGATGATTTTTATGGCTTGTTGGATGAAATCATAGAGATTGAGTACCCTGGACCATTAATGATGCGGGTTATGTTATTTAAGTGCACGTGGTTCGATCCCGTCAAAAGAATGAAGGTGCACACGAAGTTCAATTTGGTTGAAATCAATCACAAGAAAAGGTATATAAAGTATGAACCATTTTTCTTGGCACAACAAGTAATTCAAGTATGTTATGCATCATATCCTAGCTTGAAACATGACAAAGCTGATTGGTGGGTTGTATGTAAAATCAAAGCACGGAGGAAAATCGAGGAACACTGGAAGGATATAGCCTACCAACAAGAGGAAGTGTGTAACACGGTTGAAATTGAGGAATATAGCATACCAACTTTACGAGATCCGTGTGGAGCAATGATAGATGCGAATCCAACTGAAATTTGCGAATTAAATGTACAAGAATGTTCATAATCTGATTTTCAGACAGATGACGAGGACGAGGACGAAGACAAGAACGAAGATGAAGACGAAGACGAAGAAGAAGATTAAAATTTTTGTCACAAAACACTACATATGTGTAATTATTAATGCTACAAGTACTATTTTGGTTGTTATCATTATTGTTCTTGTTATTATTGTTATTGTGCTTTTTTATTATTGTTATTGTCGATTATTCTATTTATTTTAATTGATACTCCGAAATTTTGTCTCCAAATGCCTACAAGTCAAATATTATTAACGTGTCATAACATTTCCGATATTCTAATTTCCATTGCAAAATTTGAAATGCGAAATTTCGAACGGTAAAATTTGCGACGGAATATATATGTCCGTCGCAATTTGGTCGAACAATATAATTTCCGTCGGAAATTTGCGACGGAAATTATATTGTTCGTCGCAAATATCGACGGATAGTTAGGATCTTTCGCAAATTTTTTGTCCAAATTTTTTTCCGTTGGTAATTGTTTGTCAGTCCAAATTTTGCGACGGACAAGTTGAGTCCGTCACAAATTTTGCGAGTGAAATTTTACCGTTCGAAATTTGTGACGAACGTACGGACACACACCGTCCATCGCAAATTTGACGTCGAAATTTTTTCTCGTCGAAAATTTTTTGTTGGTCCAAATTTTGTGACTGACAAGTTGAGTTCATACCAAATTTTGCGAGCGAAATTTTACCGTTAAAAATTTGCGATGAATGTACAATTTCCGTCACAACCGAACTCGGTCATCGCAAATTTGCAACGGACGAGTGCCGTCCGTTGCAATTTTGCGACGACCGAGTTCCATCCGTCGCAACATTGCGGAGCAACGCAAACGACTGGTAAGTTTGTTAAATGAGTTATTAGTTAATTTAATTCAATTACTCATGTTTACATTTTGTAGGCACAAGAATTGGGGACGGAACCGACATTTGCAGCTACATTTGAACGCACATTTCAAAAGAAAGATAAGACATGAACTGGCGATCGAGCAAAAGCTGTTAAGGTATATAAGGTTATCCTTTGGCTTATATGTAAACTATAATGAAAATCGTGAATGCTTTCAATATTTATGGTAGTGATTTTATTTTCATCTACATTGTTAATGTAGGAAAAATATGATAAACTTGTAATGAGCAGTGCTAGTGGTAGTGATGATTGTCCTGAGTCCGAGCCATCAGTTGACAATATGGCATTATGGATGGAGGCAACGAATGGGGTGAAAAAAGAGAAAATATTTGGGATGGGATCCTTGTCAAGGATGTACATGTTGAATAGTCCTGCAAGTTCATCATCCACTGCGACTGGTCGAAGGAGGTCACAACAAGACGAGCAATTGACCCAAGAAGTGCATCGTCTGAATAATTTACTTGTTCAGAAGGATGAACAAATAAATAACTTGGAGCAACAAATGAGACTCGTTATGCAACACCTTAACCTCAACCAATATGATGATCCTCCTATACCTCCAGCCAATCCAATAGATCATGGACACAACGATGACCAACACATTAATGCTGAGAATGCTGATGATGGTGATGATGTTGATGATGATTTTCTCCATATTTTCTAGTTAAAATTCTCAAAAGCGGGGGTAAGTTTGCTTCATAATCTTGGTTTTTCATAATTTCACTCATATTCATATGTAAGAACATTTATGTTCGTCCTGAAACGTATTTTTGTTAACTCTCTTGTTATTTTACACCTAATTCCACATCCATGTATAAACGTTTCTTTTATAATCTGGACTGATTTATGTATGAACATTTCCTCAGGTTTCGAAAAGTGACCACTTTTGATGTCGTGTCAAGGTATCAAAGCCACGCCTTCTTGTGTATAGTTTTTCTGCGTCTTCTATGGTTGTCCCGTCTCTTAGTTCATGTTTTGAATGTATTGTAAGATTAGATATCACAGCACATCATGTCAGACTCTGTAACTTTCCTTCGGTTATTTATTTCAATTATATGTCATTGTGACTGGTTTGTCAGAATCTATGGTTTGTTCGTTTTTTTGTTTAAATTATATGTCATTGTATCTTTTGTTTTATGTGGACAATAATTTATGGCCGAAATGATGTAAAAATAGCAACGAATATTTTACGCTGAATTTTGCGATCCTTACAGTTCGTCACTAATTTGCGACGTTTAAATTTTGCGGTCTATTTTGCGACGAAAATTGTAACGAATTTTTCAATGAAATTTGCGACGGATAGTATTCGTGGTGAATTTGCAATGACATTTCCGACGAAAATTGCGACAGATTTTGCGACGGACAGAGTTCGTCGCAAATTCGAGACGGAATTTGCGACGAATTTTGCGACGGACACAGTCGTCGCAAATTTACAATGGAATTTGCAACGGAATTTGCGACGAATTTTGCAACGGACACAGTTCGTCGCAAATTTGCGACGGAATTTGCAATGGATTTTGCGACGAATTTTGCGACGGACATAGTTTGTCGCGAATTTGCGACAAATTTTGCGACGTATTTTGCGACGAATTTTGCGACGGAATATTTGCAACGAATTTTGCGACGGATTGTATTCGTAGCTAATTTACAATGAATTTTGCGATGTATTTTGCGACGAATTTGTTTTCGTCGCAAATTTGCAACGAAGTTTTAAATTTTTCGTCGCAAAATTTTGCGACAAGCTAGTAGCGACGGAATTTTTTCCATCGCAAAATTCATCGCAAATGCGATTTGCGACGGATTTTTCCAAATTTTCCGTCGCAAATTTCGTCGCTAATCTGGTGATTTTTTGTAGTGTTAGGAAAGATAAGAGGTAGTAAAATATAGTAAAAGTTGGTAATTGAAGAAAAATAAATTTGACAAGTAACTCGAGTGAGAGTTAATAACTCAAGACTAGTCAATAATTTAATTGAAGGAAAGTTGTTGTGTCGCTTTAATTAGGTGAGTAATAATCTCTAAAAGAGTTGGTAGATCACGAGAGTTGATAGGAAAAGCAAATAAAAATTTAGAAATGACAAGAGAAGTAGTCAATTTTAAATAAAAAAACGCCTAAAGGTCAGGTAGTAACTCAAATGAGGGTTGTCGACCAATACTATGTGGTAATTTAACGGGAGAAGAGTTGGTGAGTCAAGCAATTTGATTGATAATTTTTAAAAGACTTTTAAATTTATGGAATAGCTCCAAGACAGATAAAGCGTGGTAACTTTAACAGGAAAGTTGGTGGATTGAAAAAAATTAAATGTTGCTAAATAACTTAAAGAGAGTTGGTAACCCAAAACTAAGTAATCTAATTTGACAAAATTTAGTAAATCACGCTCGTAAAAAAGAGTTAGTTAATTCAAAGCGTTAGTAAGATATGTAAATAAAAGTATTTAAGTTTGTATAAAATTTGGAAATTTGCAAACTCCAAGTAAGTTGGTAATTTCATAAAACTGTTCGCAAACACTTTACTTAAAGAAAAATCAACAATCATTGTTTTTACCAACAAGGTTCTTACACTTACCAACACTTTTTTAAATTTGCCATCACGACAGAAAAATTCCGTAGGATTGAACATGGAACAATAAATTTACGCGTTCCTTAAAGTTTCATCTTCAACCATTAATCGAATGATCAAATGTATGCTAAAATCATGATGGATATAACTTCGTTATAAATCTGGTAAATAAGCAACGTGAGATGTACTTTTGTTACTCTAGCTTTGATGTCATATTAGAATTTTCAACCTGCAAATATAAGATCTTAGGTGGAGGAGGCATCTAGTATCCCAAGTCCCCACTCCCACTCCCACTCCACGGTTCGTGCATGTTCTTCACTAAGAAAGGCTAAAAGCTAGTCACTACGCGAGAGGTCCGTATGGTTTGCGAACGCACACAAACTACATCAACCGGTTAGAACAAGATCCTCGAAATTATATATATTTTCATGAGATTTTGGGTTTTTTTTTCAAAATTAAATCGATTATTGAATATCTTTAACCTAGGTTTATTTAAATGGACTTTTCTCCATGTGCTATCGTATAAATGAGGAATTATTTTCTAGACTTTTGAAAAATAAGCAAGTGTACATGAAAGTATTATCATGGGTTAATACCACGAAAAACCCCAAACTGGTACATTTGTGATAATTTTACCCAAAAATAATTTTTTGACCACAAAAAATCCCAAACTTGTGCACTTGTGATAAATTTACTCTCAATTTGTTTCTGTTAAATTTTACTGTCAAATTACTTTGTTAAATATTACGCGACAGTTAACTGATATACCAATTTTATATTTTACCCTCCATTTATCACAGGTGTACCGATTTATGATTTTTTGTGGTATTAATTTAATTTAACGGAAACTAACGAATGGTAAATTTATCACAAATGTACAAATTTGGGATTTTTAGCGGTCAAAATATTAGTTTTGGATAAATTTATTACAAGTATATAAATTCGGAATTTTTCGTGATATTAACCCTATTATCATTGAGATACTGATGTGTTCCCTCGACAAGTTGCAACCTTGGAAGAATCCAAAGGTGTCTCCATCCATCCGATTTCTTGATAAGGCTAGAAGAAAAATGGGAGTTTATGTACTCATTATATATGTATTTTAGGTACTTACTTGTGGATTTATACTTAATATATCAAGAAAATATTGATCAAATCAGACTATATGCATGTCAAACCCTTCTTCGTCTAGAAGCCCATATTGGAGAAGTTACTTGCAAGTAAAAAAGATGTATTAAAAACATAAAATAAAGTGGAAATAGCATCCTTTTAAAAAATGATCAAATTAACTAAGATCGCGTGTTTTTTCACGTCTTGATTTGGTAGTTTGGAGTCTCGAACTCGAAGTCACTCAAATTACTTGACTTAATCAAACCGTGGTCAAACTGATACCTAATCCGTATATTTGGCAATTGGGTTAGGTTAGCTTATTCTCCCTTAAGATAATTGTTGAGAGTATAAAGCTATATGTCCCGTCAACCGGGTGCTATTTGAATCGGGATGACTAGCTCATTCAACGGAGATTAATTAAAAGGTCGAGAATTTTGCATATTTTATATGAAAAAGATCAACGGAAAAAGATGTGATTGCGTGTGATCACGTATTTGTCGCATGTTGTGGAGAAAACATAAATGGGAGGAGTTGGGAAAGATGAAACGTAGAAAGAGACGATAAAATTTGGCCAATAAAAGAAAAATAATTTCGTTAAGTAACTCGAGCGAGTGTTGGTAGCTCAATACTAGTGGATAATTTAATTGAAGAAAAGTTGTTATGTCGCTTTACTTAGGTTAGTGATAATCTCTAAAAAGAGTTGGTAAATTGAAAGAGTTGATAGGAAAAGCAAATAAAAGTTTAGAAACGATAAGAAAAATTAGGCAAATTCAAATTAAAAATAATTAAAGGTCGATAAGTAATTCAAAACAGGCTTGGCAACCGATACTATGTGGTAAATATGCGAGAAGAGTTGGCGAATCAAGCTCATTTTGATTGGTAATTTTTAGAAGAATTATTAAATTTAGGGAATAGCACCAAGACAAATAAAACTTGGTAACTTTAACCGGAAAGTTGGTAGATTAAAGCAAATTAAATGTGGGTAAATAACTCAAAGAGTCAGTAACGCAAAACTAAGTAATCTAATTTGACAATTTAGTAAATCACTATAATTTGTCTTACTAATTTCGTTAAAGAGTTAGTAAATTCAAAGCATTAGTAAGATATGTAAATAAAAGTAGATAAGTTTGTACAATATTTGGGAATTTGCAAACTCCAAATAAGTTGGTAATTTCATAAAATTGTTAGCAAACTAGTTGCTTGGAAAAAAAATCAATGATCATTATTTTTACCAATAGGTTTCTTACACTTAACAACACTCTTTAAATTTGTTAGCGTGACAGAAAAATTCCGTAGGATTGAACACATCAGATCTACCGGGTTCCTAGAAGTTTCATCTTCAACTATTAACCAAATGATCAAAATGTATACATGATCATGATGTATATAACTTCATTATAAATCCGGTAAATAAGTTATGTGAGATGTACTTTTGATACTCCAGCTTTGATGTCATATTATAACTTTCAACCATAAATATATGAGATTTTGGTTTTTTTTTTTGGAAAATACCACAAAAAACCCCAAACTATGTCACTTGCAACAAATTTACCCTGAACTTTATTTTATGATACGAAAAATCACAAACTATGCCACTTGTGACAAATTTACCCTGAACTTTTTTTTGTGTCACGAAAAATCCCAAACCACACCACTTGTGACATATTTACCCCACAATACTTTAGCTCAAGGGCATTTTCGTTTTTTTCCCCCAACCCCAACGCCGGCGAGGATGGCCCTCGCCATGGCCGGAGGAGGGAAGAGAGAAGAAAGGAAAAAAAAAACAGAAAAAGGAAAAAGATGAAAATGCCCTTAGACCAAAGTATTGTGGGGTAAATATATCACAAATAGCATGGTTTTGAATTTTTCTTGTCACAAAAAAAGGTTCAGAGTAAATTTATCACAAGTGGCATAGTTTGGAGTTTTTCGTATTACAAAAAAAAGTTCTTGGTAAATTTGTTACAAGTGACATAGTTTGGAGTTTTTCATAATATTTTCCCTTTTTTTTAAATTAAATCAATTGTCGAATTTCTTGAACCTATGTTTATTTAGATGGACTTTTATCCTTGAGCTAAAGCAAGGGAATTTTATCTATACTTTTGAATAATATGCATGTGTACATGCAATTATTATCATCGAGTTCCTAATGTTGGGAATTTAACTGTGAATTTAATTATTCCCTCAACAAGTTGCAACCTTGGAAGAATCCAAAGGCATCTCCATCCATCCGATTTCTTGATAAGTCCAGAAGAAAATGGGAACGTATGTACTTATTATATATATTTTAGGTACTTACTTGTAGATTTATATTTAATATATCAAGAAAATCCGGATCAAGTTAGACTATATGCATGTCAAACGCTCCTTCGTCTAGAAGCCCATGTTGGAGAAGAAACTTGCAAGAAAAAAGAGGTATTAAATTCATAAAATAAGGTGGAAATAGCATCTTCTTAAAAAAAAAAATTGGTTAAATTAACCAATATCTTTCGTTGTCAACGACAGTAGTGACGAAGAAATTTCCACTTTAGATGCAGTCAAAGAGATGCTTCTTTTATTAATTTTCGACGATTTTTTTTTAATTTTGTTTTGTTAAACGATTTGTCCGCAGACCAGGAGATGGCGTGGGATTCAACAACTCGATTTGACCAGGTACTGATGAGCAGGCCTAATTCTGAAGGCAATCAGAATGGTTTTTGCATCCGCAATGTGGAGCAAAAGATGCAATGCCCTTAAGTCCACTCCAAATTAGCAAAACTAATTATTTATGAAGACCAAATTCTTGTCGTTAATTAACCCAAAATTTAACTCTCGATAAAATCTATTCATCCCGAACCATCCCAGTATACCTGGCTACACTAATCAACAAGTGTGATTGAACATGACTCGATACTGTGGTCATGGTTAGTAGAAAACCTTTCTTCTCGCAAGCTTAAGTTTTCAAAGCACGCGGTCAAATTCCGGCATCGGCCGTGCAAGATGATTCACACTGGCAAATGTGGGGCACGCACCACGTGGGTGCAGGAAATCAACGATTGTGAGATTAAGTTCGTTGCAAAATATTCGAATCATTATAAAATGGATAGAAAGTATCGATTGGAAAATACACAATATAAATAAACTGTACTTGCGAAAAGAGAAGATTATTTCAAGATTTGAAATCTCTTTTAAGAAGGTTGTTGCGGGATAGAAAAGATACCCAATTTTTAATATTGAAAAATGTCGGAAAAGAAAATAAAAGCATGCATCTTTCATGAACAAGAGTATAAAAGTGTCGTTGGACTATATAGGCTACTTACATACAAGGCCCAAAGTGTTATTTGGGGTGCAAACCTTATGGCCGTGGCTTGGATCAACATTTTCACGTCCTAAACATTTTAATTATATCGATTGAGTCCTAAATATTTTTACATCTGGTTAATTGAGTCTATCTGGCCAATTTTAACCAGAAGGAGCCCACATAGTCCAATAACACTATATGACATAGTGTTGATCCAAGCCATGATCTTAAGGTTGGCACCCCCAATAACACTTTGGGCCTTGTATGTAAGTAGCCCATATAGTCCGATGACACCTTTATACTCTTGTTCATGAAAGATGCATGCTTTCATTTTCTTTTCCGACATTTTTCGATATTAAAACTCGGGTATCTTTTTCATCCCGCAACAACCTTTTTTAAAGAGATTTCAAATCTCTTTGGGCCAAGCCCATATAGACTAACCTTAAGTTCGGGCCGGCTCGGGCTTTTTTGGCACCCCTACATATGGGCTTGGCCCGAACTTTGACATAAAATTATTCAAATATCGCATAAAGATAAAGATAGAAGAGGCATTTCTCATGCGTACGTATAATTCATTTCCTTTCCAAGCTTTAGTCATATCTTTCGTACGAAACGCGATTAGTTTCTTTCCTACTCAGCACTCGGTACTAGTAGTTTATATAATTAAGTTTTTTTATGAATTAGGATTTATTGATAATCTTCTCATTGTAAGCCAACCAAAGTAAAACATTGCGATGAAAATCAGGGCAAAATTGTCCAAAAAGTTCCAAAAATATTGCACTTTCGTCAAATCAATCCTAAACATTTTAATTGTATCAATTGAGTCCTAAAAATTTTCACGTCTTGTCAATTGAGTCTATCAGACCAAATTTTAACCAGAATATCATTGACGTGAATGTCGATAGTGCCACATAAGACAGCCGATACTGACCTGGAAATTTTTTTGTAATTTTTATTTTTTCTTTCTTTCTTTCTTTTCCTTTTTTTTTTCTACCGAGTATGGCGAGGGCCGCAAAGCCCTCGCTCGTGGCCGATGAGGGCATCACGGCCCTCCCTTACGACCGGTGTGGATCAGCCAGCCCTTCCATGTCGGCGCTGGCCGTCCAGTTGGCCGTGTCATGTAAAGATAGCCGGCGTTTACGTCAGCAATTTTCTATAAAAATTGGTCAGATTAATTCAATTGGCAAAACGTGAAAAGATATATGATTCGATTGACAAAATTAAAAAGCTTAGGACTGCATTGACCAAAGTATAGTAGATTTACGACTTTTGGAACAATTTTCCCAAAAAAACGAGTCAATAGCATATCCATCGTGAGCAAAGGATGAGTCCTCGTCCTCGTCAAATCCCTTCCTTCATGATAGCTATTTAGCCCTAGAATTTGCATGTTCCGAATCTTTCTCCTCGTCATATCTCGATAAAACTCGACGACTTACGGTGCGACGCTGACGAAGCTCGCGTGGATTAGTGACTAATCGACTTTCTCGTGGCAAGGGAAGTCCTGGGTTAGTTGGTACTCAATCCGTCCGTATTCGACCAAAGACTGCGGTTTAAGAAATGATGTCGCATCTCGACGAGGAACTTATCGTGTTCCAAGACCAACAAAAAGCGGACAGATGGCCCGCTGATTTGCATGGATTGGCTGGACACAGTTGGAGACAATTGGCAGATGGTGCGACTTGATTCGGGTTGTGATTTTGGCCGCGTTGGGACAACAAGGCCGTGCTTAATTTGGAGATTATGCTGTTCATTGCCTGCTTACTGCAAAATTACTTAGATCTTAAGTAACCCAGTGTTATGCTCGTCACGTAATGGACTCCATCTTCTCTCCCCATCATCCGCAAGTCTATCGCACGATCTGCGCGCCTAATCGGGTGATTGTATGGTTATATATTTTGGGTACTTATATTTATGAGCACGAATTAATAGATGAAAGCCGTTAAACTTTTTCGTTTTATCGCGTACTTGTAGAATTCGAGCTCGAGCTCGAGGTTAGTTCGGGTGTCGAGTAAGATTTATCTATCAATCGAGTCGAGTTCAACAATAGTCAAGCTTGAGTTTATAGAGGCGAAATTGTTCAATAAGTCTTAAGTTTATTGCACTTTTGCTAATTCGGTCATAAATCTTTTTAATTGTGTCATTTTAATCCTAAACATTTTAACGTTTTGTCAATTGAGTCAATCCAGTCAATTTTAATCAGAAAATCACTAACATAGATGTCAAGCATCCCATATAGGATTGTCAGTATTGACGTTGATAATTTTTAATATTATTTTAATTTGTTTATCTTAATTTTAATTTTTTTTCCTTATTTTCTTTTCTTTCTTTGTGTCTTTTTTTTGCCTTCCTAGCCTCCGGTGCAATTTGGCTTCGCCGGCCATTGATGAGGCCAACCTTGCCGTCGCTAGGTTCTCTCTCGCCCAGGGGCGTGCGAGTTTCACCAGAGGTTGGTGAGGTCGAGCAAGAAGGACAGGAAAAAAAGGGAATTTTTTTGAAAAATATTAAAATATTATAAAAAATTGTTAATGTCAATGCAGGCGTTCGCGTCAGCGATTTCCTGCAAAAAAAAAAATTAGACGGATGGACTCGAGATTTAGAACTGAATTGGTAAAAATGAAATGGATTTCGGATCTTCCGAACAATTTTCCCGTTCGTTGAAAATGCATCAGAATCGGACTCGAGCACGAGCGCTCAAACTCCGACCGCGTGTCGTGTTTCTCGAAGATCAATAATAGATTTTTCCAGGTGCACACGCATTCCATACATCGTAAGTCTAAATGAATAATTTCCATCTGCGCCCACGACAGATGGCGTTTCACAGGGCAAAGACCATTGCGGTCGGTAATTAGTTTGGTCGCCAACTCAAATTCTTCGCCAAGTAGAAATTCGATTCGTGATTGATTAAATTCTTCCTTTCTTATCTGGAAGCGGGCACGCAAGCGATTGATTGGAGGAGCATCTGAATCTTTCGAAATTTAATCCCGTCCTACTATCCTTAATCCTGTCGAACTGGACATCTTAATCTGTCGGCCCAATGATTTAGACCCATTTTCTTAACTCGATTCCTTCAAATATAAAATAAAAAATTAAAAAAAAAAATGCAGAAAGGGACTCCCCCCGCAGTCACACGTGGCAAGCCCTCACTGGTCATCGTGCTGTCATCGGATCTCGAATATCAAAGCAGAAAGAAGAGAAGAAGCGCCAAATGCGAAAAGGAAAAGTCGAAGCACTTTCGGGTCCGAGTACACGACACGTGTGGCCTGGTTCAAACGTTCACACCTGGGAAAAAATTAAAGAATTTTAAAAAATGATTTTTTTGCAATTGAGCAGGATCTCCACTTCCCAAAGCAAAACCATGATTAGCAAAAAAGCTTAAGAGACCGGGAAGACGTTCTAATCCGAGATTATATTATTAATTAATTAATTGAATCATGTCGGCCTAGGCCCTTAGCATTTAAACATCTCGCTGGCCGAAGCACCATTCACCCAAATGCGTTCACACATGTGGGGGGGGGAACCCCATAAACAATATCATCCGGGGATTTTGAAAGGCATGACAGATCTAATTTGGTTTAATTTTAAAATATTAATTTCGTATGATTTGAAAAGGGCAACGCATCAAAAAATTGTAATTTTTTTTCGTTTAATCTTTGGTGTTAGCAAGTGTATGTAAATACTTATTAAAAAAATTCTCAAAATATAACAAGAGGAGAAATAATCGAGACGAGATGTGTGATCGGGCGAATGTAATGTTTTGCTCGTATCGAGCAATGAATGTTATGAGACCGCGTTTATGCCAATTCGGAGTTGGATTTAAACAAAATCAATGAGAACTATAAAAAAAAAAAAAAAGATCTATTGAGCAGCTGTACTATTTCTTAGGCAAAGCTGAGGGGTACAGAATGCATCGACGGGCTCTCAAAACTAGCAAGTCTCTAGTGCGAGATCCGTGTGATCCGATGGACGAAAGCCGATGCCTTTTCTTTGTCGCGATGGTTCAACAAAAGCCCTCTGCTAATTTACTAGGTTTCACAAGTTGGCCACCAGCACCACAAAAATTAATCAAATTGACAGACGAGCGAGGCAAAGGGTTAAGTACAATTGCAGACAAAGGAGAGTATCTGTGCATTGTCGCTTTCCTCTCCTCCACAAAAGTGAAAACCAAAGCCAAAACCAACCAAACCAACCAAACCCACGTACATACATAACAAAACGAATAACGTCAGCCAAAAAATTCAAAACCACGAATGATACCGAGCATCGGACTCCACGAAGGGGAAGACGGCGGACCTGGGGCCGGGCATGACTTAGCACGTGTCGCAGGTTTGATCTGGCCGTATTCGATCCTGTGCTGGTGGCTTCGCTCGCTTCGCCCACGCCGTGACAGCCCCGAGCATGAGTTGGACGGACGCTGCGCTTCTGTTTTCCTTTCGTCACCTGGCTCTATCGCTAGCGGGAAAGGAAGGAAGGAAGGAAGGACGAAGGATCAAATCAGATTGAGACTTCCTTCGGGGTCTCTCTTTAGAAAGACGTTCTGCTTTGGCTTCTCCCCTTTCGGACCACCGAGAATAGCGGGATGATGACACGGATAGTTTCTGGATTTTTTATCCGGTGTGCAATGTAATCCACGAATTTGTAATTTATTCAATATGGTCTTTGAATTTAGACTCAATGTGTAATACAATCCTTGAATTTTTAATTTATTCAGTATGATCTCTTAGGGGTAATGATCGAAACCGGAAGCGAACCCAAATTCCATCCATTTTTGATTCGGTTCGGTTAACACAACCAAACTGAAATTCTCAACAAAACCGAATGCTCTTTCTCACCCCTCTTAAAATCGCTATGAGAAATCTTAATATCTTATTTTCTCATCCAAATCAAGGTTTTCGGTTCGGTTCATATTCGATTTAGCTTGAGATTCGATTCGATTCAAGCGTACACCCTAATCGTTGACATTCCTAGTAATTCATGGATTTTTTGTATATGTTCAATTTAGTTCCCGGACTATGCAAAAATATTTAATATTAGCATTCCATTAATTTAAGTTTAGAGATAATAATGAATATTTTCTTATAATCCAGATACTAGATTAAACATATATCAAAATTTCAGGCATAATACTGATTAAATTGAAAGTTTAAGGGGACGGCGTTCCACGTTAAGCTAAAGGTCTATGTCTTTCACCGTATTTCAGAAACCTCGCTAATATCTAAGATTTTTGCGGAAAAGCAAGGCGTGATTTTCCGCTTCTTCTAAGGCATAAACCAAACATGCTACGAGTGTTTCATTGTACTCTACCAAATAATATTCTGCATATATTCTTTTGCACATGGCCTTCCGCTCATGGTAGAATTGAATCGTCCAAGCACTTCCTCCATGGCAGAAAAAGAGTGGGGAAGGAGAGAGAAGAACATAGTACAGTGACGAAATGGTCATTACCCCCTCGATGCGTCCGTTGTGTCGGGATTCGTGACCAGAGGAGGAGGACGAGGAACAATCACCACTTGGAAGCTTGGAGTGGAGCAGAGCAGAGCAGAGACGACGACGCACTTCGTTTTGAAGAGTCTGCGAGCAAAAGCGAGGAAACGTTCTCTGTCGGGCGGGTCCGGTTCAAAAGCTTACGAATTGATCATTTATTTTTCGCGTACTCCCACGAAGAATCCAGTTGCCCCTTGGTTGTCATCGCCACCTCCGTCTCCCTGAAACCCACCACCTTGGTCTTCCTCTGTTTCGTCTTCTTCTTCTTCTTCTTCTTCTTCAGTGCGCTCCTATTTTTCTTGATCGCCACCACCAGCTTCTTGGAGTGAAGCACGACCGAGAGAGAACAGAGATGGGGTTTTTGAGTACCATCTTCGGAATTCTTGGATTTGCGATCGGCCTCCCTCTTGGCCTCGTCGTGGGGTTTTATCTTTTTGTTTATTCTCAGCCTAAGGATGTCGAGGTAAGACCCTTTCTCCTCCTTCTTTTTTTTTTTTGCCCACTTTGGAGTTCTTGTTTGATCATCTCTTGTTCTTTTTTTTTACTCTGTGGATACACACGACAACTGTTTTGTGGGTTTGTGCTTTTCTATTGTTTGATCATCTCTCAGCGTAGGAAGGGCTCTCTTGTTTGTGGCTTTATCGGAATTTTAACGGCAACGATCAGTTCTTTCGGAAATCTTGTCGATGCTGCTATGTCCTACGTTTTTCAGAGCGTTCATCGGCTGGAACTTGAGCTTGCCATCTTCTTCCAGAAAAGAGATCTGGGTTTTTTCTATCTTTTTTTCTAAATGCAATTGGATGATGACTTTCTTATGAAGTTTTAGTATCTGAGCTGAGGATGAGATTAAGTGGCGGATTTTTTCGTCTATCATATGTAAATTGATCGATCATATCTTTTCTTCTCTGAAAGCTAAGTTTCTTGATTTGAGAGTCGACGATGTGGTTGCGTTTCGTTTTCAGTCAGTCTTGATGGTCAAGGTCGACAAGTTTTGTTCACAAAATAAAAAGATTTGAAATTTTGCAAGTCGTTGAACCCTTCTTCCTCCTGTTATTTTCTGAAGAGAGAGAGAGAGAGAGAGAGAGAGAGGCCTGCGAGGAAAGTGGCATTTCCAATGTTCACGAGACAGTTGTATCACTTGGAGTTCATGTGGTTTTGATTGTAATTTCTTATCCTAATTAATTGTATTTAGTCATTTGGTCTTTCGCCTTCCGGACAAATGCAAATTTATGCAAACTCGAACATAAAATGGACAGGACAATGAGAATACCTAGGAGGCGTAAATAATGACAACATTCTTAGTCGTTGCACTCAAAATTTATCCAATAAGATGACCATTGAGTCGGCAAGCACGATCTTGTGTTGTTTACCGAGTTTAAGTGGTTCTAATGGTTCTAATTCTGGAATGCTTTTTAGTCCCTTTTTCTCAAAGATTCTTAAGGACATGGAGCTCTTCTGTTCAATGGTTCCCTGAGTGGCTCTGAAGGAAAAACAACTTCCTCTTTATTTTGTAAAGCATTACAGAAAGAAGCTTCTTTTTTATGGCTCATAATGATTAAGAACAGGAAGATGCTTCATCTTTCGGTACCATATTGACCGTACACATACCATTCTTCCACCATTTTTTGAACGAAACTAATTCTAATTCTAATTCGTTTTATCAAAATTCTGAGAGAGATCAAAATTTGAGTGGAAAGCGTCTCAGCTTGGCTGTTACCTGCATTACTCGCAGGAACCAGTTATTAAACCCCTGCACGAGTTGAATACAAGTGCCTTGCGGGAGATACTACCGGAGATTCCTCTCTGGATCAAGAGTCCGGACTATGATAGGGTAAGTTCTTTGGGTTTTCTTTCATGATATTGCGAAATGGTCACATTTTCTATGTGCTACTTTGACCATAATTTGGAATTGCACAGGTCGACTGGTTGAACAAGTTCATCTTGGACATGTGGCCGTACCTCGATAAGGTAATGTAGTAGCATAGACGGTTTTTTTTTTTGCCTTTTTCTGCTGCATTTAGAATTATATGAGCGTTACTCGAGTCTCGTGTACAGGCAATTTGTGGTAATATAAGAAGCACAGCGGAACCTATGTTTGCGGAGTACATTGGAAAGTACAAAATTGAAGATATTGAGTTTGAGAAGTTAAGTCTTGGAACTCTTCCGCCCACAGTTCATGGTAAGCAAGCAGTATGTTACTATAGCCCCCTCCAACGCCCCTCCAGATGGGACATTTATAATGCTGCAAAAAAAAATGGTTAATTCGCGGTTTCTATTTAAAGCAACTCTGAAGTACAAAAACAGATGCCCCTGCAAAATGATGCAAGAGCTTTCTGTATTTAAGGAGTTGTCCAAAAAGTTTAGGTTCCCTTAAGAAAAGGAAAACATTCACTTTCATTTTGTTCTTTATATCCAAAAAACAGCAAACTCATGCAAAGGCTGAACAGTCTGTCTGTGGAATCAAATGCTTTACTTGTATGCTTTAGTGACATCGTTAAAACAGTTTGAGGAGACGCTTCTCTATTGACATCCTTTCTCAGTCCTGTCTTTCATTTGTTTTTCCCCTCTCATTATGTGCTTCTCAGGAATGAAAGTTTATGAGACTAACGAGAAAGAACTAGTGATGGAACCAGTCATTAGGTGGGCAGGCAATCCCAACATAATCTTGTGCCTGAGAGTGTTGTCTCTGCATATCAAAATCCAGGTCAGAAGAGGTTAAAGACAAGCCTCAAACAGTAATAATGTTTTTTGATTCATATGAAGAGGATGATGCTGATTATTGTTCTTCCTCCAGTTGGTTGATTTGCAAATATTTATGACTCCGAGGATCAAACTGAAGCCCCTAGTCCCTACTTTCCCATGTTTCGCAAATATCATGGTATCATTGATGGAGAAGGTAAGTCTTGGCTTAGAGTATCTGAAAACATTTGTGGACAAGTGCGCAGCACTTTCTTATGATAAATTGTGGTCAATTGTTGCAGCCACATGTAGATTTTGGAATGAAAATTTTGGGAGGGGACATTATGTCGATACCTGGCTTGTACAGATTTGTTCAGGTGCGGAACTATTAATTCTCCTGTGGAAAGATGGATCACGATCAAGTTCGTTGACAAGAAAAGTTGTTTTACGTGTAACTTCCATTTGATTCCGTCTGCATGCAGGAGATGATTAAGAAACAGATTGCGAACATGTATCTCTGGCCCCAAACACTGGAAATACCCATTCTTGATGCTTCGACGTAAGTTCATGTAGATCACATGTACTAGGAAAACATAATGGTATCGTAAGCTTTTGAAACCA
This sequence comes from Syzygium aromaticum, assembly GCA_024500025.1. Classification (NCBI taxonomy): domain Eukaryota; kingdom Viridiplantae; phylum Streptophyta; class Magnoliopsida; order Myrtales; family Myrtaceae; genus Syzygium; species Syzygium aromaticum. The sequence goes on from CM044891.1 coordinate 28,946,352, forward strand.
TATTTGATGGGATCATATCTTGCTTACATGTAGAGATCAACACATGGTCAATTTATTACTTCTGTCCTTTTAATATCTTGTGTAGAGTGGCTGCGGCACAACCAGTAGGAATACTGCATGTGAAGGTCGTCCGAGCAATGAAGCTCTTGAAAATGGACTTTTTGGGGGCGTCAGACCCTTATGTCAAACTCAAACTGAGCGGAGACATACTTCCAGCCAAGAAGACCGCCATCATAAGGAAGAACTTGAATCCCGAATGGAACGAGAACTTCAAGTTTATAGTGAAGGATCCGCAGTCTCAGATTTTGCATATGCAAGTCTTTGACTGGGACAAGGTTCTTCTGCTATTCCCCATTATTTAGTAGCTAGAAAGGAGCTCAAAAGCTGAGGTTGAAGCAGTTTAATATTTCTTTATCTTTTAAAGCTAGACAAAAATACAGACAATGGACAATCATAGGCGGCTCCTGCTTTTAGAGATTAAAACTGCCGTTTAATTTTACCTGTTCCAAGAAACTTCCAAAATATGGAAAAATCTCAAATCTTTGAAAACTTTGTTCTTCTCTTTTGAGTGCCAGCAATTACACTGTTATCTATGTTTAGGGTGAGTTTGTTTCATGAAAAATTTTATGTTGAAAGAAATGGTTTTACCCGAGAGAGGGAGAGATGCTCACTAGTGTTGCATTGGCAGCACCGCGATGGTGTCTCTTTGGGGAAAATGATTCCCCCTTTCATGGGAGGCGAATCCATTTACTAAAGTCAGCATACCATTTTTGGTTAATGGAAAATGTTTTCTGTCTACCAATTCATTTTCTGGTGTTCAAATAGGTGGAAAAGTCTGAAAACATTTTTCTGGAAATGGTTTTACTACAAACAAATGCAGCCTTAATATGAAATTTCTCTCTTCTTTTAATCTGAATGAGTTTTATTGAACCATTGTTCCTTCCTCTAATCCCTCTTCCCGGCAGGTAGGCGCGCATGACAGACTGGGGATGCAACTAGTTCCGCTGAACTTGCTTAAACCCCACGAGAAAAAGGAGTTTGTTCTCGACTTGATGAAGCACACAGATATTAGTAATCACCAGGATAAGAAAAGAAGAGGCCAGCTGGTGGTGGAACTAACCTTTGTTCCTTTCAAGGAAGAAAGTGGAAGCTTTAATAGTCTTCCCAATGGCTATGGAAGAATCGAAAGCGGAGTTGGTAAAGTGTCTGATGATGGCGGAGCGGGCTTACTTTCGGTTATTGTTCAAGGAGCTGAGGACGTAGAAGGGGAGAAGCACAATAATCCATACGCATTAGTGATATTCAGAGGAGAGAAGAAAAAAACAAAGGTAATTCTTGACTCGGTGCATCTGCTGCTCTTGACCCATTTCTCAAACTAGCCTAGTTGTGAAATGTCAATACGGTGTCTGTGCTATCTTGTTTCATGACTTTTGTAGAGTCTGGAAGCCGCCTTTTTATGGTGCATTTTGTTTTATTAGATGCTGAGGAAGACTCGCAATCCTCTTTGGAATGAAGAATTCCAGTTCATGCTCGATGAGCCTCCTTTGCATGACAAGATCCACATTGCAGTAATGAGCAAGCGAACCGGCATTAGCTTTCGGTCGAAGGTTCGTACCATCTTAACTAGTGCCGATTACCCTTATATCTGGATCATGTACTTTCTTCCCATTTCTACAACCTTCGCATTTTGATAGTGAGATTGCGCTGCAGGAATCTTTAGGCCACGTGCAAATCAATCTCAGCGATGTTGTGCACAACGGGCGGATCAACGAGAAATATCACTTGATCGATTCTAAGAACGGGGTGATACATGTCGAGATACGGTGGACAACAGAGTGATTGAATGCTGGATACAATGTAGAACGGCGAACTACCATGAGCACACACCGGTTTTTTCTATTTTTCTTTTGGCATCTAGGATTATACAGGATTAGGCAATGGAAGAGAAAATAACTTTGTTAGGTCAAAGATTTTGAGTAATTTTACGCTATAACTCATACAAATTGGGTCTTCTCCCATCGAAATTTCAAGCGATATTATTTAATTATTGTTGAGACCTACATCTTGTCAACCAATTTAGATATTCATTGCAATCGATAATTAGGGATCGATGATGAGCTCTAAATAATAATATTAGTTAAATTGCATATAGATATTATCAGCATTTTAATTAAGCCCATATAATATTGCATTGGAGTTAATGGACTAAAGCAAGAGAGTTCCGAGTTTAATTGAATTATCCGAAAGCCCTGGACAACGAAATTTTGTCAAGCTCTTTAGAGGCCCTTCAGAGATCAATAAGATTGCATATGCATCCCACATGGGGAATTATAAATTTGGGAAGATTGCTTTATTTGATTGAATTGAAAGGAGATAAAAGATATTATCATTGGAATGATATGCAATATATCTTACTGATGCAAATTAGGAATGGGAGGGGTGTCTTGTTCTTAAAAGAATCCCTGGACTTACTCCTATAAATATTGATGTTGGAGGGTTCACGGAGGGGTTAGCAATACATAAATAAAAAGGAAAATGACACAAGAGAACGCGCACACAAAAAAATACACACATGAGCTTTCTCTTCCGCAATCACTAGGGTTGCGATTGGTAACTGGCCAAATAATAATTGATTCTATCCTTTTGTTCTCAGAATCAGTTTTGGAACAGAAATCCGTTTGGTAAATTTTTTGTTCTCGAGCACAAATTTGCCCAAATTTATTTTCAGAATCAGTTTTGGAACAGAATTAGGAAATAAAAAAAAAGTTGCTTCTTGATTATGGGAACAAGAATCGAAAATGGAAAAAAATTTCTTTTTTTTTTTTTCCTTTTCTTCCTGGCTTGTGGCCGGCCACCAGCGACCAACCATAAGCCAGGGCTGGCGAGGGCTAGACCCTCGCAGTCGCTGTCACCTAGGCAACTAGCCATCCTCGCCAGGATCTGGCGAGGGTGACCCTTTCCTAAGCCGCCAGTCGCCCTCGCCAGATCTAGCAAAGGTGACGATGAGGGCGGCACTCACCCAAGCCGCAAGTCGCCCTTGTCGAATCTGGCAAGGGCCACGATGCCCTCGCTAGCCCTAGCTTGTGGCCAATCACCGGTGCCGGCGACCTGGCCATGGCCAAGGAAGGGAAAGAAGAAGAAAAGAAAAATAAAAGAAAGAAATATTAAAATGTTCAAAATATTATTAATAAAAAGAAATTTTATGCAGTTGCCAAATGCATTTATGTTCTTTTTGTATTTCAAGAATAGAAATTTTGTGCAGTTACCAAACGTCTTCAAATGCTTATAAATTGTTCTCAATCACGGAATAGAAAAGAATCATTTCTAAATAGAAATTATTTTCGAGAACAGAATAGTTACCAAACACACTTTAGAAATATTTCACTCTGCAGTTTCACAAAATCAGCGAGTACGCATACGTTAACCGTTGGGTCGTGCTCAAATTTTGCATAGGGTATGGTAAGATATTATTGTTGGGTTTGTCCGGTGGAGTTGATGAGAAAATATTTGGGAGCATGTCTTCATGGAGAAAATCGAATCGGTTGGACTTGTGGATCAAGATTGGAGAGCTCAACCGTGGCCTTGCGAAAACATAATATACATTCGTTCTAAGTCGGAATGTGTTGACATTTTGAGTAGACCTCCACGACACCTTGTTCTTTAACTTCACCAGAGGAATCAATCATTAAAGATTTAGATATCCCTTTGCGATGTTCACAGTCCCTCCGTTACTGTTCTCGCATCTTCTTGTTCCTCGTCGGTTACCACCACCGTTAATCTTCCTCGCAACCCCCTCTCTGTCGGTTGTCGTTTGAGTCGGTAACTGATAATCCAATTTAGGTACCCAGTTTACTTGTTCACTTTGAATATCTAGTTATCTAATATGGATTATTTCGGAAAATTGTCCAAAATGTCCTAAATCTATTATATTTTTACCAATTTAGGCTCCGTTCGTTTGACTGAAAATATTGTATTTTTGAAAAATGTTTTCCCGGAAGTCATTTTCCTATAAGATATTTTCCCGGAACATAATTTTTCAGTGTTCGGCAACTAATATGAAAAAGTTTTGGAAAATATTTTTTGCTGGCGGTGGCAGCGGCGGCCGTGGATGAGGGGCGACCGACAAGCGGCGGCCGGCGACCGGCGGCGGCTGGTGACCAAAGGGTGGAAGGAGGAGTTTGGTGGAAAATGATTTCCGCTTTTTAGAAGCGGAAGTCATTTTCCATAAACTTAAGCTATTTTGTGAGGGGGGAAGGAAAATGTTTTCCCACGAAAAATGTTTTCCGCCTCCCGAACACCGGAAAACCCGAAAAATATTTTTCGGAAGAATATTTTCTGTCAAACGAACAGAGCCTTAATTTTAAATTTTTCAAGTTTGTTAATTGAGTCCATCCGGCTAATTTTTGCCATTTGAAACTGATGAGGCAATTTTTTAATATATATATATTTATATTTTTTTTCAATTCTTTTCCTTTTTTTTGGCCTTCTTTCCTCTGGCTGGTTGTCGAACCAACCAAAGGTAAGCCTAGCCCAGCCAAGGGCCGGCAAGGCTTTGCCCTCACCAGTGGCCATGGGGGGAAGGGGGGGCGAGCTTTGCTAGAGGCTCGTGAGGTTGACCTTGCTAACCCTCGCCTCTGGCTTATCGCTGGTCGCCGGACCGGTCAGATATAAGAAGTCAAAAAAAATATTAAAAAATTCGAAAAAAAATTTAAAAATTGCCATGTAAGCGTTGGCTGTTGGACAGCCAGTACTAGTTGGTCAAAATTGGCCGGATGGACTCAATTGGCAAGAAGTGAAAATATTTAAGACTAAATTGGCAAACTTAAAAGGATTATGACTGAATTGACAAAAGTACAATATGTTTTTGACTTTTTAGATAATTTTCTCGATTATTTCGATTCTAACTCATTTTAGTGCAATGTTTTAGGAGTCCCTCGAATAGGAAGTTTCGTAGTTTGATATATTGCATTATATGCTTGATGATTGAGGTTTCGATCTTTAAAACCTAAGATTGGATCTTTGGTTACACTTATTTCTTATTTTAAATGTGGTTAATATTTAATTATGTGGGTTTATATATTGCATGTTATTAATTTAGGAAACATTCCTTTGAAAAACACAAAAATTGCATTGCATTTAGAATAGATTTCATTCATATTAGTTTTCTAATTTAGAATTGCATATCTAGAAACCATGTAGAGGAAATTACCTAATTTAAAATACGATTTAATATAAATTATTTCATAATTAAATTAGAAAATCACATATTTAGGTAGTTTTCCATTTTAGCCTTAAAAGAAAATCTTAAAAAAAACTCATGCATATCTCACATATAGAATTGATATCCTAATTTCCTTGTCATCATTGTCGTGTCATCATCACGTCACGTTGCCATGTCACCAATTCCAAGTAATCATAATTTGCATGTCTTATTTGATTAATTCTCAATTCTTTTGCTTGTCATCGTAATAAGGTTACATAAAAATTGCATCTAAATAATCCATGTCACATGTCATTAGTCAAATTAGAATCCACGTAGACATAACCTAGAATTAAATTGCATCCCATGCATTGTACACAGTAAAATCTTTTGTCAAACAAGAAAAACCCAAAAAGAAACAATCATTATTGCATTTAGAAATTATGTTAGGGCATGCATCTTTAATTAACATCTTGCAGATATTGGGAAATTAATCATAGTGAAGTTAAGATTTCCTTAAGGCGTTGAGATTTGCTCTATTTCTAGCAAATTATTTATGCTTTGATTTATTAAGAGTTATATTTGATTGCGCACCTGCATAAACATCCATTGCATGTTCACGGATTAAAATTAAAATTATCCAAGATTGCATTTGAAAAGTAACGAAAAAGGTATCGAAATGGTGATAAATTTATTTAGCTTAACCAAATCCCCGTATTGATGATATCTTCATAGAAGTAAAGTGCTCTTCTACACTTTGTTTGGGTTTCTAATCGATCCATAATATAATGGCGACTCCAAATTAAATTGATTTGTATGTCTAATTAACTAAATCACTAAAGTTGCGATTGGTGTGGGCTTGGAAGAATTCACGCGAAGTCTTTGGCTTAGGGTGTGTTTGGCAACATGTCAAATAGTAAAAATTTCTGTTCTTTTGTTCCCAGAAATAGTTTGGGAACAGAAATGCGCTTGGTAAACGCATTTGTTCCCGGGCATATTTTTGCAAAAATTTATGCCGAGAAACAGTTTTGGAAGAGAAACAAGAAGTAAAAAAAAGTTGCTTCTTGTTTCTCGGCACAATTTTGAGAATTAGTTTTTTTTTCTTCCTTTTCTTTTTTTTCTTTTCTTATGTTTGTGTTCTTCTTTAGGGCTGGGCAGGCCACCGGCAACCGGCGGCCGGCCACCGACCACAGCCCAAGGCCGGCGAGGGCGTCACGGCCCTCACCGGCCGCCGGCGGAGGCGAGGCTCGGCCTTGCCGGCGAGGGCGAGGGTTGGACCCTCGCCGCCTGGGCGAGGCCGAGCCTCGCCGTGGGTCGCGACGGCGAGGTCGGCCTCGCCCAGAGACGGCGAGGCTTGGCCTCGCCCAGATCTGGCGAGGCCGAGCCTCGCCGTCGCGACCCACGGCGACGCCGACCTCGACCTGGGTCGCGACGGCGAGGCCGAGCCTCGCTGTCGCGACCCACGGCGACGCCGACCTCGGCCTGGGTGGCGACGGTGAGGTCGGTCTCGCCGTGGGTCGCGACGGCGAGGCTTGGCCTCCCCCGATCTGGGCGAGGCTGCCTCGCCCAGGCGGCGAGGGTCCAGCCCTCGCCCTCGCAGGCAAGGGCGACCCTCGCCTCCGCCGGCCGCCGGTGAGGGCCTTGACGCCCTCGCCGGGCCTGGGCTGTGGCCGGTCGCCGGCGATCGGCCATGGCCAAAGAAAAAAAGAGTAGAAAGAAAAAAAAATTAAATAATTCAAAATATTATTAAAACATTGTTTGGGAATAGAAATTTTGTGTAGTTAACCAAACGTATTTCTGTTCTTTTCTACTCTAGGAATATAAATTTTGGACAACTTATCAAACGCCTTCAAATACCCAGAAATTATTTCCGGGCACAGAATAAAAAAAAATCATTTCTGTTCAGAAATAGTTCCGGGGCATAGAATCGTTCTCATGCGCACCCTTAGTAATCCATTAGCTTTTTTATTGATGGTTCGAGAGGAAGGTAAGAACAATTGTTCCGATGAGATTGCTGCAGATTCTAAAATGTCTAATATCATGATACTGTGATTGTAAGCATTTTCTCTCACGCTGACATTCTAGCCATAGGTACAATTGAAATATCCGTCGGTTGACATGCACCTATTGCTTCCATAAAAGAGAATAATGCAAAATAGATCAAGAATCACCATAACAGAAACTTGAGGATAGAACAAAATCAAAGGCCTCGTACTAACAGATTTAACTGATAACAACCGTATACGGAAAAGAGGGAGACATGCACACGACTCAATAGAAAAGAAGTTTCTTCAAACATCATCAACTAAATCTTCAACAGCTCTTCCTTTTCGGTGTCACCATGGTTTTCGTTGCCATCGATCAGAGGTGCTGTTGGTGTCTCTGAAACTTTAGCATCATTGGATGGCTTTGGCAGTTTCGGAAATCTCGACTTGAGCTGGAAAGCTAATCTCCTGAAGAGAATGTTCCAGCTCCCTCTCGTCTTCACCAGCTTCTCCAGGTCCTGCCTCATGCTCAAGCACTCTTTCTCGAGCTCGCAAACCCTCTCCCTCACGTCGTCAGCTGCCACGGTGAATTGTTGGGTCGTAATCCCCGGGTTTGGGGCTTCGGCCCTTGCGAGCACAAGGTTGCAACTTGGGTTCTGCGAGGCGTCGAGGTTGTTGGACACGAAGAACCAGCCGGCAATTGAAGTGCGGAGACGGAGTTGCTCGAAGAAAAGAACTTGTACGATCACCCTGAGAGGTAGCCGCTCGTTTTGGGCAGCGTGCGTGCTGGCTTCGAGCGAGAGCTTCTGACAGTTCATAAGCCTGCATAGTTGTTCTCTCTCGGAGTCCGTAAGCCAGGGATGTGCCTGATATGTTAAAGCAATTTAGCAATCAGAAGAGAAAGCTGTGGTGAGAGACAGATCAAGAATTCATACCAGCCGGTAAAGAAAATAAGTACCAAAATTCTTGCTCGAATGAAAGAGACAGGTAAAAAGCATTCCCGCCTAATTGTCCAATGAAGTAGTAAAGCCCTGAATTCTCGTTTACCTTGAGATATATGTCGATTGCACGGTAGATACCGTCATCCAATGGCCTGGCATAATCAGGGAAGACAGCAGCAAGCGACTGAAATTTCGGCAGCTTCAAGTTAACATCGGGCGCCACCTCAGAAAGATAACTGTCCACCAAATTAGCGACCATTGTCATCGGAGTCAAGGCGTGAGAACAGCCCATCAGTTGTCCTTCCACACAGTTTGCGTTTGGATCATTCGCGTCGCGTTCTTCCTCAATGAAGTGATTGAGGATCCGTTCAATGCAATCGATGTCATAGAGTGTCTCCACCGAACAACCCATGTTTGGTATAAGGATGTCTTCAAGGAGGGCTTGCTCTAATTGCGCCCCGATGCGCCTCTCCAAATTCTCTCGACACAATGATCCAGCATGTAAAATCATGGATGTCCTCAGAAGTCGAAGCAGGAAATTGGTAGGAAACACAGCCTTTTGGTAGGGGAGTAACTCAACTATTTGTTCGAGAAGATTCTTCTGATCAGCCTCGGACGATGATGAAATAGTTGAACGGTTTGCACTAGACTGCCTGTGCATTAATGGCAGGTGCCTCACTGCATAGCGCATGACCGACCCAGCTACCCTTTCTGGCTTCATGCCCCTGTTTGCAATGGCTAGAATCAGCCTTCTATAAAATGGTAACTTGAGGATGGAGGCGTCCTCGTACCACCAATCCTCGCTAACAACGTCTGGCTTGCCAGCTGCACATATTCCATTCCAGACTGCAGCACGGGCTGGACTTTCTGATTCGCTATGAGAGGAAATTGGCCAATTAAACATGCTCAGGTCCGCACAGGCTTTCATTGCCAAGGAAGTGATGCATCGTGAAACGACATGAAGCTCTTCTGCTTGTGTTAGGACCTCCTCACAGGTTTCTAGCGCTTTGATCAAGTCAGACCAGCTTCCGAAGATCTCATTCATGAAATTCTCGGTTTGTGCTATGAGGTTAGCATCTCCATAATCTTCGTTCATCCGGAGATACTCAGCTGCACATCTAATACTGACCACATTTGTTGCGGTGAGCTCAAGTTTGACGCCATAACAGAATTTCGCCACGAGAAGAAAGGTTTTGGCACCACCAGGTATCTCGTCGAGACGCACCGTGCATTTCTGCTCATTATCTCTGGAACATTCTCCGATTAGACTCTCCAATAACCCACTTCTCGATAGCAAGGGAAACTGATGAAATATCGGAAACAGAAAACTTCATTAGATATGAAAAATCGAAATATACATGATATCTAGAGATCAAAGGTCAATGTCGATCAGTATCTACGTGCACAAACTACAATAGCTCTTAGTCTGTCTACAATTTTGAATTTTGACCATCTTTGTCGCATGTTCCTACCTTAATTTTCAGTGAACAGCTTAATCTGACAAAAACCACCAGGGAATGCTTTCCTCTTTGTTCAAGGTTTAAAAATAAGCTGGATTTGTATTCAAATATATTGACCACCAGAAAATTTACAGAATATATTCAGGACCATAGCAACTGTCAGAATATTCTCTATTGAATGATTTAGAACTCATCAGTGAATATTAGATCATTGACACAACATGTTTGAACATTGAAGATTCCACATTTTGCTCAAATGCCTCCCCTGAAGCGTAAACTGAAAAAATGAACAACCAAGAAAAAATGAATAATAGATATTTTGCAGAAACATCATGGTGTAAAATGTCAATCCAGGAGGTAATGTGCCCCACATGTAAGTAAGATTTTGAATGTGTCAATCTTAAATTAGGAAATTCAATACCTAATCTTGACAATCAAGGGATTAAACTGAAGAAGTTGCACAGATGTTATTACAATTCCTGTCTCACAGTGCTGGCCTTTACCTACCATTATTAAGATCTCCAGTTTGCATTTAACCAAGAAAAGAAAAACAACCCAGAAAGGCCAAGTCTTGAACTCGAGGATAGAACTAACCTTATGTAAATGAAAGGATGTGTCTCCAACTTCAATTACAACATCACTCGGTAACCCTGTTGAGCAAATCCTACAAAAACAATTGAAGTGTAATCCAAATGAAGAGTTCCAAAAAAGTAAGGTTAAAAAACCATCTTTTAATAGACCTAAATAGTTTCAGATGCAAAAAATAGTTCCCCATACAACTGTGTAAACCCAAGTAAAAAGTGATACAGCTTTTAAAGAACATCAAATCTGGTGTTTTCAGACAAATTGGAATAACAATTCCTGCTACTGCAATTCCGAGGACTTTTCTATCTCTTGATTTAACCAAGGAACTTCAGCTCCAGTATGACCCAAAACCATTCATCCAGACATAACCCAAGTGTTAAGCAGACAGCATCAGTCCAAAAGACACAGATTATGAAAGAAAGATAAAACATAATCCAATTTTCATCATGTGGAGGACCGCCGCATAAAAGCAAACAGACTGGTGTAATCAGCAAAAGCATAACATGTGAACGGATGCTGGTCAACTACACAGTCAATAATTTGAAAATGAGTGAAGAATAATGAAATGGCCAATTACACTCTCCAATTATGCTGATCAAGCTTTGGGGTTGCATGGTAACGTCAACCAGCAAATTACATCCACGAAGCAAATTTCAACCTAACACCCGCATTATGCATCTCATTTTCCTAAGAAACTGAAACTGCCAAGCTAAAAGGAAAGAAAAAAAGACTAAAGAAGTGATCACAGAAAAGCCACGAAATGAAGCACACCAGGAGTTGCCATCGAGGCGAAAGGCCTCAGGCTTGGAACCCAACTTCACGCACGCCATGAACGAGTACTAAGAGTCGACCACACTCCCCCGTTACCACCCAAACATAGCTCCAACGGCTGAAATATAAAGCGACGGCACCGAAGGATGGAGTGACAAACAAGAAAGCAATGACAAGACCAGGCGATGATGACTGTGATTATGACGGTGATGATGAATAAAAAATCGCGGGCGAGCGCAGAACTCGAGAGGGCGCCTATTTCTCGGTGCCAAACGCGATCTTTTTTCCTGTTTTCTGAGAGAGCGAGGGAGAGACCCAAAAGGGTAGAAAGATTAGTTACGAGGGTAACACGAAAAGGCAGGGATGGAGGTTTAAACACACCGGGTGCGAAGAAGGTGATGATTAATGGGAAAACGTAAAATGCAGTGTGCTTTGATCGATGTGTTATCATGGTTTGGACTCAAAGAATGGGTCCATTCAAACCTCTGGATTCTTGGACGCCATTTTCGGATCTCTCTCTCATGTTAGGTAAGTGACAACTGAGCTTTCATGAAATTGATGTTTTGACTTCCGCTCGGAATCTCAGAGTTCTGCATCAGTCGTTGCATGTAAACTGGGATCAGCTCGAGAGTGTTTCGATCGCTTCCCACATGTTGATGCTATCTCCACGTCAGATTGTTGTTGGCCCATCATGCAAACAAAGGCCACACTTGTAGACATTTTCTGTATATTCCTGCCAAAAGAATTTTGTTTCCTTCTTTACTTTCTCATTTAACCCTCGTCTACGTTCTTTTTTTTGGTCTGACGATTAAGGGTGAGTAGAATCGATGTTTGTTTTTAATAATCGTAAGAATAACAAAATGTCAGATTCAAATGTTTGCCCTCCAGAAAAGAATCGATATAGCGTTGAAAAACGATGATGATATATTTCTTATTTTAGTCGAAGTTATAACTCTTGTAATTAATTCATTATGACGTCGCATGAACAATGAGAAAATAGTCTAGCGCACGGGCCAAAAGGTCTAATGCTTCTTGAGCCAAACCTCAAGAGACTAGAGATGGACCACATATATGTCATCCAATGTGTTGGTTTTTCTTTTCTCACTCTAGGATGCCAATGGTGGCCCAGGGCAATTCATTAAGTTTGAGTGTGATTCATATGGTGCGGTGGTTAAGTAATGCTCATTATTGCAATCATTCCATCTTATTCCCAATGATATTATCTTTACTCGTGAAACAGAAATCCTTTTCTCCAAAAAGGAAAAGTAAAGAAAAGAAATAATCATGGTCGAGATATCTCTAATTGGTATGCCTCCTCATCAAGTTTGTACAAAACGATGACTAAGTTAAGAGCCCTTTTTACTTCATTAGGAATTGTTAGAATTAGGCGCACAAATACAATGAAAAAGTGAGTAAAGGCGAGAAAGAGAAATTGAGACGCAGGGTTTTATCTTTATTTATCCTTAAATTAGGGCCACATCCATCAGAGGATTTTACCATAATTAGCACCTTATACATTTATGTTACAACTCTCAATTACAAAAGAAGGAAATTATATATAGGTAGTAGCCATTCATGAGCCAAAGCCTAAACTACCGATAAAATATGAGCCAAAATTATAAAAATCCTTTGACGGCTCGGAGCACTGCCCCTGTGACCCTCTCCGAGGCGACCTCCTCGAACCATTGCCTGCTCACTAGAGAGTGGGCCCCCATGCGCTCCAATCGATGGGAGAGTATAAACCACACTTCAACAGAAAGATTAGTGTCCACATTGGCTTGGCAAGCTCTTCAATGCATGCACACGGGACATCCCCATCAAATCGTTCATCGATAGTCGTTGGATTAACAAATTGCGGAACTTAAATTTTCGTTGAAAATCTTGAAACTTTTCGCATATCGCGATGCTTTATGCTAGAATTATCAAGAAAATAAAATAGTCGTTATGATGTGTTACCATGAAGAGTCTAACAACAGTAAAAACGGATCCAATTGGAACAAAAAAAAAACGATCAAGACAGAAAATATCATGACGATATCGATAAAAGCATGCAAAAATCAGCATGACCCGGACGGAAATTTTCCTCCAAGTAAACCCGAGCCTGTTTTCGACCAAAAAAAATAACCCGAGCCTGTCCTGGACCGGACCCGAAGCCCGATCCACGCAACAGCGAGGCCCAAAATCAATCTAATGGGCCACTTGGAAAGCCCACAAGCCCCCAATCTCCTTCTTCTTCTTCTCCTCCTCCTTCGTTTGCTCCTCTTTTTTCCTTGGAGCTGTTTTTTCCTTCGAGTGCTATTGTGCGCGACTGCGAGTCGTCTTCTTCGTTGGAAGGTCAAGCGAGCGCAGCAGAGAGGGGAGGAGAGAAGGTGCGGCATCCACCAATGGAGACTCCGCTGCGGCTCCGAGCTGCCGTTCCGTTCTCGATCTTCGCCGCCCTCCTCTTGATCCTGCCCTCGTGTTCTGCTCAGGACATCCAAGTCGTCAATGCCGAGCGCAGGGTATCTCTCTCTCTCTCTCTCTCTCTCCCTCACTCCCCCTTCTTCTTTGTTTTCCTTTCCATTTCCTCAGGCTCGGCGTCCGTGAGCGCGTCCCTGCGTTTTCCTGGGAATTGCGGATCGCGAGCTCGAGATCGTCGCTCGTCCGAGCTTTTAGATTGGTTGACTACGTCGTCGATCGATTTGACTGACTGCTGCGACGATGTATTAGAGTGCGGTGAATTTCTTCTTACTGGAAGTGATAGAGTGACGGGGCTTAGGCTCTTGTCGAGCTGTGTGGATGGACATCGTTGTGGTCGCGAGTTTGTTTGGAGTGGTTTGGAGTTCGGATTTTTCGATGGAATGAATCGAGTCCTGTTACGTATGGTATGCTGCTTCTGGCGGCGGTTGTGGACCTTGTAGACGATGCTCCTCTTTGGTTGCTCAGAAATGAAAAAGTTTATGGGAAGCTTGGGGAAAAAGATGGAATTTTGTTTATTGATGATAGACTTTTCACTGCCTCCGTCCGCTACAGCTACTCAAACTCGTCGAGATTTTTTCCCCATCTGTCTATCACTGTGAGCAGGAGCAGCGAGAGAAAAGCTCATTGCTTATGTTTTTTGCCCATCTTCTCACGGATGTCGGTTCGAATATAGTTTTTCTGAAAATTCATAGCTTTTCAGTTTATTCACCATGACACTAAAAACTGAGAATAGTCTTTCTGGTAGTTGTTCTTTGTTTGTCTTGTCGGTTAAGTTACATTTTCATGGTACATCAATCGCATATGATACATGATTACTCGTGGAATGTTTCTTTGGTCATTGCTGATGACTGATGCATTTTCTTTTTTGTGCTGTTAACTTCTTGCAGATTGACCTGACTTCTCACATCGTGAAGGTTTTCCTGACTTTGAAGGTAAGTGCATGTGTCTTTGTTTGATTAAATCTCTCCGAACACGTAGAATCTTCCTGGCTGCAGCTACATTTCTTTTGCTTCATCTTACGTGAAGTTTGTTTCAGGAATCTCACTGATGAATACCAAACAATAAATTGCCGACTTTTGCTTGTAAAGTTGCTTCGCGTCCATAAGTTTATTTTTTTAATTGATGGACCTCTTTCAGGTTGAAAATACTGGGGCTTCTCCTGCTTCAGAAATTCTGCTTGCTTTTCCACCAACACAGGTTGATCAACTAGCTGTTGTGAAGGCACAAGTGGCAATAGGAAAGCGAAAGAAGAAAACCTATATCCTTCTAGATGTAAATCCAAAAGAGTTACCTGATGCACCAAATGGAACTAAATACTTATCTATATCCCTGCTAAATCCATTGGCCACTGGTGAAGCTGTGACATTGGAGGTACTTTATATGCTAACACATTCTCTGGAACCCTTTCCCGTGGAGATAAGCCAATCAGAACCACAGCTGGTCTATTACCATGACAGTGCCCTAATATTGTCGCCATATCATATCAAGCAGCAGGTAACATTTGTTAAGACACCAACTACAAAAGTGGAGTCTTTCACTGTAGTAGACCCCACACATCGTGCTGGTACTGAACTGAAATATGGGCCTTACAATGACCGTCCTCCATATTCATATTCTCCAATGATTGTGCACTTTGAAAATAATAGTCCCTTCGCTGTTGTTGAGGAGCTTGTACGGGAAGTGGAAATATCTCACTGGGGAAGCCTTCAGATCACCGAGCAATATAAGTTGGCTCACGCTGGTGCTCGCCATAAAGGTGTCTTTTCAAGGTAAGCTTCTCACTTTTCAAGATGCTTAGTCGTATGATTTTGAAATATGCAAACAATGCTTATTTCTCAATAGATTTTTTATTTTTCACTTTTCAAGGCATTGTAAGTATTTTTGTTAAGATTTTATTGCAAAGTGCTGTGTGGATCCAGTTGGCTGCATTTGATTAATTCAATCTTGCAATTGTTGAATAAATATTAAAATCTGACACCTTTCTATATTACGGAGGAGACCATTTCTTGTGTTGTAAATAACTATACTCCATGTCCTCTTTAATTTTTTCTCTTTTCGTATTCAAAGCTTGTTAGTGGTCTGTGCAATTACTCAAGACTTTAGATTTTGGGGATGCTTGAATCGTTCTTTTATGTAATTGACTTGTGAAGATCCTATTGTGTTATAGATGTGCAATCCATGATTGACTCATCACAATCTCATTAATGTCACGAAACTTCAGTGTCTTGT
Source organism: Syzygium aromaticum (assembly GCA_024500025.1). NCBI lineage: Eukaryota > Viridiplantae > Streptophyta > Magnoliopsida > Myrtales > Myrtaceae > Syzygium > Syzygium aromaticum. Next base: position 28,961,983 of record CM044891.1, read on the forward strand.
GGTTATAGCTACATTTGTGGATTTCTCCATCTAGAGAAACGTTGCTCGGGTTGTGTGATGCTTTTGTTGGATAATTTGGATTGAGGAATAGAGAAGTGGATCTTGGCGTTAATTCATTTAAATTCCTCAATTCAGCTAATTTATTGCTTGCCTAGATTTTCAACTTCAGAAGTTCTCTTTTGGCAGGGTTGAATATCAATCTAGGCCAGGTTACAGCGGTGTCGCTTCATTCAGACATCTTCTAGCTAGTCTCCCTCCTAGAGTGCACTCCGTATACTATCGTGATGAAATAGGGAACATTTCATCATCACGCCTACGATTGGGTACTCTAAAGGTACATCCTTCATATTTTTGTCTCGATGAGACGCACTCTTGCAAGATATTGGCTTATGCAGTTGGTTGTGAAGGTTAATTTTCGCGTGATACTTATCATAAATAAAAAAGGGGAAAAATCCACAAAAAACCCCAAACTATGCCTATTGTGACACATTTATCCTAAATTTTTTTTTAGTGATATCAAAAATCTCAAACTATGCCCATTGTGACATATTTACCCCAAGCTTTTCTCATGACATAAAAAACCCTAAACTTGTACCTATGTGACACATGTACCCTCCGGTCAAGATTCTGTTAGATGATTTTTCAGCCAAATCAACATTGTTTTTTTATTTCACTTAAGCCACGCGGGTGTCATATCAACATTGTTTGCTTTCTAGCATCCATGTAGGTAGATTTTTAAGGGTTCTCATTGACAAAACTTTGACGGCGGGTAAACGTGTCACATGTACCCTTCGGTCAAGATTTCGTTAAATGATTTTTCAGCCAAATCAATATTGTTTTTATTTCACTTAAGTCACGTGGGTGTCATGTCAACATTGTTTGCTTTCGGGCGTCCATGTAGGTTGACTTTTAAGGGTTCTCATTGACAAAACTTTGATGGAGGGTAAATGTGTCTCACAGGTACAAGTTTAAGATTTTTGGCGTTACAGAAAAAAGTTTAGGATAAATGTGTTACAATGAGCAAAGTTTATGGTTTTTGGTGACTTTTGCCCTAAAAAAAATTGGGTTGAAGAATAATTATTGTTTAAGTAACTATTTTATGGAAGAATTTGGTTTTGCCAAATCATCTTGTGAAGTTATCTAGATTAATTAAGTTCATACACTAAATAAATAGCTTAATGTTAGAACTCTTTTGTCTCGTAGCATTATTGTTTGAATTAGTGGAATATAATAAAAGTTGTCAAAATTTCCCATTAGAATATAAGAGGCAGGTCTAGTAGAATGGAGCTTTGTGATGTAAAACATGTGATTCAACCGTAACTCTCCATCCAACACCTTTTTATAACGATGTATTAGATCGAGACTAGACAAGATGCTTTTGCTATGAAGTCAAGTTTTACATTATCTTTCTCCCCTCCTTTGAAATCTTATACTAGTAACATGTCGAGGTTAATTGTTTTCTCGGTCCTGTGCTTTATCTGAGCTAATTGTTTAGTGAGATAATTATGTGGCAAGTCCTCAAACTTGTCAACTTCGTGCACTGTAATCCAAAAACTTTTATTTTATGCATTTAAGTTGTAAAACTTGTCAACTTCATGCACTTAAGTCCTTTTGTTATCTTCTTGAACGAAAAATGCCACGTGGCTTTTTTTGTTATTTTTTTTCTCACGTGGCCATAATGTTGTCACGGTGTGCTCTCAACACAAAACTGACGTTTTTTATGCCACATCAGAAAATAAAACAATTAAAAATTACAATAAAAGATAAAAATAAATATAAAAAGTTAAAATTTTCAAATAATTAATTAAAACTGTAAAAAAGTTAATGTGAAAATTAAAAAAGGACTTGCAAAAAAATAAAAGAGATCTCAAGGGGGCAAGGGCCGTGGTGGGCATGCCACATCCCTTCACCGCCAAGGGCAAGCACTACCTCGCTTGGTGGTGGCGACCGTGGTACCACCACTGAGCTCTGCAATAGAGTGGCGGCAGCGCACGCCCCTGCAACCCCTAATTTTGCTTCCTTTTTTTAATTTTGGTTTTTTTCTCCATTCAAAGATTATTTTGAGTTTTTTAGCTTTATTTATTTACAGTTTTGTAATTTCCTATGTTGGGTTAAAAAGACTTCGGTTTGAGTTCGAGGATTGAAAAGATGATTAAAAAGGTCATAATCAAAAACAAATAAACAAAGCCACATGGCAAAAACTGATGGAATTGAAGAAAGAACTCAAGGCACAAAGTTGACAAGTTTTAAACCTTGTGCTCTTGTGTAGTCACTTATCGTTTTTGCATATGAGGAGCATGTTCAACCTGGTTTATTTTGGTAGCTGTATTGCCACCCTTGCAATTTATGATAACATAGAGAGCACTTGAGTTTTACAGGGTGTCGGACACCCCAACTGTCCTCATTAATTATCTGCCTTGTTAAAAATATTAACTTTTATTTTATTGCTAAACACTTCAACTTAGAATATACTATCATTTACAGCGTGCTATTCTAGCTGCTGAATATTTGACTCAATTTTGCTTTTTTGACAGTCTGAACTAGAAATTGAGCCTCGTTATCCTTTGTTTGGAGGTTGGAAAGCAACTTTTGTTATTGGGTATGGTCTGCCCCTGGAAGATTTCCTTTTTGAATCTCCTGATGGCAGGCGTTACCTCAATTTCAGTTATGGATGTCCTCTAGTGGAGACAGTGGTGGACAAGTTAACCATCAAAGTGGGTTTTATTACTTATGAGATCTAATTTAATTTAGTATTTTCTTATTCTAACTTTGTGGAACACTGAATGCATGTGCCGTGGTTTAGTTTATGATGATTTCTGTATCTCAGGTTGTGCTGCCTGAGGGATCAAAAGGGCCATCTGCTGTTGTACCTTTTCCTGTGAATCAATATCTGGAGGTAACTGCTTTCTGTAGGAATCTTACAAGAATGCCGTGCCTCATTGACCTTTTCTTCACCTCAATATGTCAGTTGAGGTTCTGCTCAAATGCAGCACTTCATTTCATGTGGCCTTTCTATCTTTTTTCTGTTTTTTAATTTGGTCGGGGGTCAAACCCCTGAGCTTTAAGAAAGCATACCCGCACCCCAATCCCTTTACCACCAGGCTGAGTGCCTTATGGCCATCTTAATTGGTCTTTTCATTAAATTCTTGTACAGAATCTGAAATCTTTTCCATATTAACTTGGATGTCACAATCTGTGATTGCAGAAAAAATATTCATACCTCGATGTTGTTGGAAGGACAGTGGTAGTTCTGGAGAAGAAAAATGTTGTCCCTGAACATAACATTCCCTTCCAGGTAAAATTTTACTTTGATAAACAAGATTTTACTCAATTCCGCAAAACCAAGAAATATGAAGGGACGCTGTGCCCTAAATTGGCATGAAAGTTGGCGTTTAGGTGAGACGGACCAGCCCTCCTGCGGTGCCTGCTTAAGAGCCTGGCTGATATAGTAATTCCTCAATATTTTCATCTCTTAATGTTACTTCCATCGCGTTTGCAACTTCTTAAACTGGCTCCTGCATGCCAGAACAGTCCTGATCCAGGGAATGTGATCTCTTGGATTCCCTCCTCTCTTTTGAGGAAAATGAAGACCTGTCTATCTTAAGATATACTGCAAGACTGATGTCTGTAGAGCTAAGTGTTGCATAATGTTTGGTTTATATTCAGTTTGGGAGAATGATCTTTTCCCCTTGAAGTAAAGCAAGTGGTATCAATTATCTAGTTTTGTGCCCCCGAAGAGTTCACAATCCGTCACTTACTTATTTCATTCCGCTATTTTGCAGGTTTACTACCACTTCAACCCAATCTTCATGCTCGCGGAGCCTTTAATGTTGACATCTGTATTCTTCTTACTTTTCGTGACTTGGGTAGCTTACCTACACATGGATCTGTCTTTGCGCAAATGATCAGCGCAAAGATCAGCGTTTTGGCATAGGCTCACGGATAAACAAATTAGTTAAGAGTGAAGCTATATTTATGGATGAGACCGTTATTGGTAAATCTTTTATGGAGCTATAGCCTTTGCTAGCGGTAGCAGTTCGTAGTGCACCAAACAGCAGTCAACTTGGTGCTGTAACTTTTGAATGGTGTATGTAGGAGGAAAAATTTTGTGGTTTCAGTTCAGATCATGTAGTAAATCTTTTACTGAATAATTTGGTTGCAGTGAGAAGTCTCCTGAATTGCGTGACTATTTCTTCGCCTTACGAAGCAGAAAAATGGCACCGTCTTTGAGCTGATAAATGCGGGCTCGAAGACCAATCACAGCTCGGTAGCCTAAGCATTTTGGGCCAAACTGATGGGATTCTAGGCTGGTCACTGCATAGAATGACCTTATCGAATTTCGAATCTTTCCAGCCTCGTCGATGAACAAACTGTCCATTTGACCATAGGACAGAGTCGTTTCCGCATGCGGTTGCACGCTCCTTACCTACAAACGGTCCTCGCGCGCGCTCGACAAGGTCCAACTCAGAAACGCTTCCAGGTTTATTCCGGCAAAACACGTGAATCGGATAAGCCCTGCTGATGAGGAGTAGTGACGCCACTGTCTCAAACTTGAACGAATTGAATTTGACTAGTTCCGTGTTATTTAATTCAAAACCGGGGCTCGGTCCCTCATCCCCTCTTTGACAGCTTCCCAAGGGAGGTGATCTCCATGTCCCTCCCAGGAAAAGTCTGGCTCGATTTCTCTAGCATATTCCATTGCCGCAGCAAGAGTGTCACTTTCACTCTGTTCCAGTGGAGAGAGAGAGAGTAAAAGAGAAGACAAAACAAGGGAAGCTGGAAAGGGTCTTCTCTTTCTCTCTTTTTCTGAGGAGCATTTAGGCTCATGTGAACCATGATTGCCCAATACTGCACGAGATAGATTTCACTTAGTATGATTGGGTCACGTATCTTCCACCCCATTTATATATATGTAATATTATTATACACTAAACTATTGGTTTGGATTGCTTTTTGTCACTGCCAAGTAGATTCTGAGAAAATAAGAAAAGGTTTGCTTATTCCTCGGGGTTTATATTCTCTTTGGTGGGTCATCCCCCAAACTCCGACCCACCTCAAATTTTTTTCATCATTTTTTTTTTGTCTTCATCACACACATCTTTGACCCGTCTTACTCTCGCTTGCATTCCTTTTCCTCTTCTTTTTACAAATCTGATTCTCAGATAAGACAAATATGTCATACTTAAACATCAAAAAGAATTTATCATATCAATTCATAAAGAGAGAAATTGTCCAAAAATCCTAATCTTATCGTATAGTTGTTAATTCAATCTTAAACATTTCAATTGTGTTAATTTAAATCTAAATCTTTTAAGGATTTTGCAAATTTAGTCTTTTCGGCCAATTTTGACTGAAAATCGCTGACGTGACAGTCTAAACAGCGCTGGCCATTCTGCGTGACATGGCAGGTGTTGACATGGATAATTTTTATAATTTTTGTAAGTTTTTTTAATTTTTTTTCCTTCTCTTATCTTTCATTTTCCTTTTTCTTTTTCCCTTTTACACTCTGCCGTTCAATAAATTTGGAACTTTTTAGACAGTTTTCCCTTTCGCGTACCAATTTTATAAGTCGCTGCTTTATATTTCCGTCATTTTTCACATTGTCAGACTCTCGGCCCCGGTGGGTAAGGAGGGGTTCAGGTAGGAGCAAGGTGGATCAATTCCCAAAGAATTCAATAGCCATTCTATTTCTATGTGATCTATAGTGGCAGTGGCAACGATTCACCGTTCATCGCGAAGGGAAAAACCACTTATTAGGTTAACTGCCGTCCAAACGAGAGCTATTCGTTCGATAAGAAGCACCATCAGACAACTCGATAAGAATTTTGCTCATTCTGCTTGTGAAATCGTGCTTTTATGTTGATGACGTATCATTTTGTGTATTGATGTGCACTTAACTCTTTTCCTTATACTTTTAGAGGATTCTTATTAAGCGCATTCGGGAAACGGTTATTCGCCCGAGAGAGAGAGAGAGAGAGAGAGAGAGAGAGAAGGTGTAGATCGTGAAGAAAGTATTTCATTCGCCAATGAGAGCAATTAAGCCAATCAGACATTCACATTCTCACTTATGCGTGTCAGATCCAATTGATCTTGCATTTGAATTCTGAAAAGCCCTGGCATATGACCGACCTCGTCTTCAAGCACGTGGTGATGCCGTCACGCATCCGATTAGATCGCCAATTAGCCTTGTGGGTTAATTAGGAGAGTTATAGGTTGGTGGGAGATTGGAGTGGAGAAGAGAGACACTTCAAGTTATGGCTATCATTATTAATTAGCGGCTTAGCAAATCCGAAGAGAATCCCTCCCCCACACATCTTTTCTTGCTGTCGCAAGCTTTGTCCAAGGAGTAACTTCCACGAACAGCTTCGGAAGCTTTTAGCACAAAAAAAAAAAATACGTCATTTGGTGACTATGCCCCCAGCCGATTATAATAAGCAACTTTAATTCGCACCAAACAACAAAAAAGCATTTTAAAAAAATCATGCATATATATTGTTTCTAATATAGAGAACATCTATTGCGTTTCGATGTTATCTTAGTGCATTCCGACACGGAATACATATACTATTATTCTCAAACGATTTAAACTTGATTTTGCGGACTGGGCATGAAATGTTTAATCATGATGTAATTAATTAATTGGTTAATTATTTTCCCGTGCATGAAAGTGAGCATGCCAAATAATTCCCAGCTGAAATATATCGACTTGATTGCACCTTATCCTGGCCCCATCAGGACCTCCACCATTACATTCCAACGACGCCCTTTTCGTGCATCGATTTTGGCACTAAAGTTTGTCCCATGTCCTATGGCCCTATACCTGATACATCGGTTGCCGCAACTTTAAGAAATGAAATATTAATAATTTCTACCTTTTCTTTTTGAAAATTAAAAACGTGGGTGGGGACCATATATTGTTTAGGTGTATTAATTAATCTTAATGATTGATGGCTGTCGTACGGCTACTGGACCATTAATCCAACTTTCGGCATAATTCTGAAAAAAAAACAAAAAAAACAGAGCCAAAAATTGAAAAGAATAATTAAATAATGCATCGGGAAATTAGGAAAGTTGGAAAATAGAACGGAGTTCTTCGCCCTTTGCAAATTTGCCCGTTGTCCAGCGAATGAAAATGGTGTGGAGCGCATGATATAACACAAATCAACGGGAGCCTCTCTGTTTCCCTATTTGACACGATTCAATTCGTGTCTAGTCTTAATATGTCAAGGTTTTCAAGACCATATCTACTTTGAATTTTATTTCTTGCTGTGGTAAGGTGACATTCTATTATAATCTGACTAAAATTAAATTATCCTCGTCGAGATTAGAGAGATTCGCAGGGAGCCCATTTCTCCGTGAAGAGGTTCGCTTTGATCGTCAAGAGTGGATATCCCGTTCACTTCCCGTGGGCTCCTTATGAATCGAATTCGGATTCTCACGTCGCCCATGTGAATCTCGGTCTTTTTCTCATTATTCGAATTCCAACTTCCTCTGCTCCTGCGAGCTTCTAATGCCTTCATGAATAGAACGATAGAACAACAAGACTTGAAGGGAAAAAAAAAAGTTCATCTCCACGTTGTTAAGGCAAAACTCCAAAGTAGTATCCAATTCGAACCTTACCAATGACCGCATCTAAGTCCATTGACCATACACCCCCAAAAAAAGAAAAGCGTAAAGTCAATGGAATAGATGGAGGGGTTGGTCAACTTAGGTATTTGTTTGGGGGGGGGCAAAGACTCCATCACACATATGCCTCCCCAATCTCTATCTCTCCCTCTTTTCCCTCCTATGTTAAAAACTGAAATTATTTTTACTTATTTTTTTTTATCATTTTTGCCCTTTTTACCCCCACCTTGATAATCCCCCTCAGTTAAGAACTATCCCAGCCATGATCCAACCTGGGATATTGAGTTATTTAAATTAGAAAAAAAATCACCAAAAATCCTGAACTTTACCTCTTGTGACATATTTACCTCGAACTTTTTTTTGTAACACTAAAAACCCCAAACTTTATTATTTGTGACACATTTATCCCAATACACATTGTCTATGGGCATTTTCGTCTTTTCTGTTTTTTCTTCTTTTTTTTATTTTTTGTTTCCTTTCCAGCGAGGGAGGCCCTTGCTGGCGTCCGGCGAGACTCGCCCTCGTCGGATCTGGCGAGGGCGAACCTCACCCGATCTCACCTAGGCGAGGGCGAGCCTCGGGCGAGGCTCGCCCTTGCCTGGGCAAGCCTCGCCGGATGCCTGCAAGGGCCCCCCTCGCTGAAAAGGAAAGAAAAAATAAAAAAAAGGAAAAGCAGAAAAGATGAAAATGACCATAAACAATGTGTATTTGGGTAAATGTGTCACAAATAATAAAGTTTGAGATTTTTTGTGTCATCAAAAAAGTTCGGGGTAAATGTGTTACAATGGATAAAGTTCAGGGTTTTTGGTAGCTTTTTCCCTTTAAATTATTATTTTTTTTGTGCCATAAATAATATATATATATTGAGAGAGAGAGAAAAAAAAAGGAGGGGCCAGAGAAGCAATACATGGGAATGGAGAGAGAGAGGCAAAATCTCTCTTTTGGAACATCTTAGGAATCAAAAGCAGGAATATGTTTTTGCACCATCCACTTGGATCAGCTTAATTCACTGAAAAACCATCAATTTTAGGTCAAGTCTTAAATTGACCTTGAACTTTTTTTTATCTCAAAAAAACCCTAGACTTTAGATCCGTCTCAAATCCGTCCCGAACTTTTTTTGGTCTCGAAAAAAATCTCAAACTTTAAATCCAGTCCAAAATCTGTTCCAAATTTTATTTTATGTAAAAAATATCGGCAAATTTCAATTTATTTTAAAAAATATACCACTGTGATCCAGTCTCAACTTGGTGTGGCACTTCCACATCAATAATAAATGCACATCAACAAAGTAATGTCGCTTTTCTTTAGACAAAGAAAAGTTCGGAGCAAATTTGAACTGAACCTAAAAATTAGGTTTTCTTTTTAAATTAAAAAAGACTTTTGGGGTGGATTTGTTATCGTCCCTAACTTTTATGTCTTGGAATAGTTTTATTTTGGAGAATTTAAACAATTTTTATTTGGTTTGATTTGTTATTGAAGTCGACACGCGACGTTGGTCTGTACCTATTGCCCCATTATTTTGCTAATATGGATTTGTTATCGATGTAAATGTGCCATTTCAAGTTGGGACTAGATCACGGGGGTATATTTTTGAAAATAAATTGAAATTTGCTGATTTTTTTTATATAAAACAAAATTCATGACAGATTTGGGATTGAACTTAAAGTTTAACATTTTTTCTGAGACAAAAAAAAAGTTTGGGAGAAATTTGGACTGAACTTAAAGTTTAGAATTTTCTCCGAGACAAAAAAAAGTTTGAGATAAATTTAGGATTTGACCTAAAATTTTGGGTTCTTTAGGGAATTCACCCCCACTTGGATGTCCCTCCTCACCACATCCCAGCCTCCCCAAAAAAAAATCTTTTCCTATTTTTATCTCATTTTTCTAATTTCTATTTTTTTAAAATGATTAAAGGGAGGGCCAAAAAAAGGAACAGCGTGCCCCTTTTTTTAGGTGGGGCCTGCTCAATGGCAGCTACTCCTCCTTTCCTAGCCATAAGCTCCCTCCTTTTCCTTATTTATTTCTTTAAAATATTTTTTTCCCAAGAAATGAATTGGAAGATTACTAGGGATAAAAAACAAAACAAACTGTTATTTGACCAAATCGCCGCGTCTCCTGTGTAGGCAAAAAGGCCTGTGACCCCCCATAAAAGCACGAATGATGGTCAGCCTGCAGATGCATCCAAGCTGCCCCCACTCTGTCTTCCCTCGGGTGTCCCAAATTTAAATCGCCACAATATCGGAATTCCAAAATCACCCCCACCCCCCCCCCCCCCCTTCCCATAAATTCATTCATATATTCATAATATTTCATCGTCCTATCAGCACGCCGAAATCGGCCCAAAAAGAAAAAAAATATCAGGACACCGAACGGGAGGGGGTATCGCAAGGAGGATCCTGAGAGCCGAAAAGAAGAAGAAGAAGAAAAAAAAACCCCAACGAATGCGATAATTTCCAAGAGAAAATGAGAATTTCGACCCTCCCCAAAAAAGAAAAAAAGAAGAAAGAGAAAAAGGGAAATGGAAATGGAGAAATACAAAAAGAGGAGAGGGGGTAGGGGCATTCCGGTAATTGCGTATCCAACCGCTCGCGTTCGATTCAGAGCTGTCCCGCTCGCTTCTCCACTGGCACCAAATCTGTCAGTTTTTAAAAACCAAACGAACGGGAAGCGGAAGGAAAAAAAACAGGAAAAGAAAAAAAAGGAAAGCAAACGCCGAAAAAACCGTGCGAGACAAGTTTGTTTGTTTTGTTTTATGTTTTTTTTTAGTCCGCGTGAAAGAGAGATCGGCGCTGGTGATTTTCCCGTCGAGCTTCGATTCCTCTGATTATCAGAGGATCTCTCGCCATCTCCATCCTCCTCCTCCTCCTCGTCACCTTCGGCAGCTCGCGTTCCTTTCGCCGTACCAATCGCAGTAGCATTCGTCGTCGTCGTCGGCTTTCGAGTGCTCTCCGTTTCATGCACAATCCTCCCTCGGAGCGGTTCGGCCGTCGCCATTGCCAGGGTCTTCCGGCGGAGCCCTTCGTGCTCTGAGGGAGACGGGCGCGAGGAAGGAACGCCGAGCTTCTCTCTGTCTCTCTCCCTCTCTCTCTCCTTCGCATGGCGTCGAGCCTCTGCTGAGGCGGGGGCCGGGGGGGGGGGGTGGGGAGCGGGATTATATTTCCGTCGTCTCTGTTCGGGGAGGGACAAGATGGAGGGGTGGCTCTACCTCATTCGGTCCAACAGGTTCGGCCTCCAGTACTCGCGGAGGCGCTACTTCATTCTCAAAGAGAACAGCCTCAAGAGCTTCAAAAACCTGCCTATCGCGGACGAGGAGGTGGTGCTCCTCCTCTTCTTCTTCTTCTTCTTCTTCTTCTTCTTCTTCTTCTTCTTCTTCTTCTTCCTCTTCTTCTCTCTTTTTTATCTTTTTGTTTTTGGTCTTTTGTTTTTTGTCTTGCTGTCTTTTGGTTGGCTTTTTGGAGCTGCGCGAGTTCGTCGATTTCTTTTCGTCGTTGATCTTTGTGTTTTTTTTTTCCTTTCGTTTTGCTCGTTGTCATCGTTGTTGTGAGCGCATTGTCTAGGAGCTCGCGTCGCGGATTGTGAATGATGTGGTCGGGTTTGTGATTCTGCCGCGCTCCTCTGTTGTTGTTATCCGTGGATGGATTTCGTTTGGCATGGTCTCTCGTTCGCTTTACCTTGGGAGTCGTACCGAACGTGTTCTGGCGGAGCTGCTGGTTTCTGAATTTGGTTTTGCTCGTGCTAATTTGCACCGCGCGGAATTCTGGAGATCCTCGTTATATGATAGCTTGAATTCCTTTCTTTTGGAGACTGAGAGCTCCCTCGATGGGGGGTGTGTTGCGTACGGTTGTTGCTATTGGACGAGGAGTCTTGCTGTGGGAATTGTATGGTCATTGATTTTGCTCAGAATGAAACCTGAAAGGCATCTTCTAGTGATTTTGTTGGTTTGAGAGATATGGTCTTAGTCGTCTTCCATATATGAGGCACGTTCCTTTCTGGATAGAAGGAGCGAAAAAGAAGAAGAAGAGAGGTAGTTGCTTTTGTCTTGGACGGAAAGCACCCAGTGAGATGAGTTCTTGTGTTGCATTCATGGTCAATTTAAACTGGTTGTAGACATACACCTATATGCACAGTTTGATAAATTCTCATCTTTTGGCATTTGATGAGCTGAAATAGAATGGCCATAAAGTTATCCCATCTTTTGGCAATTCGATTAACAACTCATCGGTGTCGATCAGCTGCGTATTAGTCTCTTCACATTCTCATTATTTGTGCATTTTAGCCTGGAGTCTCGCCCTTGCTGATCAAGAGCTATTGGTTATCAAATCTGATGTTACCCGATTGGTTCACCTAGCTCTTACAGATGATGGAAAGAATTCCCCAAGTAAATGAACATGAAAGGACAACAACATAGCAACAAAATCCAACTATCTGTGTTCCTCCTGTTATATCGAAATATTTCTTCCAGTTGTTTGTATCATTAACTTATTCACACAGCATTAATCATCTGCTCTGGCAGCTAAGAGTCCTTTTCTCTAGGTCCATCTGATAGGGAAGGGCCAGCTAACAGAGTAATTCCCTTTGTTCAGGAGCCCATCAGGAGTGCAGCCATTGACTCTTGCATTCGGGTCATAGATGATGGAAGGGAGAGCATCCATCGAAAAGTACAGATAATATGATTAATTGTGGTTTGCTTTAACAGATATAAATTCACTCCTCTAGCATTTATTGTCTGTTGACTTATTTCCAACTTACAGGTAGTCTTCATTTTCACCCTTTATAACACAGCTAATCACAATGATCAGCTTAAGGTGCAGTAATATGATTTGTCTGTTTCGTTCATCCATCCTTATCTTTGATGATTTCACATATCTATATATGACTATTCAACAACATAGTTGGGAGCAGATAGTTCGGAGGATGCAGCAAGATGGATACGTTCTTTGCAGGATGCAGCGGCCAAGGTCCCAATATGCCCTATCTAGTGATCTCACGAGAAATTCTTTTGCTCATTGCATAAATTTGACTTCTCGTCCATTCTCAGGAGAATCCAAACCCAGCCACGAATTTCGTTTCATGTTCTAAGCGGAAATGGCTGACTTTTAGGTATATCTATCAGTTATTTAGCATCTGTTTTATGCTATTCTTCTGTGCTCTGATATCTGAGTGTGCAATTTGGGAGAGGTTAGTGATTGCAGTTTATTACATTGGAGAGACTCGTTACCTGCTCTAGCATCTAGCTGTGTCAGTACATGTCCAGGGTTGAATGACAAGTTTGATGAAAATAGTAACATGTAATGTCAAGTGCACACCTTTCAAGAAAAGGTCGGGAAAATTTTCCTCCTTTCATCCAGTTTCATTTTTCTAATTCTTTTCCTTTTGTTTTTTTTTCTTGGGTTTTTTTGTTTCTTTGGGAGAGGGGGGAGGGGGGGGAGGGGGTGGTGTTGGGGTGTGGTGTGGCAATATGAATGGTGGTGCTTAGTTTGGTAGAGTGGGAGACTAAACTTATGCGTCAATTTTCTACTTCAGTGCTTTGCATATGATTTTCCTATAGTGAACTGACTCCTGGTTCTTTCCACCCTGAAACGATTCTAGTCTTGTGCCTTTTTTTTCTTTTTCTTTGATGGATTCATTTTCTTATGGAAATTAGTGTCTCATGCCACTCTATGTTATCATTACGAGATCTGTAGTTTTATCAAAGAGATTTTCTCACTTACTGGTTATTTTGCTCTCGAATGCAATTTTGGCCACCCTGAAATGACTCTAGTCTTGTGTCTTTTTTATTTTTATTTTCTTTTATATATTTATTTCCTTATGGAAATCAGTGTCTCATTGCACTTTATGTCATCATTATCAGATCTGTAGTTTTATCAAAGAGATTTACTGTGCTTACTAGTTATTTCGCTCTCAAATGCAATTTCCGGATCCTGGAAAAGAAATAATGCAATTTTTGGGACCCTCAATGCAAGTTGCTGAAGCGGAAGTGGCTTTCCTCTTTCGGAAAAAATTCATGTGCCCGTTATAATCTGAGAATAGCTTTTAATTTGATGATCTTTTCTCTGCAACCTTTAGTTATTTTCTCCCCCATTGTGCTCTCTTCCTTTCGTCTAATCGCTTTCATCATAACGATCTTCGTTCTATTTGCCATCTTCCTCTGCTGATACCTTTAGGCGTTTACCATAATTTAGACAACTCTCTTAATATACCTCTCTTACTGCTATAAATAAGACACAATGAAGTTCATCAGTTCTTATTTTCTTTTTTCTTTTCATGCAAATGAGTAGTTGTTTGACATTCTTTTAGCGGCATGTTTTCGCGACAGGATCTGCACCCCTTCAAAAAGGACAAGCAGTAAACACTCTGTAGATTGGACAGTTTTCTCATCCATGCACACAGAGGCAATGACATCTGATGTTATCGCACCCTCACCGTGGAAAATATTTGGTTGTCGGAATGGTAAAAATTAAGCTTGTTTCTACTTTCTGGAGTGACTGAATGGATTAATATTAATTGTAACTCATCTTGAAGGACTACGCCTTTTCAAAGAAGCAAAAGATTTGGATTCTCGTGGAGGGGTGCGTTGCTTTTCTGCTTACTTGCAATTATTAATATCTACATGATTTCTTCTGACTGAATGTTGTTACTATATTAGCACTGGGACGATCATCCAGCAATCATGGCTGTTGGAGTGGTTGATGGAACTTCAGAGGCCATTTTCCGGTGTCTTATGTCTCTTGGTTCTTCACGTTCTGAGTAAGATTGCCAGAATGCTGCTTTGTTTGCCTGAAACGATGGCTTGAGTCATATGATGATATATGTCATTTCTCATGGTAGAACTAGATGTGCTAAATTATTTGTGGCATTCTGATGAGTCCTCTTACCCTCTCAAGCATGTGTGACGTGAGGAAGTGGAAACTATACAACTAGCTAATCTATTTATTGGCAGAAGTCTAAGCTGCTCAATATTCCAATTTGGAAGCTGCCTAATTAAATTTATGGCACCAACATGCTCAGATTTAAGTAGTTTACATTCTTTTTGGTCAACCACCAAAACTGTATGTCTGTCCAGTCAATTTTACTCTATAGAGTTCCACACAGTCAACTTCCTCACTTGCAACCGCTGCAATACCTAAATGGGATACTTTATAAACAACTAGTAAGTTTATATTGGTTCCAAGAGCCCTGAGGCAATGGGATTAATTAATGTATCAATCAAGCCCTTGATGTCATTTCAGCTGCTATTGTAGAGCTTTAACAATGGACACTAGGCGTCTTAGCCACGTCATATTTTCCACGAATATGTCTCCTCCTTACATATTAGGTGGAAGAATCATAGAGACACTAAATTCCGATTACACCAGGACTCACTTCAAAGGGCATCTCGGGTAATTAATATTGGTCTACTAACCAGTTACAATAATATTGGTTGATCTTTCATTGCAGATGGGATTTCTGCTTTTACCGAGGCAGTGTGGTTGAGCACCTTGATGGCCATACAGATATTATTCACAAACAGCTATACAGCGACTGGCTTCCATGGTTAGATTAAATTTTTGTTTAGGGAGAACTCAGTTATGTTATCCTGCTTAAGTTAACTCGTTATCATTTGTAGGGGAATGAGACGAAGAGACTTACTCTTACGACGCTACTGGAGAAGGGAGGATGATGGCACCTACGGTTGTTAGATTACAATGAATCTGTAATGTATATTATGATGCTTGGTTTGCTGTCTACGCCCTAACTTACTTTATTTGATCTTGTCACAGTTATACTTTACCATTCTGTTTTCCACAAGAAATGTCGACCACAGAGAGCCTATGTTCGTGCTTGCCTTAAAAGTAATGTATGCTTTGAATGTTGATGTATCCATAGTATTTTGTATTGCCTATGATCGCAACTAGTGACTTGCAAACTACTTCACTGAGACATGATATTGACATTTATCATTTTAGTTCCTTGTAACGAGTATGTGATGCATATGCTTTTTTCTGAGTATGTCCTACCATTTTGTGTATTAAAATTGCTCGTTAAAAATTAAATGGGAAAAAACTCTTTTGATCTTGCAATGAAGGCTTCCAACATACAATTCTATTGAGTCTGAGGTCAACATTTGTGCTCAGATTACATATGTGCAAATTGCTACTTTACAAAAATGGTCCTTTTCCTTCAGTATTCTTTGCAAATTTATCGCCACACAATAACAAAGTTGGCTTTTAATTGGATTATCATAAGGACCGTGTTTTGTTCTGCATGTAGACTTATAAATAAAAGTTTTTGCTGAGTGCATCTTTTTTTGGTCTAATTGAAACACTGATTAAGCTAAGGGTGGATCATTTCGAATCCGGTACATTAATCCGTTACAGTAACATATTTAAGACTCACAATCAAGATAAGTTATGGCATGATGGTATATAATTGATCTCCTCATTGCCCACAAAGCATTGACTGACAAAAGTGAATGCCGTGCTGGACACGACTTCTGTCATTAAATTACTTTAAAAACCCGCAACATCTTATGCAATCATGGGTCATCTCTCCTAATGCTATTGGCCCTCATATGTCAGAGAATCAGGTCTTCTAGTTTCCGATTTTGAACTTTCTGTGTAATTTGTTGCCCAACATGCAGGTGGGGGATATGTAGTTACTCCAATAAACCAAGGAAAACAGTCCCTGGTGAAACACATGCTCTCGATTGATTGGAAATTCTGGAAAATGTATCTGCGTCCATCATCTGCAAGATCCACCACCATTCGTATGCTAGAGAGAGTCGCAGGTACTTTTTGGATAATTAATGTTGCAGTCTCTGTCATGCACAACTCGTGTCGACATTGCTTTTACTAGAGTCATTTCGAAGATCCGTTGTAGAGATAGGCAAATGGTGCCCATCTTTCTGACCACGGAATTGTAGTTCATGCTTCTCCCTAACTTCTCCCTCTGAGATTTCTGTTTAAAAAATATTCTTTGCCATTCTTTGCAGCATTAAGAGAGATGTTCAAATCCAAAGCAGGAAATTTTTCTTCAGATTACTCTCGTGGTGACTTGATGAGGGATATCGGGTTACCTCAGATTGTAAAGGAGGATGTTAAAACCGAAGTAGAGGATCATGAAAAAATTGTCAAAATCCAGGAGGTCAAGTTTACAGAAGATCAGTCTGAAAGGCCACCTTCTCAATCTTCCAGCCTGATGGGACTGAATGATGCTGATGATGAGTTCTTTGATGTTCCTGAGCCGACAGATTATGACCAATTAGAAAACTGGTCATCTGAACTGATCCCAGAACTACATGCTGCGGTACTTCACTTAATTTGATATTCCCTTTCTTGTCAATCTTTGGTTAGGGTTCCTGCATTAGCCTTTTTTATCATTTGCAACCAACATGTGAACAATTGCTAGTGATGAACAGGTTTTGTGTATTTCATGGGATTGATCTTTCTATATTGCTTCTTCAACAGAACATGTACCAGCCTAAATTATCATCAGCAGCCATTTTTGTGAAAAAGTTGCATGATCTAGCAGGTTAGTCCTGTCTTAACAGCAAAAGTTCTCGACATGATTGTCACCATGCCTGTATCGGTGTTTTAGCAATCGTTTCTGATAGGAAAAGGTGGAATTTCATTGTTACTGCAGTTCAAAAGAAAGGTTACATGGATCTACAAGAGTTGGCGAGAGAGGATAGCATAGCATGTTCTTATGGATCAACTCTCCAAAGTGATCCAAGCTGTAATCTGCTTTGCAGTTGGACAACGAGTGATCCTTCTACCTTCCTAATACGTGGAGAAAATTATTTGAAAGACCATCAGAAGGTATCTTTCTTTGAACAAACTGTCATTTGAAAGATTATAGCAATGGAGAGCTGCACAAGACTTTCAAGTGCTATGAAAATGTAGCTCAAAACCTTGATTGGGAGGCTCCATTAATATGCTGTACAATTATTGAATCATGCAATCCATTAAACAAATCAAGCACCACAAGAATTTAACAAGTTGAATGGTTCTGAATTTTTTTCCCTACTTTCCAGTTTCCATTTATGAAAAACAGCAGTTTTTTTGGTGACATCATTTGTTGTGCCAACTGTTCAATACTTGCTAGGTGATTAATTAAGGACATTGTATCACTATGGAGTTTGTGAATGGTGTTTTCTCTTTCATTTTTCAGAGGGGTCAATCCGACAAGTGGTCTATCCATAAACTTTTGCATAGGCATATTTAATTTAGAATATGACCAAGCACGGAGAATTAACTGAGTGACAGAATGAACGAAGTCATGCAAGGTGGTAATAAAATTGACTTCATAAGAGGGGTCAGATTTTGATGAAGGTTATGGAAGGAAGAGATATGCTGCCAAATGAACTTCGAAAAATGATTCAGACAATAATGATGCTGATATTTCTATTCTGTAAAGACTACTGTCATTCTTGCATAAGGAATAGGGCTATAGGAGATCACTGCCTCATGGACTGTTGCCTGTAAGAGGCAGTCTCACATTGGAGGCATAAATAGAGCTGAGATAGATTTGCTGATGTTTGCGAACGAGGTAAAAGGAGAGAATTTTTGCTGGACAGGCTTTAAGGTCAACAGTGGAATGATTCCTTTTTTGAACAAAGCTCTTATTTATGTAATGCAGAAGAGCAGGTATTTTCGGCTGGGAAGAGGTTGGTCAATTATGTAGAATTTTATGCAAGGATTTTGTGCGTCCTTTGAATACATGTAGGTTTTCGAGTCTTGCAGTTGGTCACTAAAGATCATAAGGCTCTTAAAGGCATATGGAAATAAAGGTCTGAATAGGAGAAAAGTACTTGAAAGTGCAGAGATGCATTGTCTGGCAAGAATTAAGTCACAGTCCAATATTGCAGATGATCTTTTGGCCCATTTGTGGAGCATGATCTTCTATTTTCTAGCACCATAGAGAATGCAGTTACGGTTTGAAAGACAAAGCTAGGCAAAGATTATGGGACAATGGTTCATTTGTATATGTTGTAAATTGCAAAGTTATTTTCATGAATGAATCTTATAAGCATTAAACACTACCCTCCTAACAGTATATTCTACTTTGCTGAATATGGGAAGTCTGTACATCTGGAATCCAGTTTCAGCTAGCTTGTGAATATAATAACTATACACAGGAAGATATCCAAAACATTTTGTCAAAGCTTTTGGACAATGTCTTTTCTGATATAGGCGCAAGATTAAGAAGAGACTTTAGTGATTTGAAAACCTAGATATTAGCTTCTGCATTTTGGAAAAGAAACATCTTGCTTCTCAGATTTCTCTGAATTATTCATGACCCAAACATATTTTCACAGATCAAGGCCAATGGAACATTGATGCAAATGGTTGGTGCAGACTGGCTGAGATCTGACAAACGAGAGGATGATCTTGCAGGGCGACCTGGTGGCGTGGTCCAGGTTTGAAATTTTAATAATCCTAGATGTGAAATGTAAATATCCAAATGCACTGAGGGATTGGTGTACCTGCTTATCCTACTATTTTCACGCAGGAATACG
Source organism: Syzygium aromaticum (assembly GCA_024500025.1). NCBI lineage: Eukaryota > Viridiplantae > Streptophyta > Magnoliopsida > Myrtales > Myrtaceae > Syzygium > Syzygium aromaticum. The sequence goes on from CM044891.1 coordinate 28,981,106, forward strand.
CTGCATTGGGTGGTCCAGAATTTTTTTTCATTGTAAACATACAGGTAATTGTGACTGTTTCTATCTTTTGTTCTCATCTGTTGCTGTACTTTTGAGAATTAATGTATATTATTCTGCCATATGATGGATCAGATTCCGGGCTCCACCACACATAATTTGGCATTTTACTATATGATGAAAACTCCTCTCGAAGAAAATCCTCTGCTGCATAGATTTGTTAATGGAGACGATACATTTAGGAATTCAAGATTTAAACTCATACCATACATCTCGAAGGTAAGTCCTGTGGTGATGGTTTCATAATTAGACAAGCGTGTTGGATTCAGTTGTCATAGAGGGGTATGCATCTAATAAATTTATTTGTTGGTTACTTCTCAATAGGGATCATGGATAGTCAAGCAGAGTGTTGGAAAAAAAGCATGCTTGGTGGGTCAAGCACTAGCAATTAATTATTTTCGTGGAAAGAATTACTTGGAGGTATGCAAACCTCTTTCATGGTTTATGGTATGTTGATTTGCTGAAGGGTTAAGTTTGTCTCCGCATGAACACGGCTCATCAATTTCTAGAGATTGAATTCTCTGGTTTCTTGGGGAAAATGTAGGAACACTCAAAAAATTATGGTTGGCTATATAAATTTTTTCCACAAATCCATTGTCATGCCTTGGGTAAAATGGAGACATGCAAACAACCCCCACCACTTTTTCTTTCTTTGAAAAAAAAAGAAAAAGAAAGAAGAAAGTCAGGAAGAGACGATATGACAGAAGCATTCCATTCCAAAGTTCGCTCATTCTTCATATTATGAAATTTCTACAATTGTTGTGCGATATTATTCCCTATTCAGTTTATATTAACTAGAATGCTGGCTGACCTTTGAAAATTTAGCTTGGGGTCGATGTTGGGTCTTCAACAGTGGCAAGAGGAGTTATGAGTCTTGTTCTCGGATATCTGAACAACTTGGTCATGGAAATGGCATTCCTAATCGAGGTATGTGTAGCTATTTTTTTCTCACAACAGGAAAACTATCATCTATCATAATTTGCCAGTAAGATGGACACTTAAGAATGACACAGTTTATCTTCGTGCAAGTCGTTTCATGTAGGGTCAAGGAAAGCTTGACATGAGAAAGCTTGCACTATGAGTGAACCATAGGGTCAAGGATATGTGTTTTAATTTCGACCAGTAGACTATTTTGTTTCCGCTCATTCTTTCCTATGGTATCAAGTAGACGGGTACGCTCATTTGGTGAAACTTAATTCCCCAGGGTAATACACCAGATGAGCTCCCTGAAGTCCTTCTTGGTACATGTCGACTAAATCATCTGGACGCATCAAAATCAGTCCTAGTACAGCCTTAAACAATCAAGTTCCGGTGGAAAACGAGAAAAGAAAGTGACAAATATGTTGAGCAAATTTGCTGTAATGTTACACCCATGATCTGAACATGAAGAGGAGATAAAGTGCATATAAGATGTGCTTTGGCTGGTATGTCACATTAAGCGATTTGGCGCGGGGGATTTACATAGCAGTTCTGATTCTTTGGTGGGCATTGCAATGGTAAAATTTACTGATGGTCATTCTTCCTATAAATTCTGGGCGGTGGTGGTGGGGGACGGTTGACAATGTAATCATTCAGGGCGTGTATTATTTTCGCGACTTTGGTTCTATTGGCTATATATCAAATGATGAATAAGAATGATCATCTAGATTTGAGTTTCTCATGGTGTGGCTCATTGTTATGTGCAAATGCAACAAATTTTAGATTCTAGCAGATAGTTCAATTTGCAATGCGTGGAATGTGGAACGGACCTGTCTGAGGCCCAAAACATTTCCAGTCCAATTAACTACGCCTTTCAGCTGGCAAATTCGTTTTGCCAGAGGGCCATTAATGGGTCTATTTATTGGTCAAATTTTGTGTGTTTTATTTTTGTAAAATATTAATATTTTTTGAATCATTAACTGTAGAGCTTGAACACACAGATTTAACCAATTTTAATTGGAAAACGGGAAACACAAAATTTATAAAATTTTTATCTATCTAAAAAATTTAGAAGATGATTTAGTTTAGTATAAGTATGAGTATCTATATAGATGAATTAGCATCGTTTCGGGTCATTGTTATGAAAACACTAAGACTTGGAATAAGAGGAATATCAATTCAATACAACTCTAAATGAGGTTTTACTTTTACCATTGTAGAGACTATAAGCTAAAATCTGCTTAAACTTAACTATTATAATACTTACGAAAATTGAAAAAGTAAAAAGGGTAATAATAAGATATCACATTTTGTTGATTTAGGAAATTGCTTGATAAAAAAAATTGAAAATCTGGGCAAAAGTATAATTAAGAAAACTTATTAGTCAAACCGATTGATTGATTTGACTTGTTACAGAAAGTTGAGGGACTAAATTTAATAAGTTAAAAGTTTAGAGACTCGTGGTAACTTTCTCCTTATTTGATCAAACAAAACAACTACATTAAATATTTAAGATTAGTTTAAGAATCGTATTGGATAAATTAAAAATTCAAGAATTACGTTGTATATCAAACAAAAATTTGGGAATTATCAGTGTCATTATCCTAATATATTATTCTCGTTCTAAACCCACGAAGTTACTTAAGAATAACAAGGTGTATCCCAAGAAGTAGAACAAGGAAACAACATTATCATTAATTGGAAGTTGTTGCTTCCGTGTTAGAAGAGGATTTGGATCACATACCGAAGCACGTGACTTCCAACCTGCTATAAAAGGGCATGAGTCGTACCTACAAAATATGTATCAAGGCTTCGTTAATTTCGCGAAAAATAAATAATTTAGAAAATATTTTTTTAAAAATGACTGCTTGTATCGTTTGAAATAATTAGTTAATGAAAAATATTTTTTTAAAAAATGATCGAACCCTATTCCCAATCATGCTTAGCCCTTGGCCGAGCCTTACACTCGGCCACCCCTTGTCCCTAAGGGAGCACCGTTCCTGGCCTCATCTTGCTCCAGGCCGCATCCTGCTCCAGCCAAGCCTGATTCCGGCCGATCCTACTACCCGGCCGTGCCCAATCCTTGGACGAGTGCTGTTTGCCCTAAACTACGACGGTGACTCTACTGCTTCCCCGATGACAACCCGACGCAATTGCTGTCATGTTCCAACTTAGCGGTGCTGACCCAAGCCGAGTTGACGACTGCCGCCCTCCCAGCAACGACAACGAGATGCTTTGATTCCCTTGTTCCGACCGAGACGTTGCTGTTGCCTTGTTCCGCGGCGATGTGTGGACACTGACTTGTTCCATAACGATGATGTCATTGCCCCTGTTCCACAAAGATCGACACTGCTGTATCTGTCCCATTGCTGCTTTATCGCGCCGTTGACGATCCTTCGCTGAGTCGAGGGATTTTGCCTCTGTATCGTAGGTTTTTCCTAGTTTAAATTATATGATGCTATCTTTGGTGGTTGAGCATATCTTGATTGATTTGAATGTTTATTTTCTTTCCTAACCTAAAAAAATACAAAAGATTGCATGTTAAATTAGGGTAAGATTTTTAGATAATATTGAATAGTAAGATAGATTTTAGAATAAATTAGAATAGATCATCGATATAGTTTTCCTTAATAGGCCCTCTCTCTCTCTCTCTCTCTACTCCACAACCCTTATAACTATGAGCAAGCTTGGCCCATATGTGACCCCTTCTAGTCCCCCAAAAATGGAGAGAATGTTCCCTACCAGAACACATCTCTAATCGGGAGGTCGGGGCGGGTATGGCCGAGCTTCATATTGAGCTTAACTTCGTCTCTCCAACTCGCCCCATTCTCTCGGAAAACGCACATCGGTTCCGGGCCTAGACGGTGCGAGTGGCGGCGCAAGGTGAGTAGACTTAGCACTTTGCACTTAGTCTTGGACGGGCCACCCATCTGCCAAGCCCGTGAACGTTACCGATTCATTCACTTCTTCATGCACTTTCTAAATTCATCCACTCAGTTACACTTGTATTCGGGGATGTCCTGCGATGAAGGAAAATATGGAGAATTTCCTAATTATCTCTAACACCATCAATTTCAATCAATAGGTTAGGGATAATTAGTTTAAGAAGTCTAAGTTCGATTATTCATCATAGCTGGTCTTCTTAAATTATCTCATGTAATGGGAACATGCTTCAACTACCTAGTCAATACATACATATATTTTGCTCTGCCTTCCCATTTCAACCTTTCTTCTTGGGTATAATTATGTACATTAATCTGATAAACATAAACGAATTAATTTATAGTAGGAAGGAGGCAAGTATAAGTTTATATATGTGTGCCATCAATTCCAATCAATTGGTTAGGGACAATTAATTTAAGAAGTAGGTAGCTTGTTAATCATGGATGATCTTCTTAAATTATCTCATGCATGGGAAAGATGCTTCAACTGCAGCCACTCAATACATTTATACTTCTTCCGCTCTGCGTTCCCATTTCAAGCCTTTTTCATCGGATATAATCAATCTACGACCAGCAGTGTTGTAACTTGAGTACGTGGACTCAAATAGTTAAACGCATGATTATATATAAGGCTCCATTTATTTCACGAAAAAATGAATAACTTGAAAATCTCTTATATCATTTGGAATAATTACTCGATGAAATATGATTTTATTACTGACGACAATTTATATCTGAACATTATTCGTGGACGATGAAAATACTTTTCGTTCATTCATTTTATGAATGACACGAGATTACTTTTAGAAAAATATTCTTCAAGTCATTCGTTTTTCGCGAAATAAACGGAGCCTAAACAACAAATTTCTGCCCCTTACTTTTTGCATTGTAACTCACCTCGATGAATTCTCTCTCTAGGCAAACAACAACATCAACCAAATGTTGTCTTTCTCTCGTTCATGCAATGCCCCCATGATGTGCAGAGTGCCTGTCTTCCTGCCCCTGCGAACACTTCGAGTGTTCCGAACTCGTGTTGATTTCAAACCAATTGGGGTTAACTTCAAGTCATAATCAACATTTGGTAAAAAATTCTAAATTTAGACTTCATTTATCTCACGAAAAATGGACTTTGATAGAGCATAAATCTTTTTTTTTTGGTCGGAGATGGAACGCATACTCAAAAGAAGTTAATTTCAAGTGATTTTCTTGTGTTTAATTGGGGGTCTCGGGGGCGAGCGTCGACGTCTAGGGCGCGGGCACCCAAGTCCAAGCTCTGGGGAACCCCAAGCTTAGGCAGCCAAGGTCTTAGGTCTATTAGACGGACTCTCGGGTACAACCACACGAGATGGTTTTGTGATGATGATGACCAAGCCGTAGTCTAGAAAATGAATTCTGAGTTCTAAAAGAGCGAGTCATTTTTCCGAATTGAAATATGAATTTTCCATTGACTATTCCGTCGCCTTGATTATTATGCGATTCAAACGAAGAAAATGTTTAGTAACAGCCAATTTCTACGAATTCGCATAGAATAATCGATGAATCTCATGACCCATTGTTGACATCCAGAGTTACCCCCGGTGAGACTGGACTGATTGCAAGTCACAAAGGACAAAAAAACGGCCCACATAACATGAATCCGAAAAAAGGTTGTGAGTTAGGCCCAGAAGATTTGAAGAAGGACAAAAAAACGGCCCACGTAACATGAATCCGAAAAGAGGTTGTGAGTTAGGCCCAGAAGATTTGAAGCAGTTATCAACAGGACACGTCATGAAAGTGTCGTCCAAAATCACGAGCCTTGCACATGACGTCGACAAGTGCAAGATCACGAGCCTTGCACGTGACATCGACAAGTTCAAGATCACGAGCTTTCCATGTGATGTCGATGAATTAAGCACGTGGTGTTACATGATAAAGAAATTCATTTCCATGTGTCGAAAGGTAAAGACATAACCGTGGGCGTGAAGATCAAGGAAGCTAAATAGTGAAACATGGGAAATAACAGGAAATAAGGAGACACGTGGAAGAACATCAACTATTACGTGATGCCCAAATGGTGTAAACAACATAGACAATTCAGGAAGCAGTTAAAGTGCGAAATGTAAGGAAGTAGAAAATAACTTTCAAAGAAAAGTGGGCGATTGACAGTTATTAGACCATTCTATAAATACTCAAGGATTTCCGACGTAGAAGGATCTCCACACAACACAAAACATCTTTTAGGTATTTTTACTTTTAGCAAATTGGGAGTAGTTGTAGTTACAGCTTTCAAATTCCATGTCGTAGATTCAATTCCGGCGAGAGTCTTTCTTAGGTCCAGCATTATTGATTAAATTCCAGTGTTGTGTCACCAGTTCAGTGTCGTCGATTAAATTCCGGCGTTGTGCTTGAAATATACTTGTCGATTAGATTCTAGCCATATTTTTTCAAGTTACGTCATTGATTAGATTCTGACGTACCTTGAATTGCAATGTCATATGTTAATTGTGTCGTTGATTAGATTCCGACATAGCTTGGTCTCGGCATTTGCAAGTTGTCATCTCATTATTAGCATTGTCAAATTTGGTGTATTATCGAGTTAAGTTGTAAGGCATAAGTTAGACTTAATAAACCCATTTGATATTCTCTGTCTGAGCTTGATTCAAAACCCTAGTCTCCTCTAATAAAATTCGAAACGCAGCGTTTGATGAAAGATTTTCGATGAGATAAAACCGGCAAAACACTCATATAAGATATTAAATAGACTCTCTCTGTCTTTGTTTTTTTTTTTTTTTTGCCAAGAGTATATGATAAATGGACTCTGATAGTTGAATCTTTGCGCATGTTTTCCCGTTAAACATTTCAGGGGATCGGAACTTCGAATGGTTGTGGACGCGATGGAAAAATCCACTAAAACATCAGATACCGAATGTAATGATTTCGTTTCAATAATTGCGTCTAATAACACGGTTAGAAGTAATTAGAAAATTTGTTATATCTCCTTTAATTATGCATAAAAATAAATAAAAATCAAATGGAGCCCTCTAATGAGGTAGCTACTGGAGATGAGCTCGTGCGCCATAAAATGGTAAAAAAAAAACTAAATATGTGAATAACGCATGGCAAAAGGTAACTCAAGTTTGAACCTGTTAATATATCTAGTTAGACTCACATTTACTTAAGAGTTTAAGCTAATGAGTTATAAATCAACTATGATATATTAACTGCTTTACACCACATCAATTATCCGATGTGGGATTTTTCTAACACAATTCACACGTGCATTCTAATAAAATATGTTCTGGGATCAAATTGCTCGTTGGAAGAATAGGGAGAGTAAATGAGCAAGAATTTGTACTCTCTTTTTTTTCTTAATAGAAAATGTGTGGTACTTTCGAAGAAGTTTGGCGCAGTAGAGCATCCTTATTACAAAGTCATACATTAATTATTAAGTCTGAAAATAATGGTATATTTAGGTGGTTCAACACAACCAGACGCAACGAGAAATTTCGAGCGCGAAACCCCGACATCTAGTAATGACGACAGTACAACTACGTAACAAGAACCAGAAAAAAAGATGCATCGGCAATGACAAAAAAGATTTAATGGAACTTACGATATTTTCTGTGAAGTAGTGTCCAACGTTGATCTACAAAGCGATGTATAAACAAGTTTATTAAAATGAGGAACGTAATGGTGATTGGGTTTTAAATAGTAATTTAATCAGAATGAAAGAATAAATGCAGTCACAGCGCATGGCACGACAAGCTTTGTTTAGTAGGAGGGAGACAGGAGTGACGAATATCTTCTAAAATTATCTCATGCATGGGATGGGAAAGATGCCTACTACAACTAGTCAAGTCAATACATTTCTAATTAAACTAAACCCTAGCTGATCATCTCATGACTTCAGCTAGTCAATACATTTATAATTCTTTTCTCTGCGTTTTCATTTCCTCGGATACGATTAATCTCCGACCAGCATCGTAATAACTTGAGGACATGGGCTCGAATGGTTAATCACTTGATTATATATAAGCAACATACTTCTTCCCCTACTCCTCACCTCAATCAATCCTCCCTTCTGTCTAGGCAAACAACAACATTAACCAAATGTTGTCTTTCTCTCTTGGTTTCGTGTCGGCAACGTTACCTTGCAATTCCACTATGATGATAGCAAACAACATCTTCCTCTCATCGAAGTCACCAAGAAACATTGAGTTTCGAAAAGGGTTTCGAAAACCATTCCTTCGTTTACAGAGATTTTCTCAAAATAATGTCCGAGACATTGCACCTTCGCGAAACATGGCCATCACAGATAAAGGCAATAGCTGTGACGTTTGTGTTGCCGCCATCGCCGCCCAACCTACCATCTTGGATATGGCTCGGGCATCGCGAGATGGTATCAGAATAATTGACTTCCTGGAGAGAAGGAACTTTCTTGTCACTGGTGCGATTGGGTTTCTCGCGAAAGGTGACGAGAATAACCCGCTTAGAATTTGTTCGTCCTGACATAATGTCATGCTGATCTTGGAAATGCTCCTTTTCGAAATGATGGGAATCGATGTTCTTTAAAATGCGATTATACAGATATCTACACTAAGCAATCTTTAGACTAAATATTAATGATTGATAATGCACTCATTCGTTTTCTACTGTTTCAATTCCATTGCTTGTTTACACTATTGTTCGCAGTTCTCATTGAGAAGATTTTACGCGTCGCACCCAACGTAGGGACGATCTTCCTGCTGGTCAAGGCAAAAGACGAGCAAGCTGCCATGGACACAGTCAAAAACGAGGTTTGTGTGTCGTAAGATGATAAATATTATCTGCGTGTGCATTTTGAATTGGAAAATCATCATTCGATTTTTCCATATTCAGATTCACATGCAGGCCGCAAGCTACATACATTGTTAATGTTCATGAATGAAAACGTGATCTTTTCGAACACCAAGAATCTTTGTTCTTGTTTATTTTCCAGATAATGGAGTGTGAGTTGTTCATTTTATTTTCCAGATAATGGAGTGTGAGTTGTTCAAGTGCCTAAAACAAAAGTATGGAGAAGAATACACAAATTTCATGCTGAGCAAGCCTGTTCCAGTCAAGGGCGACATTCGGGAGTCGAATATGGGAATAGCGGATGATTTTTTCACCAAATTACACAAGAAGTCGATGTCATCATAAGCTCAGCAGCCAACACAACTTTGGACGAGAGGTATCTTTGATTTTTCTATGTTATTCCCATGCAAAATGAAGTAGGAAGGGGTGACGACGACATAGCTTTCATGGTTCGTGTTCTATGAGATTGTAAGTATTTGTGCGATCTAATTACGCCTGAATCACGTTGCTTCGGCCGAAGCAAAACCCTAATCTTGAAAATACGCTCGCTTCAATTCATTTTTCTTCTGCTATTGTCCTTCTTTCCCATTCCTTCTTATTTCACCCCTTGCAATATATGTGTAGGTACGATGCATCTCTCGTCGCGAACACCATTGCGCCTTCTCGGCTTTTAAGCTTCGCCAAGAAAAGCAAGAAACCAAGCCTTTTCTTGCACTTGTCTACGAGTAAGAAAAATAAACACTTGTTTCGAAAATTCATGGGAAGGAAATATAAAACTTACATTTCGGTTCGTTTACACCCATAGTATTATCATTAGTATCATCTTTATCATCATCCTTATTATTATTATTATTATTATTATTATTATTATTATTATTTATAGCCTATGTGAATGGAGAGAGGCCGGGAATATTAATGGAGAAGGCCTTTGAAATCGGGGAGAGCAGAATAGATTCGTCGACTCAAAGCAAGTTGGACATCCATTACGAAGTAAATTTGGCTTCAGATCTAGTTGAAACACTCCCTCCAAATGAAATGCCTCAGAAATTAAAGGAGATTGGTTTGGCCAGGTGAACATCTCTCTCCAAATTTTAAACTAAGGTTGAAATAACAGAGATGGCTTTGCCCAATATTTGGAAACCATAAAACTAATTTAGACTTGTCGATACCTAATTTTTAACGAGAAATTATGAAATTGTGGAAGTAGCTAGAAAATTGAAAACGAGATGAAGTAAAGGTCGTATGAGAACAACTACTGACTGTTTCCTTATAACTTATGAATTTTATCCCCTAAAATGTAAACTTATTCTCAACTTTCGAAAATTGAGAAAAAAAATTTCAAAAATGGCCATAAATAACTTTACATCCGTTTGTACTCTTATAAAAGTTGGCGTGTCCAATATGTCACATAACTCGAGAAGCTAAAAATTGTAAAACATTGAAAGTAAAAGTAATATAATAACCATGTGTGAGTCCAGGGCAAGAACGTATGGATGGCAGAGCACATATCAAATGACCAAGGCCATGGGGGAGATGATGATAAACGCAGATAGAGGAGGAATACCCGTTGCTATCATTCGTCCCAGCCTAATCGAGAGTACTTTTCAAGACCCTTTTCCCGGATGGATTCAAGGATACAGGTGCTTTCTTTTTATTTACATTTTATCTATAGAAGTTATAACAATAATAATCACATTTTGTTGGTGCTAATTTATATAATTTTCGCTTTCATGTACCACGCAGAGTGCTCGAACCCTTGATCTTGTCCTATGGGAAAGGACGACTCCCAGGTTTCCTAGCCAATCCCGGCACAATTATGGACGTGGCGAGTGAGTGATCCGTTTTAAAGGCTTAAGCTATGAGATGAAAAAATCAGTATTTTGTTGTAAGCTCAGAAAACGCGTGGAAGACCGAAATTCCATTAAACATGACTTATGAAGGTGTATTTAGTATTTTGTTAAGGGAGGTCTTGAGGGGTGGGGTGGAAGCAATTTGTTTACCCAACTTCCGCGATTTTGCACAACGGATTTCTTTGTCCTGAATTATTGTTTCTCGACAACACTCAGGTACCAGCAGACCTAGTTGCGAACACAATCATCGCGGCAATGGCAAAGCACGGGATTGTTGCAAGCCCTGGCATCGACGTGTACCACGCCGCGTCGTCTACGGTGAATCCGATCACGATGGGTGACATGTTCAAGTATTCCCGCGACCATTTCACAGCTTCTCCCTTGACAGACAACAAAGGAGATGAGATTCAAATTACTGACATAGAGTATTTAGGTTCAATAGACAGCTTCTCCTCCTACATAGAGAAAGACATTTCAGGGAAAAGTGAGGGAAAATTACCAAAAAAGTCCTAAACCTTTTGCAATCGTGTTAATTCAGTCCTAAACCTTTTTTTCTTTGTCAATTCAGTCCTAAACCTTTTGTAATTATGTCAATTCAGTCCATCCGGCCACTTTTGGCTAGCCGGTGCTGACGTAGACGCCGGTCGGCTGACGTGGCAAATTTTAATAAATTTTTTTTATTATTTTTCGAAATTTTTTTTCTCTTTTTTTTTTCCCTATTTTCTTCCCCGATCGCCGATGTGGCGACCGGCAAGAGGCTAAGGCCTATGAGATGGACCTCGCCGTCGCCGGGCGAAATTGACCTCGCCATGGCCAGGGCGAGGTTGAGCTTGCCCAGCGACGGCGAGGCCTCACCCGATCTAGGCAAGGCCTCGCCGTCGCTGGGCGAGCCTGGCCATGGTGAGGTTGACTTCGCCCAGAGATGGCGAGGCTGCCTAGATCTAGCTAAACCTTGCTGTTGCCTGGCGAGCTCGACCTCGCCCGGCCATGGCGACGCTTAACCCCACCCGGCGATGGCGAGGTCCACCCCCCAGATCTGGGCAGCCTCGCCGTCGTTGGGCTAAGCCGACCTTGCCATGACCGGGCGAGGCCGCCTAGATCTAGCTAAACCTTGCCGTTGCCTGGCGAGCTCGACCTTGCCCGGCCATGGCGACGCTTAACCCCACCCGGCGACGGCGAGGTCCACCCCCCAGATCTGGGCAGCCTCGCTGTCGTTGGGCTAGGCCGACCTTGCCATGACCGGGCGAGGCCGCCTAGAGCTGGCGAGACCTTGCCCCGGTGATGGCGAGGTCTTACTAGATCTGGGTGAGCTCGACCTCGCCCTAGCCATGACAAGGTCGACCTCGCCCAACGACGGTGAGGCTGGCCCTCGCCAGTGCCGGCGGAGGCTGGCCCTCGCCAGTGCCGGCGAGGAGGACCTCGCCGGCCTCAGCCTCTTGCCGGTTGCCACACCGGCGACCAAGGAAGAAGATAGGGAAAAAAAAAGAGAAAAAAAATTTCGAAAAATAATTAAAAAAATATTAAAAATTGCCACGTCAGCCGGCTGGCGCCGTCTACATTAGCGCCAGTCGGCCAAAAGTGACTAGATAGACTGAATTGACATAATTACAAAAGGTTTAGGACTGAATTGACAAAAAAAAAAGGTTTATAATTGAATTGGCATAATTGCAAAAGGTTTATGACTTTTTTTGGTAATTTTCCCGAAAAGTGACTTGAGCAAAGAACTTGGCCCTAATTCAAACCCAGAGCAACATTCCAGGCTTGAAGCAAGATGCAAGAGAATGGCAGAGAGTCTAATTCACTTGGCTAAATTGTACGAGCCCTACATGTTCTACCGTGCAAGGTAATAATCACTAAGTATATTAATATTATATATTATAGTGGAGGGCAATATAATTCACATCATTACCAAAAAAGAATATCGGAGCACTGACTATTGCAAAATTTCGTTAATGGGTGCTTTGTGCGTTTGATATATTCGTTAGCAATATAATATTTCGAAAAATGCAGAGAGCATTCTTTTCTTTTCTTTCTTGGTGATATCGGTACTGGTTAGGACTAACATGAAGAGAACTGTAAATTGACAGGTTCTACAGTGGGAAAACACAGAAGTTGATGGAACAAATGTCAACCGAAGAGCGTAATCAATTTCCAATGGATTTGAGGAGCACAAATTGGGAGGATTACTTTGCGAATGCCAATATTCCAGGTCCGAGGAGGCATGTCATCAAAGAGGCATCCTTGTCTTGACATATCTTTGTACTCGAAATTCTAAAGATCGCGTAGAACGTGAGCAGTAACTCTTGCTGGACAATAACAATGTTGACGTATTACGGGGCCAGCAATTCGGATTCAAGTGTCAAATTCGGATATTATAGCCTTGTCATGCTAAGTAGTATGTTTCTGTTGAACAGGTAGAGTAAATGGTGTGTCGAGAAAATCGTGTCAACTTGTGTCGCTTTTGTACTTTTCAATTGATATCCGTTTTGTAGTTGCGTCGATTCGTGTTAAAAGTCGTTGCTCTATGTACAATCTTTAGATTTGTAATATGTGTGGAAGTGTGAAAGTCGCATTGTCTCTCAATTCGATGAAGATCGAATAATAGTATGCCCTATTGCTATACTTTTTGTGTAACATTTGTATACTACTGGCTGAGTTGTTTCTGTCCCAAAGATTGGTGTGCCCACAGCTCCCCAGCCTTGCATATTTGAACTAGCTTGGCCCAAAGACCATGCAATACCAGCTCCTACACAAAAGTCCCCTGCTATGGGATTCGGAGTGAGTTCGAGGTGGATATGACGTTGAACCCTAGAACCTATATTTCGGACTTTTGAAACTTGTCCTATGACTATGGCCGTGTACCAATCTCGAAGCAAGCTGTGAAGCCCAGCCTCGACATGTACCAGGTCACCTTGTCGACGGTCAACCTGGTCACGATGTGCGATTCCTTCAAGCGTTCCCGCAACCATTTCGCGGCTTCTCTGCCGACGGACAACAAGGTAGGAGCTTCGAATTAGCGACATGGAGTGTCTTGGCTCAATGGACAGCTTCTCGTCTTACCTACAATACCGAGAGACGTCGCAGAGAAAAGTGGTTTCAACAGAGAAATCAGCAGCAACTGAAACCCTGGCGTTCATGTAATCTTCAAGTAGGTACATCTTTGCTAGTGAGCAAGTCCTCCGTCAGTCTCCACTTGCCAATTACTAAGACTCTGAAGAGATTCAATTCAACAATGCGTATTGCTTTACTATGTAGTGAGTTGAGCTTAATCCCTCCCTACTCCACCAGCCTTATAAACATGAGCAAGCTTGGCCCAAATCTGGCCCGTTTCTAGTCCCAAAAGAATTGGAGAAATATGTTCACCGGAAGAGCACACCTCTCATTGGGAGGATGGGCTTGGCAGGGCTGAGCTCCCGATCGAGCTTAACTTTGACGCTCCAACTTGCCCGTTCTCTCAGAAAACACGCATCGATCATGGGCCTTGACAGAGCGGGGTGGCGGCACACGGTGAGCAAACTTCGGCCATTTGCGCTTGTTCTTGGACGGACCAAGCCTTCGCCAAGCCCATGAACAAGGTATATGCACAATTTGAGAAAATTTCTCCTTTCCTGACATTTGGTAAGCCACCCCATCTTTTGGCAATTCGATTAACAAGTCGTCTACGTTAATCAGCTGCGTATTAGTCTCTTTGTATTCTTCTTATTCGGTCACATTAGTCTATAATCCCACGCTTATCAAGAGCTATCGGTTCTCAAATCCGACGCTACCTGATCAGTTCACAATTCATGCAGCGCTTACATTTGATAGGATGAATTATCCTAGTAAATGAACAACAAACAGCAATGTGATAAGACAGAAAACCTTGCCAACCTCCTGCTGCATCGCGCGAAACTTATCTACACCGCATTGATCATGGGCTGTAGCAGCGGAGAGTCCTTTTCCAGTTCCATCTGACGAGGAAGGGCCAAAGCCAACAGAGGAATTCCCCTTCCTGCAGGAGCCCATCAGGAGTGCAGCCGTTGACGACGATCGTCACTGTCGACGGCCCTGATTGGGGGAGGACCACGGGGACTACGTTGGAGCCACGGGCCACCCGAACCCGAGCTCCCCACGAGTCAAACCAAGACAAAATCTCCACCGACGGGGGAAGTCGCGGGGCTGCATTGCACGGGGATTCTGGACCAGTGACTTTCCGTGGCCGGTAAACCACAGCCCGCGTCACCTCCTGCTCCCGGTAAAACTGTCGGTGAACCGTACCGGTGTCGGCACCGACACTGCCCTCCCCCCGGTCCATTCTCCCCATAAAAATCTTTGTTCATCTGCTTGCTCTCGCGCCAAATGTTTATTGTTTTCTACCTTTCTTTTCTTTTTGTCTTCGTTTGGCCTCTGGATTGGATGTGACGCTAGAGCTACTCCCGAAATTAGCCCATCCTACCGACTTGATTCGCGTACCTGGACAGGGCGATTTTGAATATGTCTGTGAGGGTCAGTCGAGTCGGCAGTTCGATATGCACGTATTAGGAATGGAATTATTTCGATGAAGTCGTGTCCTGTAACCAAATCAGGTGCTTTTCTCTCCCCCCCCTCTCAAATGTCAATCATTCGTGGTGTCGCTAAAAGATTCATAAAATGAATTAATTTATCGGGAGACAGGTACGAACTGAAGCAATGATGTTTGCGCTTCATGCGTATTTATACGAAGCTATTTCAGAATAACAGGATGGGTCGTGAAATCGCAAGAATAACGACAATAATGTTAACATTAGTCACGCCTCCCTTACATATATGATGTAAAATTGACCTTTTAACATTTACCCATATTTTCACTAATGCAACCAAAAACCATCCCAAAGTAGTTTGGACTAAATCTATCCAACCCATTTTTAAATCCATAATCTCATCTTATCAATGCAAATTCATTGATTTTACCTTTTCTTTTCTTTAACTAGTCATGTTTTCCCAAGTGGCTTTCGCGTGTGATGTGACCTAGTATTTTCAACGAGCCAAAATTAACCTATCAAAGTAAAGTAAAATCAGAAAGGGAAATATTCTATCTACAATCATAAGAATTTTTCGACCCAAAATAAAAAATGATTTACGTTATATTACCCACATATGATAACGAATTAAGCTTTCGAGTATCCCCTTGCAAAGCATAGGCAACTCAACTTGCAAATCCGATAACGTGCCTTACCATTTAGTTCACTTCTTCGTACACTTTCTCGATTAATCCATCGTCACTTGTTGTCAATCGATTGGAGTAGAAACATTGCGAATTCCAAAAGCGGATTTTCTCGTTAATTTAGGTTGTGGAGAGTGTGCAATTCTGTGATGGAGGAAGAAATGAGGGATCAGACTCATTGAATGAACTCGCTAAACAAAGGGACCCAAACAATGACCCTTCCAAGGGCAATTTGGAGCGTTCGGATTCAATAGTTTAAGATGGCATTTTCACGGCCAAATCGTAGAATTGTCACCGACAGCTCGTTAACTACAACTTGCACCTCGAAATCAGTAAATGAAATTTAAATTGGCATGCAACGAAATTTTTAGAGGAAAGTGGCAAGCACATTTGGAAATTTATCAAATCATAACATATGAAATCCTACCCATGACACAGGATCTCTTATTTCAACAACCCTACCCTCTTCTTATGAAGGATCATCTATCTCGACTCTCCTGAAAAGGCGCGAGAGTGTCCGAAAGTAAAATGTATGATTATAAAATCTCGATAACGCATTTTACGAGGTGATTTGAACGGCTGCAAAAATTTGAAATTCTTAAGAGCAAGAATCAGAGGAAAAAAAATCAAGATCCATCCACCTTGATAAACTAATAACACTAAGAATCTCCAATATTTCACATACTTGAAAAACAATGGGGTTATTATCACGAAAAAATTAAAACCGGTACACCTGTGATAAATTTACCTTAAACTAATTTTTTGAAAACTAAAAATCCCAAATTAATACACTTGTGACATATTTACCCTATATTAATTTCCGTTAGATTTTACCTTTAAATTACTGAGTTTGATGACAGGTGATAGTTTATAAGTGTACCAATTTGGGGTGTTAACGAACAGGTGTACTAGTTTATGATTTTTGTGGTATTAATCTAATTTCACGGAAACTAACGGAGTGTAAATTTATCATAAATGTACCGGTTTGGAGTTTTTACCCGTCAAAAAATTAGTTTGAAAAAAATTTGTCACAAATATACCAGTTTGGGTTTCTTACCGATAAAAAAATTAATTTTGAATAAATTTGTTATAGATATATCAGTTTAGAGTTTTTTGTAATATTAATCCAAAATAAAAATTTACATACGTTTTTTTTTTGGGTCGAAGAGGAAAAAATTCACATGCATGACTAATTGTTTTAGCATACTTTCCATTCCTCTTCGTTTTCGACGCAATTCACTCGCTGTCAATTTATTATAGGGTCTATGTCCTAATCTCAGTTCTTACAGTCGGCCTGTGAAACTAAGTACATGACAAAGTACCATAATTATATCCGACCCAAAAAAAGGTACCATAATTTATTTATTTTTAAAAAGGCGCTATAATTGTAGCGGTTCAGGTGCGGTGGGCAACAATAATTCTCATGTGGGACTCGCAATTTTGCAGACGTGGTATTTTCGGGACTACACTCCAAAAATATCTTTAAGGAAAAAAAAAAAAGAGAAAAGACACGGAGGGCCCGCAAAAGTATTTGAGATCACATTGTGTCGTGTCCAACTCTCGTACGGCCGTCCATTCCTGGGGGCCCCACTGTTTCTCCCCCGATCCCACCACCGCATGATGGGTATCACAATTCCCTCATCACCTCACTACCAGAAATTTAAAAAAAAAAGGAGAAAAAAAAGAGGCAATAAAAGAAATTCATTGAGGTGGCACTACAGTTAGTCGATCCATAAGGATAAAATGTATTTTGAATAATAAAATGAATCTGTCCAAAAAAAAAAAGACTGTATCGATATTGATCATCCGAGCATCCATGTCAAATTCCATCAATTTCGAACCCTACAATCATCTGATGATAACTTTCCATAGCATCCGATCAATAAAATGATGAACTTGATCGGACGTCTTATGAAGAGATATTTGCATGTGTTGTGAATTTCGGTTTGGACAAGACAATCGAATACTTTGAGACGTCGTTATATTTTACAACAAAAGATGAATTATTTTATAATCTGTAGGTAGGAGAATCGCCGATTTATGAAATTTAACTTAGACTCTAACATGGACCCGCTACCATCTCAAATTTTTTCCAAGCGTAACTAAGCTCAAACGTGCGAGTGCTAACCAACTAATTTTTTTTTCTCTAACAACCTTGTAATTGACAAATTTCCGAACGGCCAATCGAAGCGAAAGGGAGAATAGTTCACGTGCAGGCGGCCCCACGGTGGATCGGATGCAGCTGCAGAGTATAAAATAAAATAAAATAATAAATTAAATTAAATTAAAGCCGAAAAGAAAAGGCGGGGCAGGTCCTCCAGCTGGCGATGAGCATGTGATAGCCTGTGGCGGGGTCCACGGTAAGCATCTGTTTGCCACGTTGATCAACGTGTGGACCAACTCACGAACGTGCGATGGTGGGCGGGGCGGGCCGGGGCGGTGGGTCCCGCGAGGAGGGAGTAACATGGGGTCGCTCTTCCCCCTTTCACCTGCTCGCACGCACGTCGCATGTGCGAGCGCTCCCCTCTTCCCCAATTTTTTTTTTTTGTCTTCGTCTCTTTGCTAATTAATTCGATTCCCTAATAATTTTCCTTGGCCAGTTAATGGAATAAACACGTTTAATTTCGGTATTATTCGTGATTAATGGCCAAGTGGTTTGTCGCGCTTAATCGTCGCCTCAAAAACACTGATTGTATCGCGGGTCGTTAACATCGTGGCCTGTAAGCAACTCGTTAGCTTTAAATTAAAAGAAAAAGGGGAGATTGTGTTCAATTTCAAGATACGTCTTTTAGCTTAGGAACCATACCGAATGCGCAATATGTCAATTTTTCGCCAAAAGCACCAAAAATATATGAGATAGTGATTAATAATTCAATCAATTATAGTGTTTTAGAATCGTGTTTCTTTTTTATTTTTCAATGAGAAAGGGTGTCTGAATGTTCAGCTCAACCAATATTTACTAGCGGAAAGTAGTCACAGACACGGAGGTTATTCTGAGTGAGATACGCTGAGATCCAAAAATGGGATTTAAGACATCCCCAGGCACAATTGGCCGGCATCATTTGCATATTTAATGAGCATAATAAGCGTGAGAACTGGGGGATATAATGAATGGCACGAGAAGTAAGTTAAGAATTTCGTTCGAGAGTACCAACTTAAATTTCGTTAATTAGAGAGAGCTCAAAATCTAAAAAGTAATTTTCCCTTCGTTCAAAATGCATTCTATAGCCTAAATGAATCTCCACCAGATGAATAATTGGAGTTTTGAAAATCAGTTGCCGGAATTTGATTTTCACGAAAAATTCCAGTCAAATGAAGCGACTGAAACAGCGCATGAACTCCTAGAATTGTTCTGGCCAGGCATATTCATTAATGGTAAGATCGCATCATGACAATTTAAAGAACTTAATTTGTCGAAGAGAGCATGATACGTGACATCCGTCCTTGTTGCAATCCCACGTGGCAAGGCCAACTTGTTTGGCCATTTTCCTCATATCGATTGTTTCAATATTTGCAGGACTACTGTCTAACTCGTGTGACGACGACCACATAGCTATATCAATTATTCTTGAAACAAATATATATGTTTGTGTAATTGAATTTTGATCATGCACACATCATTTTGTTGCCTTGCATAACTACACATAATCTCCCTTTCCCTAGTAGCTTGAGTTATATATAGTAGGCATTAGAGCTTTGATCAAATTTCTTCTTACTCTACCGTAATCAAGCACTCTAAATTAATGTGGGATTACTCGGTTTCCTTCGCCAATTCCGCACTAGAGTCAATTGTTTCGCTGTCCTACATTCCGATTCGCTCGGCACATGACCTGTTGGGACATTTGTTCGATCATCTTTTGGTTCCATTTGCGTCGAGTAGGGATGCTAAAATATACTCCGCGCTATTTGCATACGAGATTTATAATAGTATCATTATCTTTTTATAATCTAGACATTCAAGCGTCGAGACTTGACTATCAGAAGGCTCATGGAACGCTCTACAAGATCCATATACCGGTTAAGTCCATACCTTTACCTTAGTTCGCACGCCCGAGTGGAGCAATTTTCACGCAATTTGTGAGATTTAAACACGTGTTACCGCCCCCAACCAACTGCACTTTCATCGAGAGGGTTTATGACATCCTTAACTACATATTGTTTCGTATCAACTGTTCGGATTTTTAGATTGAAGTTAACATTATTGGCTACGGGGGTTCTATCCGGGGCGTGATTCCACAATAACCCTATCTAATCCATACACAAACCTTTCGTGGAAAATACTTCCATTGCTCGTGAACCATTTATTCTCGACGGTAGTGGGTCACATTTCCTTTCGGATTCATTCACTCTTGTGGATCTAGGGAGCTTCATCACGTAAGTATCCACCAAGGAAAGTGCCAAAAAAACAAACAACAAACAGACGACCCATCGATTTATAGATGAAAACATGGGGTTCCTCTTCTATGTCCCAAGTTCCATCGGCAGACGTTTAATGCTATGCCTAGCTGTTCCTTCTTGTAACCTGCGGTCATGAATGACTCCTTCCACCCTCGGCCCACCATAAAACCTTCACGAAAAAGCCTAACAAAAAACTCAAAGTCAGAACCTAGCTAGGGGTCGTTTCTTTTGGTGATTCTGGTAAAGACTCCGAAACTTGCCAATGTGGTGCGTGCAGCCCTAACACTCCAAGCACTCGAGAACAAATGGGTCTTCACCAGTTTCTCTTTTCTTTGAATATTTAGAGGGAGAGAGGAGTCTCATCGAAGCAAACGATTCAAAGAGTATGACCCAAGTTAGGGAAGGGGCAGGGAGTTGATGCAAAGAGTACGACTCAAGTTAGTTGAAAGAAAGTGAAAGGTCATGGAAGAGAGCGAGGGCCATCATTTTTCTTCCAATGGATTTCCAGACCTAACACGTTTCAGTTGTGTGGTCATTTTTCCATTGAACTTTTCTCTTGCTTGGGTTTAGCACCGAATCCTTCCCCCTCAATCACTAAACAAGTAATTATAGCAACTAACATTGCTTAGAAAATGTCTTTTAGACAAGTGGGTTTGTACACCATTGATTCCAAGCGACTGGGTAGTTACAATCCTCTCAAATCAAAGGCGAGTGAATGGCTCGCGTAAAGTTTCTTTACATTGGTAGCATATGTGACTTACTTTTCGTGCTGAATTTACGACGCCAAGGGCTTTATAACATACCATCTCTAGGCACTAAGCTTAGGACAATAATCCAAAAACCTAGCTCTAAGATGGAAATACGAAACACTCGCGAATGGCTTCGTGCATCGAGTGTGGTTATTCGGTGGCGAATGCTCCGAATCTTTTCACACTGGTCATGAGATCGAAGCATGGTAGGCTCGTGAGCCAACTCTCCATGCTTGGCCTAATGGTCGAGCTATGGCAAGAGGTTAACTCCGTTTGAAATCTCCGGCGAGGCCTCTAAAAATGCAAATTAGCACAAGTCAAATCGAACATTCTATAATGGGCATGAAATTCTTATGATATCGTCCAATGAGTGCTACAATGACCGATCGCCTCTCGTCGTCTTTTTTTTATTTATTTAAAGAAAAATAACGAGAATATTTTCGTATACTTTTGTAGTCCACGTGTTGCACAAAATTCTAGTGTATCGTATCGACTAAGAAAAGTGGACCTTTTAACGATTTGTTTCTATTGCTCCACATTCCAAACGAAAGCCTCGCTGGCTATAATGGTTTCAGCAATTTAACGAATAGGAACGTGGGCTGTTCGTGGCCTTTTTTCTTTTTTGACTATATTTTTGAGATTGAATATTATACATATGAAAAAAAACTTAGACGATCCACTTATATGACACCAAACCTCTATGATATCATTCAAATCAAACCATAGCTCAAGGACTCTAATCTAACCAACCCCACTCAATTTCTCGCAATTTTCAAGAACTTGGACTGCTTTTGCAAAAAAAACCCAATTATAGATGCACTTGGTTTGGTGGCTCCAATAGTTACGTGCCTCCTTTTTCCCAGTTGATTAGAGAGAAAGCACAATTTACTTTCGAAATTTGCTTTTCTATTTTCCTCCGACTGAAAAAAATTAACGTTAACCGATTTATATTTAAGCTCGTGTTTTATCCGGTCCACGATGAATAATAATGCTGCTTTTGCCTCTCTCGACCGTAATTCGTACCCTTGTCAGTGAGCATTTGGAGTCCGCCAGCGTGTGTTCGTATGTAAAGTCTTTTAACACCTAAGCTCATTTTATTTCCCGAAAAATGAATAATTAAAAATCACTTTTCTAAAAATGATAACTTATATCGTTTAAAATAATTGATCAATAGAAAAATTTTTCATTATCGAAAAAAATTTACATATGAACATTTACGTAAACGATGAAAATAATTTTCGTTTATTCATTTTTATAAGCGATACGGGCGATTATTTTTAGAAAAATATTTTTTAAATCGTCCATTTTTTGCTAAACAAACATAGCACTAATCATATGAACAAATTTTTTGCATTGGCACTCAGATTGCTAAAATCGTGCCATCGCGGTCCCCGGCACGGGAGTTCCAAGAGACTGAAGGGCGGACTAAAGACTAGCAAATACAAACAAAAGAGTAGTGGGTCATTTCCCGCTAGTTTTCTCGCCAATTTCTTGTCTTCTCTTTTTCCTCCTCTCGTCTTTTGTTCTGTTCTTTGTTTCGGGAGAAGACGTAAATATTATTGGAGGAATTAAAATATAGAATAAAAAAATTTCATACAAATGATTTTAATTTACCTTTTAACTTGAAGATTTGAACCCCAGATAATTCCGACCGTGAAAATTCATCTTACATCGTAATCGAGATAAATTTAGATATTTCCAAAGGCCAGTAATCGAGATAAATTTAGATATTTCCAAAGGCCAATCCCCGGTATACCTAATTAAAGATGGCGAGTGAAACATTGCGCATTTCAATGTTTTGCTTCCCAAAATGTCATTCATTCAGAATTTTGTGTTGTGTGACTATTAGGACGGACAGACGGACGGACGGTGTGATCTTCGTCTATTGGAATCTTCTCCTCTTTTAAATGTTCGGCCGAATTTAAAATTTTGTGAAAAGATTTGTCTTGCTTATCGTGCAACATCGTATGTTGAATGAAAGTTCTCGTGTGTTTCTTGTACAGTCGTGCGAATTTTGCTAGAAAGAGA
Organism: Syzygium aromaticum; assembly: GCA_024500025.1. Lineage (NCBI taxonomy): Eukaryota > Viridiplantae > Streptophyta > Magnoliopsida > Myrtales > Myrtaceae > Syzygium > Syzygium aromaticum. Next base: position 29,004,045 of record CM044891.1, read on the forward strand.
ATGCGAAGGGGGGACCACGCGCAGTGCCCGCAGGGTTCAACTTCCAACTTCGCAAGCCGAAGCCCAAAAACTACTGTTTATTTTACCTTCTTCGCCCTAAAAGCATTATGACTTTCTTTCTTCACCATTTATAGATTTGGAAATTTGAGATTAAAAAAAAAGGGATCACGGCATAAATAGTTCTTGAATTTTTAATTTGTTCAATTTAATAGCCAAACTTTAATTTAAAGTTCGGAGATCACATTGCACATTACGTAAAATTTCAGGGACTATATTGAATAAATTAAAAGTCCATGAACCACGTTACATATTGGGACAAAGTTCAATGACTATTTGTGACATTTTTCCTAAAAAAAAAACAAACAAAAACACACTTCATTTACCCAATGAACAAGGATCACTTACATACCCTCATTTTTGATAATATAGAATAGATACCCGAGCGTTACTTTCGTGGCGCCTTCACATCAATTGCCATTCCGATCATCAAAAACGCCATTTGATTCCATAATTGCCCATTCCCAAATCCGAAATTCTCCCGTCCACTCGGAACGTCCGACCCGGAGCAAGATGCTAAAATAAATCGGTAACAAGGGGTAACTCAGTCTTTTCAACATGGGGGATTTTTGCTTACAGATGCGTGAATTGTATATATGTCGAAATAGAGATATGTAATCGACAATTAGGTCAGAAGTCAAGTACACGATCTGGGTATTTCCCCGGATGTCCTTCGCCGTCTGCAGTTTTATTCTTTCGAGAGCAGGTGAGAAGAGCACGGAAAGCAGTGGGAAACAATCGTCACGCTAACTCCCCCGGACCCGCTTATAATTCTTCGAAAAATAATTTTTGGAAAGAGCAAGGAAAGGCATCGGTGCGAAGGGCAAAAATACACAAAATAACAAAAAAAAGGAAATTTGTATATTCCTGAAAGCAAAAGCCGCGTTTCCAGACATTTGCCAAACTAGACCAAGACTTTTTTTTGGTCGAAAGACCAAGACATTTCAAACATTAGATTTTCCAAACCGCGGAAATTACCAGCTAATCACGTAATAACCGACAGATATGGAGGGAATTTCCGTATTTGACTAGTCAGTTGACTATCCAGTTCAATTTCCACTAGAATCACCACCGCCGAAGTGAAATACTTTTTCAAGCAAAAAAGTCACGAGTACAAAGTTTCATTCAGAAAATGCCGAGGCTGACATTTACCCATTACTCTTTACTAGATCAAATCATCTGGAGCAGCAGCACATAGTTTTTTAGGATTAATATCACAAAAAATCCTAAATTGATATGCTTATGATAAATTTACTCAAAACTGATTTTTTGACTATAGAAAACTCAAGAATCGGTACACCCGTAATAAATTTTTCCTCCGTTAATTTCCGTTAAATTTTACCGTCAAATTGTTGAGTTGGATGATACGTATTAGTTAACAGGTGTATCAATTTGGGGTTTTGTCCTCGGTTTATCACGGATGTTTTAGTTTATGATTTTTCGTAGTATTAATTCAATGAACGAAAAATAAATTCATCGTAAATATACCACTTTGGTGTTTTCGATGTCGTCATAAGTGCATCGGTTTAAAATTTTTTTGTGATAAAAAAAATTAATTTTTGATAAAATTTATCGCCCGTGTCATGATTTGGGAGTACTTCGTACTATCGGCCCTTTACAAATGGTTTATCTTTATTATAAATTCAAACAAAAGGGACCCATTTACCAAAACCAACAGTCGCGCGATGCATCGACGGGCGGAGGGGGGGGGGGGGCCCTCTTACTGTAGATTGGCCTTTTTCACGCCGCGAATGCATCGCAAAAATGAAGGGGAAAAATCCATCCGCCCATCCATCATCAACTCCACGAACAGTTCCCTCAAAGCGTGTCGCCATAAGAACTTCGAGACGCTCTCTCTGTTTCAGCATTTCCCCTTTTCTCCGCTGTAAACCAGAACGGAATCGAGGGGGGGGGGGGCGCGAGGCGTTGGTAATCTGGGAAAGGGACGAGGGGGGAAGGAACTGCGGAATCGCGTGGGTCCCTCCGCGATCAGAGGGAGGGAGTGAGGGGAAGGAGGCTTCGACGTCAAGACGGTGGGGGGGGAGGAGGAGGGAGGGGGGGGGGTGAGGTGGCGCGTGTTGTTAAAAAGGGACAGCTTGCAATGAAGGAGAAGGATTGCCTGCCCACCCACCCCTCCCCTCCCTCCCCTTTTTTTTAATTTATATACTCTCTCTCTCTCCCTCGAGTCTCTACCTCTACCTCTCACTGCTCGCTCATTCACCACCACCGTTCCTCCTCCTCCTCCTCCTCCTCCTCCTCCCCTCCTTCCCCCTGTGATATATATATATATATATATATATATATATATATATATATATATATATATATATATATGAACTAGCACCGCCACTTGCTCTGCTTCTACTTCCAACTTACTTCCCATCTCTCCCTATCTCTCTCTCTCCCTCCCGCTTTTGCAAAGGGGAAAAAAGGGGGCACTGAAGCTCCGGTGTCGACCTCGGCCCTTTTCTTCACTCGCCCATTCCAATCCCTCGCCGGCCCCACGAAGCCCTTCCCCCCTCCCTCCCTTCCCTTGCCGTATCAAGCTCCAGGTCAGCCTCCCTGCTTTCTCGCAGCCTGCAGGAACTGAGACCTTCCCATAATTCTTAATGAACTGAAAGTCGCCGGGGTGTGCTTTTTTGCTTTATTTGGCTTTTTGACGAAACCGATGCTTGGCAATTGATGATATCGTCGAACTCTGATTGTACGTGAATTCGACTATGTTTAGCCCCGGAGGCCCCCCGGGGGGGCAGGGGGGGAGAAAGTTTTGCGCCTCTTCTCACGGTTCCCCGCTCGTTGGTTTTCACAGGGAGGGAAACAAAAAAGGAGGGAGAAGGGAGCGCCGCGGCCGCGGGGGAGAGAGGAAGGAAAATCCCAGAGGCGAGAAGGGAAAGAATGCCGGGCCAGAACATGATGGAGGAGATAGATTGCGGGAGCTTCTTCGACCAAATCGACGACCTGCTCGACTTCCCCAACGACGACGTGGAGGCCGGGCTGCCCCCCATCGACCGCGACTCCTTCCCCTCCATCTGGTCCGCCCACCCGGACTCGCTCCCCGTCTCCGGCCCCGTCTTCGGTGCCCACCACGAGTCGGACCTCTCCGTCCCGGTAATTCACCGCAAATTTTTCCGCTTTTCGAGATTTTCCGAAAACCTCCTGGCTACTGTACGCGCGAAATGATTGAATGCAGCCGAAAGCTGAATTTCGGCCGAGCTCGGTTTTCCCTTTTTTTTAATATGATCTTCCGTTCCCTCTCCCGCCACGCCGTCTCGCCCTTTTTTGGATTTTCGGCCGTTGGATCGTCGCCGGCGGCGGGGGAGGATGACCTCACGCGCGCCGAGGGGCGGGGGCCCGAGCTTTCGGTGGCGGTTGACAGCCTGGCACGGCGTGTCGTTTCGTCAAAAGCAGCACGCTCCTTTCGTGCACCTCCCCCCGGGGGGGTAAAAAATTTTGGCTCGGCGGGGCCCCAGTTTCTTAAGAAATCACGTGAAGGGAAGAAGAAAAGAACGTGCTCGTCGATACGCTGACCTTGGGCGTGAGACGGTGTCGTTTTCGGGGGTTTAAAAAACACAATCGGCGGAAAAATTCAGAATAATTCAGCGTCGGTGAGGCTCTGCGACTGCGGGAGGCAGTGCAGACGTGAATGATTGACGCATTAATCGGCGGCAGCATGTGACGTCGTGACGTGGCACGCGTCGCTTGCCTCGCGTTTTTCAAAATTTTGGAATCTCCCGAGGTTGGGTCCCGATCTTCGTCAGCTTATTACGGTACACACCCCATTCATCCAGACGGGCAGCTGAAACTCAGCCCAAGAAATGCTGTCGAAAGGTCTTCAAGCGCTCGTTGATGCCGGATTTGGTAAAAATGACACACCGGGGAATTGGGTAGTTTTTGCTTGAACCTGCCGTTTTATGTGTCGTTCTTGCGGTCAATGGTTGAGCGTCGCTCGAGACGGTTGTTCGCTCATCTTCCGAAGGAGTTCGGATTCGCGAAAATTTGATGTTAACATGAGTTCCTGGTCCAGTTTCTAATGTGGTTGTGCGTTAGGATTGTCCTAGACAGGCTGAACTTGAGACTTTCCGGATTAGGGATGAGCGGGGAAACGTGTGGTTCTTTCTGATCTGACGGGGCTGTTGTTTCGATCTTCATGTGCAGTATGAAGACATTGTCCAGCTGGAATGGTTCTCCCCCTTCGTGGAGGGTTCCTTCTCCGGCGACGCCCTCGCCATCAACGAGCATGATTCGTCGGAAACCCGGCCGGGGAACCACGCTCCGTTCCGGACCTCGAGCCCCGTGTCCGTCCTCGACAGCAGCAGCTCCTGCACGGACGAGAAGACGGCCCCGCGCAGCCCCAAGGCCATCACTCTTGCCCGGCGCAGCCGCGCTCGCAGCAAGCGTCCTCGCCCCGCCGCCTTCAATCCGCGCCCGCCGGTGGTGCAGCTCATCTCGCCCACGTCGTCGGTCGGGGAGAACCTGCAACTGTTTGATTCGGAGAGCCATGTAGAATCCCGTCCCATGATCAAGATCCCGAGGCAGGTCAATCCGGAGCAGAAGAAGAAGAAGAAGATCAAGTTCACTTTGTCGTCGACGGCGTCTGCGGCCGCGGCCGACGCCAGCCAGAACTCGGCTCCCACACAAGCGGTCAGGAAATGCATGCACTGCGAGATAACCAAGACCCCGCAGTGGAGGGCCGGACCCATGGGGCCCAAGACCCTGTGCAACGCGTGTGGCGTGCGTTACAAGTCGGGCCGGCTCTTCCCCGAGTATCGCCCCGCGGCGAGCCCCACGTTCGTCCCGTCATTGCACTCGAATTCTCATAAGAAGGTCCTGGAGATGAGAACCATGGTGGGCCGTCCGGAGGCGATGGCCAATCCTCCGGAGCTGATTCCGAATCCCCCCATCGAGATGGGGTATGTGTGAGGAAGGGAGGGATGTCAAGAACAACGTTCCTCGAACAAAACTATGTCTTTCTTCAGGGCCTCCGTTCTTTCTGGGGGAGATGTTTCCTCTAGTTGATTTACATTAATTGGGTTAGCGTCATTTCATTTCTTTGTTCATTGGTTATTGTACAGGGAAGAGAAAGCTGGTGGGGGGTTAGAGCAATAGGTGATCCCATAATATGTTAGTTTGGGTGGAGAAAAGATGGAAAGCTTTTAAAGGGTGTTTAGAGTCGTCCATGATTTAGGACTATCGGGTAGGTCTTAGTTAGTGTCATCTCTAGGAATTTCTAGTGTTTTCTTTTGGTGTTCTGTTTTTCCTTCTTCGCATATTCCTCTTGCAGTCTCTGTTCCTCTTCAAGGGATATTCTTTTTGCAGTCTCTACTTGTAGTCGAAAATTCCGAGTTGAGTAATGAAATCTTGAAGTGTTCCCCTCTTATAATCTCTTCGTACTCTCTCTCTCTCTCTCTCTCTCTCTCTCTCTAACACTGTTCTTCAAGTTCCATCGAGGCATGTGCTCTCGGGATTATTGAGTTCAGAATGGCGGCTGTTCATTTAGCGAGTTAGATTACCAAATCTTGACATGACACGATAACAAGAACCGAGTTTGTCACGACATCGTCCAAAGATCTGAACTGCTGACTCCAAATGCAACCTTGGTATGACTTGTTGCCAAGGGTCGGTGTGGTTTCCTTGCATTGCCAAGCAACAAGAGCAGAAATGTCGTTCGGTGGATAGAACTTTAAATCAAACTCGAAAATTATCACAAAGAAACATTGCTGAACCATGAAGGACCCTTCTGTTTCTGGTGCAACCAAATTAGATGGATTATCTAATTGGGATTTCGGTTGGGAGATCGAAATCCAGTTCTGACCAACACATGACAGTCCAACTTCACTACCGTACCAACTACTCTTGGACCTATCTCTCTCTTAACGCCAATCATCATTTATCAACCAGCCATTTTTGGGCACTCCTCAGCGAGTGCGTTCGGATGTTGATATCACGTCCTGAATTACTTCGAAGCTGCGTTCCAGCCGAAGGTGGTTAAGTAAGTACGTTGCTGGTGATGGAGACTGTTGATGATGGTGTTGTTAGGACCCCGCCAATGTGGAAAGCATTCGTGACTGAACAGTGAACATCATCGTCTTTGAAAGCAACGTGCCATGCAGAGAAGTAGTTGCCGAGCACAATCGTGATGACCGCACTAGAATAGGTGAAACCAGGCAGTGGTTTCCGAGGGCAGTTTGGAAAACGCTACTTCTCCGCATCGTATCTGTTGCGGTTCGGCCAATCGTGATAAACCTGGTCTTTCGCAATTCAGAAAGAACATGCCAGGCGAGCTACCCCCGGGGGACTTAATCCCTCGAAGGAACTCGCAAAAACCAAACTGGTCTACCAATCTTAACCGAAAACTGAGATGGCCTGCTCAGGTTGCGGTGGAAGCTTACCCATGTCTACTGTTTTCCGGACCATTAACTATATTTCGCGGACCGAGTGCACGTATATCCTGTGCATTGGCTGTCATGCAGCTCTTATTGAAGTGTGCATACCATACAGGTAGCTCTTATGGTAAGTTTACTATTGGTTATGGTGTACGAATTCCTATTAGACAATACCTCGACAGGTAAAGAGAACAGTCTCTTCTAAAGAGGAAATTAGCTTTACAACAGATAAAGCAATTCCTTCGACAGATCAATTCGGTAAAATGGTTCCTAACAGGGATGTCTATGCTCAGATTCTCAAATCAGTCAACAAAAAAGCCGAGGAATACGACAAAGAAGTGCTTTCACGCCTCCTCATTCGAGTCCATATCAAAGGTGATCAGGAATCTAGTGAGATTATGCTGCCTCTGATCTCCGAACAAATTGCTGCCCTTAAATCAGATGGGTCTCGCACGACCAGATTGTCGGATGCACCCGAGCGCATCGCGGCTTCACATCAGCACAATTCGACACCAAAATGTGGCGGCAGTTGAGGTCAGGCCTCGACGGCGGTTGGATTTAGGGGCTGGGTCAACTAACAAAACCGCATCAGCTGATATTTGCTGCTAACCCCACACCGAGAGTGGGCCTAGAAACAAGACATGGGCTGGTCCAGGAAGGCATTGGGCTCTTCTTCTTCACGGCCCGAGAGAAGGTGAGCGCTCCTGCTGCGCCTGGAGCAAAAACTTTGCAAGGGAACGCCGTGCGCCGGTTTCTCCGGCGAACGATGGGAACACGTAAAGAGGCGAGGTCAGACCTGATTCTTTAAGGAAGAAAAAGAAAGAAGAAAAGAAAATACGTGTGTGGGAACGGGGGAAGTTGACCAAAGGAGGGATGGGGTTGGTTTCGAAAAGCCTGCGCATAAGGCGACCCCGGCGGCTGCGGCCACCGACGCGGCGGCACAGGTGGAGAGCCGGGGAGGGAGGGTTGGACTTCCCGCAGCTGAGCTGTGCCACACGTGTCGCATTTAATGGCTTTCGATCCACCCCATCTCTTCTCCTTCTCTCTCTCTCTCTCTCTCTCTCTCTCTCTCTAATATAAATAAAAAAAAAGATTTCCCTTCATAACAGTTCCAATCTCCGCTGCGTCCTGAAAATTTCTCCATCGGAGAGGAAAAAAGAAAAATAGAAAAATAGAAAACATATGCCACGAAACAAAAGGAAAAAAAAAAAGGAAAAAAAATCTTGAGTTAATATAACGAAAAATCTCAAATCGGTACACTCGTGACAAATTTACCTTCAATTTATTTTCGTTAAATTTTATTGTTAAATTACTTTGTTAAATGACACGCGGTAGTTGACGAATGTACCGATTTTAAGTTTTACCCTCCGTTTGTTACATATATACCAGTTTGTGATTTTTTTTTGTATTAATTATCACAAAATTAATATGAGGTGAATTATTACATGCATATTAATTTAAGATTTTTTGTGATCAGAAAATTAGTTTAGGATAAACTTTCATAAATAATTCGATTTGGAAAATATTTCAAGGAGGGAGAGATTAAAATCTTTGGCCCTTCCCAGGTCCGCTCAAGGCCAAAACGAAGCGCCGGGAAACGACAGAGATTCTCGGGCGGGTCCCACTCCCCCTCCGACACGTGGCGCCTCGTCAACCGCCAACCGACGACGTCGTTTCACCTCGTCATGAGCACCGCTCGATGGACCAGAGCCAGAGGGAGAGAGTTCCTTGCGAAGGTAGCCTCGCTCGCTTCCTGTTCTTGACTCTTGATTTTGTGTGACTTTTTGCGACGCTTTGAAAATTTGTCGACCGTTGGACTGTTCACGCCTAAAATTCATGACGATTTTTATCTAGAAAATGCCCGTGGGTGTCAATGAAAATAAAGAGGCCAGATGCTAAAATGACTCTCCGCCCCGGCCTTCTGGAGAGTTATCAATCTTATCGTCGCCTTTTCAAACCCGTTAGAAATATGTCCCACCTTTTCAATTTGTTTCATGTCCGTCCTGGATACTTTTGCACGAGACTTAATCAGAAATATTTCGTTAGATTCATTCCAAATTCTAATTGTGCCCCGACTCTTGTCGCTTGTTTTTTTGTGCGATTCTCTTCCACCCTGTCTTTTTCATTCTTAACTTTTAAATCGGATGATATATATATATATATATATATATATATATATATATATATATACGGCTTTATATCATCCACTTTTATTTACTTCAATTTTTCTTGACTCATTCTTGTTAATAAAAAATTAGGTTTTCTTATAGAAAATATGGCCATGATAGGAATGTTGCAAGTACACGATGCCAGAAAAGGGTAAAAGGGTAATTAGATTATAGTTTTTGGAGTAAATCTGATATTGGGGTAGGTTTGATGTGAGTTCAGAAGGTGAAGATTCATTTTGATACCCTCAAAAAGTGGGGATAAAATTGAAAAGTGGAGAAAAAGTGGTGATTGTTCATGCAATTTGGCTGACAAAAAAGGAGAATAATCCATTTCTATGTCCGATATGAACTTCTTAATAAACCCTAAATAAGTTTGATTGGCTAAGAGTCGAATTCTCAATTCCTACGCAACGAATTCTGTTTTCAAATGATAAGATATGCCAAATAAGCTAGGGCGACGATTATATTTATAATTCGGTAGGTGAAGCCTTGCTCAATGCACGTTGACACCTCACCGGTAGCAAGACGACTAAATGCTCGACATATCAAAAAAAGAATCCTCGCAAACGAACTTCCAATAAGCCAGCTCCGGACAAATTAAGTGTGGAGTATCGTACCATGTTTCCATAAAGAAATGTTTTCATATGGCAAAAGGCTCAAAAGGCATCATTAAAGTATTTCAAAAACAATAATTATTTTAATTTCGATGTTTAAAATATCCATCTTTCGCCATTCCAAGAATCCAAGGGGCCTGCGTTTGCGTGTCTTAGAATTTTGTACGTACCCGCACGACACCCCCAACGCTGTCAGCATTCAGCAGATACCGTAGATGGTGTCGATTTCTCCAAGGGAAGGAGAGAGCCTTAATCAAATCCAAAAAGTTAATTGGTCAATTAATCTCGTGTTATTATTATTTATATCATTCTTCATTAATATAATAATCTCTCTTTTTTAATTTGGTGAAAATGGATCGTCTTTATATGCAAATGCAACCACTAGCGGTTGCCGTAAATGCTCCTCCACCACGCACCCAAAGTCCCCCACGAATCCCACAGGCTCATCGGATCAAACAAATTAGGGTTTCTCTTATCTTGTTTCTAATCTTTCTTTAATGGGTGATTATCATAATCATCGACCAAAGCCCCTCTCGGTCTTCCTATCCTTTCTATATTCGAATACGTACGTGGTCACACGTATTTCCGGGGCTTCGAATTGTAAATACCAACCGCGTATTGAAATCGAATCGAATCGAATTAAATTAAAAAAAAAAGAGGAGAAAATGACACGAATGGTCACTGAATTTTTACCCAAATGTGCAATGTGATCCCTAAACTTTGGCTTAATTTGTAATGCGGTCCCTGAACTTTAGTATATGTTTCAATGTAATCATTGAACTATATGAAAATATTCAATATTGTTCTTCTATCAATTCAAGTTCAAGAACAATACTGAACATTTTCATCCAGTTTAGGGACCAAATTGAACATGTGCTAAAGTCTTGGGACCCTATTGAACAAATCAAAAATTTTGGAGACTACATTGAACAAATTAAATATTCAGGGATTACATTGCACACTTGGCAAAAGTTCAGGAATCATTTGTTCATTAAACTTTAGCACTATTTCTAATGTGGTTATTCAGTGTGGTCTATGAACTTTTAGTACATGTCAATTTAGCCCTTGAACCATATGAAAATATTCGATATTGTCCTTCCATCGGTTCAAGTTAAGGGATAACACCGAACAGACCATGGACCACATTGAACAAATTAAAGGTTCTGGGGCTACATTGCACATTTGGCCAAAGTTTAAGGAATATGTTTTCATTGAACTTTAGCACTATTTGTAATATAGTTATTCAACGTCGTTTCTAAACTTTTGATACATGTTCAATTTAGTCTATGAACTATATGTTCTTTCATTGATTCAAGTTAAGGAACAACACCGAACAGTCTAGGAACCACATTGAACAAATTAAGGTTCATAGGTTACATTGCATATTTAACCAAAGTTTAGGGATTATTTGTTCATTGAATTTTAGCACTATTGATAATGTGGTTATTTAATGTAATCTCTGAACTTTTTGTACACGTTCAATTTAATCCATAAACCATATATCCTTCCATCGATTCTAGTTAAGGGATAATACCGAACAGTTCAGGGATAACATTGAATAAATTAAAGATTCAAGAATTATATTGTATATTTGATCAAAGTCCGGGGATCGTTTGATCGTTATCTCGAAATAAAAGATAAAAATTAACGGGAGCATAAGGAGACAAGTAACCATTAATGGGACTCTGTCCAAAAATGGTCCCTACCCCCATTGTAGAAGACAACCCCGAGACAATCCCCATTGGAGACCCCACGATCCCAAACATTAAAATTTTAGAGATTAGGGTTGGGTGAGGCGTGCGTGCGATGTCCTTTGGACAAAGCAAAACTCAAGATGACGATGGTGATGCCCACCTACGGTTTAAATGCGAGATAGGCCACCACCCCAAAATTTAAAAAAAATAAAAATAAAAATTAATTCATTTCCCCCATCTAATTCGATTCGATTTATTCCTTCCTTTTTTTTTCCCGGTAGATAGGCAACGCATATGGTGTCCTTATTGACGACGTTCCTTTCGGAATTAGTTTTTATTTTGTTTGGTTGATGTTGTTGTCCCCATTTCGCGTCAATCAGTCCACGGCATGTTTGGTTAACGGGTCGCCATCGACTCGACATGCCCCGAAAAGCATTATTTCCACGCGATATTATTATTATATAATTTAGCTAAATCCGGCGAAAATGCAAAAGAAGAGGAAGAAGAAGAAGATGTCTTTTTTTTGGTAAGAAGAAGAAGATGTCTTTTCTCTGTAGTGGTCTTGATTTTTGCCATATATTCAAGTCATTTTAACGTAAGAAAAAAAAAATATATATATTGAATTTTAGTTTTGTTTTTTCTTCGGGGAGGACGAATTTATGTTTCTTTGTGTCACCAGCAATAATAGTATGTCTAACTTAATGGACCGGTGCATAGTCCATGTCAAGGAATTAATTCACAGGACAGAGATGGACCGACCCTATATGCTCCTTAGCACGCTCTGTACTTGGTGGGTCGTTAGCCTTTTTTCCTTTCGTCCCACCATGATAGCTACCGGGATAAATGCGACGTCGTCCGACCGTAAAAAATGATAATTATCTCGCACGTATATGAAAATCGATTATTAGTAATTCGGCAATAAAGCAATTATTCTATGAGCGAGGATAAAGCGGCCTTTCTGGGTAAAGCGAACCGAATAAAAATTCATTGGTCGAAGAGAAATCTAATTAGCCTTCTTGTCTTTACCCGGCTCGGCATCCTGATAGAAAACAAGCAGCGATCGAAAACAATGGCTAAACGACGATCGAGGAGATCCTCTGATAACTTAACAAACCCATGTAAAAGCAATTGAGAAAGATCGGATGTGCTAATCGAGGTTCGATTGAATTTAATTTTTTTTAATTATGGAGATGGTAATATGATCTAAAAGAGAGGTTACCGTCACTATCGAAATAGTTGCTCCCAAAGCTTGCAGTACGTGCTATGGCCAAAACGACGCGAATTTTGACCGACTAAGGTCACGGTCACTTGCCGTTTTGCTTTGGATTTTTGCTTCAGCCTTACATCAATCATCGGTTTTTACTTTTGTCCCCTCCTCCCCAGGTCGCTCTCACCTTGTCCTTTGGTTTTAATTCCGCTGTCCGGACTCGAGAATCTTTGCTTTCATCTCCCGCCACGATGTCCAACATTGCTTCGATAATGACCCGTCGATTGTTACAAAAATTTAAGGGTAGAGAGCTAACGAATTGCTCGTGAGGTTTTCTTTTCGTATTGACGAGAGGTCCCGGGCTCTCTTTGAGCGATTGATTGATCCCTATCGGATGTGGTAGGTCTCCCGTCCCACTGTATCGAGTTATTAATGGAGAAATGTGGGTCTGTGCTCTAGGTGGTGGCCCTAAGAAAATGCGCGAATATGACAATTTGAGCCTATGCTTCGAGCGAGGAGAACAAACACGCTTATCATTTGAGTAACCATTTGGAGTTATGTCATTCATGTTGAAGGTAGAGAAATTGTTACGATACTTTTGAATTTAGAAATGAAAATTACCCATAATGTAACTCGTATGGGTGTTTATAATAGAGATTTTCTGCCTTTTCACTATGCGCTTATTCCACCTTCTTATGTCCTAAAATTTGAAATTTAACTCTTGTTTAAAATCCCTTCAAAGCACATAAAATTATGTTTTTCGCGTATTTTTAAAGTTTAAAACTATCTTATCACGATTGGCCTAATGATCTCGGGTTTACTCACAAAAGGTTTCGGGCCCTCCTGGTCACAGGCTCGAATTTCTCAATCGCTCCTCGGTTTCAGGAAGCCTTGGTTCGTCTGCGTCATAGTTTCGGGGTCATAATGTAGGATAACTCCGGCTTTACTTCCATTGACATTATAATGGGGTGGCAGTCACTATTGACCCTATCGCTCAAAAAGGGTAATAGTTACGGTTTATACACGAACTTTCCATATTCATATGGAACTCTCATAGTAATAATTAGAGGGGGCAGCAGATGCTTATCATCTCATTCCACCATTTTCACAGGTCAAAAAAAAAGAAGAGAGCCTGAAATCATTATGTTTCTTACCTAAACTTCGGAGATAAAATGGCAGATGCCTTTTTCTAATCCAAAAAGTGGGAAAGGCGCAAGGCAGACTACAAGAACATGGGTAGGTCCGGAAAGATAAAACATTGACGTCCCACCAGCGCGTGTCGGATTTCAAAGTGGACATGGATAAACATTATGCGCCATTCATAATCTATATAATTCACGCTCAATACTGTTGAACGGAACTGCACGCATCACATTGTCCTTCTTTTTCGAGTAATCATAATTAAGGATTTTTTACTTTGCGCTGTAAAGACGTCATAAAGAGCTGTCCTTTGGATACTTACGAATCATATCTATTGGAAAAATGTTTTCGTCCTCGATGTATTGAACATGCACGACACCGGGCATATGATGTACTAGAAATGGTGAATTCCCCTCGATTAAGTGCTTAGGACACTCGTTTATAGAATTCATTTTTGTGAATTATGATGTAAAGAGCACCGATCTGAGAAATTTCTTTTGACATTTTTCGACTCTGTAATTTCGGGACGGTGAATTTGGAAGTCAAGTGAAGGTTGACAACAGGAAAATACACCAAAGAAAAGCTGTCGAGGAAGGCATCCAAAGAGAGACCTTAAAAAGAAGAGAGATCTCAAACAAAATACGGTTTGTTTCTCGTGTCCCATATATTAATTTGCTGTCCCCGACCAAGGAATCGGGAACGCACACAAACAACCAATGACATCCTGTCTTGGTTGACCAATTGCCAAGCACACATTGATGATCAAAACCCGGTTAGTTTAAAAGGAAGGAAACCCTAACCCTCGTTTGCCGCAGAGTTAGGGGGCCTTGAACAAGATGATCTTTGACTAATTGTTATGGTGAAATCTTTTAATTACGGTTGCCTTGATTTCAGAGAAAACCTCCCCGTTGAACTCGCCCTCTCCTTTTGACAAACTTTTGCCTGTTAACAACGTAAATGAAATAAATAAATAAATGAATACAAAAATGATGAACCCGAAAAGCCGAAAGAAATCTTTTCTTTCTCCATTTCATGGGAATGCATGCAATGACCGATTTAAAAATGTTGGGATCCTCGGTTCATAGGATGCTTCATGCACGAGCCATTTTGACTTGCCATGGTGGTGTGGACTCTGGACTCTGTGGAGTGGTACACAATCTTGAACATGGGGGTGGGGGGGTTCTTGCAAGAGCTTATTTGGGGGTGTTTTGACTTTGCACCATTCTCGATTTCTAGGATTCCTTCTGGTTTGACTTTGCACCATTCTTGATTTCCTCCTCTTTTTTTTCCATTTTTTCCTCTTCTGGTCGATCTCAGTCGTCCCCTGTTTGTAGGATTCCTTGAAGGAAAAAAAGAGAGGAAAAGAGTTTTCAGGAAAAATCCTAAATGCCATCGCAGATAGATAAGCGAAGACTGTAGATGGGCGTGACCAAGAAACGTATGTCTTCGACACGCTGTTTAGTTAAAGCAATGGAAGGAAATGGATCTGCATAACTTGTTGGTGGGTTGGTGCAATGTTGGTTTGGGTGTCTAGAATCATGTTCAGTGGGGTTTGTCGACGAGCAAAGGGGGGAAGGAGAAATCAAGGAGTGAAAATCACCCTGGTTTGGCTTTTCCCTCGGGGTCATGCAACAAACATGGATCGAAGCATCAAGAAAATCTCTGCTGCCACAAAATACAAACCACGCACGCTTGACACCAACAACCAAACAAACAAATATTTAATCTTGCAGATTAACCTTACCAAAAAAAAAACATATAGATATATATATTTGCTCTGCTCTCCCTGTCAAATTGTAACAGTCTGGTCGGCAAGGGAGCTTCAGGTGTGTGTGTGTGAAGAGAGTACAGTGTTGTGTAGACAGTCTCTCTCTCTCTCTCTCTCTCTCCCTCTCTCCCTCTCTCTCTTCTGAACCGCTTTTTCTTTTGGGCTGTTATACTTCCTCAACCGCTTAAAAAGCCTCCGACTGTCTATACTTCCCCCAGACAGGAACCACACACACAGCCTCTCCCCCTCCCTCTCCCTCTCCCTCTCTCTCTCTCTCTCTCTCTCTCTTTCTAGAGCAGAGTTACCCTTCTCTCTTGTTGCCATTTTTTCATCGCAAAAGGATTGAGCTTTACGGGTCCTTTGCTTTTCTCGACATCAAGAAACCAGTTTTGGAGTTTCGTTATCTTCTGGGATTCGATTCTTCCTACGGTTTCTGACCTTTGGCACGGAGTGAGGATTGCCTGTTGGTTTCTGACCTTTGGCACGGAGTGAGGATTGCCTGTTGGTCTCAAAGTCGGAATTGTTCTGGTTCTTGGATTTGACAGAAAGGCAAGACACTCTTCCTTTTTTTTTATTCCCCTCGTCGCTTTTGTTTTCAGAGGTGTGTTTCAGGCTGAATCTGATTACTGCTTCTTTGGTTGGTGAGAAAGCTGAGAGGATGTAAACTCGGTGGCTATGATTCTACTCTGCTCTGTGAAACCTTTTCAAAAAATGAAGTTTCAATTCAAGTAGATGTCTTCTTTATACATTTATGAACTGAAAATTGTGACTCTCGGGTTAATTTATAAGTCAATTATTGCCGGAATTTTTGTTTGCAATGTGCGCGGGTGGCTCTGTTTCATTGCTGTTTCGTTTGTCGGTAATCATGTGAACTCATACGATTGTATTTGCAACCGCAGAATATTCTCGGAGATCCGTCGGCGAGGAAGGATTTCTGTATACTGGAGCTTGTCCACGATCGCTTCATGATTTCAATCATGGATTCAAGAAAAGAATCGCTGAAGAGGAACCCACAGAAGTGCTTAGACTCTCAACTATGGCACGCTTGTGCGGGTGGTATGGTTCAAATGCCACCGGTGAACTCAAAGGTCTTTTACTTCCCTCAAGGCCATGCCGAGCACGCTCAAGGGACCATCGATTTCGGGAGCTCCCAAATCCCCCCTCTCATTCTTTGCAGGCTCGCCGCCATAAAGTACATGGCCGATCCCGAAAATGATGAGGTTTACGCCAAAATAACCCTTACACCCATGAGAAGCGACGAGTATCATCACCTAGACGATGACGGCTCTCTAGGAAATGAGGAAATGGAGAACTTAGAAAAGGTGGCGTCTTTTGCTAAGACGTTAACGCAGTCGGACGCGAATAACGGTGGGGGGTTCTCTGTACCGCGGTATTGCGCAGAGACGATATTCCCTCGCTTGGATTACTCAGCCGAACCTCCAGTTCAGACCATAGTGGCCAAGGATGTGCACGGAGAGAGCTGGAAATTCCGGCACATATACAGAGGGACCCCGCGTCGCCATCTTTTGACCACGGGGTGGGGGAATTTCGTGAACCAGAAGAAGCTTGTAGCTGGCGATTCCATTGTGTTCCTGAGAGCAGAGAATGGGGATCTCTGTGTCGGGATACGCCGCGCGAAACGGGGGATTGGCATAGGTGGGCAGGACTCTGCTTGTGGATGGAGCTCTGCCTCTGGGAATTTTGGTGGATACTCGATGTTCGCACGGGAAGAGGGGAGTAATTTGATGCAGAAAAGTTGTGGTGGGGAATTCAGGAGGAAAGTGACGGGTGAATCTGTATTACAGGCAGCGACTCTGGCAGCGAAAGGACAGCCATTCGAGGTGGTGCATTATCCTCGTGCTGGTACTCCAGAGTTTTTCGTGAGGGCGTCCTCTGTTAGCATGGCAATGCAGGTCCAGTGGTGCTCAGGAATGAGGTTCAAGATGCCGTTTGAGACAGAGGATGCTTCTCGAATTAGCTGGTTCATGGGGACTATATCATCTGTACAGGTCACTGACCCGATTCATTGGCCTAGTTCCCCTTGGCGAATTTTACAGGTATCTCTTAACAATGTTTCAGCACACTCATCATTGACTAAGAGTTCTGAAATTTCAATTAGTCTCTGGTGCATTGCTTCTTGTTGTTTCCCTTGGTTTTAACACAAACTTTTCTGATTCAGTATGCTTTCACTTGAAATGGTAAATTCTCGAGTGTTGCTTTCTGCATGAATGCTTGCTCCGCTTTGATCTGCTAGTTGCATCTGTCAACTTTGGCAAGAAATGCCTTCATCTGCTATGTCTGCATAATTAGAGTAGTGTTTCTTTGGCCATTATCTTTTCTTGGGGAAAATGAAGGAGAAATAGAACATTGCGCAATGAATCGGTGTTACATCATTAAGTCTCGAGCTTAGGTTTAGCGCTTCACTCCTTGACCGCCTGGACAAACCCTTGGTCTCTTCAACTTCCATTTTGAATCAGATATGCAGTCGACATTTCGAAATAACTGGATCTAGGATCCATCATTTTTCTTAGGACAGTCATTCCAGACATTTTTTTTCCAATGTTGCAATCGGTATATGCTCATGTTTACTGAAAACTAATTCATGCGTGTGATTGTGCAGGTTGCTTGGGATGAACCGGATCTACTCCAAAATGTGAAGAGTGTCAGTCCATGGCTAGTAGAGTTGGTGTCGAACATGCC
This sequence comes from Syzygium aromaticum, assembly GCA_024500025.1. NCBI lineage: Eukaryota > Viridiplantae > Streptophyta > Magnoliopsida > Myrtales > Myrtaceae > Syzygium > Syzygium aromaticum. Next base: position 29,021,776 of record CM044891.1, read on the forward strand.
CTCTATCCATCTCTCACCTTTCTCCCCCCCAAGAAAGAAGTTAAGGACACCGCCAAACTTTCCCATGCTCCACCAGATTCCAGTCCCCCCTTTTCCTAACAACCCCCTTGCACCAAACAGCCCTTTATGTTTTATCCCGGATAACATTCCCGCAGGCATACAGGGAGCCAGGCATGCTCAATTCCTAAGATCTCCATCGGACCTCCATCTTAATCAACTGCACTCGGGTCTGTTTCCGGTGGGGTCCCACCCCCTCAATCACACTTCAGTATCTACCAGATTTTCAGGTGGCGCCTTCTTCAGTGTGCCGGAGGATAACAATGGTAGCATCTCTTGCTTGCTCGGCATGGGAACTTCGGAAAACTCCTTAAAGGAGAATTGCGAAAAGAAGTCACCCCACATATTACTCTTTGGTCAACTCATTCTCGTTGATCAGCAGAACTCTGAGAGTTGCTCTGCGGACACAACTGGAAGATGTTCGTCAGAGGGGAATCAGGAGAGGATGTCGAACTCCTCTGAGGGGTCCCGCAACAACGTGTTCTATTGCAATGGCACGGTGGAGAGCTCTTCTGACGATGGATTCACCGGCTTTAAACGAGACCGGGCATCTGACCTCGACTTGGGGACTGGTCACTGCAAGGTGTTCATGGAGTCGGAAAACGTGGGGCGAACTCTAGACCTGTCGGTCCTTGGTTCGTATGAGGAGCTGTATAGGAATCTCAGGGACATGTTTGGGATAAATGGCTCAGAGAGGCTCAGTAAAGTCCTCTACTCGGATGCTGCCGGTGCTATCAAGAATGCTGGTGATGAGCCCTTTAGGTAAACTAGCTTCCTCTTCTTACCGTCTTATTCTTACTCATATTTCGTGATTCTTGTTGGATCCTTCTGTTTTCTTGCATCTTCTTCATTTGATTTAATGTTTCCGAAATTGCTTTCTATTGCAGTGACTTCTTGAAGACAGCAAAGAGATTAACAATTCCTGTGGGTTACGCTACGAAGATTTAGTGAGATAGCTGATGATGAGCCATTAAATGTACAGATGAATTTTGAGATTGTTATCTTCATCTTCTTCTGCATTTGGATATGTGTGAAATACCCACATAATCCATCTTTTACTTTGGATATTATTAGAAGAGTAATTAATGCATCTTTATTTAGTAAGTTGTTCCATTAGAATTATCAATGGCTTTCTCGCGCCTCCGTTTCCATGCTCTCATCTGCAATCCCTCTTCTTGAATTACACCCACCCATTGTCAATGCGATCTTACCGGGGCATACGCAAAGCTCAAACAACATAGCAGAATCTGATGATACTTAAAGCAAGATTAGGTCGGAAACAGAAACCCATCTTGCTCATGTAGGACACTTAATATGGGTCTAAGTGCGACATTCAAATCTGTGTATTTTTTTTGCTTGCAGTGGCACATCTTTTTGCTTTCTTTCTCGGCCCCTTCTTGTGTGTCAAGTCAACTTCATACACCCATCGGTAAGGTCATTACACTTCAAACAATCATATTGCCCATGTAAGATAAAAAAGTTGCATTTTGATCTGCATCATGCATGCCATTGGAAAATCACTGTGAACATGTGCTGGGAGTAATCTCTCTCTCTCTCTCTCTCTCTCTCTCTCTCTCACACACACACACACACACACACATCTGCGATCTTCTGCACTAATAGCCACATGCTATTCATCCATCTTTAGAATGCATTCAGCCAGTTCAGTGTGCATATAACATTGCAAAACCATTAGGCTCGAAAAAGTTTCAACGCAGTGGATGCAACCACTTAACTTTGTAAGTTCTTTCTTTTCACGAACCGTTTTAATAAAATAAACTATCAAGTATCACGATCAACAGGTCATTGTCATCTGTCAATTTCAAACGAACCAGAGTTGCACGTGGGACTGAGAATTATTGTCCTGAAAATAGGCTCAAGTTCTTACCTGCTGAGTTGACAAAGAGTGTGCTGCTTAGCAACGGAGGGAAAACACAGCATTGGCAACGAGGGTCCTTCAGAAATGGAATAAACAAAAGATAATGAAAAAGAAAAGGAAGTAGAAATGAGATTCAGATTCCACTCTAGCGAGTGAAAAGACTAAAGAGATAAAAAATTCGCATTGATTTTGCAGATGTCTGGTGAGATTGTGACAGGGAGGTAGGACCAAGGAAGGCGGGTCGTAAGGAAGGTTTGGCGTTAAATATTTAATGGTGTGGTAACTAAACATATAAACAAAAGTCAGAATCCCAACGGAGGTGCACTTTGTTGAACGCTACAACTTAGTTTACAATTATTTTTAGGGTTTTGTGGTTGTAGATCCTATGCTAGGGGCAAATGTCAGTCAAATGACAGCTTCTTTTCTTCCATGTTTTCTCATTATTTAAGGAATTTCCTGTTGGATTCCTGGAACAAGAAGCATCCACAAACGGAATCGTGTTCAAATGGCTCCAAGTTAGAAAAAGTTTAGGAAGAGAGAGATACATATTTTCATTTAATAAACTCGATATTTAGATTTATATCATAATTCATATTGATTTCACAAATTCTTGAGTCTATTTTTCCTCACATATGAACCCTCCCATCGATATCCTTGTATAGCACGTACAATCGATATTTTTGAAATCAAATTTTTTCGTTGCGAACTTTCCGTGATATAATCCTTACAGAAATCCATATCGAATAAAAAAAAGGAGGGGGGTGACAATGGCAAGGAATGGAGGGTGGCACACGGGAAGGCACCGAAGATGGACAAGCTTCCAAACACGTTCAACCATCCCAATCCCAATGCGCTGCGCTCGTGTGCTTCGATCTTTCTTTGGTTTTCCTTTCTTCTTTACTATAGTTACACTGTATGGCGCAATTCGCGGGGAAACATTTATGTCAATTCGTGGGATTTGGGCCGGTCCCTTCGTATACTTTGTATAATAATTGCAATTTAACGCGGGAATGCATGTGTAATTAAAGATTAGTCAACTGCGGTTTGGTCTTGCCTACGGCCTTAGGACACCCCAAATAGCAGAAAGAGAGAGAGAGAGAGAGAGAGAGAGTTTGACATGACCATGAGGCCGACCAAGATTCGTGAGTCTAGGAACACACCCTCTGTTTTGTTCCTGATCCGCACGCCTTCTCTTCCCTTCAACAATAAGCAAAGTCTCTCTCTCTCTCTCTCTCTCTCTCTCTCTCTCTCTCTCTCTCTCTCTTACCAATGAAGAGAAGAAAGAGGAGGAGGAGGAGGAAAAAGATTAGACAGACGCAGCTGTGTCCCTTCGAAGTCCACGTACCTAATGAAGACGGTTTACCCAATTGGCGTTCACATGCCGGGGACGCAGCAAACTTGCGTTGTCCGAGACTGTCTTCGATGCAGTTCTTATCAAAACTCACATGTTACTTTGACCAACATCGACGCGCAAAGAAGGTTTCAATCCGTTTACGCATTGCGGTTGTTTCAGGAGATTTGTCGAGCTGCAGATACCATTGCAGTGGATGCATATATGCCACAATCACAAATGGGTAAAAAAAAGAAAGGGAAAAAAGCCGTAAAAAATCTCAAATTATGCCTACAGTAATGTATTTAGAACTTCTTTTAGAATATCAAAAACTCCAAAATATATCAACCGTGATATATTTATCCTAAACCTTTTCGAGTAACACAAAAAACCCATAAATTTATATCAATGTGACACATTTACTCTCTGTTAAGATTCCATTAAATGATTTTTCAGTCAAAATAATGTCGTTTTTATTTCACTTAACCAAATCAACAGTGTTTGCTTTCCGACGAGCAGGCAGATTTTTAAGGGTGCTCATTGATAGAATCTTGATGGAAGGTAAATGTGTCACGTGAATATAAGTTTGAGATTTTGTGTTTTACTAAGAAAAAATTTAGGATAAATATGTCACAGTGCATATAGTTTGAGGTTCTTGATAATTGTTATCCAAAAATAAATGAATATGACCGGATTGAAATTCGGTGAGACCCCAAGAAGAGTTCACTGAGAAACCAGCTGAGAAATACAAGGTTATATAACTTAAAAAAAAGAATGAAGATAGAAATTTGACATGGGGGGGGGGGGGGGTGGGTTGATCACATGAGCAAACAATGTTGAGCAACAGTAAACGCGCCGTCTCAAAGGCCGTGACTTTCTCTACTTTTGGGAAATTGGGTTGACTTTCGTAATTTTTTGTTTGAAAGAACTTGCCACTTGAAAGTTTTTTTCTTGGGGGGGGGTAAACCCAAGGAGGCAGGGGTTGAAGTTTTTGTGGATTCCGTGGTGCGATGTCGCTTGGAGGAGGAGGGTTTAATAATAAGTTAAAAATGGATAATGAAAGATGGGAGCGCGGGGGGAGCAGGGACCGAGATCCAAGAATGCCAGGGGGTTGCACACAACTCCATGCCATACATCAGTCAACTCAACCCACCCCAACTTCACGCAAGCAAAATGGATCGTGAATCGGAATGACTACAGTCTGTCTTCCGATTCCCCTGTCCCGACCCTTTCTTTACTGGATATGATCGCATTTGAAAATTGGGGGATTTGCATTTGCGACGCAAGTGCAAGACCAAGGCCAACCTTTTTGCTCCATCACGTGTGGTGTCTTGAGTCATTTCTTGTTTTGTTTTCCCCGTTTCCTTATCACATTGGTTTTACAAATGGGTGTCCTTCAATTTTTGACGTAACACCGGTTAGAGGACATGTTATACTTTTCGATACGCCACCTCCCTCGAGTTATCTGCAATTAATGCATTGAAGATCAAAATATTTCCTTAGTAAATATACCAACGATCGTTAACAAGGCCCGTGTAATATATGGTAGTATTACGAGGACAATTTAGAGGAATAACTCTGCATTCAATTTTGATCGACCAGTTAGCAGTTGAGTGGTATTGATATACTTGAAGAAACTTTCAGAGATGGCCGATGAAGAAGTTAATAAGAATAATATGGACATAAGTCCACTAGTACTCGAGACTTTTTCCATGATTCAGCGTGAGATTAGTTATCGGGATGTTATGGATGGTTTTTTTTTATTTACGTTCTTTGGTGGTTAAGATGTACGAGCGCGCTAAGTGTGATCCTTGTGAGTTGTATCTAACAATATCACACCGCAGACTTTTTCTCCATGACATGCTAGTAGCTTAGCCATTTGAGTTTTGGATGACATTGACCTTCCACTTCCCGTTCTCTTAATCTGTTATTGTCGACGATCAATTTTTTGGAGCTTGAGTTGTGAGTAGCTAGAAGGCAAGATGAGGTGCCCAAGTTTAACAAAACTAATTCCAACACATGATCTTTATGTACCGCCTCGAAGTGAACCGAAGGGCCAAATCTGATCTTACGATAGTCGAAGGACCATTTAAACAGGCGGAGGCTCTTTTGAGCTATTGAGCCTGTGGACATTAACCATCTCAAAGGGATAACGAAAGAACAACCAGGAAAATGCTCCATCTATTGGAGAGAACTGCTGAACAAAAGCCAATCAAGAATGCAGAGTCATTTGTTCAATTTCTCTCCGGTTACTGCAGTGCAGAATTCAAAGGGCCTTCGGCTGAAAGCCTGAAACCTTCTGGTTTTATGGCCTATTTTGGTTTCCAATTCGTCACACTAGAATAAACAAGAGAGATGACTGAAATTTTAAACTTCATCATATGAGACGTGGCACAGAGCTCATAATAAACTCCCAATATAAACCTCCCATTTTCTTCTTTTCCAATGTCAATCAGCCCTTCACTCAGAAGAGAACCGTTTTCAATCACGAAATTTAGGAGCGCCAAAACAGAAAAATTCAAATGCAGATTTGCAGTCTCTATCAATTTCCTCTCTCTTAGCTAACACCAAATCGTCACCCTCCCACTTTTTACTCCTGGAAGCAACAAGAATCTTACTCGTAAACTGCATACACGTCAAATGGCAGGTGATACAGTCCTCACAAGCAGCCTCTCATTCATGGGGAGTCGCTTCCTCGGTTGGAGCATTCCCACCATCTAAAGAGAGAACATTGCAGTCAATTATATTTTTTTATCACATAAGCTGAAAGAAAATGATGTGAAGTTACCCAAGTTACTGTAGAGATGTGCACTCATGCAGCTCTCAACAAAGAGGGTTGATAAGATGTTTTGGGGTGGTAATGTTAATAAGCAGGCTTACCTTCACCAGAAGGAGCGTAAGGAGACTTTCGGTAGCGTGTTTGCTGCTGTGTTGGCTGGCAAGAAGGAACACAGACACTCCATGAGAACCACGTTAGAAAAAAGCAGACTTAAAAAGAAAAAAAGGCATGCTCAATACGGTAAATATCATGTTAGTTTTCTGAAGACAATTTGTTTTGGATGATACTCAACAGACCACATGATAATGCAACTGACGAAAGCTAATTGAGCTCCAGCAAGTGACAACCTCAAGCACAAGGACACGCCTGTTGCGTGCAGAACAGGCGTGCAGCCCCACTGCTTGTCAGGATACTCATCCTAAATTAGCCTTGGCCCACATATGTGATCCTAGAGAGGAGAAGCTAGTCCCTCATGATTTCTGGAGGAGAAATCTACGATTTAATAGTCCCATTGATAACCAAATGAGGCACAGAATTTGCAAACACGGGGCGGGCCTGCCGATAATGTCACGATTCATGATAATGCAAAGTGATTTAACATTCTTGAGAGTTGGCACTTAATAAATAGTGCTGGAACTGATTCATCAAAATTACTCCATGACTTCTCTTGCATTATCTTTTCCCCCCAAGGCCCAGTAGTTTTAAGCTACAATGGCGGATTATTGAAGATAATGTGGGCATGATCTCCCTCTCACCTGAAAAATTAGATCTTAACTATCTTTGGTACTTTCCCAGCTAGCATAGCCCAAATTGGCAAGGGTATCAATCCACCACTTATAGAACTGTACAAATTTATTAGCTGTCACATTGAGACCTATATTATCTGATGTCTAGAAGCTAGGAACATTAGGACAGTGACAGATAAATACGCCAAAAGTGAATTTAAATGAAAAATTCTAGGAAAGTCAAAGTGCTTGCACAACTCAAATCAAGAGGATTAACCATGTTTGAAAAAACTTAAAAGTCCCGACTTCCACCCGTAAGTTGCGTGAAACTGACTGTTTCCATTGACTCGTGATCTGATGAGAAGCTTCTCCTTTTATGGAGATTAAAAATTATGTCACTGCCTCTGTTAGCTTAACCAACTCACCCTCTTATTTAAGGACTTGAAAACATTTCTCAGATGTAAATTGAGATCAGGATATCTTGTTCCAAAGAACAGAAAGCACAAGGACCCTCTCTTATTCAAGCAAACAGGAAAAATACCACCTGGGAACAGGGAGGAGGGGAAGAGCAACTACAAAGGACACACGCCCTAGCAAACACAAATGTTGTCTAAATGTAGGAATAACAGTGTCAAAAAGAACAAGAATAATATGACAGCTATGATACAAATCTCATTGTCTGAAACATTTCATTAGAGCAATCTATAAATCAAAAACACTAGACCTCGCACTCTCTCATATGCTTGGTACGTTACCCAGTGATAACAGTGCCTGATGTTACAAATCTGAAACTATCATTTCCTATAGTAGTGCCAGAAAGAAAACTTTCGCATGTAAAATTTCATTCATCCAATTTGATCGCCTACTAATAGGTTCAGGTACCAGTTGTCTTTAACATTTATAAGAAAAGGTACGGACAGATAAACTAATTTCATGGCATCAAGAGTCCCGGATTCCTAACACGTATAGAGGAGATAAAACAAACTGATATCTCGTCAAATTCATCGCCAGTTTCCTTTTGCAAAATTAGAAACTAAGTATTCTAAAACGTAGTTTCTCTAATACTCCACATAATTAAGCTACGAAGCTGCACAAAAAAGTTCAGTTCTTGCAAACCTTTGAAGTCAGGTCCAGAACTCCATACAATTTTGCAATTGTACACAAGAGAAGTATATATCAGTATATGCGGGAAGGCTTTTTCTTAATCGGCCTTTTGCTACATTACTAGCTTCTTGAGTGATTGAAATATGACCAATTATGATATCTACAGGTATATCGCCCTGTTATATTTAGGGATATCTCCATTTAAGTCCCTTCCCTAACCCAAACCACTTTTGCCTGACTAATTTCCAACCCTACTTATTTGCCATTCATGGCTAATAGATCCTAAAAAATGGCAAAAATGGAAAGAGAAGTCACAGCTCTACAGTCGACAAAGATTTAAAAACATTTTTCGCCATCAATTAAATTATGCAATATGCACTTAGAAACTGCATGGCCGGCCTTGTAAAGTTTTAGTGACAAAACACTACTTAAGCCCATGAGATCCATAAAACAGTCACATTCAGTGCAGCTCCCTATCCAATTAAACAAAAAATTATTGGCATGTCTGTTTATATTTTTTCAAAATCGAAAAACAGCTTTTCTGCTTTCCTGCCAAAATCTAGGATAAAAAGTTATGAAAAAAAACTATATGCGAATCTATGTGCCAACATTCTGTACATTGTGAAAATTTGGGATGTTTTAGGTTAAGAAAGTCAAAGTGCATCAGCCACAAGATTTAGATTAAGCAAAAAGCCAGCTCGACGATTACCTGCAACTTGGGACGAAGGGCTTCAAGAGGTCCTTTTGGCTTCTCACCACCTTGCTGTAAAAATCAAAAGTCAATTGGCAAATATTACTGAGATAGCTCAACTCCATATTCAAGTTTTGAATCACAAAAAATGAGTTAGGGAAGAATATCATTCAAATTAAAGTACCTTTCCCAATGCCCAATCAGCAGAATCAAAATAAGCACGTTCATGGTCCTGGCAACAACGTCAAATTTTAAGTAAAAACCACAAAAGACCAACATCTCTTGGAAACCATCAATATAAGACCATAAATACCTTAGAAATGAGTGGTGGTTTTTTGGGCATTATTCCTCCGTATTTTTTCTTAACAACTGCTTCCTGAAGTGTAAAACAAATATGTGCTGATCACATAGATTCAGAAACTAGAACAGAGGTAACTTGCTGGATGTTGTGATGCTTAGGCAATTTCTAAAGAAGCAAACAAAACAACTAACAATTCCACATATTTAAGCTAACGGAAAACGCATCCACAATGGATGCCTAAATCTTTTTCTTTTCTTTGCTGATCAGAATGGATGTCAATTGATTGCCCTAATAATTCATCGGTTAATGTCGTAAATATAACTTACAAACTTCAGAAAAATTATTTTAGAACGATGTCATCAGTAATAACATGATCAGAAAGAAATATTCGTTTGTATTCTTGCATAGGTGCATCTCTTTCTATCCCATTGGTTCCTAACAAACTTCAGTACTTTACCACAAAAAAAAACAAACTTCAGTAAAAATTATTGATGCACAAAGCAATTGGTAAATAATGCCTACAAGTAATCAATAGATAACATCCTCCTTAGATATCTACAAGCAAATAGCAAATGAGAAATTACTCCAGAGGCCAAGGACTTTCCACAACAAGTCAATAACAATTTTAGCTAATAGAAAGGTACACGTATATCGTAAATGCGTATAAATAAGCAAGTTTACAGGACAACGTCCGGCCAACATAGAGCGGTAAGGATAGCACGAATCTCAAATTCACATCGGTTCTACCAGCTAACACAATCAAGCAGGCAGACGAATCTCAAATTCACATCGGTTCTACCAGCTAACACGATCAAGCAGGCAGATACGCAATAAATCCAGAAGCGAACTCGATGAGCCTCGCAGCGTAATCGCTCTCGACAAAAAGCGAACTAAAACAGTGAAACGAACACAGCTCAGAGTCTAATCCGCGAGAATTCGAGCACGCAAAGGAGCTAGATAAGCATATGCAACCTCCTCCTGGGACGAAGGCACGGATTTCTCGGAATCCGCCGGAGCATTTGCGCTCGGACGCTCTTGCTCCTTCCCGTCCTCCATTTCCCAACCTGAATATCAATGCCGATTCAGCGAAATCAGCTCAGAAAACACATCCGGAACCGCGACCAGGGGGATGAGGAAGACCGATTCCGCTCGATCTAGAGAGACGATCCGTCTCGTTCGTTTTTCCGGCTCAATCGGTTCCGCCGGCGAGCGCCGGCGAACAGATTCCCGGGAACTACGGGGGAAATCGGCGTGAATCGAAGGTGCGTGAGCTCGCGAATTACCTGAGGATTCAATTCGAGGACTCCTCGCACTTGCGACGGTGATCCGAAATCGAGTTGCAGAAGAGAGAGAAGGAGACGGAGAGAGAGGGAGAGACAGATCGGACAGGTATGGTATGAATAGAGAACGGGAGAATAAAGAAATGATCATTTCCAGAGATGGGCCCACAAGGGTCGAGGAAGCGGGCAGAGAGGCTGGGCCTTCTCATGG